>NW_019168026.1:4860250-6060250 GCF_002303985.1 Durio zibethinus
TTTTTTTTCTTCCACCTTTGTTTCACTCGAAATTTTCATATTTGCAGAGGCAAAGTGCCTCTCAAAGTGTACAATCACCAATCCTTTTCTGAACAAGCGAAATCCATACCTGCCTTCATTTTCTTCAACTTTCTTCATCTTCTTCGAGCAAGAAAATACTCTTTTGATTTTCTTTTTTCGAAGTTTTTATTTTTTCTTCTCAATTTTTTACTTGTTTACCATCTTTCACTAATTATTTTTTGGTTGAATTTGAAAGTATTATCTATCATGAAATTTGAAAACCTAAATAAATAAAATCTTTATTTGTTCCATAATTGCGTGAACTAAACCAAACTTAGGCAATCAGCGTATATATAATCTATCATCATTGTAATACAATTAATCAATCAAAATTTTAAATTATGTGAAATCAATCAAAATTTATGTGGAGCCTAAACTTATAAATAATGGACTTTTGTATAATTTTTTATTATGATTAAATCATGATGAAATTTTAATAAAAAAAAAGTTTAAGTGATATATTCTCCGATCTTGAGAAATTTGATCAGTTATAGAAAACTCACGCATGGGATCAAGACACCAAAAAGGGCATAAGTGACAAAAGTTATCACCATGAGAAGTTATTAAATAGGAGTTGGTGCTAGATGAATTTCAAAATTAGTGTAGAAATTTAAATATTTGCCTAAAGTGGTTAATATCATTGAGGTAGGGAAAAGTTCACCAAAGATTATAAGGATTTTAGAGTAACATGTGGAGGAATTTAACCTATGATTAGGAGGCATCTATACTACTATAGATAAAAAGTATCTTGAAGGATCCTCAGACTTATGTTTGTCCAGTTTTTTTATTTCCTTTCTACAATTTTTTTCCTCTGAATAAGTTTTTTTTGCTTTCTTTGGATAGCTATTGAGGATGACATGTGTTTTGTTTTTCATCATTTTTTATGCTTTGTTTTGGTAGCTGAGCTAACATTAAATGAGATTTGAAATGAAAAAAGAAAAGTGGCACTAGCTCTTATGTTGTTTCTCCATATCTTACTCATTTTTGCCTTCTTTTATGTTTTTTCAGGCTGTTACTTTATTTTTGGGTTTGAAGTTTCTCTCTACTTCGGTATTTCTTTAGTATTTAATCTTATGGTTGCTAATTTTTTTTTTAATTATTGTAGGTTTCTTGATGGAAGAAACAAAGTTGATACCATGAGTAAGGGTGGTGTTGTTAATGCTTAAGGAAAAACAGGTCTTGTTGGGGTGCCATCGCTCCTTATTGGTGAGCCTATATTTGCTCTCCCCATTAGTCACCTTGAGTTTAGCTCTTCTCTCTCTCTCTCTCTCACAACGTATTGTTTGATAGCATTTCCTTCCATGATTACAAAGTATGCACTTTCTATTTCTTTTTCTTCTTTAATTTATTGAGATTTCTATTTGTTATTTATTTCATTCTCTTCATTTTCTTCTTTGGGTTTTGGTTTCGACTGGTGAGATTTTTTTTTTCAGAATTTGTTTTTACCTATTATGTTTTTAAAGTTTGGATATGAACTTTTTCTTATTTCGATTCTTTGCTTCTTAAAGGGAATGTCCAAATTTTGTAATATTTGATCATTTGCATACTAGGAACTTTTTCAAAAATTTCAAAGTTTCAATGTCTCTAATATAATGAGCATTCAAAGATGTTGAGATTTTTAAGACTTCCAAGCATAATCTTTAAATTAAATTTTTAAAATTTCATTGCCTTTGATTAGGAGGGGCATTCAAAGATTTTGAGATTTATAAGACTTTCAGGCATAATCTCTAAGTCTTCCAGACAACATTCGTAAGTCTTCAAGTTGAATCTATTTTAGTTTTAAGATTTATAAAACCTTTGAGTATGATCTCTTGTTCTATTTTCAAAAATTATTGAGTTTTTATTTAAAAGAATTCTTAAATTTGTTTTCAAATGGTCAAATTTATTAAAAAAAATCAATTAATCAAAACAAAAAGAAAACCAAAAATACAAAAAAATACAAAATACAAAAACAAAAAAAAAAAAACCAAAAAGGAGAAAAGCTCTCTTTCTTTTTGAAGCACCATCCAAACAAAATTGATGCCTATATCTCTGTATTATTTTTGATTCTAAAAAATATGCAAAAAAGGGCAGTTGGAGATACCTAATTTTTTTCAGAACAGTCTAACACTATTAAACGATGCTCATTTTATGAATGCTAAAATGGATATCAAAATTGATAATTTAAAAAGACCCATCTTTTTACCAAAAAAAGCCTGATGAATAACCCTTTCTAAAAGCCCATTTAGAAGCCACAAATATGACCCATAATGCGGTCCTTTTTTAGGCCCAATTACAAAAAAAGAATGAGCTCAAATTGGCTATTAAAAATCACTTAAAACTAAGCCTAAGTGAGAAGCCCATTTGGTTTGTTTGAAAAGCTTTGTGCATGGGATTTTTTTATGAGACTTTTGTCTGGGATAAAAAAAAAAGGGAAAGTTCATGTAAAGAGGGAAAAGTAATAGAAAAATTGATGAAATAAGGTTTTAATAGCAAAAAAAAAAAAAAAAGCAATGGGAGTGCTCATAATGCAATTTTAAGGGTCTTTCATGTAAAAGGCATGAAGACCCTCAACATGAGAAAAGTTGAAGATCAGAGCACCAGTAACCTATAAGAAAAAAGACAAGGTTAGTGGCCGACAAAACAAGTTGTAAAGATAGGAGGTTGAAGACAAATAAAGACGAGACTTGAGGGGGAAGACTGAGAAATATAAAAGAGAGATTTAAGGAAACCATAAGTGGATGAGGAAGCTTGAGAGGTTTTTCATAAAAACACACAAAGTAGCCTAGAAGAAGAGGAAGAAAACCAAAAAAAACAAAAAAGAGAGGACAAAAAAAAACCATGAAAAAAAGGAAGAGCTTTACAAAGAAGAGATCTGAAAGGAGTTTTTTTTCTAGTTTTGAATAAAAAAAAAAGAAAAATGAGAAGAAAGGAAAATGGTCCTCAAGTGATGAAGAAAAAAGTCTTGTGGGTTTATGGAAGAGCAAAAAAAAGTTATTTTTCATGAGAAAATCTTAGTAGCAAAGAAAAAAATCTCATGGGTGAAGGTTTGGCTGAAAACAAAAAGTTGCTGCTTTAGAGGGTGAATACATGAAAGGTGACCTACTTACTTAGTATTTTATTCACTTTCATGCATGTGACGATGTCCTTATTTTCCTTTTAGGTTTAAGAACATACATTTTGCATTTCATGTAGGGTTAAAGATGTATGTTTGTTGAACAAAATGGAGCAGACTATTTTTAAGAATAGCTCATTAAGCGATTGCTTTTCTTTCTTAGTTGAGCTGGGAGCATCACTCTTTATCCATGAAATAAGGTTATTGGCTTTACAATAAAATTAAAAAAAATAGAAACAAAACTCTGTTTTTTAAGTTTTGTGTTAGTAGTCAAAGTTAATAAATTTTGAAAACTAAAAGGTACGGTTTTGCCTCTTTATGATCATGGTATTAATCTGTAAACAATGAGAATCTTGTTTGAATATATATGAGAAAGTCAGGGATAAGAGGAGTTTGATTCAGTTAGCTTTTGGTAGTGATAATGAATCATGCAATAAGTGTTCAAGCTTAGTCTTTTAGGTTCATAGTTTTTTAGCTTAATGGTTAAAACAGTTCTTTTGTAGAAAGATAAGTTATAAAAAAAATGGTTTTCAAAAGGGTCCAAAAAAAAAAAAAGGTTTGTCTTTCATAAGGAGATTCAATTATCTTTTAAGAAGGAAGGAGACTCAATGGTTTACCATTCATGCTTTTGGTATTATTGAGTTTGCAAGGTAGTTCTTATTTACAAAAAATAAACATGATGACAACTTCAAAAAATGAAGAGAATGAAAGTCCAAGAATTAGGAACTTCAAAGCTTGAAAAGCCATGGTTAGAATCAGTGGTTTCTGGAGATTACCGTGTAGATTGGAATTTTTTTCTTCTTCTTGTTATTTCAACCATTAAATAATTGATAGAGGCAATATTGGTAGAAGAAAAACAATTGTTCTACCATGAAAGATAGATGAGACATTTGTTTCATCTTAATTTGGTTATTTCTTCCTTGAATCAATAAACTAATATCTTAAAACTATAGGCCATATGTTTATTTGTTAATAAAATTTATTTTGACACATGTTTCGTACCATCTACATCCATGCAGATTTTTTTTTTAATTATAATTTAAATTTCATTCTTGCTTGTCTACTGGTTGAGTTTTTATACTTATATATATATATTACAATAATAATAATAATAATAATAATAATAATAATAATAATAATAATATTATTATTATTATTATTATTATTATTATTATTATTATTATTTGAGGATGAGATTTTAAGGAAGTTCAAGTAGTGATTCTTTAAAATCTTTAGGTGAGAATATTTTTCTAAAAAATATTACTAAGTAATGGAGTATTTAGAAAAATATTCAATACAAAAGATTTTCATTATTTAGTTTCCTAAAATTATATTAGATAATGATAAAATAATATATAATTACTTTTTAGTAATGAAACATGAATTAAAAATTAATTAATTAAAAAATAAAAGTTTAAACCTTTAATTTTCTTTTCTATTTATTGGCAATATCATACAAAAATGTGGTTTTCTTTTATTGAAAACATATACAAAATAGTAAAATCATATAAACATCAAAAGCTAATGTGGGAACCATGATCCTTTGCCTTTCTTTTGTTTTAAAACAAGATAGGTCCAGGCAATTGCTTTTGGTTGTAATTCTATAGCAAATAAAATTTTAAAATAAATCATATAAACATCAAAAGCCAACATAGGGACCATGATAGTAAGGTTGCATGGTACATTGCTCTTTTGCCCCCCTTTTTGTTTAGTTTAAAATTGGATAGGTCTAGAAAGGTTTTTCTAGATGGAATTTTTTAATTAATAAAGTTTTATAAAGCCTAAAGTTGATTCCCAAAAAGGTTTATCTTGGATATTTAATCTTAATCATGCCTATGCATATTATTTTTTATGTTGTTTAAGTTTAATTGTAAGTTTAATTTTATATATTTTTAATTTCTTTATTGGTTGGATTCCTATGCTTGTTTTAATTTAATCTTTCATACTTTAATCTGTGTTTGGCACATTTTATTTTTCATACAATTTAAATTTATGCAAAACAAATAATAATAGTAATAATAATAACAACAATGATGATGATAATGAAAATCTCTAAAAATAAGATTTCAAGGAAGTCTGAGTAGTGATTTTTTAAAATCTCTAGGTGAAAATATTTTTCTAAAAAGTACTAATAAAGTAATGGAGTATTTAGAAAATATTCAATACAAAAAATTTTCATTTATTTAGTTTCCTAAAATTATATTAGATAATGATAACATAATATATAATTACTCTTTTAGTAATAAAATTAATATTGTGATTAATTAATTTTATCTTTCAAAAAATTTAATTCATTAAAAATAATAATCAAAACTAAAAATCAGAATTAGAATAAAATTAAATGAGAAAGAAAAAAATAAACAAAATCTTCGAAGATGAAATTTTAAGAAAGTTCGAGTAGAGATTCCTAAGAAATCCCTAGGTTAGAAAATTCTTTTAAAAATGTCACCAAAGAATTGGAATATTTATAATGATTCTTAATAGGAAAAATTCCTGTTCCTTTTTCACCTCTAAAAATGAACTTTTATATAACGCAATAACATAACAAATTAATTCATGTGCATTTTATTTCACATATATCAATTACAAATGGAAATGAAATTTTCGACAATAAGACTTCAGTAAGTCCAAGTAGTGATTTCCGAGAATTTCTTAAGTGAGAAAAGTCTTCTAAAAATATAGCCAATGTATTGAAATATTCAGAAGTTCTTTTCAATATGAAAATTTTCATATTATTATTATTTTCTTTAATTCAAGTAGTTTTTTTTTATATATATAGAAATATGCAATTTTTTACGAAATGAATTTATTTCTAGATAATTATATTATTGCATAACTTTTAAATATTAATAATTATTATAAAAGTAAATGAAATCTCTAAGAATAAGATTCTAAAAAAATTTGAGTAGTAATTCTCTAGGAATCTCTATATAAAAAAATTTATCTAAAATGTTGCCCATATATTGGAGCATTTAGAATAATTTTCGATAACGATTTCTTGTTTTAGTGTAAAAATAATAATAATAATAATAAATTTTAGAAAACATTGTTTGACTTTAAGTTATAGATATCATATTTTATAATCTGCTTATTAAATATAAATATTAAAGATAAATATGAACTGTCGAGATAGGATTTTTGAGAATTTCGAGTAATGATTCTTAAAAATTCCTTAGGTGAGATGGTTCATCTTAATATTACAAGAGTATTGAAATATTTTTGGGGATTTTTCAATAAGTAGGGTTCTTATTTATTTTTCAAGCAAACAAATAAAAATAAAAATATGTTTTTACCACAATAAAGACATTTAAGAAAACTAATTTTAAATACTAAAATTAAGACTTTTTTTGTCAAAATTGAAAGATAACATTTAATTAATTGGTACTGTTTTTAATAGGCACTGTGAGAGTGCTAATCCTTTGTCACATGTAACCGATTCTAGAACCCAATCTGTTTCATAAACTCAAAAGTTATCTTTTTGATAAAGTTTTAATTAATTTTAAAATTTTTGTTAAAAGGATAAGTTTTAATAAGTGGCCAATCACACCTACCCAAAAAAGATCTGTGGCGACTTCCTTTTGTTTTCAAATTTATCTAGCGGCCCAAAAAACCATTACAACAATATTCCAACAATTTCATAAAATTTTTAAAGTATTCCCTCTAGTGTTTTTGAAGTTAATTTTTGGTTTTAGTTTTTTGGCATGTTGTTTAAATTAGTTTTAAGATGGATGACTAGAATTTTCCTCGATTAAGGATGAATTGAATTATATGTTTGATGTTTTTTTTTTTTCATTTTTCTTGTAGGACTGTTAAAGCATTCAATGGTTTACAAATTGGTTTCCTTTAAGGTATTCCATCAAATTTGTGTAAAGTTAGTTTTTGTTTTAATTTTGTTACATGTTGTTTAGAATAGTTTTGAAATTGATAATTGACTTTTAAATTGCTTTTGGCATCTAATTTGATTGACATTGAGTTAATTTAAATGTTTTATTATTTTTTCTTCTTTTTTTGCAAAGAGTGTCTAAGCTATTGCAACAACAATGTTCAAAGTTAGTTCTACTATTGGTTGTTCAATGCTTTGCTACTACAAGGATTGTTTCAAGTATTACAACATTTAAGTTTAAGGTGAATTTTAATTTTGATTGTTCGTTAGTATTTAGATTGGTTACTAACATCTCTTTTAATATGTTTAGAGTATGATAATTAAGTTTGAGGTCTATTTTGGTTTATAAGATATATTTTTTATTTGTTTCAAATTGGAAATTGTTCATTACATTAAGATACTACTATGATGTGTGTCTTGGTTTTGCTTTTGATTATTGCTTTTTCTTTCTATTGGTTTTGGTAGTTTCATGTTTGATATGTACTTGTTTAGTTATGTTTATAGTTTTTTGCACATATTCTTTGATTTACTCGCCTTTTTTGTTGTGTGTTTAGAGTATGAATACTATTAGCAAGGCGAGAGAGAAATTTGAGGATTTTCTTCTTTTCAAATACAACAAAGATCTGACTTTTGATGTTTACCCTTTATGTAAAAAATGCAACTTTAATGAAAATAGATGATATCCATTAGATGAAAGGTAACCGGAAAGAAGTATAAACAAGCTTACAACCAGCATACAAGTTGGATTTACCTCTGCTTTTCTTTGGCATTCATTTTTTGTTCTTATTCTTCTCCTGCTTTTATATTGCATTTTGTAGATGTTCTAGCTCTGGTGTATTACGTGTTTGTTTTCTGTTTCCCATATCTGGTTACAAATGTTTCCTACATATTGGTGTCTAATTATAGTGATATGTGCTATCCCCCATAGGTATTTTTTTCATCTATAGTGTTGACTGTCTTTTTTGGTTATTTTTTGAAAATTTTATACTATTCATAAAAGTAACAATTCTCTTTAGTGTAGGCTGGCCAAATTTATTTGTTTTGTTTGGTTGTTCTCCGTTTCCTTTTAACGTAGGTTGTCTGCATGTTTTCAACATCCTTCGTAAATTTATTATTCAAAGCATAACATAAATATTAACTTTTACTGTGATTTTCTATTTTTTTTTTATGGCTAAAATTATGTATTTGAAAAAAAATCAAAACTTTTTACCAAAGAGATAAGCATATAGGTCCAGCCGCCTCGTGCTTGGAGCTAGATCGACCTCCGTTGCTACCAATCTAGTAGGGGGGAAGAGAAGTGAAAGGCCTATATCCTTTGTTTGGTTAAGTTTTGTAGCAAAATTGAGAAAAACGTGGCATTGATATTGTATTCTTTTCTTGAGTTCTATTTTTTCTTATTTTTGTTGGATGTTTTGGATAAATAGCATATTTTTTGCTTCAAAATTTGTCATATTTTATAAGCTGGTTATCAACTTAAATTCAAGCAATAATTCACTGTGTATGATAGGGAAAATTGAAGGAGTTATTACGTTTTTTGTTTTCATCTTTTTTCATAAAGGTCCAAATTTCTCATTAAATTGCATCTGTTCTATGGATTTGAATGTCGATGTTATATATGCATTTTTTTTTATTGAATATATGCACCTTAGCTTTTGAACATAAAATAATGGCAACGAAATGCGGGTATCACACTAGTGAAGCTAAAAAGGAAGTTGATAGTAGTTAGGGCTAGAAAGTAGCTAGAATTCTTTGTTTTCTCCTTTGATTTTTATAAGTATAAATAAGAGTTTTCAAGATACAAAACGGGTTTGGAAAACCATAATCAATCATGCAATTTCAATTATTTTTACTTTAATGCTTTTATCTTTTATTAGTTTTGGCACTTGTTTCACCTTTTTAGCAATAGGTTTACTTTTAATTAGAAAACTAAAAAATTTCTATTTCATGTATGCAAATTGTTACGTTTGCTTAAGGTATTAAGGGTAAGGATTATAAAATCTCCTTGAGTAGTCAGATCATTGTAATTTTTTTTTTTTTTTAATTTCATTCAACAAGTTGATTGGACAAAAAAAAAAAGAGTCCCTTTGAAAAGCCTCTCGCCTTTGGAAATATTAACAATTAAGAAAGTGTATATGCTAACTTACATAAGAATTAAGATATTGGAATGATATTTCATATTTGGAAAAATATATTGTGTTTTCATTCCATGATGTTTGATGATTATAATTGTGTCAATGTTCATAAATAACACCTTTTGTTTTGTTTAGATAACATTATAAAAGGTAACTCATCATAACTCTTTTAAGTTGTCAATTTTTAATGAATTTGATCACAAATTATATTAAACAAAATCATAACTAAACAAAAAGTTAAACCAAATTTCATTATCACGAACTATCAAATTATTAATGATGGTATGATAATATGATACTCCTTCGTTTAGTAATTTAAAGATTTTTTTCTTTAGAAAATATAAGTTTTTTTTTTATAATAATTAATGCACCTTATTTAACTTAATTTAAAAAATTAAAGAAATTTGAAATTTGATACACAAACTCTATGAAGGAATTAAAACAAATAAATCGTCCAAAATGGGTTTGTCGTCGGTGGCACCGCCAATGAACAAGGCAGATTTTGATTCCTTAGAAGAAAACATTTTATTCCAATGTTTTGTAAGTGTCATCAATTTGTATAATGCTATTGAATCCTTCCGCTTTATGGTGCCTTTTTGTTATTCGATTTGTATTTTGCTAAATTCAGTTTGTAGGCTTATAAAATGGCCTAGATTTTATAGAATCCTTATATTAATATTATATTAATATATTATTTATAGAGAAATTATTTTATTGTTAGTAAAATTTTTATTTAAAAAAAATGGAGAGATCAGCATGACCGCATATATATTAAAAAAACGAAATTGATTTTTTTAAAATTTTTTTGGCATACGAGATTTGGATTTGAATAATTTTATTTTATCAATAAGTGATTGGTTCAATTATTTAAGGTTCATTCTCTTTGATGAAGAAGTCTTGAGTTCGACTCATGTCGGTGATCACTTATTAAGGTTATTTCGAATGTACAACCTGCAGCCATCTGTTTTAAATTGTCAGGTACGACACATCTTACCCTAACATGAGAGACTGAGCATCTTATCAATCTCTAAATTTTTTTCACAAAAAAAAACTTTATTTTATTTTATTTTATTTTTATGAACCTTTAATTTTTCTCTTGGAATTTGAATTTGATTTTTTGCATTGAAATCTCAAATTTTTAAACTAGTAATTTTTTTTGGCAAAAAAAAAAATATTAAAATTTTTTTTAAAGAATCTCAAAAATTTTTGCATTGAAAATCTCAAATCTCAAATTTCCTTCTAGAGTTAAGACCTTAATTTTTTTTAAAAAAAATAAACCTTTACCATTTTATTTATATAAAAAAAAAACATTTGTAAAACTTCATCTAGTTTTCATTTAAAAAAGGGAAAATTGAATTCATTTGAATATAGAATACATGCGTTATATAAATAGATTTATAATATATATTACTAAAATAAAAAATTATCGTAACAATTTTGTATCCGCCTAACGAATTTGAAAATGAAAATAAAAGAACAAAAAATGGAGTCGCCACCAATCTTTTTTGATTAGGTGCGATTGGCCACCTATTAAAATTTATCCTTCTAATAAGATTTTAAAATTAATTAAAAAGATAATTTCATGGTCTACGAAACAGTTTGGGTTCGAGAGTCAGTTACCCGTGGGGAAGGATTAACACCCCTACGACGCTCATTTAAAAATAGTACCACTTAACTACGTGTTATCCTTTGATTTTGATTAAAAATAGTCTCATTCTCGGTGTTTGGAAAAATAATTTTCTTGATTTTTTTAGAAATTGGTTTGTTTAGTTTTATTTTTTAAAAATTATTATTCAAATTTTATTCGAGAAAAAATAAATTAGAACCTTTTTTATTGAAATAATTCTCAAAATACTCAAATACGTTGGTAATATTAGAATAACTCTTTCTCACCTAGAGATTTTTTATGCATCACTTCTCGGAATACCTAAGAATCTCATCCTCGGAGGTCTAAATTTACTTTTTGTAAAAATTATATCATGCATGCAATGCAAATAATAACATGATGCACATTTTTTATTTTTTATTTTTAAAAAATTTATTAATTTTTATTATTATTCTTATTTAAAAGAAATGAAGAACAAAGGAATTTTTATTCTATTGAAGATTTTCTATAAATATTCCAATACACTGGTAATATTTAAGAAAAAATCTTTTCACCTAGAGATTTCTTAAAGTATCTCTACTCGGAATACTTTTGAATCCTATCATAGGACAAAATTTTTTTTCTCATTTTTTATTACCTATTTTTAATTTATTAGTTAATTTTATTATTATTATTTTATAAGAAAAAAAGAAAATTTTTATTGTATTGAAATTTTTTTTATAAATACTCCAATACACTGGTAGTATTTTAAAAAATCTTTCTTACCTAGAGATTCCGTAGGTATCACTATTCGGAGTACCTTTAAATCTCATTGTCGGATAAAAATTTCTTTTTTTCTTATTTTTTATTATTTTATAAGATTTGTTCTAAAATTAATATAATTATCAAAAACTTTTATTATATATTTATTATTAATTATTATTATAAAACAACAAAAATTTATTTTGTTAAATTTAAACATTTTAACATGTATAAATATTAAGACTAATAATTAAAATAACAAAAATAATATTAAAAAATTATTTTTTTACCTAAATCGAATCGGTCAACAGTCCGGTCAACGTGCGGTTCGGTTAGGTTTAGCAGTTTAGTTTGGTGGTTTGGTGGCGTTCAGCGGTTCTGTTGCGGTCCGGATCGGGTTTAGCGGTTCGATTCCGGTTCAATCAGACCAATCACAGGCTGATGGAGAAACGGATCGCTGGTCGGGTGAACTGACCCCTGGTCGGGTGAATCGACCCTGGTCGGGTCGTAGGTTGACGCGTGGATCCTGAGTGCTTAAAACGACGTCATTTAGGGCCTTTATTGAAACGATGTCGTTTTGGTTTTGACAGTTTATATAAAAGGTGTTAATTTTTTTTTGGTCATTCTCCCCCTTTCTTAAAAAAAATGCCTTTTTTTTTTCTTTTTTTTTTTTAGGCCAACTAGGGCCGGTGGTAGTCCGCCGTGACGACCGCCGTGATCCTATCGACGATGAGCTCTGACCACCATCATCGGTGTTAAAAAGTTTTAAAAAATACACATAAACTCTTCTCGATCCCCTGAATACAGATCTGACATTCTTTTCACCAAAAAGAATCCCCAATTCTCTATATCTGCTCTTAAAGTTTTGGTGAAACCATTTTTTTGGGTATTCTGACTTTTTTATTTTTTTTGAAACTGACTTTATTTTTTTTTTTTGTCAGTGGCTCTCGGTGCTAGGTTCCTCCTTGCGAGAAGGATTGGGCTTTTGTTTTTTTTTATTTTTTTTTGCATTTTTTTGGCAAAATGTGTTTTTTTTCGCAGGGTTCCCTTTTTTTTTCTCCTTTTTTGGGTTCGGCTAGGAGCTCTATAAATAGAGCTCCGATCGTGCGTGGCACAGGGCTCGACATGGGATGCAAGCATGAGCCTCATGCCCTTTTTATTGTTTTTGTTTGATCTGGTAGTAGTAAGGCTAGGAGCTAGCGGGATAGGTGATCAGAGGGGTAGGGGGTAGGGTATGGTGATCAGAGGGGTGGGGTATAGGGCATGATGACAATGGTGCCAGGGAAGGCACCACTGCCATCCTCTTTTTTTTTTTTTATCTGGTCTCTTTTTTTGTATTTTGTATTTTTTGTATTATGTGTTTTTATTTAATTTTTATTATTGTATTTAATAATATTGTTATTATTTTATTTATTATTTAATAAAAGTAGAAAATTTGATCAAGGTTAGATAAATTTGATATCTACAGCGGTCCCTATTTGCACATTGCTGAGAATTAGAAATAGGGCAAAGACAAAGACAACAATTTTATTCGAAATCCAAAGAGTTTTTTTAACTTTTTTTTAACATAAACTACTCATAAAGTTTTTCTCGTCAAATCGAAAATGCTTCTCTCACTTGAGGCTCAACAACTTTTAAAAATTTAAAATATGAAAGAGACTCATCTCAGCAGAGGCTCAATAACTTTAAAAATTTTATCTTGAAAAAAGCTCTTCTCAGCAGAGGCTCAACAACTTTAAAAATCATCTTGAAAAAGGCTCCTTTTAGCAGAGGCTTAACAACTTTAAAATATCATTTTGAAAAAGGTTCCTCTCAGCAAAGGCTCAACAACTTTAAATTTTCACTTGAAAAAACACCTCTCAATAGAGGCTCAACAACTTTAAAAATTATTTTGAAAAAGCTCATCTCAGTAAAGGCTCAACAATTTTAAAAATCTCATATGTTCTTCAAATTGAGTTTTCATCTTTGAACAAGTAAATTTCTTTCTTTTGAAATCTTTTATTTGATCTTGTTTTCATTAGGAAATAAAAAGTCTCTGTCCTTATTAAAACTGCTCATGGATACATGTACTGAGTGCTTTAAATACAATGCATGTAATGTAATTAAAATTATTCATTGTAGTAAAAAGGTTCTCGAAATCTCTCATTTTTTGGCTTCTTTTATCAGAATTCGTATATGACCAATCTGTTCTTAACATCTAACCATAATATTTTTCTTTTTCAAAAGTTTGCAACATCAATGTCTTGTCATGTTTTTCTCATCTTTTTTCATTTGCCTTTGTCAACTTTTAAAAAGTAATGCTAAGATCTTTCATGTTTGTTTTTCTTTTCATTATTTTATGTCCAAGACCAATAAAATGCAATCACACATTTCTCCTATTCATATGACGGACAAAAAATGAGAATAAAGGAATGGATAGGTGTTATTTCAAAAAGAAAGATAGCATATTTTATTATACTGGTAACAAGTGCATGGCAAAGTATAAGATAATCATGAACAAATTATTCCCAGATTCTTTTTGTAAAACTAAATTAGATGACTTTCTTGATCCTTCAGAGTTCATCAAACTACACTTGCCCTTGTATTGTGGAATGATGCTTCTTTTTTACACCCAAGCTGCCTTTTTCAAGTTTTCAGCTTAGATGAGTCATTATTTTTCATTTTTTACTTTTTTCTTTTTCTTTTTCTCTTTTTTCTTTCAAGCAAAATATTTCTTCATAGCATTTGAGTTTATCGGAGTATGTAAATCACTTCTATCCATCTCTGCCAAAATCAATGCCTCATCAGAAAAGGCCTTTTCCATCACATACGGGCTTTTTTAATTTGACATACTGTTAGAGGAGTGTGGATCTTGATAGCATAGATCTGACACTTATGACATTTTTTGACATAATCAACACAGTCACTCTCCATTATCAACCAATAGTATCCAACCCTCATAATTTGTCTAGCCATCATATAACCATTTGCATGTGCCCCACAAACTCTATCATGCATTTCTTCAATAATCCTCTTCGCTTCAGCTACATTCACACACCTTAAGAGTACTTGATCTCGACCCATTTTATAGAGGACGTCTCCATCAAGAAAGAAACTCATAGCCAACCTTTTAATAGTTCTCTTATCATTTTTTGTTACATGTTTTGGGTATTACTGGCTTTTAATGTATTGCATGATGTCATGATACCATAGCTTCCCATCAACTTTTTTTTAACACGTGAACAATGTGTTGATTCATCCTTCACATTCAGCTTGATGGGTTGGATTTCAGTATTTGCATCTATTTTAATCATTACAGCTAGAGTAACCAGTGCATTAGTAATTTGGTTATCCTTTTTAGGCAAATACTCGAATTAAACTTCTTCGAATTGTTTGACCAACTGAAAAATGTACTTATGGTATCGTATCAACTTGAAATCTCTAGTTTCCTAGTCTCCTCACAACTGATAGATGACTAGAGCTAAATCTCCAAACACATCTAATACTTTGATTTTTTTTTCAATTGCTGCTTGCAAACCCATAACATAGGCCTCATACTCAGCCACATTATTTGTGTAATTAAAATTTAACCTGGCTATAATGAGATAATAGTGCCCATCAAGAGATATTAAAATTGCCCCAATATCATGACCCAAAGCATTAACAGCTTTATCAAAATACATCCTCTAAAACTCTTCAACATGTTCATTTTCTTCAATGGCCATCACATCTTCATCAGAAAACTCCAGGTTCATTGGTTCATAATTTTTGGTAGCACGATCAACAAGAAACTCGACTACGACACTTTCTTTTATAGCTTTTTGAGTCACATAAATGATATCATATTCTGAAAGTATAACTTGTCACCGTTCTATTCTTCTTGTCAATGAGGGCTTTTTGAAGATATACTTAATATGATCCAACTTTGCTATGAGTCAAGTAGTGTGATAAAGCATGTATTGTCTAAGCCTTCGAGTTATCCAGGCTAATGCACAACATATCTTTTCTAATGGTGAATACTTGGACTCATAATCAGTGAATTTTTTGCTCAAGTAGTATATAGCTCGTTCTTTCCTATCAGTTTCATCTTTTTACCCTAGCACATATCTTATGAAATTTTCATGTATCGTTAAGTATAAGATCAAAGGTTTTCCTGGAACAGGTGGTACCAATATAGGTGGATTTGATAAGTATTCTTTGATTTTGTCAAAAGCTTCTTGGCATTCATCATTCCATTATCATGGATCATATTTTCTAAGAAGCTTAAAAATAGGATCACACTTGTAAGTGAGTTAAGAGATGAAACGAGCAATATAGTTTAGTCTCCCTAGAAAACCTCGTACTTCTTTTAGGGTACAAAGAACAGATAAGTTTTGGATGGCTTGTACCTTATCTGGGTCCACTTCGATTCCTCTTTCACTAACCACAAAGCCCAATAGTTTTTCTGATTTGGCACCAAATGTATATTTAACAAGATTCAACTTCAGCTAAAATCTTTTCAACCTGTCAAACAACTTTTTGAGATTGACTACATGATATTCTCCTTCATGAGATTTTGTAATCATATCATCCATATATACCTCTATTTTTTATGCATCATGTCATTAAAAAGAGTCACCATGGCTCTTTGATAAGTAGTACCGATATTTTTTTAACCCAAAAGGCATGACTTTATAATAGAATGTCCCCACATGGTCACAAACGTAGTTTTCTCCATATCATCTCGAACCATCTTAATTTTATTATAGCTTGAGAAGCCATCCATAAAGGAAAATGTGAAATACCTAGTAGAATTATCTACTAGAGTATCGATGTGAGGTAGAGGAAAGTTATCCTTAGGGCTTACCCTATTCAGATCTCAATAATCGACACACATTCTCACTTTTTCATCTTTCTTAGGAATTGGCTCTATGTTGGCTACCCATTCAGGATATTTTATCACCTTAAAAAATCTAGCATCAAATTGCTCTTCACTTTCTCTTTAATTTTCAGCAGCATCTCTGGTTTCATACGCCTTAGCTTTTGCTGCATCGGCTTACATCCTAGTTTTAAAGGTAACTTGTGTTCTACAATATCAATGCTGAGTCTTGGCATATCCTAGTAAGTCCATGTGAACACATCTATTAATTCTCGAAGCAACTCTTCTAGCTTCTGTCTTTCAGTTGGTAAAAGAGATATATCAACTTTAACCTCTTTTTTATTTTCACCATCTCATAAATTCACTAATTCGATAATTTTTTGGTGGGGTTCAATTGGCTTATCTTCATGTTCTATTAATTTTAACAAATCAAGAGGCAGTGTGTAGTTATCTGAATCTTTCTTATTATCAAGTTTATCAATATAAATTAAGTTTTCAAAATTAAATATGAGATTATTATCGTGATTATCTTCATGTTCATTGTTTGAGACCCAGTAAAGGGTAAGATGAAGAGAATATTGGCACAAAAAAATGGAATGGCAAGAAAATGATGGAAACAGAAGAATGGAAAGCAAAGTAAAGATGAAAACAATAGAAAAAATGTAGATGCATCTTCTAAGTTTTTTATTAAAACGACAAACATAAACACACCACAAAAGATCTCCTAATGCTCGTAGAAAGTAATTAGGGATTTAAAGTTTCATAGCACATTACTTTTCCAAAGTTTTAAAGACAACATGCAGCTCTATAACTTTCCAATTATCCAACTCAAAATCTGGAAGACAAAGGTACACAAAAAGCTCTTCACTTCGACTTTTCTTTTCTCTATCATCCACCATTTGAATGGTCAACTCTGAAAATTCTTCCACGAATCCTTCACTTAGGGCTCCCGATAAATCTGGATAAATATATCCTCCCGAGTGAAAAAAATCATAGAGGTATGGAATGACCACAGGCTCTAACTCCAGCTCATATCCCCTAAGATTGACTATCATCTTATCTATTTTCTCATTCACCATTCTTATTCTGTCTCCTTTTGTTGGCTTATATCCTAAGCCAAATCTGTCTTTTTTTTCATATATGGTCGATGGCTTCATGATTCCTTGCAAGTTCTTCTCAAGTTTGGCTTCAGGTCATCATCCCATCTTGATAAGCTATTTAACTACCATTTTAGTTATCGTAGACAAGTGTGACGAATACAATTTAGATCCTCCAGTTATATATGTTGTATTGGCAATCTCAAAGGATTTATAAGAGCATTCTAGAGCTTTATTTGCTGATTTCACATAAAGAGTATTTATCGATTGAGTTACTAATAAATCTTCTTCTCTTATCACACATGTTAGCTTTTTTTCAACAATGAATTTGACTTTTTGATGTAATGAGGATGGAACAGCACCTGTCATATGGATCCACGACCTACCCAATAAATAACTATATGAAAGAGAGATGTCCATAACTTAAAATTTTACATTGAAAGTATATGGGCCAATCTATAATGGCATTTTTATGTCCATCAGCATCTTTTTTCAGGTTTCATCAAAGGCTTTCACTATCATATGACTAGGTTTTATATAAAATCCATCAACAGGGAGTTTTGTCAGAGTAGTCACAGGCATAACATTAATAGATGAGCCATTATCAATCAAAATCTTAGCCATTATATGACCTTTATATTTCACAGTAATGTGAAGAGCCTTGATACTTTCTTGACCTTCATGAGGAATCTCTTCATCAGTAAAAGAGATATAATTTAAAATTGTTATATTGCTAACAAGCTGTTTCACATATTTAACAAAAGCAATGAGAGAGACATGTTTGATTTAGCATCTTCAGCAAAGCATTACGGTGTGACTCTGAACTGAGCAATAATGACAATAGCAAAATTTTAGTTGGCATTTTGTTAAGTAATTCTACTACATTGTACTCATTATGTTTTATTAATTTTAGAAATTTACATGCTTCACTCTTAGAGACTAGCTTTTGACATTTTTTTTCTAAGGCTACGTCAATATCACTCTGACTTTTCTTGTCTTCTCCTACCTTGGTTTCTCCTTTCTAACTTTTTCTAGAGCCTCTGGGGTATAACATCTCTCACTTCGAGTCATGCCTCTTATGTCTGTTATGTTCACAGTATCTGAGTTGACTACAACATCATAATCATACTTCTATGGTATTGCTTTATCATTCTAATATAAAAAAGAGCTAGAAACTTTAATTATCACTATTGATGGGGAGGTGGGTTTTTCTGGCCTCGATGTTGACTTTTCATCATAATAAATTGTTATTGGTCTATGTACAAATTTATTCTTTGAATCAATGGTAGACACTTCAGCTTTCATTAACTCTTCTCTTTCTTAGTAAAATTCTATCCGACCTATATCCATTAACTTTTGTACCTCTTGATGGAATTGGTGACAATTCATGATAGAATGCCTCAAAGCACCTTTGTGAAAGTCACATCTTTCAATTGAGTTAATTGTTTCAGAGTAATTTTGAAGCTCTACTAGTTTTAACATGTTAGCTTTAACCAAGGCTTCAAATACTTTAGCCATCGAAGTTTTAACTTCTTCTACCCCTTTCTTCACATAGCTTGCTTGCCCATCAATCAAAGCATTTATTGATGGTTTAGTATGATTCGACAGAGGATTTCCATTAACATTTGAAATTCTTCGTTGGCTGGTGTCAAAGTGTAATACCCCTTTATTGATTAACCCTCGCACTTTACGCTTCAAAGCAGTACAGTTCTCAATAGAATGACTTGGATTCCCATAGTGATAATCACAATATGTATTGGGATCATACCATTTAAGAAATTGAGGTTTTAAAGGCTTAACAATAACAGGGGCTAATAAATATTTCTCGATAAGTTAAAGGTATAGATCTGTGTATGTCATAGGTATAAGATTGAACGTAGTTTTTTCTTAGATAGTTCTCAGGGCTCTCAAAACATTATTAAGATTAGGTCTCCATTATGGTTTGATAGGTGCAGTAGGATGATTGTAGGTGGGTGTCTGAAAGGATGGCTGAAAACGGGGTGAATAAGTTGGTTGTAGTAATGACTGGTATGACTAGTATGGATAAGAAGTAGATGTAATATTATTTATGGTAGGGTAATGGGTTTGGTAGACTGGTGTAGGATAAGGTGTGAAACCTTTGAATTGTTGCCCCACATAGTTCACTACTTGAGCTTCATTCTCTTTTTTTTAAAAGTTCTACCTTTTTTTGCTTCACTTATCTCTCCTACATCGAGCTAACCATTTTTTATGATGTTTTCAATGATTTCACCTAATATCACCATATTTGTAAAGTTTTTGGTTGCATTGCCTATCAATCTCTCATAGTATGGTATTTTCAGGGTGTTCACAAATAAAACAGTTATTTTTTTCTCAGTGAGAGAAGATCAAACTTGTGCAGCCATGTCTCTCCATCTTTATGCATATTTTTTGAAGCTCTCAGTTACTTTTTTTTTCATACCTTGTAAAGATAGACGATCTAGAGTTAAATCCCTAATATGCTGATATTGTGTAAGAAATGCCTTTGTGAGCTCTTGCTAGAAATAAATACGAGTGCTGTCTAGTTGGACATACCATTTAGCTGCAGATCTCGTAAGGTTATCTTAAAATATGTGCATCAATAACTTCTCATCATAAGTATGTGCTGCCATTTCACAATAATACATGATAATATGAGTCATTGGATATTTTGTGCCATCGTATTTTTCAAATTCAGGGACCTTAAATTTTGGTAAAATGACCACATTTAAAACTAAATAAAGGTCAGCCGCATCTGTGGAGCCATAAAAATTTATTTCCTCTACAGCCTTAAGCCTTTCTTCTAATAATTTCATATTCTCTCAGGCACTGGTATCTTAAAATATGTGCATCAATAACTTCTCATCATAAGTATGTGCTGCCATTTCATGATAATACATGATAATATGAGTCATTGGATATTTTGTGCCATCGTATTTTTCAAATTCAGGGACCTTAAATTTTGGTAAAATGACCACATTTAAAACTAAATAAAGGTCAGTCGCATCTGTGGAGCCATAAAAATTTATTTCCTCTACAGCCTTAAGCCTTTCTTCTAATAATTTCATATTCTCTCAGGCACTGGTATCTTTCACTTTCTTAGGTGTCTGTATCCCTAGCTTTTCTCTTTCCTTAGGATTATCTAAATCAAAAACGAAGATTGGCTTAGACGATTTTTTCATCATAACAGGATTAACAAAATTTTAAAATTATCTTGGAGCAGGTGTGGATGTCATTCCTGGATAAGGATTGGGATATCCATCGGGAGTAAGAATTGGCACTTTAGTTCCTTGAGAAGGTTAGGTCGATTGTGGCTCAAACCCTGAAAGGTAGAAAGGATCTATCATATCTGGTGATTGCTCTCAAAAGCTAGGATTTTTTTTCCACTATTTTTTTTTGTTAAGTTTTTTGAGCATATCCATTATTGTACTGAGATCCCCTCTTAGTTCTTCTTAAACTTTTTCTATTCTCTTAAATCGATTGGTCTATTCTTGTTTCATGATTCTTGTCTGAGTCTTGGTATTGTATGAATGACGAGTAGGTTGGGTCAAAATTTTTTATAGGCAAGCTTTTCTTAAACCTTTATTACCACAAAGTTTTTTTTTTTATTTTGAAAAAGAAGAAAGAAAAAAAATTAGAATGCTATGTGTTGAAAATTTATTTTTCACGTATTTTATGAAAAATTATGTACATGATGCATGAATACAAGTAGGAGATATTTGCTCTTTGACAAATTTCAACATTAGAAATTTTTATTGATTTCATACAACTTTTATTACATGGGATTTACCATCTTAAAATTATATCCATAGAAGCGTTTGACTTATTCATAATGATCTTTCGTCTCATCTAAAAGTTCACTAGGCACTGTCCATATTCTTCTATGGGATTGACTTTTTTTCTTAATACTTTTACCTTTTCAACCATCTCCCATACTTTCTTTACTGCCTTGCATACTTGATTAGTCAGGTGCTCTATATACTGTTGCCTACCTAAGCTTTTTTCCTTTCATCTCATGTGAGCATCTTTTTTTGAATCCCATGTGAAGATCCAATCTTTTTCCCTTCTATGCCACTCATCTATTATTGCTGAAATATGGCTCTTGTAGTTTTATAGTTGTATCTCTAACCCTTGGATCACTTGATGAAGTGATTCTTTTTCATTTAGTACTTTAAAATGCTTTTTTCTCTCTTTTACAAGCATGACTTTTAACATTTCCTTTTTGTTTTGGCATTCCATCAATATTGCTGAGGTTGTAGAGTATAATCCCTTCCAATTCTAACATTCTTGAGAAATTATGGTGGTTTCCTCTTGCTTTTCTTGAGCTTTGCCTTTCCATTGGTTCATTTATTCTTGAAGCTCATCCATTTCGTGTTGTCGACTAAGGTAAGACTTTTGTGACTTTTTGGTTTTGAATTGGACTCGTAACCTCTTGCTTTCCTGATGTAGATCTTTCAAATCACTATTGACCAGATCCCGTTCTTTTATGACTTTTTCTAATCTACTCTTTTGTATCTCTGTTTCATATTTCAATTATCTTATTTTTTTACGAGTATCAAATTTTCTCTTTTTATTTTTTTTAGCTTCTAATTCTTTCTTAATAAGCTTAACTTTTGATAATTGCACCTATTCCAAAAGATTAACCAATTGATATGAGCTGTCATCAGGAGGGAGTACTATGTCTCTAGGCTACATTACTTTCCAATCTGGTAATCAAAAGTGACTTTGTTGATGAGAGGCCCTAACCTCATTTTTTATGTTCTCTTCCATGCTTGGATCAACTACTCCGAGGTTCTTGATGGATTCAATTCCCTAAAAATGAATTCTACTTGGACCAGGCCATGAGTAGCAGGAACAAACTACTTTGCACTAAATTGCCTAAGCACCATTAATGGAGCATAACTTATAACACTCCATAGCCCTAATAATAGTATCCATGGCTCGTTTCCTCCATGATACAACAAGTCACCCGAGGCATCCAAGGTGCCATTCATTCAATTCCATCCCCGGTAAGCCTTCGTAAGAAAATGACTCACTCTTTTTTAGTTTTCAATGTTGGCCATTGACTTTTGCAAAAACTCTTCAATTGGTGCTTTATTTTGTAGATACGACTTCAAAAATGCACTCTTCCCACACTTGAATTGACTTCTAATGCATACATATAATAGAGATGCACATCCTATAAATCATCACTTTTCATTTTGTCGACAGAAATTCAATGACTTGATGGATTCAGTTAAGACTGCTAGAGCGGGATTAATTGCTTGGGTTTCAATTTGCTCAAGAAAATCTACCATAGTTATCTCAATGTAACCCAAAATTTTCGGACAAATTATCATGCCATACAATGCTAGAACAAACACAGCCATACCTTGATCATCATTTAAATGCTCCTGAATGAAGTTTCAGAGAAAGTCCTAACGAATGCCGAGATGTTCACCTTTAGACTTCGCGAAGGAATCAATGGTTTCTACTTTAACCCCCATAAGCTTGGCTAACTTTTTACGATAACCTAATTTTGGCTTTCGGGTAAATACTTTATCTGGACATTGTAGTTTTATTCCAAGTAAAATCGAATACTCTTCAATAGTTGGCACCAAATCTTCCTAATTAAAAGTGAAGCATCTATAGGATGGATCTCAAAACTGTATAGCTGCCTTGATCAGTTGTTCATCGATCATTACTGAAATGAGGGATGCAATCTGTTCGTACTTTTTACAAAAGCTTTTTTTTTCTTCACTTAACTGACCTCAGACAACAGCTAACTCTTTTAAATCATTCTGCGTGAAATCTAAATACACTTTTTCGAGTAATTCAGACACAAAACTGGTAGGTAAATAATCTCCATTCTTTTGTTGAGCTTCTTTCAACCAAACATATACTTCATTATACGGCTCACATGGCACACTGACTAAGGATGAACAAATCTGTAGTTCTATAAGATCCATAAAAACTTCTTAGGAAAAATATGTCCTAGAGCAAATATCTCGATGCAGAACTGTATGATATGATTAATGCAGAAAAGAAAAAAAAATGAAACAAAATCGAGTTAGTGTGAGGATGTCGTTTAAGAAAAAAATATTTTTTATTTTTTAGTGTTTTTTTTATGTTTTGAGATTTTTTGTTTGTTTTATTTTATTTTGTATTATACACAACTTTTATTCTTAGGTATTTCCTACAAGAAGGTGGACGAGGCTCTACATAAGGTTGGTTTTTTAGGCTTATTATATGCTGGGTTTAGATTGATAGTGTCTAAAGGTTCCCAAATTGTTCCTCACTGTCGTCCATGTTGGACTAATAAGGCACCTCGATCCTCAACCATTACAGGCTACGAACAGAAAGGGTTCAATTCGAGTGAAAGTATTTCGCTTACCATTGCAGAGGTTGTCACCTCACGAAGGCATAAGTACTTTACTTCCTCTTATAAAGGACGAAGCCCAGGTATAGAGCTCACGCATGAGATACATCGTGTCATTGTGTGCAAATATATCCTAATTTATTGAGAGTAATATATACAGAAAAATAAAACATAAGAGGTATAGTAAAAGAAATGTGTGTGAACTTTTTTGCTTTTTATTTTCGATTTGATTTTTTTTACCTTTTTTATTGAAAATGAAAAATAAAAATCTAAGAAATTGATTAAGACTGTTTAAATCAAAATTTAAGGATAACAAGTAGTTAGATTTTGCCTGACTCTCGAAAATAAAAGGCAATCCCCAGCGGAATCGCCAAACTGTCATAACGGTTTTGTGCTCGCCTCACGAATTTGGAAACAAAAATAAAAGAATAAAAAATGGAGTTGCCACCAATCTTTTTTGGCTAGGTGTGATTGGCCACTTATTAAAATTTATCCTTCTAATAAGATTTTAAAATTAATTAAAATTTATTAAAAAGATAATTTCACGATCTGCGAAACAGTCTGAATTCGAGAGTCGGTTACGCGTGGGAAAAGATTAGCATCCCCACGATGCCCGTTTAAAAATGATACCACTTAACTACGTGTTATCCTTTGATTTTGATTAAAAATAGTCTCATTCTCAGTGTTTGAAAAAATAATTTTCTTGATTTTTTTGGAAATTGGTTTGTTTGGTTTTATTTAAAAAAAATTATTATTCAAGAAAAAATAAATTAGAACCTTTTTTATTGAAATAATTCTCAAATACTCCAGTACATTGGTAATATTAGAAGAACTCTTTCTCACCTAAAGATTTCTTAGGCATCGTTTCTCGGAATACCAAAAAATCTTATCCTCGGAGGTTCGAATTTACTTTTGTAAAAATTATATCATGCATGCAATGCAAATAATAACATGATGCACACTTTTTATTTTTTTTATTTTCAAAAAATTTATTAATTTTTATTATTATTCTTATTTAAAAGAAATGAATAACAGAGGAATTTTTATTGTATTGAAGATTTTTTATAAATATTTCAATACACTGGTAATATTTAAGAAAAACTCTTATCACCTAGAGATTTCTTAAAGCATTCTACTCGAAATACTTTTGGAATCCTATCATCGGACAAAATTTCTTTTTTTCTCATTTTTTATTACCTATTTTTAATTTATTAGTTAATTTTATTATTATTATTTTATAAGAAAAAAAAAATTTTTATTGTATTGAAAATTTTTAAATAAATACTCTAATACATTGGTAGTATTTTAAAAAATCTTATCACCTAGAGATTTCGTAAGTATCACTACTCGGAGTACCTTTAAATCTAATCGTCGAACAAAAATTTTTTTTTCTTATTTATTTTGTTATTATTTTATAAGATTTATTCTAAAATTAATATAATTATCAAAAAATTTTATTATATATTTTATTATTAATTATTATTATAAAATAACAAAAATTTATTTTGTTAAATTTAATCATTTTAACATGCATAAATATTAAGAATAATAATAAAAATAATAAAATAATATAAAAAAAAATTTTTTACCTGAACCGGGTCGGTCAACAATACGATCAATGCGCGGTTTGGTCGGGTTCAATGGTTCGGTTTGGCTGTTCAATTGCGTTCAGAGGTTCAGTTGCAATCCGGGTTAGGTTCAGCGGTTTGATTTCGGTTCAGTCAGATCGATCAAAGGCTGATGAAAAGTGGGTCACGGGTTGAGTGCGCGAATCCTAGGTCGGGTCACGGGTTGACGCGCGGATTCTGGGTTCTTAAAATGACATTATTTAGAGCTTTTATTGAAACAACCTCATTTTAGTTTTGGCAGTTTATATAAAAGGTATTAATTTTTTTCGATCATTTTCTCCCTTTCCTAAAAGAAAATACCTTTTTTTTTCTCTTTTTTTTTTCAGGCCACTAAGGCTGGTGGCAGTCCGTCGTGACAACCGCCGTGATCCTGCCGGCGGCCAGCTCTGATCGTCGATGCCAGTGTTGAAAAATTCTAAAAAACACTCATAAACTCATTTTGACCCCCTAAATACAGATATGACATTCTTTTCACCAAAAAGAATCCCTAAATCCCTAGATCTGCTCTTAAAGTTTCGGTGAAACCATTTTTTTGGGTATTCTAACTTTTTTATTTTTTTTGAAACTGACTTTATTTTTTTTTGTGCAGGGGCTCTCAGTGCTGGATTCTTCTCTGCCGAAAGGATTGAGCTTTTATTTTTTTTTATTTTTTTATTTTTTGCATTTTTTTGGTAGAATGTATTTTTTTCGCGGGGTTCCCTTCTTCATTCTCCTTCTTTGGGTTCGACTAAAAGCTCTATAAATAAAGCTCTGGCAGTGCGTGGCACAAGGCCCAACATGGGGTACAAGTACGAGCCCCATGTCTTTTTTATTGTTTTTGTTTTATCTGATAGTGGTAGGGCTAAAAGCCAACGGGATGGGTAATCAGAGGGATGGGGATAAGGCATGGTGGCAGTGGTCCCCGAGAAGGCACCACTGCCATCCTCTCTTTTTTTGTTTTTATTTGTTCTTTTTTTTTATATTTTATATTTTTTGTATTCTATATTTTTATTTAATTTTTATTATTATATTTAATAATATTATTATTATCTTATTGATTATTTAATAAAAATAATAAATTGACCAAGGATAAATTTGATGTCTATAAAAATTAAATTAAATATGATAAAAACAACGTAATTTATTAATTTCTAAAGAAAAGAAAACATAACTGATTGATTTGGTTAAGGAAACAGAACATACTATGTAACAGAGTACATTTGTCCTTTAGCTGTTTTTTCGAAACATTAAAGAGAAACAAAAGGAAGGAGTCGCGCGCTATTCTGTCCTCTCCAAAAAAATAAAAAACTGATCTTCTTCTCCAAATCCAATTAATCTTTTCGTTTTTCAATTGGATTGGTTTCCTCCTTCTATTAATCTCCTCCATAGAAAAACCCTTCCTTTTTTTAGCCTCGAAAAAAATTTTTCTATTTCTCTCGTTTCCTTGAGCTTTTCAATGACCTTTTTCATCTTTGATTCTTAAAAGAATTTAATTCAACGACACCACCACCGACCTTTTGTTCCCTCCTCCTCTTCTTCTTCCCATTCTATAGAATTTAATTCAAAGTCAACTTTTTCGTCTACATATCTCTTTAAATACGCTTTTTCGTTTCATTTATTTTTCTGGGGTATTTTTTTTATTTTGTTTTTTTATTTTGCATACTCTACTTTGCATGCCCGTTTTTCCTTCTTGGGTTTTCTTTGTTATTGGTTTTTCTGGGTTTGTTCCTTTTTTGTTTTTATTTTTTTTATTTTTTAAAAATTCTGGGCCATTGGTCTTGGTCAGCTAGTGGTGGGAATTGCGTCGTTTTCTTAGGGGCTTTACTTTTTCTTTTTTGTTTTGTGTTTGTTCTTTTCTGTTTGCAATTATTTAATAGTTGGTGATGGGGAAAATTTTGTTTTTTATTTCAGCTACAATGTTTAATTTATTTCGGGTCTAAATAAAACACTAATTTTCCTTTTTTTTTAAAATACAAAATCACAAATTTTGGTTATAAGGTCAATATTGTATAGAGTTCTAATAAGATTTGGGGTTGGTAAAACTGGGTTTTATATCTGATCATATTTATAGGTTGTTTTACCTGTTTTATTTGATTGATATTTGGTCTGCTGTTTTGCTTCTTTTATTGTACTTTAACTTCATAATCAGTTTTGCTCATGTCAGGTTAAGGTAATAAATAGATAGGTTGAACCTTGGTTTTGTTTTGTTTTGTTTATTTTCATAAGTTTTTAGTTGGTGATTTTGTTATTCTATGAGCATGGATTTGAAGTGTGGAGAGGAAGGTGGTGGTGTGAAGACACCTAAGAAATCAGATGAACAACAAGGAGGTGGAAATTCGAAGATGAAGGGTACTGGAGGCATTAGTAGCAAAGATATGATCTTTAGAGCTGATAAAATTGATTTAAAAAGCTTAGATATGCAGCTGGAGAAGCATCTGAGCCGGGTTTGGTCTAGAAACATTGAGAACCGAAGGCCTGTAGAGGAGTGGGAGATTGATTTGGCTAAGTTGGATTTAAGGCACGTTTTAGCTCATGGAACCTATGGGACAGTGTATCGTGCCACTTATGATAATCAAGATGTTGCAGGTAATTCTTTATATTTGTTTTAATTTGATCTTTTGTTAAGGATGGAGACAGAAGAAAAGAAAACTAGAAACCCATATCTTTGTTTTATTTATGTTATTTCTTAAGCTTTGTGGCTTCTTGTTGATCAAAATGGCCAAATTATTTGAGCAGTTTGACAATTCCGTTTATGCAGCAACAATGCCTCGGTATTTCCTACACTGAGTTTGTGCAGTAAAATATGTGCATCTGTAATTGAACTTTTCATTGATAGTTTGTCGAGTTCAAATAAGGATTTCTAAAATTTTTGTAGTCTCTTCTAATTTTGGAGCAATATGCATTAGTTTAGTAGACAGAGAACTAAATTTATGCCAATGATGTCTAGATGATAAGTGTGATTTGTAAAGTTTGGTGATGTTGGCCAAGCCAGATTGGGGTTTAAATTGTCACATACAACAGTTTTTGTAGTTCATGATAGCTATCACTTCATAACTGCTTGCTTTGCTAGTGCGTTGGTTCAATTCAAATGTGCTCAATTGGAACTACCCTGATACTAGAGCACTTCCTCATAAACTAATGCAATTCAATTGTGCTTAATTCAATTGACTTTATCTTTTATTGGATTGTGTTGTGGGATATTTCTGCTTGATATTGGTGTTTCTACTCTATTCTGTTATATGTTATTGATATTTGGTTGATTTCTGGAGAATTTTTGAAGTTTCACCTGGCAATCTGATTTTTTTTTTTACTTTTTGATCCTCCCATTGCCCAACACATTGATTGACAATTAAATATAATTTGTTGTCACTTATAATCTATTTGAAGAACTCAAATCTAATTTCGATGCTGTTTTTCTCATTTAAATGTCTACATGTACACATAGAGTTTCCTATATAGGTTTTACCACCTCTGTCTTGTGTAGTTGAGCATTAGCAGATTCCACTATGTTTGAATATCTGTATGCTAATTAAAATGGAAGATGGTTATGATGAATTTTTCATTAATTTAATTGTTTGTGTCTTTCTGTGGAGTGCTCTTTGTTGTTAACTATTTAGTAATAATAACATGATTTGGTTTCTGATATAGGCTGCATAGAAACCATTACTTTCTTAGGCATGTTACAATAAGAATGCATGTTTAATTTCTAAAATAATTTAGAGTGCCTTGAGGATTTTAGCCTTTCACAAAGCTAAAAATGACATAGTAGAGAAAATGACTAGTGGTTCCTTGACCTTTTGAATATAGTAAGGAACTTGCAGTGAAGTCTGGCTGCTGGTGAATTGATCTAGTAGGTAGTTTTACTCTTGGTATCCTAGTCAGCTTTCTTATAATATTGACTACTTCGAGAATTTATAGCCTTCAGCACTTTTTTTATTATGAAGTCTGACTGCATTCTCATGTTGATGTTGTAGTTAAGCTGTTGGACTGGGGCGAGGATGGTATTGCAACAACAGCTGAAACTGCTGCTCTGCGAGCTTCATTTCAGCAAGAGGTTGCTGTTTGGCACAAGCTTGACCATCCTAATGTTACAAAGGTTCAATTTTTTTTCTATTCTGAAATGTTTACTTGTTGATATCATCATGACAGTGAAAGCCATAATATAAATATTGGCATTTCTTGAATGCATTGTTATCATTTCAAATAATTGGAAGTTTACTCTATCTCTTTGCATGATTAGCTTGCTGTTTTTTGATTCATGGCCATTCGGTAAAAATTAAAATTTCTTCTTTTCTTTGTCGAAAATTTTCTGTTGTAACTTGTGCTTTTTAATTTTGGGTTATAGTTTGTTGGGGCCTCAATGGGAACTTCAAACCTTAAGATTCCTCCAAAAAATCCTTCAGCTGATAGCCACAATTCCCTTCCTTCTAGAGCATGCTGTGTTATAGTGGAGTATCTCCCTGGTGGCACACTGAAACAATACTTGATAAGAAATAGGCGAAAGAAACTTGCCTTGAAGGTTGTGGTCCAACTTGCTCTAGACCTCTCTAGAGGGTAAGTGAATGCCTTTGTAATTGGTTTGGGCAGTCTGCAAATAAAATTTACCTAATGACAATTATACTTCTTGGCAATCGCAGTCTTAGCTACCTACACTCGAGAAAGATTGTACATCGTGATGTCAAAACGGAGAACATGTTATTAGATGCTCACAGAAATCTCAAAATTGCTGATTTTGGTGTTGCTCGTGTTGAAGCTCAAAATCCAAGGGACATGACTGGTGAAACTGGTACTCTTGGATACATGGCTCCAGAGGTATGCCTTTTCAAATGTTTTGATAAAACATGGGTAGTTGAAAGCTTAATCATTTATGTCACCAGAGGTCTGCCGTCCACAAGATAACATATCCATATTTTGTCCAAATTGATTAATAAGATGAAAATTATAGATGATGCATCCAAATATTATGCATGGTGGTAAAAATATTCTCTACATGGGGGCTCGTTGTATCTTCTTTGCACCTGAAGACTCAATTTGATTTGCAAACTTTGCTGTGAAGAAGACTAAGTTAGTGGGTGAGTCATTTTTGGTAATCTGATATGCAAACGTGCCATGCATATGCTCACATGCAGGAAGAAGACAAGAATTGTAAACTATTTGAAGCACCCGATCCTTTGTTTTCTATGAACAGCAGAAAGCTAACACAATTATTGTGTAGGTTCTTGATGGTAAGCCCTACAATAGAAGATGTGATGTCTACAGCTTTGGCATTTGCTTGTGGGAAATTTATTGCTGTGATATGCCTTATCCAGATCTTAGCTTTGCTGATGTGTCATCTGCTGTTGTTCGACAGGTTAGTTTGCTGTTGAAGTTTCTGTTTGAAATATTATGACAAGAGACCCTGATGCATGTCTCATTATTGTATTCAATTTGTGGTTTTGAAATGGCATTGAAGAATGATTACTTTTATTTTGATTTGAGAGCCTTTGCACGCTTAGGGTCATTGATAGGATTCTTTTTGATTTGAGAGTCTTTGCATGTTTAACTTTAGCGATATCATTTATATCTTACTTGATTTAATATGATTAGTTGAAGTTTTTGTTTAATATTTGTATTGAACTTTTTTTTTAATATATATAAATTCAAGAGCTCTCATTTAGATTATCATATGCAAGCCTCGTTTTAGTTGAGTTCAAAGTTTCTTTAGATTGTTTGCATAGTTTTAATTCTAATAATATAATTTTTTGGGTCGACATTAAAATTTTTCGTCCTCTCCAATCGTCTATGTCCGACTTTCAGATGTAGGGTCTATTGTCTTGTCCTCCGCAAAAGGTATTTATGTTTGTAACTAGTTTAAGCTAAGGTAAAATAGAGAAGCCATTCTGCATGTTTTGTAATCAGTAAAGGATTGAATTGATTATGGAAACTACACCCTCCATGGTTTATCGGCAGAATTTACGACCAGAGATCCCGAGATGCTGCCCGAGTTCATTAGCAAACATAATGCGAAAATGCTGGGATGCAAACCCGGAGAAACGACCTGAAATGGATGAGGTAGTGAGGATGCTAGAAGCAGTTAATACAAGCAAGGGAGGAGGGATGATACCAGATGACCATATGCCAACTTGCTTCTGTTTGACCCCTGCACGTGGTCCATGATTCTAGAGCCCGGATTAGCAATGTTGTTTAAAAAAATTAGTTTTTTGGTGTTTTTATGTAACTGTCACAGTTATAAGAAAAGTTTTACCACCATTGAAATTAAATTGGTGCCTTACTTTTAAATTTTTACTTTTATATTTGATTAAAAATTTTCTTTTTCTCAAAACCAAACACAAGATCTAATCCTAAGAATACCATCTTATATTTTAAACCTTTAATTTCTCATATTTGAAATAAATTAAATAAAATCATCTATTAAAATATTCAAACATCAAAATATTAAGTTTAATAATTTATAAAATAAAATGATTTAATGTATTTTTAATTTTTTTATTTATAATAAATTTTTAATTTTTTATTTATAATAAATAATATTTACGATGGATTTAATAAATTAATGAATATAGTTTCGTTTATAATTTTTTAATAAAAGCACTTATTAATGAAAATTTATAGATTAATTTGTATGTAATATGTGCATTTCATTATCATTCCTTACATATTAAATTAAATCTAAATCCATTAATTCAAATATATCTTTCAAAATATAATTAAAAAATAATAGAATAATTTTTTTAGAAAAAGTTAAAACTTAAAAAAAAAAAAAAAAAAGAAAGGCCCAAGAAAAAAAATTAATTTGAGGTGTTATGTGAACACCATCATTTAAAGATGGCAATGGGTTAGGTTAGGTTAGGAGTGATTTTTTGCTCATTTCAATCCTAACCCAATTCTTTAATAATTCAACATGATTTCAACTCAAATATGATATCGGATTATTATTTTTTATACTTGATCTCAATTAAACGCAAATATTTGTTACCGCATCCGACGTAATTTAACTTAAAATGAATTTAATCATTTTAATTTAGAATAATGTGTATAAAACTATTTTTTTGCCAAGAATCACATTGTTTATTTGTAAAGTACTAGATTTTTAGTTTTAGTGATCAGATCAATTTTTAATAACTTTAAGTATCAAAAATATAAAATTATTATTTTTTTAATATAAAATATATTTTAATTATGTAAATGCAATATTTTATTTAATTAAGATATTACATAATAACTTGATTAATATAATATATATAATTAAATAAATAATAAAAATATTTTTATATATATCATGAGGAAGGCGAGACGGAACACAATCTAATCTAGAATTTCGAAAAGGAAAAATTGCCATGGCTTTTTATTGCATTAAAATGTTAGTATTTTCTTATTTATTTTTAATATAATTTCTCTTGTATTTTAATTTGTTTTTTGAGAATATTGATAAAAAATACTTCTAAATGTATATTTATCTTATATATAGGTAAAAATATAAAAATTAAAGAATTTTGGACAATTTGAACTCAATTTACAAGATTTATGATGGTAAAACCTAGCAAAGTCAAAACTAACATATTTGTGTTTCATTGCCGATTAAGGAAGTTCTTCTTACCCTTCGCTTCTATGATTTCTTGAACTCAAATAAGCTTTATAAAATCTTATTTTAAGTATCAATTCTCATAATTTTCTCAATCCACCTTGGTTTTACCCTTGTCTTTCGGGTTTGGCGTCGGGTCTTCTCAATCCGGCTTATGTTCCTTCCCTGGTTTGGGTTTCCTTCGTGCAACAATCATCCATGGTCCATAATCGTCATTATTAAGCCTTTCTTTGTTGGCTGCTTCTTGCTGTTCTGGAGATTGTTAAGTTGGGGTCGCATTAGCTTCAGTTATTTTGTTAAGAGTGCAAACTTACTTTTTATAACCAATGAGACCACTGTAAAAGCAAAGATTAACACCTTCATATAACACAATTTGCATTAACTTCCTGATTTTGATTTTAGGCACCAATGGCCTATCTAAATCGACTTGAATGCAGATTCCTACGTATCTGCCACGAGCATTTAATTCCATATGTGCATTAATTTTAAGCAAAGCACCGAGCTGGTGGCCTATTCTTTGTAAAATGCCTTGTCAAAGTATTCAATAAGTAAGCTTGGTAGATGCATACAGACTGCATTGGTTGTACTTGCAGTGTACGATTTCGAAGAGAAAGCCAAGCTCCCAAAGTCTCATTGTCAAGTAATAAGGACCCACAAACCAACATTCTTTTCGAAAGTTTTCACAATGATGGCATTTTTCCAAGGGGCTCTAATCCTGCTCTTTTCTTCTTTAAAAAGAAGTATTGTTGGGACTTCATCCCTTTCATCATATTATTGGTTTGATTCTTCATCCATGAAACTTGGCTGGTTAATAAATGAGAATGAATGATTATCCTAAGAACCCATCAAGGAATCTCAATAAAAGGTAGAAGGTTGTTGACGATCTAACATTTCATGGTCAATGATTTGAAAACTCCATTCTTGGTTTTTTTGATGCTGTGAACTTTCAAGTCTTCTTCTTCACAGCAAGTTGGAATGTTTTTCTCCACTTTCAGAGCAAGTTATTTGGGACTTTACCGTACTCTCTTTTATAGCGAGGAATGTCATGTAAGGTCGACGGTCAATTTAACATCAGCTTGGACAAGGATTATATATATATATATATATATATATGTATAACAGGTTGCAATTTGAAAATTAAAAAAAAAAAATTACAGATGTGGGGATTTATTTTACCTTATTCTCCTTTTTATAGCCGGTAATATCATGTAAGTACGATGCTCAATTTGACATTGGCTTGGATAAGGAATATATATATATATATATATTATTTTTATATAAAAAATCGTAATTTAAAAATTAAAAAAATTTAAGTGTTAGAGATTTAAACTTCGAAATTACTTATCTTAAAAATAACAATATTAATCAATTAAACGAAACTTGCATTTAAAGATTTTATATATTTTGAAAAAAAATCTATTTAAAAGTTGGTGAAAAAAACCTATCTAAAAGAATTAAGTATCTAAAGTTATTTAATATTCTAATTTTAATTTATGTTAAAATTTCATTTAATTATTCTAATAATTAACTTTTATATCTATTTAATTTTTTTAAAAAGAAAATTAGTAAAGTTAGAAATACGAAATAAGAAAATAAAATTTGGAGGAACATTTTCTAAATAAGTAAAAGAAAAATATATAATAAAATATTAAATATAGGCTATACTAGTCTACCAGGTATATTGAAATTAATCTGCAAAAATTAGTATTCATTGAAAGTAACCCAAAATTGTCACTATTCACATATTCCGTATGGAAAATTTTCATTCGTAACTCTTAATATTTTATCTCGATTTGATTTTAGTCCTTAACTTTTGAATTGCTGTCTATCATATAATGTTTAAGGACTAAATAAACAAAACTAAAATAAAAATGTTTGAGATTTTAGCAAGTTTGTTAATATCATACTCCTCAATGTTTCAATTTTCTTTAAAAAATGGTATGTGCAGGTATTAGTTGTTTTGATATATTATTTTAGATTTTTTAAATTTAGAGTTTAAGCCTATACAATATTTTAAAAAATTAAATAAATAAATTTTAAAATATAACAAATAATATTAATTTACTATGATATTTTTTAAATACTTAATATGATTATATGATATTTAAATAAACATTTTTTTAATGTAAAAATATATTAAGATAAAAAAAAAATATGAAAAATAAATTAATTTATCTTTAAAATTCTTAAACTTTAGAAAGGAAGTGCAATTATTTTCTTGAAATAGATTAGAATATTTATAAATTTTGGTTTGAGAAAATAAAGCTTAAAAGAAAATAAGATGCAATAAAAGATAAAGAAACCTAACTTTCAAAAGTTATTTTGCCCATTAGTTTTATTTTTATTAAGTTTAAAATAGTTAAACAACAAACGATAAATTAAATATTACAAAACATATTTTATATTCAATTACCGATTGAAATAAATTATTTCATCAAAATTTATTGAAACTAATCGAAATAATAAAAAAATCGATATTATTCAATATCAAATTCGATAAAAAAAACTACCTTTAAGTTATCTGCATTTTGATATAATTGAAATATATCGATTGATATAGTTGATATCGAAATGAAATTAATAAAAATAAATTTTAGACAGAATTTATCCATTCATGAATTGATGAGAAACATATGTCCAAAGAGGATAGCAAATGAAGCTTTGAATAATTAGAAATTAAAGATTATTCAAAATGATAAAGATAATTTTGAACTATAATAAATAAAAAATCTAATATATCATATATATATATATATATATAAGAGAAATTATTTAAGATTAAACTATTTTTTCCTTTGACTTGTTTTTTCATATTTTAAATTTATTAGAATTAATTGTTAAAAAAAGTGTAAAACTAAAAATTTTTATATTGATATAAATTGATCTCTTCTTATATATATGATGAGAGATCACCTTACACACATGTAAAATTTAAAAGTTTTATATTTTTTTTTATCATTGATTTCAACAATCCAAGGAATGAAAAAGATAAATAAAAACAAGATTTAATCTCATTTTTTTTAATTTATTAAAAACAATAATTATGAAAAGTTATAAAATTTTTTAATTTTAAATTATCACTAATTTACACACGTACATATATGTATAGAAATGGATCAACTTATATTAGTATAAAATTTTTTAGTTTTACATATTTTTCTAACAAACGATTTTAATAAAATCAAGATATGAGATTAAATTATTTATTTATTTATCTCTCTATTCTCTTATATTTATTAAAATTAATAATAAAAAATGAAAAATTAACACGTTTTACATCGTTATAAATTGATTTTACTCATATATATATTTACATAGTTGAATCGTAATCATTACCCCTATTTTTATTAAATCTTATTGAGATGTCATTCACTTACTAATTTAATCAATCCTTCGAACTTGGCAAGAAGAGCTAGTAAATTAATAATAATTAAATAAAATAATTGGCACGTTTGATGAGGTTGCCAGTTCATTTGGCTGAGACTAATTGTACAAATATTGTTCTAATTCCCAAACCAAAGACCCAAAAAATATCACGTAATTTAGGTCTATTAGTTTGTGCAAAGTCATTTATAAGATCATTTCAAAAGTTTTCATTAATAGGCTTAAACTACATTACCTGTTTACATTAGTGAGTCATGAAATGTATTTGTTTCAGGTAAATAAATTTTCGATCATGTTTTAGTTGTCTATGAACTTTTGAACACTTTGAAAACTAAAAAACGGATTAAAAAAAGGGGGATTTTTGCCTTAAAACTAAATATGAGCAAGGGTCATGATCGGGTGGAATAATTTCCTTGAGGCAATCATGGGTAGACTAGGTTTTCATTCCAGTTGTATTTATAAGATAATGAAATGTGTTACTATTGTTTCCTACTTTTGTTGTAAATGGTGGCATTATTAATGAGTTTTATGCAGGAATAGGTCTTCGTTAAGGAAATCCTCTATCCCCTATTTGTTTCAGTTAGGTTAAATGATAGCCAGAGACGGGCTATTATTTGGAGTGTAGGCTAGCCGAAATGATCCCCGAGTTAATCATTTTATTTTATTTTTGCTAATTATAGTCTTTTTCTTTTTTTTTTTTTTTTTTGCTAAGGCAAATAAAAGCAAAAACGAAAAGGTGAAACATGTGATAAAGCGTTGCGAAAAAAGCTCGCACAAAAAGATTAATTTTGATAAATCGACATTGTTCTTTAATAGTAATAATGGAAAATAATAGATGGAGGAAATAAAGAATATGTTTGGAATCCAAGAAACCAAAAATATTGAGAAATACCTAGACCTACCTTTAATAGTCAAGAAAGATAAAAGAAGGGCATTCAAAGAATTTAAGGACCGAATTAGTGCAAAAATGAATGCGAGGTGTCAAATAATGTTATAGCAAGGTGGGAAAGAATTGTACATGTCGTCCATCTTGCAATCTATTCACACATATGCCATGAGTTGTTTCCTCCTACCACAGTCTTGTAAGAAAAATGAATGGCTTGTTTAGTAACTATTGGTGAAGGCATGATAAAGAGGAAAAAAAAAAAAAAAGCCATACATTAGCAAAGTTGGAAGAAAATGTTGTCCTAAAAAAGATGGAGGCATGGGCTTTCGAGAAATAGGAAACTTTAACAGAGCTATGCCAGCTAAACAAGGGTGGAGGATTCTGACAAATCTTAGCACACTAGCACACAGAATTCTTAAAGCTAAACATTTGCGGCATGGCTCATTCTTGGAATCTGATCTTGGAATATGCCCATCTTTAAAATGGAGAAGCATATGGGCAGTAAAAGCGGTATTGCATCAAGGGGTGAGATGGCGTGTAGGTAAAGGAAAATCTATTCAAATATGGAAGGACAAATGATTACTTTCGCCGAATCATTCAGACCTCAAACATCAAGGGGAAACTACGATGAGAAAGGGTTGGTGTCTGAGTTGATTGATGGGCAAACACGGAGCTGGAATTGGCTGTTATTCAAGACATGTTTACACAAGATGAAGTAGAAGCAATCTGTGCTCTATCATTAAGTAAGCTTGATTTGCCTGATAACCTGATTTTGCATTTTGATAATAAGGGCATATATACAGTAACAAGTGCATATAGGATGCTGTGTCGGATATTACAAGAGATTGGTTTTGAGGTAGGGAACAATGAGGATCTTAAAAGAGGCCAAGAAATTTAGACAAGGATATGGTCAGTTTCATTACGAACGAAGATAAAAATTTTAAGGTGGAGAGCAAGCCGAGGAATCCTTCCAGTGATGGCAAATTTGGCAAGAAGACAAATTCCAGTGTCAACCATGTGTAAAAGATGTGGGAACAATGAAGAAACAGTGATCCATGCAGTGAAAGAGTGCTGTTGGGTGAGAGAGGTATGGCAACACCCTAACTACCAGTAGGAAGAAGATACTGATCAGCAATTGGAGTCTCTACACTGGCTCTCGAAAGGAATGAAAAAATTCAATGACGAACAACTACAGTTGTTTATGATAGGTATGTAGACAATAAGGAATGAGTCATTCATGACATGAATCCTTGTATAAACTACAGTGTTTTGTCAATGTCACAACAAAATACTTAGTACTATTTTCTCAGCTTTTGTTTTCCTTAATGATGTCGCTTGAATCAAGTGCAGGCATATGCTGAGCTTCTCATGGAGGAAGGTATAGACATTCTAGCTTGGTTTTCTTTTACCTCCAAGGATGGAGTCAATGTGGTTTGTGGTGATTCTATTAGCAAGTGTGCCTCCATTAAGGATTCATACAAGCATATACTTGCTATAGGAATAAATTGTATCCCTCCTAGATGTATCCATTGTTAGGAAAATGGGGTCCAGTCCCATGTAAGTGGTTTTGGACCAAGTAAAGGTCATGGGTCTTGATCTTTTATTTTACACAGAGCCCTAACTACTTAATAAAAAAGAGGTGGGGTTGTTTAAGGTGTGTGTCGACAACCAAGCAGAGAAAGAAGAAAAGCCAGGAAAAGCAGAGAGAGAAAAAGGAGAAGGGAGAGTTGGTTAAACGGAAGTCGATCCGTGGTTCGATTGAGTTGGAACCTTGTCAGGAGGTTTATGATTCAGAGTTATACATTCTTAACGGTGAAGATCGGGTTTGAAGCTCTCTAGGAATAAATCCAAGGTGTATTTGTTGAGTCACTTATTTGGTGAGATTTCTCCAATTGTTTCTTTAGTTGTTGATTAGCTCTAGTTTTAGCTAGAGAAGAACTTTGTATAACTATTATTTGATAGTGAAGATTTTTCTGGTGGCCCGTGGTTTTTCCCTCTACACTGGAGGGTTTTCCACGTAAATCTTGGTGTGTTTTATTTTTCCTGCGTATTTGATTATTGATTGTTGTCTATTGTTTCTGTATTGTTGTGATTATTGCTTCAGGCGCAACATCCATGGATTAATTGTCTCCATTAGGAAGGTAATCATATTTGAGTGTCTGTAACTTCTTTTTAGCTGAATTTTGCTAAGTTTTTACTCCTCCCTTAAACAAAATATGTCCTGAAATGAAATGTTCAGATTATAATGGCAGTTATGCTGACAATGGTTTTGTAATTTCAGTTCAAATAAACCAGTAACATATATCCAAACAGTGGTGAGACTTATGATGCAGAAACCAAGCAATGAGTGGTGAGCAACTACCTGGATTTTTTCTAATGGTTTTTTAGTACTAAATAGTGGTTAAGAAACTGAATTCATGCTTTCATTTGCAGAAACCAGCTGGAGTAGTAGATGAAGATTTTGTATCATATGTAGGCAAATGGCAAGATGCCATCAAGGCCATATCCAGGATTCTCTTTGACAAATCTTACTAACCTTATCCAAGGCTGATGTGTAGATAACAATCAGATGTTAATCTGACATTTTGCTTTGTTGGTAATTGATCCCTTGAATCCTAATGGAGCATAAATCTCCTAATGAAATCAATGTAATGATACACCGTGTTAAAATAATAAGAAAGGTTTGTTTTAGTTAGCTGCCAGCTGACAAATGCAGCATCCAAGTGGCATTATTGCTGATAGAAATCAATTTGTTTTTGTGTAAACATTTCTGTCATGTTTGGTAGGTTAGTTGGGATGATTTATAATTTGTGGTACAAGATAGGGTGTTGTACAGGAGAGCATAATTAGTGCGTTGGTACAAGAGAGTATGTTCAAAGAAGCCACTGAACTTTTCCGAATGATGTAAAATGAGGGAATAAAAGCAGATAGGGATGGGTGACTATGGTGGGTATTGCATCTGCCTGTGGATATTTAGGAGCGTTTGATCTTGCTATGTGGATCCTTATGTTAAAAAGAACAAGGTTCCCTGTGACGTTGGGTTAATTAAAGCTTTAGTTGATATGTTTGCTAGGTGTGGTGACCTTTTAAGTGCAATGGAAATATTCAATAAAATGAAAAATAAAAAAAAAAGATGTGTCATCTTGGACTGCCGCGATTTGAGCAATGGCCATGGAGGGAAACGGTAAACAAGCTATTGAGCTTTTCAACAAGATGCTCAGCAAGGAGTCAAACCAGATGAAGTAGCTGAGAGCATGCAACCGCGGAGGGTTAGTTGGACAAGGCCAGGATTTCAGGCCAATGAAGCCAGTCCACAGAATCGCTCCCCAAATTGTGCACTATGGTTGCGTGGTTGATCTGTTTGACGGCACTGGAATGTTGGAAGAAGCTCTAGATCTCATAAAAAGCTTGCCGATGGAACCTAATGATGTAATTTGGGGGTCTCTTTTAGCTGTATGCAGGATGCACAGAAATTTGGATATGGCAGGATATACAGAGAGAACTGGTATACGGGTTCTTATATCTAACATATATGCCTCTGCCGGTAAATGGGCTGATGCTGCATAGGTGAGACTGCAGTTGAAGGAAAAGGTGGCACGAAAAGTGCCTCTATCAAGCTCAATAGAGATAAGTGGAGAGAGTCATGAGTTCAGTTCTGGTGATGAATCACATCAAGATGATCCATATAGCACCAATGCTGGACGAAATGCACTGCAGATAAGGGCTGCCGGCCATGCTCATGATCTAACTAATGTTCCGCTGTTCTTACTGCCATTCATTTGCGAAATTGGTGTAAAAAATATGACAGAAATTATTGTCCGAGATAATTACAGATTTAACCTTTTTCGTAGAGGGGTCTGTTCTTGTGAAGATTATTTGTAATACCGTAACAGAGAGTAAAGAAAACTTGCAACTTTAATGATTCTTGTATATTTTTCACATGCAAATAAAAATTTCTTGTTATATTCATACACCTGTTTAGTTGCAATACTGAAATGAACTTCATAATTATCCTTCATTTAGATGCAGAAGACATTAGCAGGCTTGACAACCAAACTACATGTTTACCAAAAAGTTTATGCAATGTGGTTGACACTACAAACGTCCATGGGAAAAGAGATGGGTGGACAAGAACTTTTCATCGTGAATTGATTTCATGTACTCTGAAAGACTGAAACCGTATTAACAAAATAACAACATTTTTACCGGATGAAATGGAGGAAAGACAGATACTCATGTTTTCAACCTCTCCTACTTTGGATCCATCACTTTTGTTGAGTTGTTCAGACAATTTACCCCAGAATCAGGCACAGGGCATGGGCATGTGAAAACTTATGGACCCTTGTACATGAATTTCACAATTGCGGAAAAATGGAATCAATGAATGCATGGCGCATTGGATCTGAATGCCATAGTTTGGCTATGTGATGATAAGACGAGGTCTGTCGATGGAGTTCTTCAATGAGCCAGACAGTGGCTTCTGCTTTGCAGGGGTGAATGACAATATCCAGGGGGCTATGCTCATCCTCACTGCCGATCCTCAAATGATCCCACTGTTTTAGGAGAATGTTAGTGAGGTAATGCAGAGGTTGCCCATACAATTGTTTGATGGATCTGCCTAATCCCATCCATGTGGTGAACGGAATAATAGAGCCTCGGTGTGTCGGAATTGGTAATTGCTTCATATATTCCTGATAAACTTCAGCCTTTCTGATCAACAATCCTGATTTTATGCAACAAGAATATTTATAAGAACAAGAAGTATCCCTAAAGAATGCATTCCCATAATGAAACCATTTTTTTGGGTATTTGAAAATGTTAGGATTTGATTCAAGATCAACAAATCTAAATCAGTGCAACACTCTAACATCAGACCACAAAGCCTTTGGCCATACAAAAACCATTTTTGACTCTTGATTTTAACAGAAACAACAACACGGGCGGAACACTAGATTTGTTTGAAGAATTGAAGATAAAATTGCCTATGGCTTTCCATATCACAATTAATAATCATCTTGTTAATCAAAACAGAACTGTCTGGTTCTAACAGAGAAAATGAAAGGATTTAGACAAAGAAATAATTGTAGGATCAATCAATTGGAAGAAAATTCGAAACCCATTTAAGAAAACTACCTTCAGAAGATGATTCTTTAGGAGGTTGATCAACTGTGACATTTGTAGTTCCATCATTGACCTGAAACCCAACATCTAAAGAAGAAGAAGAAGAAGATGATGATGAGGAAGATTCATCTGATGAAATTACATCAACCTGGTCACTCCATGGCAATCCCCTCTTCATGCTGTTCACAATGCAGCCTTCCTGAAGTAAAACAAATTATCACCCAGATAATCAAATTCCGAGGTAAACCCATATAAAAAGACACCCAGATGAAATAAAAACGACGAAATGAAATCGAAAGTTAATATTTCAATTCAGGCTTGTAAAAAACAACAAAAAAAAAACCTTGAAATATTCTTACCCGAAATTTCTCCTGTTAACAGAGAGAGAGAGAGAAAGGGAAATCTGACTTCAAGTTTCCTTAACATAAACCCTAACAAAATATTATTCCTCTCCTGGGTAGATGGACCTGCTTAGATTTGAATAATTTTCTATTTTAAAAGAATATAAACGAATTGGGTAAATTCCTTTCACGATCCTAAAGTTTGAAATGAGTATCATTTGAGTCCCTGAATTTTAAATGTAACGATGGTCGTAACAAAAGGATATTTTCGTCAACAAAACCTTCAATTAAATCGTTAAATACTAAAATTATAAAAAAGGATGACGATAAAACTTTTCAATTTAATATTAATAATTTTGATAATTATTTAAAAAATAAAATTACTGTTTTATTTTAATTTTTTTTAATAAATACTTTTTTGAGTTTCGTTTTAAGATAAAAAAGTTTATATTTGGAAAATAAAAATTAACTATTTTCTTCCAATTTATTTAATTTGTTTAAAACATATAATTAGATTATAAATCATCATAAAATATTTTATTGTATATTTGTCATTTATTTTTTAATATTTCATCATCATAAAATATTTCTTCCAAATTCAAGTTTTTTTAATTATAAAATATTAGTATACAATTTTTAATAAGATATTATAAATTTCACACTATCACTCATTAAATAAAATGATAAATTCAATTATTTGGACTACAATTAGAGATTTTCGTGAATCAAGCTAATCTTAGGTGATACTTTCAAAGTTTCTTTCAAGATCCAATTTAATTTGTTCATTAAAAATTTGAATATTCCATTTTACTATTCAAAATTAAAATATTAAAAATATATATTTTTATTAATATTTTTATATTTTTTAAATATATTTAAAAATATAAATTAAATAAAAAATTTTTATTAATAAAATAATAATTTTACTAGATCAAACTTAGTCTTTAAAAATTATGTTTAAAACTCAATTTGAGTTGAGCCTAATGAATAAATCATGTTGACAATTAAATTTATGGATAGGTTTGATTATAACTCAGCAAAATTTTTCTTGAAAGAATAAAAAAGTATTAATTAATTGAAAAATTAACATCACAAAAATAACAATAAAAAAAAGAATTAATATAAAAATAAATTTTTTTAAACTTATAATGTTATCTTTATAATTATTTTATCATTTAACCTTAAATTTATAATATTATCAATCTATTATCTTATTTTATAATTTTTCTTTTATCTTTTCATTTAATAGTTCAATTAATGGTCGTTACGATCTTTAAAATATAAAAAATAATATGTTACATTTTTAAAATTCGAGAACAAAAATGATATTCACCTCAAACTTTCATAACCTTGAATGTAATTTACCCAAACAAATTTGATTTTTTTCCCTCTTCACTTGCAAAAAATTTCAAAAATTGTCATTTATAGCATTTCTAAAATTTCCATTTTGAGAAAAATTTCTAAATAATTATAATTAATTTTCAATTTAATTAATTTTTTTATATTTTATACTTATTGTTTAATAAATAATTAAATATTTATTTTTATTATATTTTTTCTTATTACTTACTAAATTAATTAAACAATTTTATAAATAAAAATAGACATATAATGATAAGAATACATTAACTATTTATAGATATTCGAAATTTGATTATTAAATAGGATTCTTCATTGGTTATATCGAAAGATATTGGTGATTTGCATGAAAAAGATCTTTTGTATAATGAGATTTATTAATATAAGCAATTCCTATGTAGAGATTAAAATTATAGGACTAGACATATATTTCGTAAAGCTAATTTTTGTGGGAAATTTCTGGCTACTTGGAATTTAAGGGAATGAAGCTTGTGGAGGGTTAGCTATTCCTCGCCGGATGTTATGAAATTTATAGAGGGGGATATTTTAAGAATGGCACGGCTTAGAGCCTTTAGATTGTAAGTGGGCTCACCCTCTCTTTTGTGAAAAAAATAAAAATTACATCAATTTATATTTCTTATTAGTCTTATTCATTATTAGTCTTATTCAAGAAAATAATTATATATAAAAATAAAGATTTTTTCTAGTTTTAATTGGTTAAAAAAGCTAGTATAAAATTATTTATTTAATGCATAAAATCATCAACTTTGCTAATTACAATTAATAAAATATTTCATGTGAAAATAATTCTCAAAATAATAAGGACAATACTTGGTATAATTTTTTGGCTATAAAAATTATAATTAAATGAAAATTGTAATTGAAAAAAAAATCAATAAAATGATAAATTTAATTCAGTAAATCATTTATGAACTTTCAATGAAAAATTTTATTTCAATAAACTCTATGAATAAATCATACAATATAGTTTTTTAATACCTCTCAATATTCTATTTATAAATATTATTGTTTAAAATTAATAATAATAATAATAATTATAATAATAATAATAATAAAAAGCCCTGCAAAAGTGCAAACCAAACAAAACCGATGCTTCCTCGCAAAGACGCGAGTCGGCTCATATTCGAGGTCATTTGCATTTCTCCATGCTTGGTTTTCTTTAATGATCACCTCAAAAAATGCTTCCAAAACACCAATTCTTGAACCTCATTTCCTGTTCCTATCGTCGAAGAAGCCTGAATGCTAATTCTCTGAATCACTACTGCTTCTCCGCTCTCTTCACCACTATCAACACTAACCCATCATCTTTCCCTGACTCATCCACCATATCCGAGTCGCCCGACATTCCAAGTTGGGTCACTGACCAAAAAACAGAAACTCAAACCTCGGAAGATGACGATTTTGTCATCCCTTCACTAGCCTCTTGGGTCGAAAACCACCCCAAAGTTAAACATTTTCCAACCAAAAAACCTGAAACCCAAGTAGACAAACTCACTAAAATCCTCAAAAATCCCTACCCGTCACCTGATAAAGTTGTCCAAGTCTTAAATGGGTCTACTTTTAGTGTTTCCAACGTCTTAATTGAGCAACTATTGAAGCGTTTTAGTAATAGCTGGATTTCAGCTTATGGGGTCTTCATTTGGGCGAAAAATCAACCAGGTTATACGCATACTCCTGAGTTGTACAACTTCATGGTTGATGCATTGGGGAAGGCTAAAAAGTTTGATTTAATGTTCGATTTAGTTGAGGAAATGAATCAGTTAAAAGGGTATATTAGTTTGGATACAATGGTTAACGTTATGAGGAGATTAGCTAATGCTCGTCGGTTTAGTGAGGCTATTGAGGCTTTCAGAAGGGTAGAGGAATATGGGGTTGAAAAAGATGTAATGGCTTTGAATGGATTGTTGGATGCATTGGTTAAAGGGGATGGTGTAGAGCATGCTTATGAAGTTTTTGTTGAGTTAAAGGAATGCATACCTTTGAATTCTAGTAGTTTTAATATTTTGGTACATGGATTTTGTAAGGCTAGGAGATTAAATGATGCTAGGAAGATTTTGAATGAGATGGAGGAACATGGGTTTAAGCCTTGTGTTGTTTCTTATACTTGTTTCATTGAGGCTTATTGTCGCGAAAAGGATTTTCGCAATGTGGATGCTGTTTTGGATGAAATGAAAGAGAAAGGGTGCAGGCCGAATACAGTGACTTATACTATTGTTATGCATGCCAGAGGGAAGGCAGGGGAGATCGGGAAAGCATTGGAGGTTCATGAGAAGATGAAGAATGATGGTTGTTTACCAGATTCTTCGTTTTATAGCTCATTAATTTTCATTCTAAGCAAGGCTGGCAGGCTTAAAGATGCGGATGAAATCTTTGAGGACATGAAAAAGCAAGGTGTTAAGCCAAATGCGTTGACATATACTACAATGATTTCTTCTGCTTGTAGGCATTCACTCGAAGAGAAGGCATTGAAGTTGCTTCAGAGGATGGAAGAGGATTCGTGCAAGCCAGATATTTCAACTTATGTGCCTTTACTGAAAATGTGCTGTAGGAAGAAGAGGATGAAGGTACTCAATTTTTTGTTATGCCACATGTTAAACAACGACATCAGTATTGATCATGCAACCTATAACGCTTTGGTCCGTGGGCTTTGTAATAGTGGGAAACTTGAGCAAGCTTGTGTATTCTTTGAAGAAATGGTGCTGAAGGAAATGATACCCAAGGACTCCATACGTAAGATGCTGTTAGAGAAACTTGAGAAGGAGAATATGACTGAAGCAAAACAACATACTCAAGAATTGCTGCTAAATGTGAAAGAGCCAGAAAGAACCTAGTATTTCCTCCGGGAATGCTTGTTTAGATTCAGAATAAATCAACCAACCAATGTATCTCTTCCAGACACACATGCATCCCCCGTTGGCCTACTTGAATGCTTAGCATATCTACATAAACTTTCTTATACGTCCTGGTCCTTTGGGCCTCTTGAACCTTGATACATGCAATAATATTTGCTTTTCTTATGTCATATTTATTATTCTTTGAGGTAGAAAACCACAAATTCTTCTAGTTGTTTGTAGGACTTGACAATTGGCATCCAGAGGGCGATCCAATAGTTCAACTTCTAGGTCTAGTTCTAGGTGATGAACTGAATGGGTGCAATAGACTTGTTCGTTAGAACTTCCTGGGATGATATTCTTCATTTTCATCAGAAATCTGGCCGCTGCATATGCATTTTATATGGTAAAGCCGTCTTCAAGAATCTGTGTGTGGAGTCATGTTATCAATGTGGTAGCCTAAAGGCTGAGACAACTCAACAGTTAAAATTTCAGATTCCAACTTAGAGATCTCGAGTTAAAATTCAAGATGAAAGGAATAGGTTTAATGAATAAATACATCTATTAATTTACATTTAATCACATAGGTATTGTCTTTTGTTGTTTGCAATTAATGAATTTAAACTTGTGTGCGAAGTCAACTCTCTTGATGATGTTGGTCTCTACCAAGGAAATCCTCAATTAACCTACATATTCCACATTGGTAGTAATTAGGTAACAATGTAAAGCAAACCAAATGACAGGAATGGCAAAGAGTGTACTCACAAACTGCAGAATGCAGATGGCCTTCTTTGAAAAAGCCCTGTCACGGTCAGGGAATGATTCCTCCAACCTATCGAGAACTCAACCAAACATAGAGTTCCAAGACCTTCAGTAGCAAACAACAAGAAATTTCAATTACACGAGTCCCTGAGATGAAATTTCATCGTTCATGTCAACTGGACTGCACAAAAATTGAACTACCGCATAAGGAAATAATCAATTAGTTCTTCATATCTGCTACATACTATGCCCAGCCAGTCGATTCCAAGCAGTTAAATAATAATAAGCAAACAGGAAATTGCATCTCTAAAACTAACAGGCAAACTCAATACCAAATTTCGGGTTGTTGGAGGGAGAAATATCAAAGATGTTACCTGATGCAGAAGGTACATATCTTGCAACCGAGAGGCATGCAGTTCATCACTAACAGTGGCAACTTTCTGATGACAATGAAGAGTCTTTTAGCAATCAATGTGAAATAGACACATGATAACCATCGATTCATAAGGAGAGATATTGTTATCTGACAACAAATTTCCTTCTGTAAGGAGTTTCCTATCATCACTCCCCCATTAATTAGAAGGGAACATGACTGAAGAAACTTAGCAATTGTACCCCAATTGCATCACTGGCCACAAGAACATCAACCTCACTGCTTGCATCATTAAACATTGTTGCCTGCAATCCTGAAGAACGTATTAACTAACGATAAACAAAAATAAACTGCAACCTGGGATATTAAAAACACAAGAAGATGTATAATACCATCAATATAAACAGATACATCAAAGTAGGCTGCAAGCATGGTAGCAATAACGAAATTACTTTTCTGGCTATTCAACAAATCTAGCAACCAAACACGGTTAACAAGAAAGCAATTTTTCTGCCTATTCAACAGTGCATTTTTATATAGAGAATAAAGAAGTGGAAATCAACTAAGTAGTGCAGCAGAAGGATTATCAAACTTAATTCCATTTATCCTATTTATCATAGGAGGTAGTTCTTCCTGTTGTTAAATGGAGACAGCACAAAGAGATAACCATGAATATGACAATGATAAAAAAAATTTCAAAGATTATACCATAATATGCCTTACAAAAGATATGACCGGAGTTGTCCTCCACCTTATGATCTAGTGGATAAGGAGACTTTATGAAAACATAGAAGTCTTAGTTTCTAGTCAAGGTCTCTTCCTCCTTTTTCCTTGTAAGGGTTATGTGATCCCCTAAATAAATAAATAAAGAAATGTATATGGGTTAAAAGTATGATTTTTACATGAAATAAAATATAAAAAATAAAATTATCCAAAGTAAAGCCATTTAACTTTAAAATGTTACTTCTTCAATAAACGCTTTGTTTTTAACTTCAAAGTTAAATTTTTTTTATTATATTATGAATACTTTAATTTTAAGGTATATTAAAAAGAATTCTTTTCGTGATTAAGAGCGGAATAAATTATATAATTTTTTTTTAAAAAAATTATATTTAATTACTTATCATTAATTTTAAAAATAAAATCATTTATTTTTTCTCTTTTTTTTTTCCACTTCCACATTTTATTCATTCTTTCAATTTTCAATCCCTCCAACTTTAACAATATATGTTCAAGTTGAGAATAATTAACTGTGAACTACAAACAAAAGACGTTAATGAAATAATCAAGTAAATCTAAACTTTCATCAAAATAAAGAATTCTTTTAATCTCTTAAATAATTCTTTAATACATATTATTCTTTCAGTTTAATGTAATCTCTATAATTAATTTTTTGAATGTATTTTTTCTTTTAAAATGTGCTAATTGTTATTCTCATGAATAAAAATAATATCAAATCAAATACAAATTAATTACATGCCTATCATCAACAATTAGTACTTTGTAATTCATTGAACAATTTGGACATTTCAATTGAACTTCACACCTGTAAAATTAGATGATACAAAAAGTGATAAGCTTCCAATAATTAAAGATTGGATCTTGCCAAATTTCCTATAGAATTATTCACATTGAGTAAAATAGCGAGTGAATGAGTGATTTAATTTCCTCTAAACTTTTATCTTGATCTGTACACACACACACACACGCACATACGCACACACATATATATTTATATATGATTAATTTCTCTCAAAATGATTGAATCTTTTCAATTGTATTAAATTGCTTCCATTTTTGTGTTATCCAATTAGTTGAAAGAACTTTCTTGAATTATTTTAAGTAGAGAGTTATTAAGTAAAGGAAGATAAATTATTTTTAATGAATTCTTTCAAGGTGGAATGAAATTCATTAAAACCATCTTTTAAATGTATTTATGCCAAAATTATATTTATTCATGAAAGTTTATATTATTAATATTGAAAATAAAAATTTTATAAATTGCATGGGTACTACTACATAACAAGTTTGCTATGCTGATGATTGAAATTTACTTAAGAAGAAAATAATACAAATTACAAACGTTAGAATTAATTTTATTTTATGTTTAAAACTATGTATTTTAATATTTATATATAATAAAAATTCATGTATAACAAATATTTTCAGATAATAGAAAAATTAAACATTCAATTGGTAGAATATATAATTACATTCATTTGATGAAAACATCAATGGAAGATTAATTATTATCATAATGTACAAGCCCAAAAACTTAATTGATAGAAATAAAATTTATGATTCACCATCAATTATTTTTATCTAGGTATAATTCATCACCTAATGAATCTTTCCTTTTAAATATATTTTAAGCTTGACTAAAACTTTTAAAAAAATAGGTTTTGGTCTAATTATCATAACTAAATTAGGTACTTCAGTTACATGTGGAGAAAGTTGTAACATCCATTTAACACCTATCTTAGGGATAGTAAAAATTAATTCTAAATTATTTAAAAATTATCTTGGTTAAAAATGATATTTTTATTTGAAGTTTTGGAAATTAATATTTACTTTACAAGTAAGAAGAATGAAAATTATAAATTTCAGGGAAGCCAAAATGTAAAAATTAGGTGTGTAAGATTAGAAGCAAATTAAGATTTTAATTACATGAATAAAAATAATATCAAATCAAATACAAATTAATTACATGCTTGTTATCAACAATTAGTACTTTGTAATTCATTGAACAATTTGAACATTTCAATTGAACTTCACACCTGTAAAATTAGATGCATCATTAAAAAAGTGATAAAGCTTCCATATTAAAGATTGGATCTCCGCCAAATTCCAAATAAGAATTATTCACATTTTGTAAAATAGTAAGAGAGTGATTTAATTTCCTCTAAATTTTTATCTTGATCTATACATGTACACATACATACATATTTTTATATATGATTAATTTCTATCAAAATGATTGAATCTTTTTCAATTGTATTAAATTGCTTCCATTTTTTTGTCATCTAATTGGTTGAAAGAGCTATTGTGAATTATTTTAAGTAAAGAATTATTAAGTAAAGGAAGATAAATTATTTTTAATGAATTCTTTCAAGGTAGAATGAAATTCATTAGAACCATCTTTTGAATGTATTTATGCCAAATTTATATCTATTCATGAAAATTTATATTATTAATACTAAAAATAAAAATTTTATAAATTACATGGGTGCTATATAACAAGTTTGCTATGCTGATGAGTGAAATTTACTCAGGAAGAAAACAAGATAAGTTACAAAGGTTAGAATCCATTTTATTTTATGTTTAAAACTCTGTATTTTAATATTTATATATAATAAAAATTCATGTGTAACAAATATTTTCAGTTAACAGAAAAATTAAGCATGCAATTGATAGAATATATAATTACATTCATTCAATGAAAGCAACAATGGAGGATTAATTATTATCATAATGTACAAACCCAAAAACTTGATCACTATACATAAAATTTATGAGTCACCACTAATTATTTTTATCTAGATATAATTAGTCACATAATAAATCTTTCTTTTTAAAGATAGTTTAAGCTTGACTAAAACTCTTAAAAGAATAAGTTCTTATCTAATTATTACAATTAGATTAAGTGCTTTGATTACGTATGGAGAAAATTTTAACATCCATTTAACACCTATCTTAGGGATAATGCAAATTAATTCTAAATTATTTAAAAATTATCTTGGTTAAAAATGATACTTTTGTTTGAAGTTTTAGTAATTAATATTTACTTTACAAGTGAGAAGAGTGAAAATTATAAATTTTAGGGAAGCCAAAATGTAAAATTTTGATGTGCAAGATTAGAAGCAAATTAAGATTTTAAAAGTAACAAATCACCAATAATTTAGTGCTAAATCAATTATAACTAATTATAAATTAGTAATGGCAGTAAATCAATAACAACTTAGTAATAAATAAGTATTAACTTAATAGTAAATCATCAATAATTAAATAGTAAATTATCAATAATTTAGTAATAACTTAATAATAAATTAATGACAAGTTAGTAGTAAATCATTGATAAATAGTAACAAATCATTGATAATTTAATAGTAAATCATTAATAACTTAATAGTAAATCAATTATATAACATAGTAAATTATTGACAACATATTGTAATAAATTGTTATCTGTTAACTTTAACTCTTTACTAAAATTAATTATTGTGTTGTGCGGTAATCTTTATAACACTGGTAGCAACTAAACAAAAAATTATTGTCTTTAGAGATAGCTTTAAAATGAAGAGAGAAATGAGTTTAAACTTATTTTAAAAAGTACCATAGAAAAATTACTTATAAGTTAGTTTTTGGATACATAATATTTTTAAATCAAAATATATAATGTAATAAAAATAATAACAACAATAATAATAGTATGAATTCTATAACTTATAATTTTATAATAATATTAGTTAAATGATAAATTTTTTATACGACTTATATTATATATATATATATTTAACTGTCTATCAAATAAAGAAATTATTCCATTCTAATTTTAAAAAAATTCAAATATTAAAAAAATCATTATCAAGTTTAAAGTCTAAAAGATTTAAAACAAAATTTACCTTCAAAATATAAGAATATTTTTTGAAAATTGTCTAAAATGTCATATCTTATTAATTTTAAAATTCTTGTATTTCTTTATGTAACAAACAATAATAATATTGAACCAAAATTAATTGCAAAAAGTATTTCAATATTTAAAAAACATAAAAAAAAAAAAAACGATTTGATTTAGGATGAAGTATAACTGAGTTATTCATACTCTTATTGTAGTATATTTATGTAAGTTATGTATGTTTAGTGGCTTTTTAAGAATTAATATTCGAGATTAAAAGCAATCTTAGTAAATATTCATTTTAAATACATAAAAAAACTTCATTGATGATTAAATTGAGATACCAATATTTCTTGATAGCTTCATAATTTTTTAGAATATATTTATAAATTAACTTTTTCTAATTAATAAAATTCATGTAAATATGCACTTATTATTATAAAATGAAATTACAAAATGATAGATATAATATATATATGTATATATTATAGACATTGGTAAATATTAAAATGGAAGTTTGTGATAAAACATATATAGAGAGAGTAAGGATTTACTTACATTAATATAAGAGTTACACATTTTTTTATTTTTGAATCAAAATTAAATTCATATATATATATATATATATATATATATGAGGAGATATTCACTTGCACACTATAAAATTAAAAATTTTATATATTTTTTTAACCATTAATTTTAATAAATTCAAGTGATAAGAGAAATAAGTAAAAATACAAAAATTAATTTGATCTTTTGAATCTATTGAAATTAATGATTAAAAAAATGTATTAAACACTATATATACATATATATATATATTTATATATTCCAAGGCCAAAAGCGAACTAACAAGATTCATAGTAAGCCTAAAAGCAGGAGGTCTTAATCCTCCTAAAAGAATTGGCTACAGCAGGCATATAAAATACCTTAGCTCGTAGAAAGAACTGTCTCCATCCAAAAAGGAGGTGTTGTGGCATAAATATTGATGTTTACAAGCCAAAAGGAAAAACTTGACCACACATTTCCACAAAATTGCATTACCGGACATCATCACCGCTCACTTTCAATAATTCCAGAATGAGAGGAACAGCAGCTGCGTCTCCAAAAAGATGACGTTCATCAGCAGCAATTCCCAACAGGGCATGTGAAAACACCCATAGTCCTACGGCCCAACATCTGCAGAGAAAGAGAAATTTTAACTGGAAATTAAATGACGTCCTTCCATTCAGAGAAAATAAAAAGCTTATACAGTTTGTGTAAATTTGCATGAGAATCATATAAATTGTTTTATATGTTTAATAACTTTGCATGCACCACTGAAAAATTAATTAACAGCAGCATTCCTTGTGAGCTTGGTAAAATATGGTCTGTGAATGTTTCACTATTATAAACTTTCTTGTATTTCATCAATAACAGCACAATGGCAATCAGATGTTTCATTCTTTTGGCCTGTAATTAGATCAGAGGGAACTTTTGCTTTGTTCAATCGTTTCAACATTTCCCATGCCAACAATCTTAAACCATTAAATCTCTGGCTACACTGATGAAATCTGCATTCATAAAACCGTTGACCAGAACATAAAAATTGATTCAAATATCTATAAGAAAGAGGAGAGGAAACAATGCGACAATGAAATCTCCATGCAAAAAAAAAAAAAAATTGTCATTCCCAAACTATTAAAACCCACATTGTTTTTGGGCTGTTAAATATTAGTCCTAGTCTAAACCAGCTCAAAATAACATGGGCTTATAGATTTCTTGTGTGTAACTATAGTTGACCAAATTATTCAAGGCTAAAATCATTTTCACATATCAAGTTCAAGCACATCTAGCTCTGATATGTACACCCCAAATTTGTAAGTATATATCATAATTAAATTTGACAATTTTAGATATAATACAATAAAATTATATGAAATGATATGAAAATTATATAAAATAAAGTTTTAGAAAATAATGCATGGATAAAGTGTGTGAAAACAACTTAAAAATATATTTTATGTTTTGTATTTAAATATCTCAATATGAATTATGATATAATAACTTTTATATTTTATATATATTTAATATAAATAAGCAAATATAAATATATGAATTGTCAAATTTAACTATAATATCTTAACATGAGAATTTATAAGTCAATATGGAAAAACATTAAAAGTTTGATTGGGGATAAACTAGCTAGGAGTGAATTGAATTGTAAAGCAGACATCAGAAAGAAAAATAAAATTAAGCCTCAAATACTATCTCCAGGTCCATAGATTTTGATGTTAGGTGGATCGCAGCTTCACAAATTTGTGGTTGCTGTAGTGAGATCAGGAAAAGATAAAGTTTTGAAATCCCAATCAAAACAGAAATAAATAAATGCCAAGTAGAGAGTTTTGTGGAGGGAGAAGACTTTGAAATAGACAGAAACCTCATGATTTGATACGCAATTTGGAAGGTGATATAATGCTTGGAAGGTTGAAAATTAGTGACCACCACATAGTTGTCAAACATGAGTGAGTGGTGAGTGTCTCAAATGGACTTAGATAAGTGTCGACTTATATTTCAATTGCCAAAGTTTACTTTTATGTCATGTTATGATATTATTGATGTTATTGATTGAATAATAATATTGCTTAAATTCTTTCATTTAGATTTAAGTTTATGATCTATTCATAACATTTTATTTATATTTTTTATTATAATTTTATAATTATTTAATTAATTAAATATTATATAAAAAGTTATCATTTTATAAATATAAATTTCATATAAAATTTTAATTAACTTCATATAATTCTAAATTATCAATAGCGAATCATAATGGAAACCAGAGGGGCTCTTCCCCCCCCCCCCTCTCCCAATGTTTGAAACCTCCTTTAATATGTATATATATATTTTTAATAAATATATTTAAATTTCCCTTTTAAAAAAATGTTAATTTTATTATTTTTGTGTTTTATAACTTAAATTTATACATTATAATTTAAAAGATGTTTAAATTACATTTATATTTATTTATTTATTATATTCAATAATTATTACTTGTAAATTCTGACATTTGTTAACAATTCTTTTTTTTCATATATTATTTCTTTACTTTTATTTTTGCTTTAGATCTCTATCATATGTTGTAATTCTTTTTTCAACAAAAAAAATCATATTTGAATTAATTTACAAAAGGACCAAAAAAACATTAAACTTCTGTATCAAAATTTCATCTTCATTTTTTTAGAAGCATATTTAGTTTTCTTGTTTTGATTGTCATAACATTTAGATCCAGAAATCCATCGTTAGATATTGACTTAAAGGAGTCACCACCAATCTTTTTTATTTAAGTGCGATTGGTCACCTAAGGAATCTATCCTTTCAGGGAATACCTAAGAAATCTATCCTAAGTTTAAGGGTCCTTAAGAGAATAGGTTCGGGTCTACTAACCAGAACAGGGTTCAGGAGTTCGATTACGTGTGAGGAAGGTTATAGCACCCTCACAACGTCCATCGAAAGATGATACCAACTTAATTTTGTGTTATCCAATAAGCCTTAAAAATTTACCAAATAATTAATTATTAAAAATTATTCTTAATTGACTATAATAATTTTAGCAAAAAATTGAGAAAATTCTCTTACCTCAAGAGTATGCAAGAAAACTACTGTTTCACTTGCAGAGGCTCCATCGTCGGATTATTTAACATTAAAAAAAATTCAAGAAAATAAAAAAGGAAAAAGAAAAAAAAATGATTGCTTTAGATATAAACTCTTTTCTCTTCAAAAATTCATTGCTTTTGTACAAGAAAAATTAATAGTTTTAACTTTTTTTCAAAATATTTTTTAGAAACTTTAATTTCGAAGAAAATTGATACTTTCAACTTTTTAAAAAAAAGACATTTTATGAAACTTATTTTTAAGGAAAATTGATATTTTCAACTTTTTCTCGAAAATATTTTTTAGAAAAAAACTTATTTTCAAGAAAATTTGATACTTTCAACTTTTTCTTAAAAATATTTTTTAGAAAAACTTATTTTCAAGAAAAATTGATACTTTCAACTTTTTCTCAAAAGTATTTTTTAGAAAGCTTATTTTCAAAGAAAATTGATACTTTCAACTTTTCTTTAAAAATATATATATTTTGAATTTTATTTAAAGAAAATAATAAAAATAAAAATAAAATAAAAAGTGCTAAACAATTCTAATCTAATCAATAAATAATAATAATAATAATAATAAAAAATAAATAAATAAACCTGAAAACGGCTTGGCTTAGCTGCTCGGTTCGGCTCGGCTGGAGGAAGAAAGGGCAGCTCGAAGACACGGCTCAGCTCGGCTCACCTTCGGAAAAGGCTCGCACTCGGGTCGAACGTGGGTCAAAAACGGGTTGGCGCTTGGGTTGTCGCCCAATTTCAAAACACACGGATCCTCTAGGAATAGTAACACCAAAACGACATCATTTTCAACAGGTATAAAAGGCTATATTCTCGATTTTTCAACAGATCTCCCATTTTCTCTCTCTTTCTTCCCTTTCTTTCCTCTTTTCTCTCTCTAAACAGATGAAGAACTTCGGTTGAATCTTGTCGAATTCTGAAAAATGTCATCGAAATCTGAGTTTTTCGTCGAAAGTTTTATCAAAAAGTTGGTCGATTTTTGAAAATAGTTACCGAAAACTGGGTAACTGGCCAAAAAATTCAAACTTGGTCGAAAAATTCACTGAAAAATTCAAACTTGGCAAGAAAATTCAATCGGAATCTGAAAATTTTCCAAAAATTTTCAAAAAAAATTCACCTAAAATTCTCCAAAAAATCCTGAAATTGCTTTTGACCTTTCTAAACGGCTTTTTCCTTTCTCTTTTCGCTCTCTCTTTGTCAGTGTGTTTTTTCTGTTCTGTTCCAACACTTATTTGTAAGGATTGATCAGAAGAGCTTCTGATAAATCCTTATTATTTTTTTTGATTGAGATTCAATCCTTGAATCCAATATAAACTCTGATTGAATCTCAAATCCACGGTAGAATTTTAGATTCTTATCCCAATCCCAGCCGAATAAGAAGAAAAATAAAATAAAATAAAAATAAAAATAAAAAAAATATATTAATAGATAATTGAAAGAAAATAATTAGATAAATAAAAATATTAATAGATAAATAATAATAATAATAATAATAATAATAGATATATAATAATAATAATAATAGATATATAAACAGATAAGTAATAATAATAAATATATATTAATAAATAGTAATAATAAATAAATAAAATATAAAAAATAAAAAATACAAAGTATAGAATAAAAAATAAAATAAAACAAACTGAAATGGGCTTACCCATTTGGACCAGACCTAATTGATCTAGACCTAGATCAAATTGAATGTCTACATTGATAAAATATTTAATGATTGATTTATTCATACCTTTGTATTTCACTTTTAAATTGTCAAAAAATTTTTTTATATAATTACTAATTCAATAATTAATTGTAAATTATGTTATTATTAAAAGTATAATGTCATCGTAATAATATTTTCATTTTATAATTTTATCTTTTTATCATATTTTTATTAGTATATTATTTATATATATATATATATATTAATAAATATGATAAAAATATGTTTTTTTAAAAAATAAGATAAAATATATTATATATTATTAATTGGTCCTCTCTAAATTATATGTTAAAAACATAATTAATTAATTATAGTGCAATGATAATAGGTGAATTTTAAATACAATCATAGTAATTATTGAGCCCAGTTTGCTATGAGCAATTTAGATTGTTGAGTCCAGTGAGCAATTGTTGTTAAAGAGAAACTATTAATAAAATATTCAAGTACTTCCATAAGATGAGAAGTAATAAACCTCTGACTCAGTAATTTCTATGATTTTTTTTTTGTTAGAACAGTTATAATTATTTAATTGTAGCATGAAGAAAAGCTATTTTTAAAAGGCTCAATTAATCATCATTTCACAATAACAGGTGAGGGAAATAAAAACCTTTAAAAAATATATGAATATAACAAATCGCTTGTTTCAATATGTTTTCAACTAATTATTACAAACTTTTTACCACCAAGATTTCTAAAGTGGGCTCATTAATTGTCATAATTATGAATTTTTTTTGCATGCACATATTTTTTTTTATTTAAAGTTATCAAAATTTAAATTTTATTCACTACAATTAAGATTACCAACTTGTAAAACGACTATAGACATGCAAATGCACGAGAAGTCTCACCACATGTTGCTTAATGCTTGAGATATAAGCACTCAACTCATGCACCAAAATAGTGATTTCAACCCTTTTTTTTTGTTTTCATATCATTCATTTTTCTTTTTGGGTGGTGGGGTAGATTGTATGGCCAGTACATACTCAGCACTTAAAGCACCATTGGTTCATGAATGGAACTTGGTTGTGTCATTTAATTTGCAGTTATACTATCTAAATGGAAGACAAAAAAAAAAAAAAAAAAATCATCTCTAAACTTTTTGCAAATTGTACTCATTACAATTTTGTATATTTAATAAAAATTCGACTCGTAAATTTCGCTCCAAAATAGATTTTTCAAGTTTGAATTTTGATTTTAAACTATTAGAATTTAAAATGTTGCAAATTATGCTCTCTATCATTGTGTATATGCTATATAAATTCGACTCATAAAATTTTGCTTCAAATAATTATACTATTATCAATATTTTTTCCTCAAAATAGATAGTTTTGATTTTGAATTTTGCTTTCTAAACTATATTAGTTGTATTTAAAAAAAAATAGAAAATGGTTAGATTCATATTAGAGCAAGGGTACAACAAAATATATATAGAGGTAGGTGGGGGGGTGGGGGGGACAATGGAGACGCATGTAGCTGTAACAGATGCCAAAGAAAGTGACATGTGAAAGAAAAAGGGTTTAGCAAACATCATTTTGAAAATCAAAGGGCCAGGCAAATGCCATACCTTAAAAACAACCTTGGTAAAGATAAAGAAAGAAGAATGGGAAAAAGCACCAAAACAAAATCTCAAAGAAAATCGACTCTTGCCTTCTTTGACTGCCTCGTAAATCTTAATAATTTTAGCCTTACAATTCACCAAGGAGATTCAAAAAGAAAAAGCAAACCAAATCTTCTTGCCGATTCTTTATTGTTTTTTTTACCCTTTATGTTTTTTTCCTGTAGTATCTTCTTTACCAGTCCATGGAATATTATCATTATAGTATTTTTAATAAAAAAAAGTCACAATTTAAGAAAAAAAAATGATTATAAACATTAAAATTTAAATTTTAAGTCGATATCATTTTTTAAAGGTGATTGTATGTAGATTTGATAATTTTAAATTAATATAAAAAAATATTAAAATGATATAATTTAAAATTTTAATAAATATCATATATAAGTTTGACGAAAATTAAAAAAATGTATTTTATGTTTAACGTGTTGATAAAAATTGTAATACAATAATTTTCGTATTTTACTTATGTTAAACATAAAATAAAAAAAAATACAAATATATAGATTGACAAATCTCATTATATAAACTAACTGAATTGAACTTTACATTAATATTATTATAGTATTTGATAGTTACCCAATCTTACAACAAACTTCAATTGTGAACTTAGCTTTTTGACGCTTTAATAATATTTTTTAAATTAGCAGCATTCATTTCATGCCAAATTGTCAACAAATTATGCCTTTTTTCTAATTATGGGTTTTGCACTGTTAAAAACGTTTTAAGAGCTAAATGAAGTGTTGGACTTCATAGCCAAGACATTGTTTGGGTCTACTTTTTCTTATTTATGAAATTCACTTAATGATTTTATTTTTTATTAGAATCAAGTGAACAACACGTCTCTTCTTTTTATAGACATAAATTAGACAGATAAAATTATGCAAATTGTTATATGGAAATTTAAAAAAATGTTAACAATTGTTGATAGATTACTAAATTCTTAATTTTAATGATCAAAATTTAAATTATGACAGCTTTGAATATAACATAAAAAATAGAAGAAATGAAAATTATATGTAATTACTCTTTATAAACATAAATTAGGCTGATATTTACAAAATTATGTATATTTAAATAAAGGTTGTATGAATGGATTTAGGTATAAATATAGAAATCTAATAAACTAAAAGATGTATCTTTTTCTAATTTAATAAAATTTTGTATGGTTGATATTTTTATTATTTATTTTTCATTCTATTCATGTTTTAAAATAATAAATAACAAACAGGAATTAACTAAATTACATAATAGATACCAAATTATCTCCACTTGTTAATTGACTCCTAAATAAAAATGATCCATATAAATGGATTTTTGTTATTTGAACTAGATTATAAATAATAGAATTTTTAATTTTATACTATTTTTAGTGTATATATATTACTTATAGTTGACAAATCATTTAATTATTAAAATTTATAAATTATTTAGATATAAAATTTATTTATGTATTTAATATTGATTAATAAAATACATAAAGTAGTTGAAATTCAATTTTTATTACCGAATTCGAGTTAAACCAAGCATTTATAATGAATATTTATATCTTCTTTAACTAAATAAAAGGGTTCGAGGATTTAAGTTTTAATCAAGCACTACTAATTAATTATGTTCGGATTGGATATAAGTATTATATTTAGTACTTGAATTTGAATAAGAGTATTTCAAAATTAGTCAATACTCTGTCCATTATCATTCCTATTCTTACATATCTATACTTAAGCCTTTATCGGATAAGATTAATAGTTCATCATTAGGGGAATAATAAAATACATTTAAGATGATTACCTCAATGTGATTAGTAGTTTTTAACTTAATAACAAGAAAAGTTGATTATTACATAATAACCAACTTTTAACAAATCAGGAAAAAAAAATAGTTGAATGTCATGGCATAGTACTTTTTACTTGACATAATAATATATACCATTGGTACTATGCATGCGTCAAAAAGACACCTGAACTGTTATATGATTTCCATTTTTATAGCTATCATAGTATAGAATATTTTGTTCTCCATAGTTTCCAAAGGAGGAAATGATTCTTTGAGTTTGCAGTCCATCGCTGATTTTATATAGTTGAGGTGTTATTTGCAATTCCTGATTTATAGTCAACCCATAAAGAATTTTTTTTTTTTTTTGAGAATCATGAATTGTTTCATAATGTCTTTGTTGAATACATAAATTTGGTGTTTCCTTAGACACCCTATTGATGAGACCGATCTGGGGCTCCCTAGCCTGAAAAATAGATGAAAATTGGTCTCAAATATTCATGATTACAAATGCAGGGCAGGGCAGGGCCTCAGGTGGTTCAACCATGCCGGTTTTCATGTCCTACTTCACAAAAAATTGGACCTATTGTCCTTTAGAAGAATCACAAAAATTCATTTAGCTAAGCTCACAAAAATTCAAAATTCTAACAAAATTTGATCTAAAAATTCTGTTTACACAAACTATATGTTGTTAATTGATTATGGTATTTGATGAAAATCTTAAGTGTCCAAGCTTTTATCATTTGTCAAAAGTTTTAATTTTTGAATCTGATAAATTTTAAAGTGATAAAAGAGAAATCAAAGAAATCTTATATTTGTCGAACCTTTTACGGATGTAATATATATATATATATATATATATATATATTTTGCAAGTTCTAGCCATTGAAATTAATATAAGGATTCATATTTTTTAATAATTCAATTTCAATTAATACAATTTTATTTTTAAGTACAATATTCATTGATATACAACCAAACCGAATTAATGGAAAAAGTGATACTAGACAAATATTCTTTTTTCTCCTCCATACAATGAGGCAGAAAAGAATCCAACTTCCTCTTTCATCATATTTTTCTTGAATCTAAAAGAAGCTGGTCTCTTAGATACCATTTGGCATCTGAAAAAAAAAAATAGATGGATCAAGTTCAAGTTGTCAATGCAAAAAAAAAAAAAAAAATGGAAATTCCCAAAGTAGGGTCACCACCTTTGCTCTTTAGATATCCAAAACCCGAAAACATGGCCCATTGTGTTTCTTTTGTTTTTTTCTTTAGTCCTTGATACAAGTTATCACTTTACTAGTTTCTTTGTATTATTCAATCTTTTACTTTTTCTGCTTATTGCTCCAAATGATTCCCAAAGAGACCCACATCACAACAGGGCAAAACACCAAAACATGTTCTAAATTTCATACAAAAAGAGAAAAAAATGCAAATTGAAATCCCATTTCGTGGATGCAATTGATTTTATGCTGATTAGATAACCTTGATTTGAACAAATGGAAGTCCACTCATTATTCATGTTTAGAAAATTTTGTAAGGCAAAGGCATTCTATGTGGTCCGTTGCTACTTGAGCTAATATTTTTGTTTTTATTTTTTTATTTTTTGGTGAAAAAGTTTTTGGCATTTTATTGCTATGTATGTGTCTATTTGGCTTGGGATATTGAAAAATTTCATAAAAGCATCATATTAAAAATCTAATGTTTGAAAATGGAATTGATTTGAATCTCATAAACTTGTTTGGTTTGAGTAAATAAAAATTAAAAATAAAAGTTGGGTTTCAATCAAGTGGTGGGATGAAGGGCTCAAAAATGTGATTGAAATTTACATATTTTTTTCCACAGAATTATATCATGAAAATGAAAAAATTATAAATATTAAATTAGTTAAATATTTATTTTTAAGGTAAGTGAATGAATTTTATATTGTCCATATCTTGATTTATCAAGGGTTACTCAATTCAACCCTACTTAACTCGAAGTGATGTACCTTTGTTTTTGTTTTTGTTTTTGTTTTTTTTTTTTTTTTTTTTTTTTTCTAGGGGGAAGAAAAGGGATTAGCCACAAGTTTCAGTGGGTTTGGGGACAGGACAGCTAGGGTGGGCTAATCCTATTCTAGATAACTATGACCCCAGACACCTTTAAACAATCTCTTGCCAGTCCTTAATTGGGACAATGGTTTAAGATGGCGGAGAACCCTTCACTTATGAGCTTAGTGGGATGCCCCTGTTAACAAGTTTCTAAGCTTTTTTTTCTTTTTTTTTTTTATTTGAAATTTTTTTTTGATGCTTTGGTTTCAAGCCCTTTACGGTGTCCCAACATGGAATGTTCCTCCGCCGTCAGCTCATTTAAAAAAAAAAAGCCTTTAAATCATATTCTAAAATTTTTGCAGCTAAAATTAATTTAGTTTCGGCTCAGCAGCCTTGAGGCAGAGAAACAAGACAAAGGTTAACAGACAGCCCCCTCTTTTTCATGGTGAAAATCAAATGTATTTGCCATGACTAGTCAAAATAGCAAAGCATTTTTCAAAATTTGAGCGGCTTCAATTAACCATGTTTTGACTGCTTTTAATATGTAAATAGAATAGCTTAAAGTAGTCAAAGACTGTTGGAGGTGGAAAATTGATTATTTGGATATTTATATTTGTGTATTTTTTGTTTAATAATTATAAAATATAAAAATTATTATATTATAATATATATTAATACGTTAAATATTAAATATATATTTTTTAAAATTTTAAATTATACTATTTATTATAATATTTATATTTAAAATTATCAAATTTACACGTTAAAAAACTTTAGGGGCTCCTCCTCTAGTATAGAAAAATATAAGCATGCTTTCCCCTCACACTAATGGCCAAAATTTAAGAGAAAAAGTTGAAAATTACATTAAAATATATATATATTTATATATATGTTCCAGTGCCAGAAAAGGGCGTTTGATAGTAGCTTCTATTAACTAGGGCAGTGATATAGAAGAAAGAACAGTAACACCCTAAAGACAGGGACAGTTGCCTTTGTTTCTGAGGGCACAGCTGAGATTGAATGAAAACAGTCAGATTGGTTAACAACATTCCTTACACACCTTGCCAATCACTTCCTTTAATTAATCAATTTGCAGAGCCAATCTTACACTTTCACATTGCTCCACATTGTCAAAAGTCGTTTCTAAAAAAATTTATATGTTTCCAGGGAATCTTGAAAGCCTATAATTCTTGCAGGCTATATTTGCCTGCTTATCAGATACTGTACACAGGAGAAGCACCCCTTTGCCGATCACCAATGGATTTGGTAATTTTATACAATACGCATAATATAATAAAAATAATATAATTTAAAATTATAATAAAAATTATATAAATTTAATAAAAATAAAAAATAAATATTATATTTAAGATAAAATTATAATTTGTAAAATACACGCAATACAAATTATGGAATAATAATTAATGAAGGGCCAAATTTACTTATAGGTAACAGCCTCCCAAAAAAAAGCCTTCTTTTTCAAGTTCTCGTACCCAAGAAAAGAATAAAATAAAAAAATAAGAGACAAAAAGAGAGAGAAACAAAATAAAATGCAGTAGTACTACTGCTACAAAACATCCCCTTTATCTTTTTCCGTCTTTAACTGCCTTTTTACTTTGATGGAAGACCAAGAACTGGCCGAGCGTTTAGAGAAGAGAAATGGACAGCTGCCGGTGGTGGGCATGGTATATACCTTGCCACCACCGGGAGAATTTTAATTATAATTTTTATTATAATATTATAATTATTTAATGATAATTAAGAATTATATGAATTTCATCACTTATAAAAGTAAATTTTGCATAATATTTTAACAGATCTTATATAATTTTAAATTTAGTTAATTAATTATAATATAATTATTATAAATTACATGTCCCCTTATCACCCCCTAAAACACTTTGCTCACCCGGGGAGCCCTTTCCCTTAAACTGACCTTGTCGTTTTAAAATACAAAACTTCGAACAAAACGACATTTCTCTTTGCCCCCCTTGCGTCGTCAAATCCTCCTCATATTCGAATTTCCTTGAGATATGAGGAACTAAAGACTTTCGATAGGTCCCAAAGACTAAAACCCCTTCAAAAAGAAAAAAAAAAAATACAACATATTGATAGAGTGAGACTGTTTCTCTCTCTACTGCACTTTATTCTGTTCAAATTCGATACTTTGCTGTTTTACTGAGAACGAGGCTCTCTTTGTTTAACAAAGAAATAGAAGGGCTGCTTGTTTGTTCTTATGACCTTTCTCTCTCAAGGCTTTCTTCTCTCTTTCTTTATGTCTGCCGCATTGTCTTGTTTTACTTCAAGAATCTCCCTTCTTCTCAGCTCACTTCCACGCATTAAAGTGCTGTCTCCCTTTCTCTTTCTATCTCTTTTTCTGTAGTCGTTGGACCTTCATATTTTCTGGGTTTTTCGCTTCTTTCATTGCTTTCATATCCATAGCAGCACTGGAAAGAAGAAACTAAGCCATCCCCTTTTCTTGTTTACTTCTCTTTGGTTCAACTTTAACCATCTTTTTAGCAAGCAAGATAAAGACATTTGTTCGCTTATTTTGAGCTTGTTTTACTCTGGTAAAAAGCCCAAAAATTGGGAAAGGACCGAAGGAGTGTGCTGCCTATGGGGTTCCAGTAAAACTTTTCTTTTTGGTGATTACAAGCAAGGCTAGGAGTTTGGGGAATAATAAGAGTAAATTAGGAGCTGTATGAAGTAGAAGTCTAACAATGAGAGATGGGAATCCCAAGAAAAGCAAGGTTTATTTATTTATTTTTTTGGTTCCTCCCCTGGTTTTCTGTACTCAAATTTATGGAAATTCTTTTTTTTGGAGTTGTTGAGTTAACTGATTAGTTTTCCTTTATTGGGTGTTTATTGTTTTGGTGCAGCTCTCATGGTCCAAAAAAATGGTCAGAAAATGGTTCAATATCAAGAGCAAAACTGAGGACTTTCAGGCAGATGATCATGTCTATGGAGGTGGGTACTCGAGCTTTTTTTCTGTTTTCACAATGATTGCTTAATATTCATCAATTATGGAAGTAGTTAGGATCTCAAGCTTTCAAGCCAGTGAAGAAGACAGCTTAGTTGTTGCGACAAATGAAGGAAAGAGAATATTTTTCCTTTATCCCATTAGAACATGCCAACTTAGCATCGATTACTTAGTTAATTAAAAGCTTGTCTTTTCCTGGATTCTATTTATCAGTACGCAAGATTCTGATAACTTTTCTTTTCATGCAATTCTCATCAGCCATACAAGGCATAGTTGAATATTCATTTGCAGCTTCAATTTGTATGATTTTTTTTGCTACAGTTTTTGCTCTGTTTCATAACTTGTAAATATGACTTGTATTGACGTATTAACTATTAACAATGTTTTTCTTTGTTTTTTATTCTTCAGGAGGTGAAGTGGAATACAGGACTAGCTTCTCAGAAAGGGAGCCATGCACTATCAAAAAGAGTAAAACAGGTTCCCAAGCTCACCAGTTTTTGGGGATTTTTTTGTCTGTTTCTAAAAGGAAATTGTGCTTAGGACTTTATTATTATTAATTTTCTAAATATTATTCTGATGTGCAGAAAAATTTAGTAAGAATACAGAGCAAAGCCGGCGAGGGAGAATGAATCTTGATCACCCTCGAATCATAGATGTCCAAAACTATAGGTATCTTCTCTTTTAAATTTCGTATAGTATTATTTTATCACTTCTATTCCTTTTTTGATGCATCAGTACCAACTGCCCTTCTTTTCCATTGGAGCAGCATTTTTGTAGCTACATGGAATGTGGCTGGAAGATCCCCACCCATTAATTTGAATCTAGATGATTGGCTTCATGCCTCACCTCCTGCAGATATATATGTCCTTGGGTATGTTTTGACAGTTTTGATCTTCGTGTCTTGCTTTCCGAACTCTGTTGTAGATCCATTGGTTATAGAATAGTTTCTTTCCCATTTTGGTTTCTTACAGGTTTCAAGAGATAGTACCTTTGAATGCTGGGAATATTTTGGGGGCAGAAGACAATGGTCCTGCCAAAAAATGGCTGTCTCTCATTAGAAAGACTCTAAGTAATCTTCCTGGAACAAGTGGAGGAGGGGGGTGCTATACGCCATCTCCTGTTCCTCAGCCCATTGTTGAGATAAATGCTGATTTTGAGGGGTCATCAAGGCAGAAAAATTCATCTTTCTTTCATCGCCGATCATTTCAGACAACCAGCAGCTGGAGAATGGACAATGACCCCTCGATTTTGCAACCCCGACTTGACAGGCGATTCAGTGTTTGTGATCGGGTAATATTTGGTCATAGACAAAGTGACTATGACTCCAGTTATAGATGGGGTAATAGGCCTAGTGATTACTCCCGACCTAGTGATTACTCCAGGCCTAGTGATTACTCCAGATGGGGTTCTTCAGATGATGATAATGGGATTGCGGATTCACCAAGTACTGTATTGCACTCTCCAATGTCCTATGGTGGATCTGCATCCAATGAACAGGGATATAGGATGCCTGGGTATTCAAGGTACTGCTTAGTGGCTAGTAAGCAAATGGTCGGCATATTTCTCACCATTTGGGTGAGAAATGAGTTGAGAGATCATGTTAAAAACCTGAAAGTATCTTGTGTTGGCAGAGGATTGATGGGCTATCTCGGAAATAAGGTATTACTTGACTGTAAAAATGGTAGTCTCTCACTTTACTTTTCATATAATTTACTTGCCTTGTGGCTTGTTTTTCCAGGGTTCTATATCTGTTAGTATGTTGGTGCATCAAACAAGCTTTTGCTTCATCTGTACACATTTAACTTCGGGACAAAAGGAGGGTGACGAGCTAAGAAGGAACTCTGATGTCGTGGAGATTCTTAAGAAAACGAGGTTTCCACGGGTTCATAATGCAGCTGATGAGAAGTCCCCTGAAACAATCCTTGAGCATGAGTAAGGCCTTTGCTAGTCTAGCGTCAATTAAATTCCTTTTTGTTCTTTAAGATTACTTCAGTGAATTAGAAATGCATCAGGAAAAAAAAATGGAATTTGAAAACAGATCACGAATAGCTATGAAACTACATTTAGAAATAAATAAACTCATTACAATTTGATGATAAATTGAATTGGCTTATTGGAGTATTATTTATGTTTGACTTAAAATGATTCTATTGTGCTTCAACTTCTAAAACCCCATCTCCCTGCCTGCCTGAGATTACTGTTGCAGTTTCAATTCTAAATCAACATAAGAACCTGTAAAATTGATGCAAAAATGAATCCATCTTGTATATGCAAAAACTACTGATGTTATCTTTTTCTGGATTATTGTCTTTTTCCCCTGCTTTTTGTTTGCATATACTGACTATTTATATATTAATCCAGTCGAATAATTTGGCTTGGGGATTTGAATTATCGTATTGCCCTCTCTTACCGGTCTGCCAAGGCACTTGTTGAGATGCAGAACTGGAGGGCATTGCTAGAAAATGACCAGGTATGCTTTACTGTCCTGTTACAAACGCCATAAGTTTCTTCACAGGTTTATTTTTGGCCAAATTTCTTTACAGGTTTGAAAAACATATCATAAATTTTACCGTCAAATTTAATAAGAAAATATTTCATTGATGATTTTCTTGGCAGTTAAGGATAGAGCAAAAAAGAGGGCGTGTTTTTGTGGGATGGAATGAAGGAAAGATTTACTTCCCGCCAACATACAAGTATTCAACTAATTCAGACAGATATGCAGGTGATGATATGCACCCAAAGGAGAAACGCCGAACTCCTGCTTGGTAAGAAAGTGCCTCCTGCCATAAGGCAAACTAAAGTACTTAAAATTCATAGCTATGAAGCAGAACAAAATGATTGTGTTATAAAGAAAACTGGCTTATTAAAGGAAGTATATACTCCCCCTCCACATCTCTTTTGTATTCTTTTTTTTTTTTAAACTAATCATTTAAGGTGCTCACTTAATTTAACTTTTTTGCACAAAGGTGTGACCGGATTTTGTGGTATGGAGAAGGCCTCCAGCAAGTATCTTATGTCCGAGGGGAATCTAGGTTCTCAGATCACAGACCAGTTTATGGTATATTTTGGGCTGAGGTCGAGTCAAGCCATGGGCGATTGAAGAAAAGCATGAGTTACTCTAGTTCAAGGATTGAGGTAGAGGAGCTTTTGCCATATGCGCACGGATACACTGAGCTAAACTTTTTTTGAAGGATGAGGAAATGGTTATGATCCACATTCAAAGTATGCTCTCTCTCTCTTTCTCTCTCATTGTGTCTGTTTAACTGTACATCTTTTAGGTTGACACATGGGGGTGAGAAAAAATGGAGAAAATCGGTTCGAGATCATAGTGTTCGGTTCAGATTGGATTTTTTTTTTCTTATTCATTTCAGTTTAAGTTTGGATAGTAAATGTTTTGATTAGTTTTAGATTTTTTTGGATCAGGATATGAAAAACAAAAGAATTCAAACCGAACTAAATTATATATTTTATTAGTTTATATATAGTTTAAATTTTTATAAAATAAAAATAATTATTTTATATCTAAATCTATTTTAAATATATTAAAAATTATATTAAAATAATATAAAATTTTAAAAAAGTTTTAAATCTGATGAACCAAATGGTAGAATTTGATTCAAACTATATCAATTTCAAAAGATATTTGATTTGAATTTAAATCGATTTTTGAAAATCTATAATATTATATATTAACCTAACAGCTGTCACCCGTGGACTGGGCACACATGCTTTGATGGTGCATTCACGTAGGTTTTAGTTGTCTCGTTTCCCTATTATAAAACTAATCTTTGAAGGAATAATTTGTCATGGTATGAATGCCCATTCTTATAGCAAATATTCATTTTTTCCATTACTAAGTGATTCCTATGGTTTACAACCAGGAGTGTAAATATCTTTTTGGAGAAACTCCAAAATGCTTCTGCATATCAGCAATAATTTGCATTCAGAATCAATCAGGTAAGTGCCTGTCGAGCTTTTTTGTCTACTTTTCTTTTCTCAGTCTTGTACATCAAGTTTGTCTAAAATAAACAAATGTCTAGCACACAAGGCTCTTTTGTGCTAGTGGTCCTTGGGCTTAACCCCTGACTCCCGTAGCTTTTAAACGTGGAAGAGATACACTCAACGTATCTTCCAAGAAAATCATGCCTCTAGCTTTTGTTCACTTGGCTAATGGATTATGTGAATCTATACGAAAATCGAGCCTGGAAAAAGAAAATGTACTTGGCATATGATGAAAGTTTTTGATATTTTTGTTCTCTTTCCCCATTTGAAAATTTTGTCGAGAAAGAGCCACTCGTTCCTAATACTTAAGTAGAATTTTGGTCCCCATATACAGGTAGGAATCACTTTGAGGACATTCGTTCTTAAGGGTGATGGAGACATTCCATTTCCTCCTAACCAAAAAAGGTTGGTCCTCTTCTCTTTCCCTTTTTTATTTTTTTATTTTTACTATTTATTGATTTCTTCGACTAATCTTATCCCGACGTTTCTTGATCAGGTGTAAATTTTGTAATTGATTGGTTAACTAACTTCACGCATTGCAAATTCCAACTAATCTAAACCGATGTGAGCTTACAGCATACCAGTCTCTGTGCAATGCATAATTAAGTTTAGTGACAAACAAGCAGCCACTTCTACGGTATCTCAAAGCTCCTGATGCATATGGATAATTCTCAACAATGATTAGGTACCATACTTTTTTCATTATGGTGATTACTTATACTTAAAAAGAAAATATTTGCTTGTGATAATGAAAGAACTTTTGTGGGTTTTTTGCAGGATGAACTTGCGCTATCAAGAACTGCCAAAGTGGGTAGCTTAAGATTTTTTTATTCATGATGATTCTTTTGTTAGTTTAGGGAATTTTTTTATGAGCTAAAGAAAGATGAAGTATGGTCAATATAATCATTAGGGTACTTTTTGTTTTAAATGCAAAGAGAAGTAAAGGGTTTGATGGATACTCATTACCAAGAGTGATAAGAGGAAATAATCCGAAATCAATTAATTTATGCGATTATTTTTAGAAAGTGGCATAAAAAAATTTAAGATTCAAAACTCATGACTTCTAATTTTTTTAGATTGCAATCTCTTTTATAAAAAGTTTGATAAAAGAAATGTATAAAAAAGAGAAGAAAAAGAAGTGATAATAGAAATGAGAATGCTTCTCTCTCCCCACTGCTTTTGCTAATGATTTTACCGGAAAAGTTGGTTTCCTTGATAATCTAAAATCTGCACTGTCGTTTACTGCTTTTCTTTGGTTATTGTATGAATAACAAACCAGCAAAGCACCAGATGGTTTTGCAAGCTGGGCAGGTTTGAGGCAGCCATGATTAAGAGACTTCTATCTCTAAAGAGTGTTCTTTTTTTTTTTTTTTTTTTCAAATGCTCACCTTTGTCCTCTACTGAGTGCACCAGATTATTGGTTTGTTCTTACCTGTATGGAATGAAGAGAAAGTAAAAGCAAGAGTTGGAATTGGGAATATTAAACTAAAAGAAAAAGTGGGAATGTGGCCTTTATATAATCCCCTTAAAAAACTAACATAAAAACATGGACTTACCTTCTTACGCTGCATGCCTTTTATTCTTAAGCTGCGATTTTTTTATTAAAAAAATTTTTGCTTAGTAATTGAGGCATACGCTGCATGCCTTTTATTCTTAAGCTGCGATTTTTTTATTAAAAAAAATTTTGCTTAGTAATTGAGGCATAAAACCGAGGGAGATAATTTTTATACATTGCTTTCAAAAATAGAGGCAAGCGGCTTGTGCTTCCCGTTCAAGATATGGTTAAAGAAGGGGGCCAAAAAAAAAAGAAAAAAAAAACAGACAGAAAAAGGAAGATTAAGTTCAATTCAAAGCTACCAAAGAGGGAACCTTATTAGTCACTTTGGCTGGACATCTAAATGAATGGTTGCCTTCTGGTTGGATGTTCATTGGTCAAATTCAAGCAACTCACCACTATTTTACCAGATTCAGGCCTCTATTTGTTCAATAAAAGGCATTAATTCATTTGTTTTTGGTAAAGCTCACTAAGCAATTGGATCTTGTAGTACAATTCCTATTGCTATGTTCATGATTTAGGAATTGAGTTGGTAAAGTTGGTCCAAACTCGGTTAGTCCGTTCAAATCTAAATTTTATTGCTTGGATTTGATAAAAAAAAAAAGTTGATAATTTCGATTCGTCTAATTTTTTCAAATTTGATTAGATTTGAATTGAAAATGTTCCGAATTCAAATTAATTTAAATTTCTAATGACTTGACGTACTTACGTAAAATGATTTAAATTAAATTGAACATAAATTTTTGTTTGTGCAATGAAAAAGTCAAAATATCAATTAATTAATTTAATTTAATATCTAAAATTTTATTAATTTATTATTATTTACTAATAAGTAATAAGTATAAAAAATAATTATTAATTTTAAACAAAATATAATTTAGAGGTAGATTAATAAAATTATATATTCATTTTAATTATTAAATAAAATAATATTATAATATATAAATGTTAAGATTAGTTGTAATAAACAAATAAAGTTCTTAAGTTTTTTATAAACAAAATTTAAAAAGATTATATAGATATAATTTGTACTTTTACATTTATACTTATATTGTTACATAAAATAAACAATCAAAATAAAATGTTATAACTTTAAAGTTAAAAGTTGAAACAAATCCAACAAAGCCATGCCATGCCTTGCTATGATAATAACCAATAGGTAATATTTTACGTAATCTAATTTCTTATTATTAGTAAATGATTTTTAATTCATTTAATTTTAATATTTAATTTTTATATAATTTAATTATATTTATTTGATTTTAGAATTAACAAATTTAATTATATTTATTTGATTTTAGAATTAACAAACTGTGTCATGACTATATTTTTTTATGTGGAAAGTACTTTGAGTTCCAATTAGCCCAAAATTTTATTCCAGAGTGGGCACCAATTTTGCTGCCACCAGTGTATGTTGTCACCCCCAATAATCCTTTCTATATCTCAAGCAAAAGAGGGACAAAAATGAAGTCTACATGAAACTTGACAGCTTTAAAGGAGGGATAGATCTCAACTTATGGGAAAGACATAATTGAAGCTTCAAACAAAGATACTAAATAATTCAAAGTTCAAAAACACGAATCAAATTGTCCACATTTTGACTAAAAATGAAAAACGTTGTTCTTTTTATAATGCTGTTATTAAAATGTAAAATGAGAAGGAAAAATAGAACCTCATCATCCTTTTCTTTTCTTTTTTTCATACAGATTTGCTGTTATCTGATATCTTGATGCTGGTTCCTTTGTTTTTTGAGTGGTCCCCAGTTTCAGGAAGGAATCACTCCAAAAAAACAACCCCTGGAAGAGTGTGATTGGGACATATCTATAATACAAAAATGGACAAAAGCTTGGTCCTCTTCTAAACTTTCCTTGGTTTTGCTGTAATTCATTACACAACACCATTTTCTTGGATCTTGAATTTTTGTGTCTAATCTGCTTCTGTAAATCACAGTCTTTGATTATGTATCGCTGCCTGCTTAGTGAACCCTTGCCTTCTTGATGTCTCGGAGAACAACCTGCAATTCTGTTATTACTTATTATCAACTGACTGAATCAAACAGTGCCAACTGTTCCAGTGAACCAATCAAGAGGAAAAACCAGCATTTCTTCGATTAAACTGAGAGGTAAACTTTTGGTGGGTGCTCTGCAAATCATGGATATAATAGTCAAGCTTATGGTAAAGCATCAGAAGTCTGCAGGTGATATACTGAAAAAAGTAGGGTAATGGCTCCTTTTTACTTTGAGGTGAATAAAATACTTGAAAAGTAACATGACAGATTATATGTATCTGACAATTAGGTCGGCATGTCATCATTTTGAGGCACTTTTCCTTGTGAAAAATATAGCTGTTCAGCTTTCATCTTTTGGTATATTTAAGCAACTGATTACAGTGTCTTGGTTTCAAATTATAATCTGCCATATATCAAACCAAAGTTATGGTTGGACAGTTTTGTTATAATGTGAATTACCTTTCGTTAATGGGGAGTGAAAGCAACATTGGCTGGCCAAAGCATGTTAATTTTTGTCTCTGCAATGCAGACCATACCAATGAATAGGTCTTATTCCTCTGCTAATAGAAAGGTACTTCTATTCAGCTAGCAGACAAGGCTGCTAAATCCTGTCTCTTTGTCATGTGGGATTACGCACACATGCAAATCCCTGAAAGCTTGAACTCAGCAAGAAGAGGCGGATCCAAATGGGGCAGTAGGGTGTTCATGAACACCTTAAACATTGGAAAACAAGAAAATTAGAAGGAAAATTTTCTTCTGACACCCTTAAAATTTTTTCCTTGACATCCTCTTCATCGATAAAATTAGTAAATCTGTTTATAGTTATATATATATATATATATATATATATATTATAAGTGGATATCTTAAAATAAAAATCTTGTATTAGCTACTGTTCACAAGCACATGAAAGAGTACAATGAGGTCAATAACAGTAAGGCTGTTTTGAGCGTGCATGCCTTAGTGAGATCAGAAACTTTATGTGTATCTGACCTTATAAGTGTTTACTCATCAGAAACTTTGAAATAACAATAGAAGTAGAATTTCAAATGTTAAGAAGGAAAATAAAAAAATGCTTCTCTAAACAAGCAAAGGAACTGAAAAAAAATCAGTTTATATTGCAGCGCTATAAAAAGAATTAGTTAACATAGCTACATACGTTCATCTACTAGAGAGCAAGGGACGTTAATGCCAAAAATCCAACAAACATACATCGATCTAAAAAACTTTTAAGATTTCTAGCAAAAACTCACTGAATTAGTGAGTTGTTCTTCCTTGATAGTTTTATTTATAACGATAACAGAGTATACAAATTGACTAATATAAAAGGAAAATGTATAAATACAGATGGTAATAAATTGACTAATATAAATGGAAAATATATAAATACAAATGGTAATAAAATTAAATCTGCCTATCTCTAAGAATCTAGTTGTCTTGCTTAAGTTTTGGGATTTGATTTATATTTTGATCGTTGCTTGCATGAAACTTGAAGTTTGATTGCTTTATCCTCTTCTACACTCCCCCTCAAACTAGATGGAGAGAATTGTTTAATGCTATGTTTGGATAAATATTAATAAAAAAAAAAAGAAAAAGAAAGTTTTTTAAAGGAAAGAAAATGATACATGTAATCCTTGTTTGAATAATTAAAATTAATAAAAGAAAGAAAAAAAAAGAATTCTAACAACCATTGTTTGGATAAAGAATGAAAAATAAAACAAATGATTCATTATAATAATTTTTTTCAATTATAACTTTTCATTGCTTGTGATTTTAAAGCACTCCTAGACTATGATATGTTTGCTATTTTATTTGATTTTATAATTGCTGCTATATCAATGGTTTTTAATCAAGTGAAATAGGAAAATATTTTACAAACATGCATTGATAAATTTTGCGCTAGTTTGACATCTCATAAACCCAAAAAATATATCTATTCATATTCAATCATTCATCAAAATCAAATCACCAAAAAATTATAAAAAGTTTTTATATTAGAAAAGATATGTGAAATTTACTTGAAAAAAGAGATGGTTTTGAAAAAATTATAGGATGATTGTGATTTGCTTAAGTTTTTTTAATTAGGTTTTTAGTATTAATAAAAACATGAATATAATAGTTTTTTATAAAAAAAAAAAAAATTCAACTTTCCTTTTCCTAGCTTTTCCTCTAAATTGGGATATTAAAAAAATTGGATTTACAAAGAAAACCAAAGGTTATTTGGTTTCCAAATTTTTCTCTTTCTTTAAATTAAAAATTTATCCAAATAAAGGAATGAGAGTTTTGTTTCTTTTACTTTCCTTTTCTTCCTCTCCCCTTAATCCAAACACACTGTAAGTGCCAGTTTGTTTCGCAAAGCTTCAAAAGTAGGCTTGGTGGCTTAGTGAATATATCTGCAACTTGCTTGGAAGAGGGAACAAATCTTGTAACAAGTGAATCAGTGGCAACTTTCTTTCGAACAAAGTGATAATCTATCTCCACATGCTTAGTGCGAGCATGGAAGACAGGATTAATGGTCATGTGGAGAGCTGAAACATTATCACAAAACAAAGTTGGAGCTTTGGCAAGTGAACACCAATGTCGCGTAAGATGAAAGATATCCAAGTTAATTCAGCTGTTGTGGAGGCTAAAGCACGATATTCAACTTCAGCAATAGATCGTGCCACCGTAGGTTGTTTCTTTGCACTCCAAAAAAAAAATACAATTTCCTCCTAAAAAGGTGCAATAATCGATTATGGAGCATCGAGTAAATGGACAACCTGCCCAATCTGCATCAGAATATGCATATAAAACAATGGATTATGGGAATGAAGTTGAACACCATGACTAATGGTTCATGCAACATAGCAAAGTATTCTTTTAACAATTTGAAAATGAAAATTTGTAGGCTGATGCATTTATTGATAAGCATAAATCACATTAAAGGATATATCTGGATGTGTAAAGGTCAGATACTAAAGTCCACCCACGATGCTACGATAAAGTTTAGGATTTGCAAAAGGCTCATCATTAGTGGCTGGTTTTATTTTAGCTATCATGAGAGTGGAGATTGGCTTGCAGCCACTCATTTGCGCTTGAGTTAATAATTGGCTAGCATATTTTTCTTGACTAAGAACAAGGCCATTAGATATTCTCTTAACCTCAACACCCAAAAAATAATGTAGTTGTCCTAAGTCTTTCATAGCAAATTCCTTACTACGACAGGTAATGAACCATCTTAAAAATTCAGCATTGTCACATGTAAGAATAATGTCATCTACTTAAAGTAATAATAAAATAATTCTATGACTACCACGATATATGAAGGTAAAAAATCTACAAAACTATATGTTATAACGTTTAGGTTGGGAGATTCTACCCATTAAACACAAAAATCATAAAATCATTACTAATCTTTTTTTAGTTAGGTGTAATTGATTATCTATGTGAGTCTATCATTTTTAAGATTATCTTAAGCCTAAGTTGAGGGTCTCTAAAAAGAATAGGTCATGATCTACATCAATAAAACTAAAGTTTAGGAGCCGGTTATATATAGGGAAGGTATTAGTACCCCTTTATGTCCAAAATTGATACCAAGCTAATTATATATTATCTAATTTAAGCGTTATCAAAGATGGTCTTATCATATAAATAAATTAATTCCAATCTTTTTATTTATTTACAAAACATGATAATACAAAAATTCTATCAAGAATATCAAGTAATCATGCAATAAATATTAAATCATACCATGCAAAAATTATCATTTAAATATATAATAAATCATATAAAATATCATGTAATAATATCATGCCTAAATCATACTAAAATATTTATGCAAGAATGTCATGCAAATATATTAATTAGCATGCAATAATAACAATCATGTAAATATATAATATCATGCAAATATATTATCATGCAATAATATAAAATATCATACAAATATATTAATAACCATTTAAACAAATATATAATCATGTAATCAAATACAATCACTCAAATATATTAGTAATTATGTATAATCATGCAACTATGCGCACAATAAATATAAAACATGTAATTAAATATCATTCAAATATAATATTAATCATGCAATATAATATAATATAATATCATGCAATAAATATAAAATTATGCAATAATAATAATAATAAATAACTATGCAAAAAAATATATTAATAATCATACAATCACACAAATAAATAAATTAATAATCATGCAATTAAATATATAATCATGTAAATAATAATATATAAACCATGCAAATAAACATGTAATTAAATACATTATCATGCAAATAAAAATATTAATAATCATGCAATCACACAAATAAATAAATTAATAATCATGCAATTAGACATGCAATAAATATATAATCACACAAATAATAATGTTAATAATCATGCAAATAATAATACGTAAATCATGCAATAATATAAATAATAATATATAAACTATGCAAAATATGTAATTAGATATATAAAAGTTATGCAAAAATCACCAAAAAAAAAAAAAAAAAACAAAGAAAGCAAACATTACCTCAAAGGATCATGGGTTCCAACAATTTTCACTTTTCAAAAAATGATGCTTTCTGCTATAAATCTTAACCTTCCTTCCAAAAACTCCAATTAGACCTTTTTGCAAAATTTTTTTGGCTTGATTGCTTCTTCCTTGTTGGTTCAAAACTTTGCTTAAATTTTCTTTCTTTTTCAATGATCTTTGTTTGATCTTGAAGTGAATTGCTATTGAGGCCCCCTTTTTTTTATCTTAGATTTGAGGTCTTTGTATAGGGATTGAATCCCTTTCGATTTGAAAGAAATTAATTCAACCGAATCTAAAATTTCTCTTCAAATTTTATTCTCTGTGTAATCTTCTCTTTTTCAATAGATTGAGCCTTAAATCTTTCCAAAATTATTCAACTATTAAAGTTAAAATCTGAGATAGAATCCAAGAGTTGAATTGAATCTAAGATTTTCTATGCAAAATCCCATTTTTTTTTATTTTATGCCTTTTTTATTTTCTTTGCCAATTGACTTTGACTTTTTTGACTTAAAAAATAAAAATTAAACCAAAAATTAAACTTAAAAATTAAAATGCCAATAAAATTTACGGTTTAATCTTTGGGCTCAAAATTCACTTTTTCAATTGAGGCCCAATTGTACAATCAAAATTAAAAATCAAAGCCTAATGAATTTTGAAAAATCTCCAAACAAAATAGAGTGTCTACACTACAAATAAATCCCATAAATAAAACAAAGGAGGTGAATCGATCAAATCATTCTCTAAGAGCTTGTCGGAGGCCATAAAAGCATGTTTGAGCTTACATACATAATTTGGATAATCTTAATCTACAAAACTTAGTGGTTGCTCCATAAATATTGGTTCACTAAGATGACCATAAAGAAAAGCGTTCTTGACATCCAATCTGCATATATCCCAATTGTTGGCAAATGCAACAGTCAAAAGTACTCGTATAGTAGCTGGCTTAATAACTCGAGAAAAAGTTTCCAAAAAATCAATACCTAGAATTTGAGTGAATCCTTTGGCCACAAGTCGAGCTTTAAGTCACTTAGGTGTTTTATTTGCATGAAGTTTAGTTTTGAAGACCCACTTACATCTGATAACATTCATTTTTGGTGTTTGAGGAAGTAAATCTCAAATGTCATTTTGATGAAAAACATATATTTCTTCTTGCATAACAGCATACCAACCTTGATGTTTTAAAGCTGAATGAACAGTTATTGGTTCAACAAGGACACTAGTAGTGGATAACAGGTATTTAGGATTTGATTTAATAATTCCAACTTTGGAATGAGTGGCCCTCAAATGACCATTAGTGGATTGAAGTTGATTAGGTGGCTCAAGATCATTTGGTATCAATATAGCTTTATGAGTTGTTTGTTCACTTCTAAGGTTGGTGGAGACAAAGTCATTCATGGGAGTAATGTTGGATGGAGAAGTTTAATTAGTGGGGTCTACATGGGATATTGGGATGGTGGCATCTAATGGTGGCTGTGAGGTGTCTACTAATGGTATGTGGTTTGAAAGATCATCGACAATAGTATTTTCCTTGTTAAGAGTAAGCATGAGATGCTCAATGGTTTATGACGAGTCTAAATTTTTAATGTCATGTGCTTCACTTTTTAGAGATGATGTAGAAATTGAAGCAGACAATTTTCCTAGAAACTATTCACTAAAATACTAAAATCAAGGTTAGGATTAGAAATAGCATAGCTTTTTGAAAAGAAAATCTTCCTTCATAAAAAACAACATGGCATGAAATATATATATATATATACATACAATTTGTAGAATGATACAAGCATCTATAGACCTTGTATTGGTAGCTATATCCAAGAAAAACACAGGGTAAGGATCGAAGATCGAGTTTGGATTTTGCATAGTCACAAAGATAAGGAAAACATTTACAACCAAAGACTCGTAAAGATGCATAATCTGGTGTCTTACCAAATAATTTTTCATATGGAGATTTCACATTCAAAACATGAGTAGGTAATCTATTAATTAACCAAACAACAACACTAAAAGCATTAACTCAAAATCTTTTAGGTACTTGTGAATGAAATAACATAGTCAAGCCAAGTTCAGTGATATTTCTTTTTTTATGTTCTACTAAGCCATTTTGTTCTAAAGTACCTAGACATGACATTTGATGATGTATTCCAAGTTCTACTAAATAATGTTTAAGATCTTTGTCAAAAAATTCTCCACCACTATCTGATTGAAAATTTTTAATTTTCTTATCAAATTTATTAAAAATAAATTTATGAAAATCTATAAAAACCATGAAAATCAAGTGCATTCATCAATAAAAATAAACATAATATTGAAATTTTTAAAAATAGCTAACTGGGGCTAGGACCTATAAATCACAATGAGGTTTTTATAAAGGTTTATCAGAGAATTCATTAGAAATCAAGAAAGGTAGTCTACATGCTTTGGCCATTTGACAATTGCAACATAAATTATCAATTTTATTATTAAAACTTTGAATCGACTTATTTTTTTCTAAATGTTTGACTACTTGTAATTGGGGATGACCCAATCTTTGATACTAAGTCTCCATACTCACAATCTTGAATTGATTTGAATACATAGCCATTCATGTTTTGGTTGCAAGATGTAAAAATTGTGGCTTCTTGTTCCAATAGCAATTACTGAACCTATTTTCCTATTTCTTATCATAAATCCACTATGTGAGAATTCAATATTATAAGGTAAATCACTTGTAAGTTATGTAGACACCCAATTTGGTCTAGGCCTGGATCAATTGGGCTTGGTCCAAATAGGTAAGTCTATGTTCTTTTTTTTCTTCTTTATTTTATTTTCATTTTTATTTTTATTTTTATTTTTATTTTTAATTTTATTTTTATTTTTTTTATTCTATTTCTATTTTATTATTATTATTATTGTTGTTTTATATATATATTTCTTTTATTTTTATCTTAGGTATTTACTTATTTATTAATATGTATATATCTTTATTATTATTTTTTTCCTGTTAATATTTATGTATATCAGATTATGTATTATGTATTATTTAATTTTAATTTATCTGTTAATTTTTTTGATTTATCTGATTTATTTTCATATGATTTTTTTTATTTTTTATTTTTATTTTTTGGTTTATCCGGTGGGAAATTGGATTGGGATTCAATCAGAAGAGTCCATGTTGGATTCAATGATTGAATCCCGATCCAAAGAGGAATTGGGATTGATCAGAAACTCTTCTGATCAATCCCTATAAAAGGGATCCTTTGGAATAGAAGAACGGATACAAAAAACAGAAGGAAAAAAGATACTGATTGAGAGAAAAAGAGATACAAAGAAGATTTAAAGGTTAGGAAGGTTTTGGTGCATTTAGAACGGCTTTAGGAATTAGCAGGAATTTTTGGAGAATTTTTTACGATTTTTTTTCTGAGAATTTATGGAAATTTTCAGATTTCGATTGAATTTTTCGGCGAAGGTTGAATTTTTCGACGAAGGTTGAATTTTTCGGTGACAATTTTGACCAAGTTTGAAGTTTTCGGTCAGCTGCCCAGTTTCTGATGACGATTCCCAGAAATCGACCAACTTTCGACGAAAAACTCAGATTCTGATGAAAAATTTCATAATCCGATGAATAGTCAACCGAAGTTCTTCGACCGTTTTAGAGAGAAGAGAGAGAAAAGGAAGGAAGAGAGAGAGGAGAGAAGGTTTTTGTCGAAAAAACAAAGTAAACAGCCTTATATACCCTCCCAAAACGACGTCGTTTTTACGTAAATAACCTAGAGGATTCTTGCATTTTGCCAAGATCCGACCTGACCCCAGTGTTGACCTGCTTTTTGACCCATGCGTGTTCTACCTCCCCGAGCCGTTAGTCGAACCGAGCCGACGTCTCGAGCCACTTCTTCGAGCCATTTTTTTTCCTTGAGCCGAGCCCTTCTTCGAGCCGCTCCAAGTTTTTTTTTTAATTAATTAAGTAATTAATTAATTTTTTTATTAGATTAGGTTTATTTAATGTTCTTTTATCTTTATTTTATTTTTATTTTATTTTTACTTTTTTTTTATTTTCACTTTTATTTTGTTTTATTATTTTATTTTCTTTAAATAAAATCCAAAAAAATATTTTTGGGAAAAAGTTGAAAGTATCAATTTTCCTTAAAAATAAATTTTCAAAAAAGTTTTTTTTGAGGAAAAGTTGAAAAGTATCAATTTTCCTCGAAAATCAAAGTTTTCAAAAAATATTTTTGAGGAAAAGTTGAAAGTATTAATTTTCTTTAAAAATAAATTTTCAAAAAAAAAAGTTTTTAAGGAACAGTTGAAAGTATCAATTTTTCTCGAAAATCAAAGTTTCCAAAAAATATTTTCGGGAAAAGTTGAAAGTAGCAATTTTCCTTGAAAATAAAAGTTTCCAAAAAATATTTTTGGGGAAAAGTTGAAAGTATCAATTTTCCTTAAAAATAAATTTTCAAAAAAAGATTTTTTTTGAGGAAAAGTTGAAAGTATCAATTTTCCTCGTAAATCAAAGTTTTCAAAAAATATTTTTGTGGAAAAGTTGAAAGTATCAAGTTTCCTTAAAAATAAATTTTCAAAAAAGTTTTTTTTGAGGAACAGTTGAAAGTATCAATTTTCCTGAAAAATCAAAGTTTACAAAAAATATTTTCGAGAAAAGTTGAAAGTATCAATTTTCCTCGAAAATAAAAGTTTCCAAAAAATATTTTTGGGGAAAAGTTGAAAGTATCAATTTTCCTTAAAAAATAAATTTCAAAAAATAAAATTTTTTGAGGAAAGTTGAAAGTATCACATTTTTCATCAAAATTAAAGTTTAAAAGATATATTTAGAAATTAAAGTATCAAATTTCTCTGCAAATAAAAAATAATTTAGTGTTTTATTTTTTTATTGTTTATTTAAATAATCCGACGATGAGCCCTGCAAGTGAAACAGTAGTTTTCTTGCATACTTTTTGAGGAATTTTCTCATTGTTTTACTAAATATGATTAATTGAGAATAATTTCCAATAATTAATTACTTGGTACTAAAATTTTAAGGCTATTGGATAACACAAATTCAGTTGGTACCATCTTTTGAGGGCATTGTAGGGTGCTATAAACCTTTCTCACACGTAACCGAACTCCGAACCCTGTTCTGGTTAGTAGACTTAAACCTATTCTTTTAGGGACCCTTAAACTTAGGTGTTCCCTAAAAGGATAGATTCTTTAGGTGGCCAATTGCACCTAGATAAAAAAGATTGGTGGTGACTCCCTTAAGTCAATGTCTAGCGATAGATCCCCGGATCTAGACGTTATGACAGCTTGGCGACTCCACTGGGGACTTTGAGAGTCAAGCCAGCAAATAATTTGTGTTATCCAAAAGCCTAATAAAATTGAACCTGTTTGTATATATATATGTTATTAGTCATTCATGTTTATTTACCTTGTTAATTATGTCATTTATATGCATGTGCATAACATGAGCTCTACACCCGAGCTTCGTCCCTCTAGGAGGGAGAAAGTACCTATTGCTTTCGTGAGGTCTAATGCCTCCGCAGTGGCTAGCGAAATACTCCCACTCAAATTGAACCTTTTTCGTTTGTAGCCTGTAATGGGTGAGGATTAGGGTGCCTTACTAGTCTGTGATGGACAAGAATGTAAGGAGCAATTTGAGAACCTTTAGACTTTGACCTTAAACCACATATAGTGAACCTTAAGAGTGCCTAAACCTAGGATAGAGCCCTTTCTACCCAATGATAGATATACCCTGAAATTAAAACACAAAAAAGGTGTTTATCTAATCATTTTGATTGTTTAACTTTGTGCATCATTTTCATTATTACATGTAACATTATGCATCAGCATCACTTTCATTTCATCCATGGAACTAACCATGTTGTTTGTCTGATTTTATGCATCTGCATTACTTTCATAATCATGTTTTAACACAATCATTTGCATCCATGTCATATTAGATTTCATTAAGGAAAATGTACATTTGATTCGTGCATCAAAGCATCATACATAAAGCATAGCATAACATTTATAATCATAAGTATGGTACTCAAGGTTCAAAGATAGCTCTATCTAGCGAGAACCTTGCCCATCGATACAACATAAGATCCAGAGCAAGACAAATGGGGCAAGAAAATTCTCATAGATTTGAAAAGATAGAAAAAGCACAAGAAAAGATTGAAAGTGAGCTGAGCAAGATTCTGGATGCTCTTAATAACATGAATAAAAAAAAAAGAGTTGAAGAAAACGCAAGCCAACAAGTTCCCTCATTGCAAGAAGTGGCTGACCCTTTATATCCTTCAGGTTTTGGCCCACCTCAAGCCCAGTCTGCTTAAGAGGTCCCGCCACAACACTTCACATATCCAACATATCCTGGAATGCCATCAGCTTCCAACCTAGGGTAGTATAATAGCTATGTAAATTCTGTCTTCACTGAAAAGGTAGTAGAACCAATTCCTGATCTAGATAATTTGAAAGAAAAAGAGAAAGAAAAAATAAGAATGGAAACTCAAGAAAGCTCCAAATTAGTATGCTAGAGCAAAGGCTACGGGTTGTGGAAGGATTTAGTTTTTATGGGTCAGTTGATGCTGCTGGGCTCTGCCTAGTCCCTGATGTGGTTATTCCTCATAAGTTTAAAATACCAAAATTTGAAAAATATGACGGTACGAAGTGCCCCAAAACCCACATCACCATGTATTGCAAGAAGATGGCAGCTCATGCTCATGATGAAAAACTATTAATGCATGTCTTTCAGGATAGTCTTACTGGCTCTGTGACCATATGGTATGTTCAACTAGACAGAACCTGCATTCGCTCTTAGAGCGATATGGCACATGACTTCATCGATCAATATCGACATATTATCGATTTGGCCCCTGATCATTTGTCTTTACAGAATCTGGAGAAAAAGGCAAACGAGTTTTTTAAAGAGTATGCCCAGAGGTGAAAGGATGTTACTTCTCAGGTACAACCTCCTCTGATTGAGAAAGAGACTACAGTGCTATTTTTTAACATTTTAAAACCTCTCTATTATGAAAAGATGATAGGGAATGCAACAAAAAACTTTACTGATATGGTAATTTTGGAAGAAATCATTGAAAGTGCCATCAAGAATGGCAAGCTAGAAAGAAATGAAGCATCTAGCAAGAGAGTCCCGAAGAAGAAAAAAACTGAAGCTCAGGCTATGAGCTTTGATAGATAGTAATTTGGAGGCTATCCATCCTACTCACCACCAGAATATCTGCCATATTACCCTACTGTAAATAATACTTCCCTTCACTCATACCAACCATTTACACAATCACCATACCCCCAAACATATCAAACCCCTCATAGGCCTTAAAATACCATGTACAGTCTTAACACTCAGCCTACTCCAAGACCCCAAAATCGCCTAACTAACCCCATTGGTGGTTTGCAGGAGCAACGAACTGCCCGTGAGAAACCTGTGTTTGACCCAATTCTAATGACTTATACGAAATTATATAAGGAGATTTACAATAGTTATTTGATTACTCCAAGTAAATTGGAACCCCTCAAGCCAACTTACCCCAAGTGGTACGATCCCACAGCCCACTGTGACTATCATTATGGGATTACTGGTCACTTCACAAAAAATTACACCACCCTGAAACATAAAGTGCAACGGTTGATCGAGGATGGGATGATTTGCTTTGATACGAGAGGGGTGACTGCATCGAATATTAATGGAAATCTTTTGCCGAATCATAATATGAATGCTATAAGTAGAGATGAAGTGGGGCTTAATCAAGAGGAGTGGGTTTGCTTTTGTCCGTCAGATTATGAGTTGAATAATTGAAGTGCTATCGAGATGCCTGTGACTTTTAAGACTAAAACAATGTAATTGTAACATCCCAATAGCTATTACCCAAGGCATTGGGGTGATCTTTCTTGTTTGGGCCATTCATCATTTATTATTTTTAATAAAAATAGGAAGGATGCATTTTCATTCATTTCTTCTTATGTCTTCATTATTTCCATCTTTCCAAGCACATCTTGCCAACATATCCCATTTCATTCAATTTCAGGTCTTTAAATGAACATGAAGATAATCATGATAACAATCAAGAGGTTAACTTTGAGAATTCAATTAACACTGATGAACTTGACAATGAAGAGAATTCTGAAGAATATGTTATGCCTCCGGACCTAATGAGGATGATTGAACAAAAAAATAAGCCAATTGAGCCTCATTAGGAAGTAGTGAACTTAGTGAATCTGAAAGATGAAGAGAATAAGAAAGAGGTCAGAATGGGCACTTCACTTTCATCAGAAGATAGGTAACGATTGGTAGACCTACTTCAAGAATTTATAGATATATTTGCTTGGTCTTACCAGGATATGCCAGGGCTGAGCACAAAGATAGTGGAGCACAGATTGCCCCTGAAGCCAGAATGTAAGCCAATTTAACAAAAACTGAGACGGATGAAGCCTGAAATGCTACTAAAGATTAAAGAAGAAGTGAAGAAACAATTTGATGCAGGTTTTCTACAAGTGGCTAAGTATCCAGAATAGGTAGCCAATATAGTCCCAGTTCCTAAGAAAAATAGAAAAGTATGAATGTGTGTAGACTATCGGGACTTGAATAGGGCTAGCCCAAAAGATAACTTTTTTTTGCCTCATATCGACACACTGGTAGATAACACAGCTAAGCATTCGATTTTCTCTTTTATGGATAGTTTCTCAAGGTATAATCAGATAAAAATGGTTGTAGATGATATGAAAAAGACTACTTTTATGACCATGTGGGCAACCTTTTACTACAAAGTCATGCCTTTTGGGTTAAAAAATGCTGGGGCAACATATCAAAGGGCCATGGTAACGTTCTTCCATGACATGATGCACAAATAGATCGAAGTGTATGTAGACGATATGATTGCAAAGTCTTGTGAGGATGAAGATCATGTCACCAGCCTCAGAAAGTTATTTAAGAGATTGAAAAAATTTCAGCTTAAATTAAATCCGACCAAGTGTACCTTTGGGGTAAAGTCAAAGAAGTTGCTAGGCTTTATGATCAGTGAAAGAGGAATTGAAGTTGATCCAGATAAGATACAGGCCATTCAAAATCTGTCACCTCCCAGCACGCCAAAAGAAGTTCGAGGTTTTTTGGGGAGATTGAACTACATTTCTCGGTTTATCTCTCAGCTTACTTACAATTGTGATCCCATATTTAAGCTTTTCCGTAAGAATAATCCTAGGAAATGGAATAAAGAATGTCAAGAGGCGTTTGATAAAATTAAGTAATATTTATCGAACCCTCTAGTATTGGTGTCACCTGTTCCAAGGAAACTTTTAATTCTATACTTAACTGTATGTGAAAATTCAATAAGATGTATGCTGGGACAGCAAGACGATGCTAGTCGAAAGGAGAGAGCTATTTACTATTTGAGTAAAAAGTTCACGAAATATGAAATCCAAGTATTCTTCATTGGAGAAAATGTGTTGTGCATTAGTGTGGACTGCCAAAAGACTCAGATAGTATATGCTCTATCATATTATATGGCTCATAGCGAAACTGGATTTCATTAAGTATATCTTCGAGAAGCCTTCTTTATCTAGAAGAATTGCTAGATGACAAGTAATGCTCTCAAAATATGATATTATATACATAAACCAAAAAGCAATAAAAGGGGGCGCTATAGCAGAATTTCTTACAGATCGTGCTACTGAAAAGTATGAGCCAATGAAGTTGAAATTCTCTGATGAAGACTTAATGACTATCTTCCAACTGGAGGAAAGGGAGCATAGAGAAAAATGTTAGAGAATGTACTTTGATGGAGCTATTAATGCCTTGGAACATGGAATTGAGGCAATTCTGATCTCTCCAGAAGAACAATATTACCCTGTAACAGCAAGGTTAAATTTTAATTGCACAAATAACATCGCTGAATATGAGGCATGTGTTATGGGCTTACAAGCTGCTATAGATAGAAGAGTGAAAGTACTAAAAATGTTTGGAGACTCAGCTCTAGTTATATATCAGTTGAAAGGAAAATGGGAGAGAGAGATTCAAAACTCGTTCCATATCATAAGTATATTCTAGAGTTGATGAAATAATTTGAAGATATCCAGTTTGACCATTTACCTCGAGAAGAGAATTTGATTGCTGATGCATTGGCTACTATAGCTATAATGATTTGAATTAATGATAATACTGACATTCAGCCCATCCAGCTAGATGTTAAAGATATACTAGCTTATTGCTCTAATGTAGAAGAAGAATAGGATGGAAACCCCTGGTATTATGATATCTTATAGTATATTAAAGATCAGCAGTATCCAGTTCAAGCAATAAAAAATGATAAAAGGGTCATCCGAAGATTGGCTATAAGCTTTTTTTTGGATGGAGATGTCCTGTACAAAAGAAGCAGGGATCAAATATTATTGAGGTGCGTAAATAAGACTAAAGCAAGAAGAACCATTGAAGAGGTGCATGATGAAATATGTGGGACACATACTAGTGGACATATGATGGTGAGACAGATCATGAGAGTAGGATATTACTGGTTGACGATGGAAAGTGATTGCATTGATTATGCTCGTAAATACCATAAATACCAAATATATGCTGATAAGATCCATGCTTCGTCATCTGCTTTACATGTTATGGCACCACCATGGCCATTCTCAATGTGGGGCATGAATGTCATTGGTCCAATCACCTCAAAGGCTTCTAACGGGCACAGATTCATTTTTGTGATGATATATTACTTCACGAAATGGGTAGAGGTGGCATCATATGTAAATGTGACACGCTTTGTAATTTACAAGTTTGTAAAGAAAGAGATCATCTGTAGATATGAACTTTCGAAAAGAATTATTTCAGACAATGCCAAGAATTTAAATAGTAAGATGATGCAAGAAATATATGTTCAATACAAGATCAAGCATCATAATTTGGCACCATACCGTCTGAAAATGAATGGGGCAATTGAGGCAGCTAATAAGAACATAAAAAAGATTTTAGAAAAAATGATCGAGACTTACAAAGATTGGCATGAGAAGTTGCCATTTGTATTACATGCATATCAAACGTCAGTTCACACCTCTACTGAGGCAACCCAATTTTCTTTGGTTTATGGGATGGAAGCTGTACTACCAGTGAAAGTAGGGATCCCTTCTTTGAAAGTTTTAAAAAAAGTTGAGTTGAAAGAAGCTGAATGGATTCAAAAACATTATGAGCAGTTAAATTTCATAAAAGAAAAGAGATTAACTACACTGTGCCATGGATAGCTATATCGAAGAAGAATGATGAAGGCTCATGATAAGAAGATTCAACCTCGTTGTTTTTGAGAAGAAGAGTTAGTCTTGAAAAGAATTCTCCCAATCCAGCATGATAGTAGAGAAAAATGGACTCCGAATTAGGAAAGGCCGTATATGGTGAAATGGACTTTTTTAAGTAGAGCGCTAATACTGACTGAGATGGATGGAAATGATTTACCCCATCCTATAAATTTTGATGTTGTGAAGAAATACTATGCTTAAAAAAATAAAAAAAATAAAAAAATGAAAAAAAAATGAATGAAAAAGGAGGACTCAAGGCGAAAACCCTAAAATGGCGGTTTGAGTCATAGGGGGTTTGTCTAAGTTGAAAACTTGAAAAGTTAGCTTAGATAAAGAAAATACAGCATCGAATTTAAAAATCCGCTGACATGGAGGCTAGCAAATTCAGAAGAGTTCCAAGTTGTTAAGTACATCAGAGGGTTGGGTTTTCAGAAAAAAAAACTTTGAGATGTGTTATAATGATTATCTGATTGTTCATTTTGGGCTTTGTCCCCATACTCATCCTTGTAATTCTCTTTTTGGCCAAAATTAGCTAACATTTTGCTAATAAAAGACATTTTATTTCATTCTGTGTCTTTTTCTGATGACTGTTTCTCAACCATTCATATTCCTTTCTTCTTAGTACCCCATCATGGAAGAAATGTGCAAATGCATTCTTACTTTTTGAGTTTGAAATAATGATTGATGAATGAATAACAACATGAAAAGATTTTTACATTACATTGAATATGTCAAGAGTGATAAAGGCAGAATCGAGATGTTCAGTTTCTGATTAGGACATTGAATTTGGGAAGAGATTTCTACAGGAAGAATGTGAGTGGAAGAGACAATTAAGAGCTACACTGGCTCGATCTTAAAAGAGTAGTGTAATTGGATATTTGAAGAATCAAAGAGTTTGATGCCCAAGAAAAAAGCTTGAGAAACTTGAGTACCATGCATTGAATAAGAATTAATTGGCCAACATTTGCATAGCATGCATTGAAATTCATATGCATTGCATAGCATACACTACTTTCAGGAAAATATAGTGTATAAATTCAAGAAGTAGGGGTGTTCCAAGATCCCACATAGAAAAGATAGATATGAAGATATTTTTCAAAGTTGAGAAAAAACTTGTCAGGTAAGTTCCTAATCCTTGAAATAGGATGTTTTTTGGTATCAAGATTGATTTATAAGAACCTTGGGCATAATCTCTTGAAATTCCTTCAAACATAACTTTCAATTCCTTTGGACATGATTGCCAAGGAGCAATTTACTTTTCAAAGTCATGGTGCCTCTGTTTAGAGGAGTAATTTACTTTTCAAAATCGTGGTACCTCTGTTTAGAGGAGAAATTTATTTTTCAAAAGTTGTTGAGCCTCTGATTAGAGGAGCCATTTAATTTTCCAAAGTCGTTGAGCCTCTGATCAGAGGAGCCATTTATGTTTCTCAAAGTCGTTGAGCCTCTATTTAGAGGAGCTTGGATCGAAAACAAAAAAAAAACAAAAAAATAAAAAAAAACTAAAACTAAAAGTAAAAAGGTCGAGTTGAGTCTTGATTGGGTGTCTACGTCTTTGCGTAATTTCTGTTTCACAGAAAATGTGCAAAGAGGGGCAGCTGTAGACACCCAATTTGGTATAGGCCCGGATCCATTGGGCCTGGTCCAAATAGGTAAGTCTATGTTCTTTTTTTTTTTCTTCTTTATTTTATTTTTATTTTTATTTTTATTCTATTTCTATTATTATTATTATTATTATTATTATTATTATTATTATTATTGTTTATATATATATATTTTTCTTTTATTTTTATCTTAGGTATTTACTTATTTATTAATATGTATATATCTTTATTATTATTATTTTTTTCCTGTTAATATTTATGTATATCAAATTATGTATTATTTAATTTTAATTTATTTGTTAATTTTCTTGATTTATCTGATTTATTTTCATCTGATTTTTTTTATTTTTTATTTTTTGGTTTATCCGGTGGGAAATTGGATTGGGATTCAATCAGAAGAGTCAATGTTGGATTCAATGATTGAATCCTGATCCAAAGAGGAATTGAGATTGATCAGAAATTTTTTTGATCAATCTCTATAAAAGGGATCCTCTAGAACAGAAGAACGGACACAGAAAATAGGAAGAAAAAGGATACTGGTTGAGAGAAAAAGAGATACAGAGAAGATTTAAAGGTTAGGAAGGTTTTGGTGCATTTAGAACGGCTATAGGAATTAGCAGAAATTTTTGGAGAATTTTTTACGATATTTTTTCTGGGAATTTCTGAAAATTTTCAAATTTCGATTGAATTTTTCGACAAAGGTTGAATTTTTCGACGAGAATTTCGGCCAAGTTTGAAGTTTTAGATCAGCTACCCAGTTTTCGGTGACGATTCCCAGAAATCGACCAACTTTTCGACCAACTTCAGACGAAAAACCCAGATTTTGATAAAAAATTTCAGAATCCGGTGAATATTCAATCGGAGTTCTTCAACCGTTGTAAAGAGAAGGGAGAGAAAAAAAAGGAAGAGAAAGGGAGGGAAGAAGGTTTCTGTCGAAAAAATAAAGGAAATAGCCTTATATGCCCTCCCAAAACGACATCGTTTTTGCATTAATAACCCAGAAGATCCGTGCGTTTTGTCAAGATCCGACCCGACCCGACCCCAGCGTCGACCCGTTTTTCGACCCGCGCATGTTCTTCCTCCCCGAGCCGTTAGCTGAGCCGAGTCGATGTCCCGAGCCGCTTCTCTGAGCCGTTTTTCTTCCTTGAGCCGAGCCGAGCCCTTGTTCGAGTCGTTCTAATTTTTTTTTAATTTATTTATTTATTTGTTTTTTTATTATTAGATTAGGTTTATTTAATGTTCTTTTATCTTTATTTTATTTTTATTTTTGTTTTATTTTTATTTTTTTATTTTCACTTTTATTTTGTTTTATTATTTTATTTTCTTTAAATAAAATCCAAAAAAATATTTTTGGGGAGAAGTTGAAAGTATCAATTTTTTTTAAAAATAAAATTTCAAAAAACAGTTTTTTTTTAGGAAAAGTTGAAAGTATCAATTTTCCTCGAAAATCAAATTTCCAAAAAATATTTTTGGAGAAAAGTTGAAAGTATCAATTTTCCTTAAAAATAAATTTTCAAAAAAGTTTTTTTTGAGGAAAAGTTGAAAGTATAAATTTTCCTTAAAAATAAATTTTCAAAAAAAAAGGTTTTTGAGGAACAGTTGAAAGTATCAATTTTTCTTAAAAATCAAAGTTTTCAAAAAATATTTTCGAGAAAAGTTGAAAGTATCAATTTTTCTAAAAAAATAAATTTTCAAAAAAGGTTTTTAAGGAAAAGTTGAAAGTATCAATTTTCCTCGAAAATAAAAGTTTTCAAAAAATATTTTTGGGGAAAAGTTGAAAGTATCAATTTTCCTTAAAAATAAATTTTCAAAAAATAAATTTTTGGGGAAAAGTTGAAAGTATCAATTTTCCTCGAAATTAAAGTTTCAAAAGAATATTTTTGGGAAAAAGTTGAAAGTATCAATTTTTCCTGCACAAGAACAATCATTATTTTCTTCTTTTTTAATTTTTTTTTGTTTATGTTAAATAATCCGACGATGGAGCCTCTGCAAGTGAAACAGAAGTTTTTCTTGCATACTCTTGAGGTGAGGGAATTTTCTCAATTTTCTGCTAAAAGTATTAGAGTCAATTGAGAATAATTTCTAATAATTAATTGCTTGGTAAAATTTTAAGGCTCATTGGATAACATAAATTCAAGCTGGTATCATCTTTTGATGGGTATTGTGAGGGTGCTATAACCTTTCTCACACGTAACCGAACTCTCGAACCTTGTTCTGATTAGTAGACCTGAACCTATTCTTTTAGGGACCCTTAAACTTAGGTGTTCCCTGAAAAGACAGATTTCTTAGGTGGCCAATCGCACCTAGATAAAAAAGATTGGTGACGACTCCCTTAAGTCAATGTCTAGCGATAGATCCTCGGATCTAGACGTTATGACAAGTTAGCTAACAAATATTAAACTTTTTTTAATATCATATACAACTAATACATTATCAAGTTTTATCTCATTATTGCGAACATTTAAATTAATGGAATCTATATGAGCTATATAAATAAATTTACCATTTCCAACCATTATTTTTTCAGGACCATAATAAAGAACTAACGAATTAAGCTTACCAGGATATGAGGTCATATGATTACTTGCATTAGTATTAGGAAACTAAGCATTGTTTGGATTTTCAATTATGGATAGTGCTGCAAATTGCTGAGGAATCTATTCAGATTGACAAGAATGATTGAATTTATGATAGCATTCAAGTGCAGTGTGATTTATTTTCTTGCATATTTGACACATCACACTTTTCTCTTTCACTAGTTTGCCATTTTGTGATGAATTTACTTGTGGATAAGATTGGGAATTTGTAGATTTATTTTGGAATTGTCCATAGTGAGTAAATCCACATCCTTTAGATGAAACCTGATTCGATGAGTTCTTCCTCTGCATGGAAAATTCCTTTGTCTTTCTCTTTAACGTTGAACCATAAAAGCCATATTCTAATTTGCTTTTATAACACTATCAGAGTTTATAGCTCTAAAAATTTCATGACTTTGGAGCTGGGAAAACAATTCAGTATAAGTTGATATTGCAAGTTTCAACATGGTTGTGACAAATGACTCATATTCATGACCCACTCTGGTGAGAAGAAAAAACACCTTATCTTTGTTGTTTGATATGTTTTCCTATAGCTGAAAATTCATCACAAATTTCTTTAAATATTCATATATATTTAGCCATAGTGAAGCTGTTCTTGTGATGATGAAGAAGTTTTGGCTTTAAAGCAAACTCACGTTCTTGAGTGCTTTGAGCAAATGTGTTTAAAAGAGCTCTCCATACTTATATGGATGTGTCAAGTCCAACAACAATTTTGAGAGTTTCTTTTGACAATGTACTAGTGACCCATCCATGAAGAAAAATATATGATTTTCACCATGTTATATATTTTAGATTCACAACCACATCATTTTTTATAGCAACTTCAGCTATCGAACTTTTTATATATTGTTGTGGCATAGATAGACTCCCATCAATAAATCCCATCATATCTTGTGACTTAGTGAGTCCTATGATTTGGGTTTTCTAAAGCAAGAAATTGTTTTGTTTTAGTTTGAAAGATAAAAAATTTCCAACATTAAAGGTAGATGGATAAGAGTAGTTTATGATTTAAGATAGAGCAGAAAAAACCATGGCTGGTTTTAAAATACAAATAAGAGGCTAAGAATTTAAAGAATTAAAAGGCCTACTGTGATACCATAAAAAAATTTAAAGATTTCTAGCAAAAACCCACTGAATTAGTGAGTTATTCTTCCTTTATAGTTCTATTTATAATGATAACAGAGTATACAAGTTGACTAATATAAAAGGAAAATATATAAATACAAATGGTAATAAAATTAATTTGCCTATATTTAATAATCCGGTTATCTTTCTTAAATTTTGGGATTTAATTTATTTCGATCATTGCTTGCATGAATCTTGAAGTTTGATTGCTTTATCCTCTTCTATATTATCTTTGAATTAAGCCAATGATGCTAAAACATAAGGTTCAAAAAAATTGATAAATTGGGGAAAGGTTTCATGGTATGTAACAGTATTATTTTTCTTAAAGTTTTATTTGTTTGTACCATTTAATTAATTATTATGCAAAAGAGTTATTAGCGATAAAATTTGAAGACATAATAAAGCTCAATGATTGACTGTGTTCTGCATTGACAAAATCAATTCATCGAGCATTCACCAATATAAGAACAAAATTATTTTATTTGGTTATAGAAAATATATGTCACTTTTTTTGGTTCTTCTAACATAGAGTTATTTTTTATCTTCCAAAAACAAAAAAAAAGTTCTATTTATAATAAAATAGATGTCTCTTTATGTAAATGAATAAATATCTATTTGCATAAACATAATTATTCAGATATATATCTATTTGTTATAGAAATAATTTTTTAAACTCAACTCTTGGTAAATAATTGTGTTTTTTAGGGAGATATAATCTTTCATCATCACATTCAATTCATGTGATTTAATAATTTGAAAATGTTCTAACAATCTCCCACCATTTTCAAAATAACTCAAATTTTTTATAATTCTGAAAATCTTTGCATAAATGAAGGTATCATTCGATTTGAACCTTCACTTAGTGAAACCAAGTTAAATTTAACCAAAACCGCATAGTAGATTATGTTTTGAACAAGCTATTCCTTTGGTTAACTGAATTTATCTCACATAAAAAACTTTTACACCCAATGAATGTTTGGTATCTAAGGATACTATTTTGGCTATGTGCCTACAACCTCTTTTCGTGAATGCTATTAGAGCCAAGCCCTTGAACTCCTAGAAGCAGCCATTCTTCACACTCACATAGGTGGCTCCCATTAGGAGTGTTCTCTAACTATAATACTAACAATTTATGTTATAGGTATATTAAGAGTATAATGTCATTCTTCACTTATTATATGTACCAAGCACTTGAGATGAAAATATAATATTATAATGCTTGCAGCCACATACAAATACTGTAATTTGGCTCATTGAACTCAAGAATTGATGTTATACCAAACGTTGAATCGAGTTTCTATTATGGTTAATTTTATATTATAGGCTTGAATCTCATCCCTAAATTTCTAGTAGAGCTATATTATTTTTCCATGCCACATGGTGAAACTTTTATACTAATTTGTATATTGAAGGTTTATAAGACCAACACTCCCACCATGTATGTATATCCATTCTTTAAAGAATGTTCTTTCTACTATAATTCAACTATTATGGATATCCTTTGTATAATTGTTATAAATTCTTTTAGTTCATAGTGATCACTTTACTTTTATTCTTGTCATAATGGTTTCATATTTGTCCATTTTATATATTTCTAGATATCTTAATAAATTAATGCCATTGCCACCAAATGTGTAAACCATACATCATATAGTCTTTTTCACCAAGTAAATTATTATAAAAAGACCTTAAATTCTTTGGTTGAATAAGGCAATGTTTTTATTATTTTTCCATAACTTCTTATCATATTCAATTTGAGACTTAAAACTTATTGTGTATATATACTCAAATAGCATAACCTTTTGTCAACAAATTACGCATGCCAAGCTCGGCAAGCTACAAAAATCCCTCACCAAAGCACTTTTTCTCCTCTTCTCTTCTTTTTCCTTTTTAGGCTTTGGATAACAGTGGCGGTCACTTTATAACCCCCTTGACCTAGGGGCAATTGTTATGCCTAAGTCAACTAGTTAATGATCAACTTAGTCAAGGCTTGGCCAACACAATCATACCTTGTAGTTGCCCAAATAAGGCATGCCTAGTTAGCAATATCACTTGCTCTAAGGAATTGGCTCATCCAATCTCTCACTTACAACTTGTTAAGATAGTCACTTCAGAACTAACCACTTGGCACCTAACTACCTAAATCATTAAATGCAACTGATGCCTACATGTGATTGTAAACACCCTATTTAATCTGGGGCTTAAACTAATTGGGCCCAGATTCGATTCAAGCCCAATTATCCAATTTCCTACATTTCTTTTTTATACTTGTTTGTCTTATCTATTATTTATCCTTTTTTATGTTTTAATCTTTTATTTATTTGGTTTTAAATTTTTATCATAAATAATGTCAATGAAATTTGTGGAGTAATTTGACCACTAATTAAGGATGATTTCGACAATTAAGACTAAAACATTATCTCTTCAAATATTAAAAGAAAGTTGAAAAGAAATCAAATTAGAGAATCAAAGTTAGATTAAATTTAGGAAATTTTGAGGGATTCTAAAAATCAAGAAAAATTGAGATAATTTCATAAATTAATTAAACCAATTTTAAAGAGAATAAAAAAATTCAATTCAGAGTATAATTAGATCTGTAATCCTTTCCATTCAATGCAATCCCTAAAATTCCTAGCAGAAAGCCTTATATAAACACCAATCAACCACACACAAAAAGAGAAAAATAAAATGGAGAAATGAAGAAAACATGAGCAAAAGAGACCATCTAAAGTTCACGTGCTTCAAACTTGGTGTATACCAAATCATTTTGCTAGGAAATTTCAAAGATGCAGCGTAGTAGCATGGAAGACAAATTGTTGAATAGTTGACCAAAAATTAAATCAACTGGACCTTGATTCCTGCCATCCTAGACTTGGAATAAGCTTGGAGTTTGTCCTGGAATAATTTTGGGCATGCTTCCATCCATTAATGTATTTTTCATATTTTGTTTATTTGTATATTTATTCATTTATTGCACTTTTTTAAAAATCTTTTATATATGTTTAAAATAAAATTTAAAGATTGTGAGTTAAAAATGATAATGATTTTTTAAATAAATTCATGAGTACTACCAAATTATTGAAAGATTCTCATGGGTTTATAATTTTTATAAATTTTACTAAACTATTGGAGAATTTCATAATATAATTTTTTTAATAATAATAAAATTTTCAATCATACCAAACCATTGGAAGATTTAAATCTTGAATTAAATCTTAACAAACTATTGAAGACTTAATTAATTTTTTAAAATAATAATAATAAAAATTTTAATCTTACCAAATTATTGGAGGATTTAAATCTTGAACTAAATCTTACCAAAATATTAGAGGACTTAATGAATATTTTGTAAAATAATAATAATAAATTTGTTCAATCTTACTAAACTATTGAAGAATTTAAATATTGAATTAGATTTTACCAAATTATTGGAAGGTTTAATGAATTTTCTTAAAATAAATTTTGTACACAATTTTACAATAAAATCTCACCAAATTATTAGAAGATCTGTATCAAAATAAATCTTACCAAACTATTGGAAGATTTTACTGATTATTTTTATAAATAAAATATGTTAATGGATCCGATGACAGAGTTTTTTAAGAGTGCGACACTAGTCTCTATAAATACTTATAACATGAGAAATTATCTTAAATTACTACCAAACTATTAGAGTAATTTTAGGATCGATTTATGATAATTAAATTATTTGGCAAATTATAAAAATGTTTTAAGGCTTGGATAACTTGAAATCAAATTGGTACCATTTTTTGGATAAATGTTGTGATGGTCTATAACATTTCTCATATGTAACCATACTCCTGAACCCCCCAAAATTTGATTTCGTAGACTAGAATCTACCATTTAAAGATACCTAAGTCAAGCTTAGGACTCCTCTTTAAAATGAGACAAATTCAATTATATTGTTAATCGCATTTAAATGAAAAAGGTTGGTAGCAACTCTTAAAATTTATGTGTAGTGGTAGGTCCATGGATTTATATGTTATGACAGTTTGATGATTGTACTGGGGACCGAGAGTTAGGCCAGGAAATGATTTCTTGTTATTCATGCCTAACTTAATAAATTCAAGAGATTTTCTTCTTGTTTGTGTTTTATTTATTTTATTTGTTGTTATTATTATTTTTCATATCTATCAGTCATTTGTATATGTATAACATAAGCTCTATACTCGAGTTCCATCCCTTAGGAAGGAGTAAAGTACTTGTACCTTCGTAATATTTCATTTTTTCGTGTAGGCTAGCGAAACACTCCCACTTAAGTTAAATCTATTTTCACTTGTAGCCTATGATAGGCAAGGATTGAGATGCCTTACTAGTTTGTGATGGACAATGATATGAAGAACAATTTGAGAACTTGTAAGATCCTAAATCGTATATAGTGAGCTATAATGGATTTAACCCATAGGTAGAGCCATGTCCTTCTTTTTTGTAGAAATAATCCAAATTAAGTCACATACCTTTTGAGTTATACACTAACTTTTTCTTTCTTTCTTTGTATTGGATACTAACTTTGTTCTTGTTTGTTACTTCCTTAAGTTTGCATTTATTTATTTATTTGTTTGTTTGCCTATCTATTTTTATTCATTTCATGCATCTCATTCATTCATAGATCATCATCATTCATTCATCATGTCATTGCATAATACAAATCTTTTGCTTATCAAGGGTAGCAATTTATAAAAGATGGGAGATCAATTACAAGCACAAATCCAAGCTTTGAAACTCAACCAAGAGAAATTTGGGCATGACCTATAAGAAATAAAAATACAACTTACCAAGCTAGTGAAAAGGGTGGAAAATCTTGAAATGGCCTATTCTTAAGAATTCTCATCAACTCCAATTCATATATGCATTAAGAAACCACCTTAACAAGATCAAAAAGCCTCTCACAATACTGATGCATGTTCAAGTCATGTCAATGCATCTAATGGCCCAAAAAAAGACCAAGTCAGAAAAGAAGCATAAGAGATTAAGCCTTCTAACCTTGCACCGGCTCTGCAGATTGGCTCATACCCAAATTCCCAATAAATTATTCCTAAACAACCTTTTTTGGCATCCTAAACAAAAGTTATTCCTGTTCAACCTCCATAGATTGGCCCATACCTATATACCTTTCGGGTTATGAATTATACTTTTCAAAACCCTGGTACTTATCAACCTCTCTAGTAGCTAAGCTTCCCAATGAACGCTTTGGCATATCAACCTATCCAGTACTCATCAATCTATCCAGTACTCAAAAACCTGCATTTGTGAGCCAAACAACTACTCAACCTAAAAAATCATTGAGTAAAAAGAAAGAGAAAGCCATCATTGATCCGATCATTATGACTTACACTAAATTATTCTCATTACTCGAAAATTATCTAATCACACCAGTTTCTCTAGAGCTACTAAAACCTTCTTATCCTAAATAGTTTAATGCTGAGGCTTAGTGTGATTATCACTTTAGGAATATGGGCCATTCAACAAAAACTATGTTGTTTTCAAACATAAGGTGCAAAGTTTAATCAGAGCTAGTGTGTTGAGTTTTAGGGATAAAAAAAAGCCCAAGATTATTAAAAGGTTATTGCCTAGTCATAATGGTTGAAAAACTTATCCATGGTAATATCAGGATCTTAAAGCTGAAGAATAGGACCAAACAATAGATTTTAGAATTTTTCCTAATAATGTTTTTGGATGTTTTTGTTAGAACAATTTTTAATTTTTAACTAAAGATTTTTTTCTTTTTTTTTCTTATTATGTGATAAATTTAATGCATGCATCCATTCATTCATATATAATTTTTTTTCTTTTATTGCATAAATTTGTAGTAGACATCATGTGAATTCTCAATTATGGTAATAAAGTTAAAGAGCCTGATCGTCAAGATAATCTCTTTGCCACTTTTGGAGCCAAAACAACATAGTTGAATTGAGAAAATGGAGAACACTCAAGATGAAATCAGAGGAGATTTGGCCTAGATAATAGAAATGCTAAAAAATTTGAATAGAAAGAAAAAATGAAAGAAGCCTACATACAAGCATCCTAAGGGGCACAATCACAACAAGCACCACCTGAAAGAGCATACTCTTATTTCAGAATACCTTTAACAGCTTCACCAATTCTAGTTTTTGATGATTCTAAAAAAGTAACAAAATTAAAGGAAAGTTCATTTGAAGTAATAGAAGATTCTGGTGCTCAAAAAAAGATAAATCTCATAAAATGGAGGCTTCGAGCTATCGAAAGAATAGATTTTTATGGATCTATGGATGCATTGGAGCTTTGCTTGGTCTAGATCTAATTGTTTTGCCCAAGTTCAAGGTTTCAAATTTTGAAAAATATGATGGGACTAAATGCCCAATGACCTAAGTTACTATATATTGTAGAAAAATTGTTGTCCATGCTTGTGATGATAAACTCTTGATTCATGTATTCCAAGATAGTTTTACAGGGTCTACTGCTAGGTGATATGCTCGGTTAGATAAAACTCAAATTACTTTGTGAAAAGAATTGGCTAAAGCATTCATAACTCAGTATAAGTAGATCATAAAGTTAGCCCTAGATAGATTGTTTTTAAAAAGTATGGAAAAAAAAGACATTGAGAGCTTTAAAGAATATGCTCAAAGGTGAAAGGATACTATTGCCCAAGTTCAACCTTCTTTAATAGAAAAAGAAACTACAATCTTGTTTGTCAACACTCTTAAAGCTTTATACTATGAAAGGATAATAAAAAATACAACAAAAAATTTTACTGACATTATCATATCAGGGAAGATAATAAAAAATGCCATAAAAAGTGAAAAGCTTAAGAAGGATGATGCAGCTAGTGTAAAGGATATGGGTGTATCGAGAATCAAAAGAGAAGGTATTTAAGCTGTGATGTATGAAGAGAAACAAGTTCGAGGCTTTACCCCATACCATTTTTATCAATTTTATTACTTTACCATAAATAACCTTTCTCAAAATCTTTATTTTTACCAGTCAACTCAACAATCAGTTCCTCACATAAATTATTATCCCTAGTTTGCTACTCAACCATTAGTCAAAGAAGATCAAGAAATAGTCTAGAAAAAATTTCATTTTTAATTTTTTATCTTTTACCTCTATTGGTAAAGTACCAGTACCTTACCCCAATACTTTTGAATGGAATTTCGAATCCATCAGCCAAGAGTTATGATGCAAATGGTAAATATGATTATCACATAAGGGTTATTGGGCACTTGATAGAGAAATACAGGTAGTTGAAAGAGAAGATTGAAAGTCTCATCCATAATGGCACCTTAACCCAAGAGCATTTTAAGCAATGAAAGGTTGCTTTATCATCGATTGATTGTTCTTTGTATATTGATTTCTCGAATATGAAGTCATTGGTTTCTTATGAGTCTAGGTTCCTCCAAATACATATGAAAAAAATCTTAAAAAAAATTTTTTTGTGATTACTATTTGAGCATCCTAAGCTATTTTTCTAAACATTTTATTCTTTTTGATTGAAAAATTAAAAACCTTGAGAATTTTTAAGGATGAAAGGTACAGAACCTCACCCTATTTGATCATGACGAACCTTAAAAGTTATTGATCTTTATTTGAGCTATGAGCAATGTGATGATCGATTAATATGTAAATTTTTTAAGGCACTTTCCTAAGTTTTTTGGATTTTGGTGATTTAATAAATGTCAAGGTTATTTCAAACACTTTATTACCAAAATTCCTTAAGCCATATTTTCTCAATTTGTTTAGTATTTTGGCTTGTCTTGCATTGTTCTTTTTTCAATCCTTCACAAATGATCTTTTATACTTACTTTAAGGCAAATATATTAAAAAAGCTAAATTTACTTGATGTCCCAAATAACCCTTTTGATAATTCTAATTGATGAAAATTTAGATGGCTTTGTTATCAAAATGTATGAGTTTAAAAAAAAAAAGAAAAAAAGAGAGTTGATTGTGAAATCATGCATGTAAGGCATTTAAATGAACCTAAAGTCAATTAAAAAACAAATTGTCTCTTAAAAACTATTTTTCAATATGTAACCATACTTAGAAATGACAAATGGCTATCTTTCAAATTCCTTTTCACAAAAGAAAAAAATATCCATTTGCTATCCCTTTTGAGCCTATTGATTATTCTTTCTAAATGAAACTTAACTAAGAATCATTCTTCAAATTTGGGGGCAAGTTCATGAAGAAAGGGATTTTATTAAGGTGTCATGTGATCTTGTGCTAAAGGTTAGAAAATAATGCATTATGTTAAGGAGTAAGCTTGAAATAAGATGAGTTTAAAAATTTTTGAACTAATGCAAAAAAAAAAAAAAGAAAGAAAAAAAGAGAAAGGTGAAAAGACATTTTTTAAGAAAAGGAAAGATTTCTCTGAAAAAGAAATTATCATTAGTTTAATCACCTATAAATACATTTCTAGGTCTATTTATCCTTTCTTTCAAACCCTAAATCCCAGCCCACATTAAGTCCTTTAAAAAGTCCATTTTGATTAACTATAGATATCTAAATTGAAGAGCTTTTCTTTAGGAAATCACCATCATTTTTTGATTTTTGATAAATTTTGAATGCTTAGATGTATGATGAATATAAAAAAAAGAAAAGAATATAAAAAACAAAAAGAAAATAATGAAGCTCTAGGGTGAAAACCCAAAATGGTAATCTATAACAAAATTGAAACTTTGAAAGCAACTCATGATTTTTCATGTAACACCAAAGAAACTTTTCTTTAAAAGCCCAAACAGATTGATCACACTATGAAGATTCTCTTTAAAATTTAGGCCTTGTTCCTCTTTCAAACTTGAAATTTTGAGCTTGGCATAGTTGGTCTGGACATTTATTAAAATATCACATATTAAGAACTGAAAAGAGTGCCAAAAATAGATTGCACTTTAAAAGACTATTTTCAATTGTGAGTCTAGATGAAATAATGTTCTTATTCTTATTCAGTGGCCAAATTATTTTGGTAATTAAGATCCTTCCTGATGTGCCAAATTATTGCATCTTATTAGAAAGACCAAAGTTATGATTCATTATCCCTATTTTAGGTAGTAATCGCTAGTTTTTAATAAATTTGATCACATACAAAAAAGAGTTGTGTGGGGAAATTTCCATTGCTATTCTTGGGAAGTTTTGAGAAATGTTCAAAACGTATTGAATCTTAATACTAATGGTGGAAGATAGGTGATTGCTATAAGAAATTTTTTTGGGGCAAGAAAATGCCAAATCTAAGGGATCGATACTTGTCATAACGTATAGATCCATGGACCTACTGCTAGACATGGATTAGAAGAGTCGCCACCAATCTTTTTTGTTTAGGTGTAATTGGCCACCTGATTGAATTTGATCCACGAAACTAGATTTAGGTTCAAGACTAAAGTTATACATGATGAAGGTTATAGCATCCTCACAGCGCCCATCCAAAGATGGTACTAATTTGATTTCAAATTATTTAAGCATTAAAAAATATTTTTGCTTTACCCAAATGTTTAATATTGAGAATTAATCTTAAAATTGCCCCTAACAGTTTGATAGTAATTTAAAATAAATCTCTCACCTCAAGAGTATTCATGGAGACTATTGTCCCACTTTAAAGAGGCTTTCTCATTAGATTTATTAATTTATTATATTTCAAAAAAATTAGTAAAATTTTTCAATAGTTTGGTAGGACTTACTTTGAAGCTGATCTCTTAATATTTTGGTGAGATTTTATTGTAAAAAGATTTGTAAACAAAATTTTTGAGAATTTCATTAAGTCTCCCAATAGTTTGGTAGGACTTAATTTGAAGCAATCCTCTAATAGTTTAGAGTATAAAAATTATTTTTTGTTTATTATTTCTTTATTATCAAAAGATTTGTAAAAATTTTTAAGAATTTCATTAAGTTTTCCAATAGTTTGGTAAGACTTAATTTATGAAGCAATCCTCCAATAGTTTAAAAGATAAAAATTATTTTTTATTTTTTATTTTTTTGAAAACTGATTTATGAAATTTTTCAATAGTTTGGTGATTCCATTTTAAAAATTAAATCCATGAAAATTCTCCAATTATTTGATAGAATTCATAAATTTATTTTGTAAGGATTTTTATTTGAAAAAAAAAGATTTTTTTATTTGTTCTTTTAAACTTATTTGAAAATGTTTTTTTATTTATTTCATAAATAAGTACAAAAAAATTATAATAATAAGTAATGTATTTTTTAAAATTTAAAATAAGAAATAATAAAATTAAATAAAAATAAACATAATAAGAAAAATAGAACCAAAACAAAAAATATAGTGGAAAAGAGAAAGAGAATAACTGTGATCAGCTTTGGTTGTGCATGGTAAAACATACAGATTTAGATGCCTTAAATTTTAGGCTTTTCTTCATAAGTGTTTGAGTATATCCTCTTTCTAAAATGGTTATTTTTTTATTTTCTCTCTAATTGATTTTAGAAATTGATGAATAAATTCCAAAAGTTGACAGAGAATTTTTAGAAACCCAACAAATTGTTTAGAAAGCTAAACCCTAGAATCCCTAGAATGCAAAACCCTACAAAAATTCAAACCCAAAAATACCAAATACCAATTCTAAAAAATCTAAACAAACCAAACCTAGAACTTAAAACCTCTTGGTTGCTAAACAAATTTTTCTTTTTTTCTTTCAAAAGTTTCTGCATAATCTTTTTTTTTAATGTCCCCCCTTTGCTTTGATCACATATTTATATAGGAATTCATGCTCAATGAATTTCTATTAAATCTATGATTTTATTTAATTTCCATTTTAATGAGAATTGATTCTGAAATCAAATCCCAAAATCTCTCTCTATCAATTTAATGAGAATTGATTATGGGATTAAATTTTGACAATCTCTCCACATCATTTTTAATGCCAATTGATTCTATAATTAAATCTAAAAAATCTCTCAATAACGATTGATGTTTAATTCTGAAAAAATATTCTCGGAGAAAATGAGGTGTCTATAATTGCCTCTCTTTATACATTTTACTATAGAACAAGAATTGCACAAAGATAAAAGACATCCATTTTGTTTGGGTTTCAAAGTTGAGATTTGAAAAGCGATCAAAGTATGCCATAATGATCAAGATAGAACTTCAAAACAAGAAATAAAATGATCTGGACTAAACTGAGATCAAAATAGGTGATTGGAATTGAACCACAAGTTAGAAAAATAAAGTTCACAATTTCAACTTTAAATCCAAAGATTCACAATCTGGACATGCAAAAATTTGTGAGGTTCCGTAACATAAGTTAAAATATCCCAATATTCCAAGTTTAACAAAATCGCAAAGATTCAAGATTCACAAAAGTTTTTAGATTTACAAGAATGAAAGATTCGCAAGACTCCAAAATTCACAGAGGTTCTAGATTTACAAAGATTTCAGGTTCACAAAGACTTTCAGATTCATAAGAAAGACAAATTTGTTAGATTCCAAGTTTCGCAAAGGTTTTAGATTTGTAAAGATTCTAGGCATATAGAGACTTTTAGATTCACAAGAAAGATAGATTCACAAGATTTCAAGTTTTACAAAGGTTCTAAATTAAAGGTTCTAGATTCGTAAAGATTTAGGTTCATAGGGACTTTTAAATTCACAAGATTCCAAGTTTCATAAAGGTTCTAGATTCGTAAAGATGCAAGGACTTTCAAATTCACAAGAAAAAAAGATTCGTAAAATTTTAAGTTTTGCAAAGGTCAAAAAAATGATTTGAATCGAGCCAAGATTAGATGATCGAGACAAAACTATGAGTCAAAAAATGAAGCGACCAGACCAAGTGAAGCTTAAAAATAAATAACCAGAGCGAAACCACAAGTCATAAAAAATGATCTAGACTGAGCCAAGATTGAGTGACCAAGACGAAATCATGAATCAAAAAATGAGGTGACCAAGATCGAGTTGAAGTAAAAAATAAATGACCAGGACAAAACCATAAGTCATAAGAAATGATCTAGATTGAGCCAAGATCGAATGGGTGATAACAGAGTAATGCAAGTGCATGCTTTATGCAAATGTAATGTATGTAGTGTTGATGTCATGAAATTTCAATTGTGTTGACAAGGTTCTCAGGACTTCTCTAGTCCTTTTTTGTTTCTTAGTATTAATAGTTTTAGAGTAAATTTTGTTAGTTGATCTATGTCATTCTTCTCATCAAGTCACAACTCATAAGTCATGTCAACCAATCTATCACTAAATTCATCATTGAGTCATCTTGTTTGCCCCTTTGTAAATAATTTTCTCATGCTTCTTTTCATTTATCTCATCCTGAATTTCTTTTAAAAAAATGAAAAAATCTTTATGAAAAATGTCATTCATTTATTTGCCATCATTTAAATTAATGACAAACATGATACATATTTCTGGTTCATTCAGGGAATGTTCATTTGATGAAGGGTAGGAAAAATAGATCTTTACTATTAAAAGAACAAAAGTTAGGGTTAAGAATAACTCAAAGGTGAACAAAGGTAAAATGTTGTAATTTATTCAAATAAGACATTAACATCCAAAATAATGATTGTTCAGATAATTTTGAACTCAAACTCAGGATTATCCTTAAAAAAAAAACATTCCATTAATATCTTCAATCTTTGAGCTAATCATCATTCTCATTTCGGGGACCTTTACATGAAGTTTTTTTTTCAAGTTTTCATTTTAAACCATCTTTTTGAGTTTTTAGTTTAAGTTTTCTTTTTTCCTCATTTGTCTCTTTTCTTTTTCTTTTTTTTTTTTTTTTTTTTTTGCGTATGTTTTTCTCATTTTTCATTTCATTTTCCCCATTTATTCATCAATGACACTTTGATCAAAGTTTCACACAATCAATGGCAAACTTACCCTAATTCGATTCATGATTCTTCAAATCAAGTATTCAAATTTGATCAAAATAAACTTTTAAGGGATGTAAAATAGGCTAGTGTAAATGATGCCAAAGAAATGGATAAAACAAGCCTAAATTCTATTTGAAGGGTAATCAAACCAATGATCATTTCTTAATGTGGGACACTTTGACATTTTTCCCCATCAATTTCTTTTTTCTTTTTTTTTCTTTTTGTTTTTTTTTTAGGTGGAACATATTGGCATTTTGCTTTATCAATTTTTTTTCTTTTTTTTTTTTTTGTTTTTTGGTAGAGCATATTGAAATTTTGTCCCATCAATTTTTTTCCTTTTTTCTTTTTACATTTTTTCATTTGTTAAGAAAAATTGAACATAAAAAGGCTTTGCCCCTAAGGATGAAAAAATTTATCAAATTTTGCCCCCAATGTGAGGGTGATCCTTGGTTAGGGTTCCTCAAAAAAAATTTCAAAAGGCTCAAACGGGGTAACAAAGGATGATTTTTTTTTTTGAAAGGATAGAAGAAAGATGGCCATTTCTCATTTCAAAGATGAATACTCTCAATGAAGAATATTCATTGACTAAGAGAAGACTTGTGACCAATTATAAAGATCATGTATTGCATCATTTTTAAAATTTTTCTTCAGATTTGTCTTTTTATTTAGCAGTCTCAATAAATCAATAATCTTCATCTATCAATCCAATCATCATGAATGATATTTTCAAAATCGAATCATGAATTATCATCATGACTTTTTGAACATTCATTATTTTAAAAAGAAGAATGGATATGAAAAAGAGGTATGAAAAGGTAAAAATAGATAATGGTGATTCACACAAAAGATGAATGTATTGAAATGCATCATATCTATCACTTTTATTAAAATGATAAAAAATAAGATGAAATCTAAGTACATAAAAAAGATCTATATTCTAAAAAAATCATAAGATGATAATCAGTTCCAATTAGCCTTTCTAAAGTCATGCCCTTGGATGATTGACCAAAAGTTTTTTGTGGGTATTTGGCGCTCTTGATTCATTGAAGCTCATCAAGCCTGCTTGAATCAAACATTGTATTTTATGCTTAAAAGCAAGGTAGGTTTCGATAGAGTGACCCATGTTACTATTATGGTAGTCACATGTAACATTAACATTGTACCATTTTGGATAGAAAGGTTCAATGGCTGCAAAATGACTGGGGATACTAGGTCATTCTTGACTAATTTTGAAAGTAGCTTAGTATAGGTTATGGAGATAGGATCAATATAAGTCTTTCTTGACTACCCTGAATATTTTTAAACCACTCGCTTGATTGTTAGCCTTGGAATTGTTATAATAACAGGATGAGGCCCATATGCAAGTGCTCGAAAAGTTAGTTAAGGAGGACTTAGAGCGATATTGTTCATGGTTAGGAGATAAGGCTGGTAAGAAACTTGTGCAACATTATTGGTTGCTGGATAGTGAGTAGGATGAACATATGGTGGATATAGAGCATAATTTTTAGATTGTTGCCCCTCAAAACTTACCACTTGGGCTGTATCCTCTTCTCTCTTAAGCATCCCACCTTTCTTATCACTATTGGTCTTTCCCTCCTTAAGCTTGTCATTCTTAATGGCATTTTCAATAATCTCTCATGACATCACTATATCAACAAAGTTCTTTATTGCATTTTCTATCATATTTTCATAATAAAACGACTTTAAAGTGCTTACAAATAACACTATCATTTTTTTCAGTTAAGGTAAGTTGTACCTGAGTAACAACATCTCGCCACCTTTAAGCATATTCCTTGAAAGACTCAGATGTTTTTTTTTCCATACCTTGTAATGAAAAGTGATCAATGGCCATATCTATGATGTGATGGTATTGGTTGATGAAAGATCTAGTCAAATCTTTTCATGACTTAATGTAAGTTTTATCTAATTGGACATAACACCTTGTAGCAAACCTAGTTAAGCTATCCTAGAATACATGCATTAGTAGTTTTTCATTGCTAACATGTGTTGTCATCTTATGATAGTACATTGTGATACGTATAATAGGGCACTTGGTACTATCATACTTTTTAAATTTTGGTACCTTAAATTTTAGAAGAATCACAACATCTGGAACTAGACAAAGGTTGGCAGCATCCATGGATCCATAGAAATCAATGCCTTCTACCACTTATAATTTTTCCTCAATCATGCTCATAGCTTGGTCGATCTTAGAATCTTCTATCTATAACTTTATTTTTTCTTTGGTCTCATCCATTTTGGGAATTTGGATGGGCTCATCTATCTTTTCAGTGAAGATAGGATTGGTATAGCTCTAAACATTATCTTGATTGGGTGCATAAGGCATTTTGTAACTTGGTCTATTATGGCTACAGACTTAAAGTAGTTTGGGTTCGATATGGACCAAAACTTGGTGGATTTGGTGATTCAGTAACTCTATGTGAACCATCTTCTTTCACCTATTTTCCTTTGTTTTATCTTTTTAAGAGCGCCCATAATTTTGCTTAATTTTTCCTCAAGTATCTTCTTGGCATTTTTTATCCTTTCAAGATGACTTGCATTATCTTGCTCCATTTTTCTAGCTCTAGCTTGAGTGTAGTACTAGTGTTGATCTATCCTTGAACCTTGATTCCCCATAATTATAATGCAAATTTAGAACAATGTTTATGGATCCATCAGATTGTGCATGATAATGAATGCATGCATACACAAAAAAAGGGCTAGTAGCATAATATGTAATTTACATGTATGTTTATGAATATGCATAAGAAGAAAATAAATAAAAAAAAAGATAAAAAGATCAGTTAGTCACCTCAATAAAAATAAAGAATAAACATTATAAAGCAAGTAAAATAATAACATGACCCTAAATTTTGGGTTAACTATAAACGGTGAAAGGACATGGCTCTATCTATGTTTAGGCTCTTAAAGTTAGCTATATGTGATTTGGATTACTTCTAAAAAGTTCTCAAATTATTCCTTACATCATTGTAGACCAATAAGGTACTCCAATTCTTACCCATCATAGGCTATAAGTGAAAAGAGTTTAATCTGAGTGAAAGTGTTTTGCAAACCCATGCGGAGACATAAAATCTCACGATGGTATAGGTACGTCACTCCCTCCTAAAGGTGAACCCCGATGGAAAGCTTATGTCATGCATATGTAAATAAATGATAGGTATATATACAATAAACATGTAATTAAGCAAATATAATCAATGAGAAGAAGTGAAAATAAATAAATAATTAATCAAATATAGACAATGAAAAGAAAAAAATAGGAAAGAAAAAAAATCTCAAGTTTATTAAGCAAGGCTTGGATAATAAGAAATTATTTATTGGCTTGATTCTCGATATCCCTAGTGGAATTACCAATCTGTCATAACGTATAGATCTATAAACCTACTGCTAGACATGGATTAGAAGAGTTACCACAAATATTTTTTGTTTAGGTGTAATTGGTCACTTGATTGAATCTGATCCACGAAACCAGATTTAGGTTCAAGAGTACGGTTACGCGTAAGAAAGATTACAATACCCTTATAGCGCCCATCCAAAGATGGTACTAGTTTGATTTCAAATTATCTAAGCTTTAAAAAATATTTATGCTTTACCTAAATGTTTAATATTGAAAATTAATCTTAAAATTACCCACAATAGTTTGGTAGCAATTTAAGATAAATCTCTCACCTTAGGAGTATTCATAAAGACTAGTGTCCCACTTTAAAGAGGCTCCTTCGTCGAATTTATTAATTTATTATATTTCAAAAAAATTAGTAAAGTCATGCAATAGTTTGGTAAGACTTATTTTGAAGTTGATCTCTCAATATTTTGATGAGATTTTATTGTAAAAAGATTTATAAACAAAATTTTTGAGAATTTTATTAAGTCGCCCAATAGCTTGGTAGGACTTAATTTGAATTAATCCTCTAATAGTTTAGAGAATAAAATTTTTTTTTGTTTATTATTTTTTTATTGCCAAAAGATTTGTAAAATTTTTTAAGAATTTCATTAAGCCTCCCAATAGTTTGGTAGAACTTAATTTATGAAGCAATCTTCCAATAGTTTCGAGGATAAAAATTATTTTTTTATTTTTTATTTTTTTGAAAACTGATTTATGAAATTTTTCAATAGTTTGGTGGATTCTATTTTAAAAATTAAATCCATGAAAATTCTGCAATAATTTGGTAGAATTCATGAATTTATTTTGTAAGGATTTTTATTTGAAAAAAAGATTTTTTTTATTTATTCTTTTAAGCTTATTTTAAAATGTTTTTTTTTATTTATTTCATAAATAAGTACTAAAAAATCATAATAATAAGTAATTTATTTTTTTAATTTAAAATAAGAAATAATAAAATTAAATAAAAATTTTGGGGAAATCTATTTTTTTTTAATTTCTAGGTTTTCTGGGTTTTTTAGGATGAACATGAGTTTTTCGATGAATTTTTCGATGATCGATTAATTTTTCAGTCATATTCAGACCAGTTTTTTGGAAACATATGGGTTTTCCAGTTTTTAGTTGAATTTCCTGGCAACTTTTCTAGAAACTAGTGAAATTCTCAATTTCTGATAGGTTTCTTGGAAAATTCTAGAGAAAAGGCAGAGGAAATTAGGGTAGGGAAAGAGGAAACAGAGGGCATCTAAAGAAAAAATGTTGGAAAGTGCCTTTTATACTGATCCGGAATGATGTCATTTTGGATAATCCAAGATTTGTGCGTTGACCCGATGACCCACGCACCTACCCGCACTTCAACCTGATGTTCACAAGGTTTCCTTTTTTCATTTTATTTTTATTTGCTGATTTTATTTTTTTAGCTCATTTTATTTTTAGTTTTTTTTTTAAATTATTTTTGAAAATAAATTAAAAAAATCATAACAAAAAAAAAACTATTTCAAATAAGTCAAAAAAATTCTTTTCAAATAAGTTTTCAAAATAATAAAAGAAGTCTATTTAAGTTTTCAAAAATATATTTATAAAAAACAATAACAAAAAAGATCTTTTCAAAAAAATCTTTACAAAATAAATTCATGAATTTCACCAAACTATTGTAGAATTTTCTTGAGTTTAATTTTTTTAAATGGAACTCACCAAACTATTTAGAAGTTTCATAAATCGATTTTAAAAGAAAAAATAATAATAATAAATAATTTTTATCTTCTAAACTATTGGAGGATTATTTTTCAAAGTAAGTCTTACTAAACTATTGAAAAATTTTACTGATTTTTTTGAATAAGATATGTTAATAAATCTGACAGTGGAACCTCTTTAGAATGGAACACTAGTCTCTATGAATACTCCGGAGGTGAGAAAATTACATTAAATTGCTACCAAACTGTTGGGATAATTTTAAGATTAATTTTTAATATTAAATTAATTCGATAAATTACAAATATGATTGAGGCTTGGATGATCTAAAATCAAACTGGTACTATTTTTTGGATGGACGTTTAGGGGTGCTATAACATTCTCCATACGTAACCGACTTCCGAACTTAACATCTGATTTTGTGGATCAGAATATGTATCAAATGACCAATCACACCTAGACAAAAAAGATTAGTGGTGACTTTTTTAATTTATGTCTAGCGGTAGATCCACTAATCTATACGTTACAACACTCGACTTGAGTAGCTTGCGAGCTTAATCAAGCTTTTATATTTTAATATATTTTAATTAAAAAAATATCTCAAACTCGAGTTCGAGCTTGAGTATAAATAATCGAGCTTTCGTTGAATATAAGAATCGAGCTTATTTTTACATATTAATCGAGCTTAATCGAATGAGTTCGAATAGTTCGATTTTTATCTCGTGTGGAACTCGAGTTAAAAAAATAAAACTCGATTGAGGTCGACTCGAGTTTTGAACCTCAAATTTGAAATCAAACTCGAAATCAAGCTTAATACTGTATTGACTCAAACTTAATCAGTTACACTCTTACTTGCAACATCCTTGTCGAAGCAATCAGTGTCAAACTTCATCTTACAGAAGGTACTGCTTTTTCCATCAGTTTGGTATTCCTTTTCGCAGTTCTTGAAGAATAAGGAAAATTCATCCTTGACAGTGGCAGTAGCCAGCTGAACTGCAGCAAGAAGAACAAGGCACATGACCAACAATGCAACTACTTTATTTGTTATTGTTAATACTCTCACATCGTTCCTTTTTTTTTTCTTAGTATATAACCAAATATACTTTTGAAAAAAATAAAATTAAGGCGCTGATTTTTAATTGTATGTAAATAAAATTATAATTTTTCTGTCTGTAATTATAATTATAAACTTTTAAAATCAATGAAAAAAATCTAATTGGAATAATGAACAAATAACATTTGTTATCAAGCACTACCAGCAAACACATGATAAATCATAATTTATCTTTTATTAATCCAATTAGATTTTTAATAGAATATCTTAAGTTATAAAACAACTTAAAAGTTGTTCCAATTGGATTTTTAATTGATTTTAAAAGTTTATGATTATAATTACAAAAAAAAAAAAAAGATTATAGTCTCATTTACATGTAATAAAAGATTGTCATAATATTTAAATTGAGAACCTAATTATTAGATATAAAAATATGGAATCATCGTCAATATTTTTTTATTTAAGTTTAATTGATCACCTAAATAAATTTACAATTTTTAAGATTATCCTAAAATTGATTAAGGGTCCAAAATTTTTTTTTTTACTCTACAAAAAAGAATTAAGTTCAAAAATCAATTACTTGTAAGAAAGTTTTAGCACCCTACAACATAAAAAAAACAGTACCAATTAATTTTATATTACTCTAAATGTTCTCCTAATTAAATTATCTTTATCATTTTACCTAAAAATTTCTTGAATTATTTATTAAGTATTTTATTATGGGAGTAAAAAAAATTTTTTTATTGAAAGATTCCCAAAATCTTTTCGCTATTTTGGCGAGACTTAGAAAAAATACCTAAGAATTCTCATGAAAATCATCACTTATGTTTGTCTTTTAATTTCATCTTTAAGAAATTTTTACTTATTACCATGTTAATTATTAAATTTTATGAAAGAATGAATAAAAATTTATTTTATTGAAAAATTTCCAAAATCTTCCCCCAACAAAATTTTAGAAAAATCATTCATCTAGAAATTGTGAAGAAATTCATCACTTGTGATTTTCACTTAATTCTATCATTAGAGAATTTTTACTTACAAATTTATTAATTATTAAATTTTATGAGAAAATAAATAAAAATTCCTTTTATTGAAAAATTTTCAAAATTCTTCCAACACTTTTGGCAAGATTTAAGAAAATTTCCTCCCTAAATATTGTCAAGAAATTTGTCACATGTGATTTTCTCTTAATTTCATCATCGGAGAATTTTTACTTATTAATTTATTAATTATTAAATTTTATGAGAAAATAAATGAAAACTCCTTTTGTTGAAAAATTTTCAAAATCCACCTAACACTTCTGATAAGACTTAAGAAAAACTTTTACCTAGAAATTGTTAAGAAATTTACCATTTATGATTTTCTCTTAATTTCATCATCAAAGAATTTTACTTATTAATTTATTAATTATTAAATTTTATGTAACAGAAAAATTACAATTAATTATTTAATATTTTAGAAAATAAATAAAAATTCTTTTTACTGAAAAATCCTCAAAATCCTTCCATGGAAAAATTTTGGGATATTTTCTCATTTAGAAATTATCAAGAAAATCATCATTTGTAATTTTTATCTTAATTTCATCATTCAAAATTTTTATTTACTTTCAAAGTTTATTAATTAAATTTAATTGTACAAAAGTATTTTAAATTATTTCACCCGTAAAAAATCAAATAAAAAAACAGAATACTTAAATAAATATAAATAAATAATAAAAATATAAAATAAAATAAAGCAATTATAAAATAGTAAAAATATAAGATTTTTTACTAGAGAGTTTAGGAAAAGCAATGAATTGAGAGGATTGCCGATCTTGCTTTGATTTGATTTTCTTAAACTTTTCATTTCCTTCTTGATTTTTTTCAAAATCGGTTGATGTTGACTTAATCTCAGAAATTAATTCTCATGATTTTACTTGATTTTCATAATTTCTCAAATTCTCTAAAACTTTCCCAAATTTGACCCCACTTTAATTCTTGGATTTGACTTCTTTTCAACCTTCTTTTTTGTTTTTTATTTATGTTATGTTTGGATAAATATTAATAAAAAAAATAAATGAAAGAAAAAAAAAATTTTTTTAAAAATAAAGTGTATACGTACCCCTTATTTAGATAGTTAAAATTAATAAAAGAAAAAAAATTTTAACAATTATTGTTTGAATATATATTGAAAAGAAAAGAAAATAATTCATTATAATATTTTTTTCAATTATAACCTTTTTTTTATAAAGTAATATATAATATACAAATATATCTTTATACTACCTAACTTGTATAAATAAATATTTCTAAACAAAATTAAGTAAGTTTAATATGATAAGATGTATTGGCTAGTTATTGATTTACTCGTAATTTTGTATTTAATTTAGTTTTTTAATTTATTCTGATATTAATTTGGCTTATTTTGTTGTTAAGACTTGAAAAACTATAAAATATTTATAAACTATGATGTTATGTAAAATATTAATAAAAGAAAATTATTTTTGTAGGAAGTGTTAGTTATATAATCAAATCTAATATCATAATAAAATATGAATATAATAGTCTTTTTATAAAAATAAAATTTTTTCAACTTTCATTTCCTTATATTTTCCCCAAAATTGAGGTATTAAAAAAATGAGGATTACAAGGAAAGCCAAAGACTAATGAGTTTTTACCTTTTTCCTTTCCTTTAAATTAAAAATTTATCCAAATAAAAGAAGACTTTTTGTGTTTCCATTACTTTCCTTTCCTTCCCTTTCCCTCAATCCAAACATAGTGTTAGTTCTTTTGATCTTAGAAGAAAATCAAATGCCTTAATTTATGGGATTTTTTGAATGCCAAGATTACCATTGATTCCCACAATTTCAGTACTAAAAAATTTTCACAAATTTCATTGACATGATTTTAATTTTTTTATATTTTTTACTTTTTTTAAATATTTATAATAATAATAATAATAATAATAATAATAATAATAATAATCATAATCATAATCATAATCATAATCACAATCATAATCATAATAACAAATAAATAATCAAATAAATAAAAATGACATAAGATCTTTAAAAATTGAAGTTAAGATAGCCCAATTCAAAAATGCCATAAAAAAGAACTGAAGGCTAAAAAAAAAAAAATTAAGAGTCCAACTTAACTATGTTACTACTAGTTTTAAATCCAATTTCAAATTGTATTTCAAAATAATACATGAATTTTTTTATTGAAAATTTTTTTAAAAGATTCCAGATAAAATGGGATATCTACAAACTTGAAGAAGCAAGATGAGTTTAAAGATTCAGCCATAGAGGCAAAGATAGTGGAGTCTTTCTTTTCCTTTAAACACTTAACTAATTTAATTGTACACATTAGGGATAATGTGTGATTCGAGTGTGGGGGAGGAAAACTTGGTTAAAAAATTTTCAAAATTGTTTGATTTATCATTGAAAGTTTTTGTTTTCAAATCAAATTAATAAGCTTTAAGTCATGATAATGTTTTTTTAGTCAACTTTTCATGATATGATCATAATTGACTTAAGCATCATTCTTGGAAAAGCATAAATATAGTGAAAAGCATAGAATGAGTTCTTGAGCATGATTCTTTTGATTATTAATTTTCACTATTTTGAGCACTTTAGTTTAGATCTTTCAAATGTATGAATCTTGGTGAAAAGTTATGTAAGTATGAAGTTGCATAAAGATTTAAAGCATGATGTTACTTAAAAATTTGATTAATCATCCCTTGAGATAAAATTCTAAATTATACTTCATCAAAGAAATGATGTAGGCTGTCTTGGGATAGTTTGAGTTTTTCAAGCCAACCCATACATTATTTATCCTTAGTCACCCCAGTTTGAACTTATATGTATCATTTTCTTTGTTTTTCACCTACATAGTTTAACTTAGCCTTTTCTCTATGCTTATTTATCATTTTAGCTAACCCACTTTGCTTCTAAAGAAATATTTACAATTAGGAGGAAGAAATAGCTAGGAAAGATTTAATGGCAAAGCAAACCTGTTGTTAAAAAATAAAAACCAAAAAGGGGTGAAAACACCTAAAACAGTAAAGTACAAATCCAAAAATTATGAGGTTGCTTAATAAGAAAAAAAAAAAAGAAAACTAGATGTGCACAATGTTCTTGGAAAGCTTTCAATCTTAAAAAAAGATCAAAAGTAAAGCATAAGCAAGGATTCTTAAGCCTAAATATCCTTTATCATACCTTCAACCTAAGCCCCATATTACAAGCCAATAAAAACCTACTGATTTTTAGTTAGGTATATAAATCTACATTAGTGAAAAAGGTATGAGAAAAGCAAACTTACAAAGTAAGCTCTTATTTTTTTTAATTGATATGTGATGACATGTTTTCATACTTTTTACTAGATGGCATGCATGGATTAGAAATAGACTAATCACACACACACCAAAATTGCAAGAAAAAGTGATTTTATTCTTGAATACATTTTATGTTTCCTCTATGTTTGCAATCTCATGAATTATCTCATAATACAATTTGAGAATTTGTGAAACTTTGACATAGAGTACATATATCGTGCTCTTTAACATTGTTAATTTAAGATTATTTTGCTTGACGATTAGCAAAAAGCTCAAATATAGGGTGTGTAGACACTGAATTTTGTCTGGGTTTATCAAATGAAGTCATATTTTTAGCTCTTGTTTAATAATAATAATAATATTGGTTTAATTAAAATTAAAACATTTTTTTAAAAAAGAAAGAAAACAGTTGGGATAGGGACAGACATGGTGCCGTGCACGACAACAACCTGTTCACATGCCCCTGCCACCACCATTCCCAAATCCATCGGAGCCTCTACACCTCACCTACCCCAATTACCCAAAACCATCGATCTTACCTTGCCATGGCATCCATACCTTTCCAGGCGCATACTCTACCTGCCACCACCATTCTCGGCCCTATAAAACACCCAGTCTCTTCCCCTTTCAGGCTTTCTCAAACAAACATACACAGACACAAGCACCCAAGCTTTCCTACACCTAGAAGATTGTAGTTCCTACACCCAGAATCCTTAGCTTTCCCACACTAAAAAACCCCCAAAATACCTAAACAATCCCTAAGCACCTAACCAAAAAAAATAACAAACATTCCCCTCGTAAGGAGAAACCTTAGCACCAAAGCCTTTTTGCAACAAAAAAAGTGATCATCAGTTTAAGTTTTCCAAAAAAAAAAAAGAACACAGAAACTTCAAAGTCATATTTGCTCCTATCAAGGCTGTTTCTAGCAAAAAGAAGATCGAATTTGGAAAAAAAAACATGAAGGAGAGTTTATGATAGGTTTTTTTGTATTTTTGGGTTATCGGCGACCACTGGTAACCACCACCGACGTTGAACCTCAGCGACAGCTGATGAGATGACACGACATCGGATTCTGATGAAGGTAAAGAGTTTTTTTAAGGCTGAGATTTTTTTTTTTTAAAGAAGGGAAAAAATTATCTGAGAAAAAAAATTGACTTTTATATAAAAAAACAAAGAAGCAAAATGACACCATTTAAAGGGGAAAGGATCCATGTGTATCCGTGACCAAACTCGGGATCCACGCAATCGACCCATTGACCCGCCTTCTTCAATAGCCCTGAACTGGTTCAATCAAAACAGACTGAACTACCAAATCACTAAACTAACCGAACCGATCATCAATCCGGTTCAGGTATTTTTTTATTTCTATTTTTATTATTTTTAATATATATTATTTATATAATTTTTTACTTCATTATTGCTATTTATGCATTTTTAAAACTTTTAGAATTTATTGTTTTATAATAAGTAATAATAATAATAATAATAATAATAATAATAATAATAATAATAATATTGATAATAACAACAATAATAAAAATTGATTTTAAAACTTTTGATTCTTTTTAAATTTTTTATAATAATAAAATATTTATAAAAATGCTTATAAAATAAATTAGTAATAATGAAAATTTTTCTGCCTAGATATTGGAGGGAGTATAATTATACTCTAAATAATGATAATTTCATCTAGATGTTGAGAAATTATCAAGTAGTAACAATAATAAAATTAAAAGTTGATAAAATAACAATAAATAATAATAATGAAAATGAATTAATAAATAATAATAATATTAGATTGTTATTAAAAAAAGGGGAAAATATTAAAAAATTTTGCAAAATCATAAGAAAAAATCGAACTTGCTTCGAAAGTCCGCCTAGATGTTGAAAATTTTTAAAGATATTCATTTTTTAAAAATAATAATAATAATAAAAATAATAATAGTAATAAAAACTCTAAAACCCTCAAAATCCTAAAACTAAACTCTCTAAACTTTAAAATTCTAAACTCTAAAATCAAATGCCTAACCCTAAAATCAAAACCCTAAAACCCTAAAACCTCCAAACCCTAAAACTAAACTCTAAACCTTTCAAACCCTAAAATTGAAACCCTAAACCTTTCAAACCCTAAAATTGAAACCCTAAACCTTTCAAACCCTAAAACCTCTAAGCCCTAAAATTGAAATCGTAAACCCTAAAATCAAGACCTTAAACCTAAAAACCGAAAATAAAAAGTCTTAAAATCCTACATCCTAAACCTAAAAACTTAAAACCCCAAATTTAGTACACAATCCCAAACCATCACTCAAAAGTCACCAAACTTTAAAACCTTGGCCCATACCCAGGTTCAATACCATTCTGAAACTTTAAGGATATGTGCAAAAATCTCAAGTGGAGTAATTTGTTCTCGAATGTCGCCTAGACAATGAGATATTTAAGAAACTTTATTCCACTAGATTTTTTTTCGCAGGTCCTTAATTAGCTATAACAATGAATTGATAACTAATGAATAAAAAGTATATTAATATAATGGGATCTTAAATATAAATAGTCGCATCTAAACTTTGCCTAGGTGTTGAAGAGTCAATGTGGTCTCATTATATTTAAGAATCCATTTTTTTTAAATTGCATTTCATCATCTTGCATAATATTAATTGGCATACATACATTATTATATTATTATTGTTATTCGTTTTGCATTCCTCTATCTTTAATTTTTATTTGCTATTTGATAATGTCATCATTTATTTTCTCATATAAAAATGTTTTACAAAACAAAAAAGACAATACATATTTTAAAATTGTGATATTAAAGTAAAACGAAAATAATATTTTAAAAGAAATAATTCTTGGTACTCTGCCTAAATGTTGGAGAGTTACCAACAATCGTTTTTTATAAAGAGTATTATTTTCATTTTAAGGAATATTGTGTCGAATATTAAGTGAAAAGAGTTATTTTAAATTTTACCTAGATGTTAGAGAATTTTAAGATAATTTTTTAATTTAAAGATTTTCTCAATATTCCTAAATAAAAATTTCAATAAAAATTTATCTTTAAGTGAAGGGAATTAGTATTAAATTTCAAATCGAAATCATTTCAACCAATATCGAAAATAGCACATGATTAAATTGTACCAATTTATAGGCGTTATGGGAGTGCTAATCTTTTTCCACACGTAATCGACTCTCGAATCTAACCTAGTTTTTGTAGACTGAAATTTATCTTTTGGATAAACTTTAAACTTGCTTTTATAGTTTTATTAAAAAAATAAATTTTTGGGTGGTCAATTATACCCTAAAAAAGATTGGTGATGACTTATTCAATTTTTCTCTATTTTAAAATTCTTTACATCTAGCAGTCCTAAAATCGTTACGATAGGGTGTGATAAAAATTAAGGTTTTTTATAGGTCTTTTTGAGTTTACAATTTAGAAATTTTATTAACCTTTACTAAAATTTTCCCCTTTTTACTCATAATTAGTGTCATTTTTAGTTTTGTAGGAAAATATGGAAGAGAATGGAATTTTAGCACAAATTGGACCAAAAATGCACAAAGCTTTTCATGGTTTGCATGAAATGAATAAGATGCAAAGATGGTAGAGACATTTGACCAAAACTAAGCCTACTCCCAACCGGTCCATAATTTCACAATTTTTTAGTGTATTCGGCCCATGCATGGAATAAGGAAAAAAGAAGTTTAAATCAAGTGAGAAATCATTTGAAATTTAAAAAAGTTTGAAAGCAAACAAAAAAGATCAAAGGAAGATTGCGAATCAATTCAAATTATGGCTGAATTTTTCCCTCTCTCTTATTAAATTCAAAATCAAATGAAATGACAATGACAACTAAGCAAGGGCAACATGGAAGCACCAATCATAAGCAAGAAAAAGCCATGCAAGTGTCCACCTAGACTCTTTCTTTCCTATTCATCATTTTAGTCTTAATCAAACTAAAACACTTTTGAATTTTAAATGTATTTGAGTGAGAATCAAAGTGTTTAGGTTTAGCCCCTTTTTCAACCCAATTCAACTATAAATATAAGTGTTTTGCTAGGTAGAAAACAAACTTTGCAGAACTTCACTCTCTTCTTTAAGCATTTTCTTTCTAAGTTTCAGTTATCTTTAGTTTTAAGCAAATTTTTTTTCCTTTATTATTTTGTCTATGGTTCTAATCCAACCATTATATTTTCTAGCCTTGTTTTTTTTTATATTTCAAGTTCATTTTAATACAAATCCATTTCCAAGTTCAATTGACAAGTTGTTTTGTTCAATTTTCTTTTACACTACTTCCCATTTTCAAGCAAAGTTTTGGTTTTATAAAATTTTCAATTTTTAGCCCTAATTTTCTATCCAAACTAAGCTCTATTTGGTCCTATTATTGCTTCCTTGTTTGTTATGCTATGCTTTGTGTTCATCTTTAGTTTGATTTAAAGTTGCAATGCTAAATATTATTTTCATGTATGATTATGCCATGCTTTAGTTTTCTATTTTTGTGATCTAGCCTATTTGATGTTTATTTCAGTTTAATTATGTTCAATTCTAATTTTAGGCTATCATAATTCAATTTATGATCATCCTTTTATGATATTTCATCTATTCATAAGTTTGTCATCTTAGATTGTATGACATGTTTATTTTTTTTATGTTATTACTACATACAATTCGTGATCATATGACATTTACCTTATGTTGTGCATACATTCATTTATTCTATTCATTTCATTCTTAGTTCAGACTTTTGCTGTGCTCATGTATTAATAGATTAAGTTCATAAATTTAAATATTTTTCTTGTTAAATATGATTATATTTTTATTTGTTTAATTTATTTTCTACCCATATTTATGTTCCTTTTTTTAAGTTATTACATGTAAGTTGTTTCACGTTTCCACATGTTTTTACATGTTCAATTTTGGATGTGACCATTTATGCTTATGATTCCACTTTAATTTCATGCCTTAATCATGTTAACTTAAATTTAACTCTTGTTTCTTTTACATTTTCCACAACATTATTTAATCTTCTTTGAATATAAAGAAAAAGAATTCAATTTTTATAATTGGCATTCTTTTTCTGCTATTATATAATCTTCATGGGAACGAGCTTTATGTATCATTTTATTACTTGATTATGATCTGTGCACTTACAATCATTAAAAGCAGTAATCAATATACATTTTCATAAAGTCTTTAAACTATAAAGAAATGCAAATCCTGAATGTCTATAAACTTCAATTTTAAGGCCTTAGACTCTAAATCTTAAACTTTAATCCAATTCCTAAACCCCAAAATCTAAACCTCCAACCATTTTGTTATATATGAAATTGTTAAATTGTTGAACTCTTTTGTATGAATTAGAGGTGAAGGTCGTGTTGGTAAAAGTGGAGTACGTAACGCAACTAACTTGTATATGTACATAAAATACAAAAAAAGTTTAATAGTTCAAAAAACTTTTAACATAAAATACATCAAATTTTTTTATGAATACATAAAATACAAAAAATGTTAACATTTCAAAGTCAGAAACTATTGACATATATATGTTATAAAATCCTAATCCTTCATCCTCTTATTTCATAAAAAAATAAACGTTGAGGTGGAGACTAAATTGGTAATGGAGATTAAGCTTTCATGTTATTGCTACTGTGGGTTAAGAGAGAGTAGGCACGAGCGATGTTACTAGGGGTAGTGCTAAATGTGATGGTCTTGTCGATGCTGGGGAGAGTGAACATACATAGTTGGTCTATACTGATTGCTATTGATAGCTATTTTATATTGATTAGTATTAGTTGCCCTTAAAGACCTAAACAATAGGTCATTTGTAGTAAATAATGCTTATTTTCATTCAGGCACATCTCAATTTAATCCACCCATAATAATACTGTCAATATATGACATTATTGTTAATATGCCATCCTATGCATTAAACAAGATAATCATTATTAATAACACATAATTGATTGAGTAAATTCTATAAATGCATAGGTCATACAAGTAATAATAAAAGCCTTTTGGTCAAGATATTTAGAGATTAGGTAAAAGGTTTTTAAACTAAATATCTATTATTTTCATACCCTTCTAAAGTTGGTTCGATAAAAAAACAAGCATAAAATTAACTATGAAAATAAAAATAAACAAAGCATAAAAATATATAAAAATAAGTAAATGAAAAAAATGAATAAGAATAATAAGTATATGAATGATATCAAATGAAAAAAAAATGCAGTAACTAAACTAAATGAAAATTAAAAACTAAAAATCAAAAAAATTAATTAAATAGCCTAAACCGAAACTAGAAGGAAAATCATGAAAACAATGAGTATAATAAGCAAAACAAAAGCTAAATTACATCAAATTGAATACAGTCAAAATTTAAATTGCAAAACCAGTAAAAGACCTAAAGTAAAAATAGTTTGAAATGCAAGCAATGACAGAAAATTGTAAAATCTAAGCTAAAACATGAAAATCGAAAGTATAACAAAATCTAAAAATTGAATTTAAAACTACCATTCTAGCTCTAAATGATGCAAACTTAAGTTAACATAAATTGGAAATTTAAAGTTTGACTAAGGAACAAGATGAGAAAGAAAAGAAAATAAAAAATTTTAGAAAAGTTCCATGAAGGAATTAAAAAAATTAACCAAACAACAGTTGTGCTAAAACAAAATTTTAACGATTCACAAACTGAAAATGTAGATTTAAAAATTTCTAATGAACATGAGCTTACATTGAACTAAAGCAAGATCAAACAAAAGTTTAATACAAATTTCAACAAAAAATTTGTGCAAAATAAAGAGAAAATAGCTCAACTAGCTAGCAAACTAAACAACACTAAAAACATATAAAATAAAGCATACATTACAAATGTGATCCAAACAGTAATCAAATGCAAAGAAATAAACTGGATCAAGCAAAAATTAACAAGTAAACAAGTAAAAATAAGAATATTCAGTGAAAAGAAAGCAAACAACTCACTTAAAGGAAAGAAGAACCAAGCTTCAACTTGAATTGCACACTTGATCTTTACTGCATGCAGGATTTCAACCTCAACTTACAAGAATTAACTGTATTGATTGAGAATGAATTTGATGCTGATTTTTTACTATGTTGAAGCCTATGAGTAACAAAACTATGAAAAAAAATTATAGCAAAAAAAAGGTACGAAATGATTGAGTTCTAATTAAAACATTGCAATTAAGTCAAGTACAAAAATATAGAAACAAAATTGAGATCAATGGTAAAACTTGAAGATTTAAGCTAGAAATCAACAAATTTGCAAGTTTCATTGCTTAAATCATTAAGAACACTGAAAAAAACTTGAAAAAATGTAAAAGTCCAATCAAAATCAAAAGAAAAACATGAAGATCAAGGGCTGTTTGTTTGCTAAGAAAGTAAAATGTAGTAAAAAAAATGTAAAAAGTAAAGAATAAGAAAAATAAAATCCTAAGCTAAAGTCTTCCTAAAATGGCTGGCTCTACTCTTATTTATAAGCAAGTGAAATGGTGAATGAAGCCTCAAAAAACCTCTCTAAAATATTAGTGAGCTTTTAAAGACTTATCTTTTCCTTACTTCTGCACTTTATGCATAGCTGTTTAGCTTTAAAACTTTTCACTAGTATGTGAGCTTTTCTTCATGCATTTTTACCATGCCAAAAAGTTTTTTTTATAGCCAATAAGAGCTCTCCAAAGTGCCAACTCATGTTCTCTTTAAAACCTCCTTTAAGTTTTCAAAAGATGGCACCAAAGTGTATTGGTTACATAGCCAACTTCCAACGTGTAAGCTTGCATCCTTGTTCCCTCTTTTTGGTATTAAATGCATCCATTTATTCTTTAATTTTTCTACCAAAATTCAAGTCATAAATGAAAAAAATTTATGCTTATAATGTTTTAAAAAAATCTAGAAATTTACCATATAAAAATTAACTTTCAACTCACTAATACACACATTACCTTTCAAGCATGTATTAAAATCCTAAAATGGTACTAATGCATAATTGAGCCAAGAAAGATAATTCTAAGTGAAGATTATAAGAATCAGGACTTGAAATATGATTTCATGAGTTCATTTGAGCTCAAGAAGTTATAAAAAAAAAGGGTAAAAAAAACTACCTTAATAGGCAATGAAGCACAATTATACTAGTTATGACATTTGCTAACATTTACCACCATAAATCTACCAACATGTGTCCAAATTGTTCAAAATTTCTCATTTTCTCTATGTGTATCTACACATGAGATAAATGTGCATTTATGAGTAATTTTATCAAAAATTTTAAGGAACAAGACTAAATATGAATTAAATTTCACTAAAAATGAGCAGTATAAAACTAAAAGTTTTAGTGCAATCAATAATTGCTATCAAACTCAATAATAACAAATAAATTGATTGCTTATAATTTTACTGCTAGGCTCCTTGTCAACCAATAATGATTGAAATTAGGATCTTCATTTTGGATCCTGAATGTGTCGATGTGAAATTGATGTATACCAAGTATTATAGTCAAATGAACATTCAATAGATGTCCAACATTATTGCCCTCGATACTTTTCAAGCAAGACATACATATCCCATTTCTCTCATAACTAGTCTAAAAGGTTGTATTCAACTTGATATGTAATAGATGATGAACCTTGAATGACTTAAGAAAAGTTTAAATGGGTTTTAGGAATTGATTGTACAAAACCAAATTATCATAAAACCATTTTCTGGATGATATGGCTTAACAACACCCTGCACTTCAAATACTAAAAAAAAAAAAATAACTAATCTCATGTATTGGGTGCTACTATTATTGTTTTGCATAAGGTTCCCAACACACCTCGGTTGGTTGTAAGTTACATAGATACTCCTATAGTTATTGTAATTGATTGAATATGTGCAAGGTTCCAACATAGAGCATGAGGTTGAGTATCAAAATATTTCAATACAACTACAAGATCTAACGAAAGAAAATGCTCATAAATCTACACCTACATCAAATACATGAAGTATCATTATTCACATGTCTGTTTCTATCAAATAAAAGAATAAATTAGACTAAGATCATATAACTATATTTATATATATACCTAAAGAAAAGTCATATAACAAGTAATTTGGTAAATGTCAAACCTACTGGCTACCCCAAACTGCATGTACAGATATGTCAAGTAAGTTGTTTTGTAAGCATATCTACCAGTCTAGTTAAATCTCTCAAGAAGGATAAATATACTTACTAATACCTTATTCCCATTTTGCCAATAAATAGTGTACACTCTAAGAGATAAAGTAAAAAAGTTGCTTACACACTGTACAACTCAATTAAAAGTTATATTTATATTATTTTTAAATCTATCCCACAACTATTATAGTTTGATTGTTGCACCATGATAGAATTTGGTCTCATTGGTTGTTTTAGCCTTTGACACTTTAAAAACTACACAACATCATGTTCAATCGTCACATGATTTTGATGAGAAACCATAACTTTCATGACAAGTATGTCGAGAATGGTGGACATATCATATAGTGTGATTGTCATTTAATCAAATGGTAAATGAAAGGTGTTCGTCTCAGGCTATCACTTTTCTACAAATATAAACACTATCATATTATTAGACAAATGATAGGCATAATCGATCAATGGCTACAATCATGATTGAACAATGTATGCATGAATAAGCTAGCTAGAAGCATCTAGAGGTCACTACTATAACTTTGCCCCATGGTTGATCGATTTCAATGTAGCTCGCTCCAATAACAACAATAACAAATAGAAACTAGTTATTAACTTTACAAGTATTAAGTGACAGTAATAAATCATAAGTATGATCGTAATTGACATAGCCATCTTCATCTTTATCATTCACATCATCTTCATCTTTATCATTATGCTACTAAGTGGGAGATCTATCCTTAAGAATAATATCATGCTTTAAGGGTCATTAACTAACTCATCTACATGTTCTTGGACTCATTGTCTCCTTTTAAAGGTAGTCGAATGTGTCAAAATGTTGATTGTAGTACGTCCCCACCTCCACCAACACCACTTCCTTTTGTTTGTGTCATATCTATTATTACATAGAACAAATAGTCAACACTTTATCTCTCAGACATTTTCATTCAAGTAAATTTAAAGCAAATATATAAATTAACCCTACATTGAATGTGTATTATATTAATAGTCAATACTATATAAATTTGTATTACTATAGGTATTGAATTGGAGTTTCTAGATATATGAATTCGAAAGCTTTTAGAAACTTTTGAAAATGTAAATCTGAAAGCTTTTAGATGTTTCTATATTTGTACTTTCGAAAACTTCTAAACATTTTCAAATTTGAATTTTCAAAAATTTTTAAAAATTTTCAAATTTGAATTGTCAAAAACTTTTAAAAGTTTTTAGTATTTCAAATTTGAAAATTTAAATATGAAATCGATGATTTCATACACAATTTCAAAAGCAAACACTATAACAGAATCAATGAAATTAAAGAACTTAATCAAAATTAGACAAAAGCAAAGACAAATTACTTTTAAATCGAAGTAATTTGATTAATTTCAAAACTTAGTGATTCTAGTGTTAATTTTTGGGGTTTAGGGTTTGAAAGTTTATGATTATTGAGATAAATGGGCAAGGGGCAAAAATGGTGTATAAGGGCTTAGGGGTAATGGGTGGATTAAGTAAAAAAATGGTTTTTAAATTTTGAATATAGGTTGTAACATGTATTGGGTATATAGAGGAAAAAAAAGTATAAATAAAAGCACCTTATATATATCATAGATACTATTTCATATAATTGAAATTGAAGATTTGAATTTAAAAAAAATAAGTTAATGTCATGAATGTGATACTATTCTTAAACTATAGTAAAGTATTTAATGTGATACTTAAATTTTAAAAATCTCTAATATGATACTTTAATTATAAATTTGTTAATTAATACAATATTTGAAAAATTATTTATCCATCATGTATCATCATTTCAAATTAATCATATTGAGATGAATATCATATTAATTAATAAATTCATAGTTTATATATTATATTAGAGATTTGAAAATTCACGTAACACATTAAATATTTTATTTTAATTTATGGACATTTATGACATTAATTTTAAAAATATTAAAGCAATGGGCCTTGTTGGGCGGCCCAGACTCCTAGAAACGGATTGTAGCCGTGCGGCCCATTCTGCAGCTTGCAATCGCAAAGGTTCTTTCAATGACCAAATAGTCCTCAAGCTTTCCCTAATATTCCCCATTTTCCTGTCTAAAACAACTTCTTTCCCAAGACAGCTTTCTATTAGATAGAGAAAACAGCAAAAAAAAAGGGATAAACTCAAAAACCTCAACAATCAAACCTAAACCAGATCGAAGTAAAAATGGAGTGCGTTTTCGGTCTAGTAGGCAACGGCTTCGCCATAGTAGCGGCGGACACATCGGCGGTTCACAGCATCCTCGTCCACAAATCCAACGAAGACAAGATCATGGTCCTCGATTCTCACAAACTCATCGCCGCTAGCGGTGAATCCGGCGATAGGTTCTCCCTTTTTTCTTTTTCTCTGTATAAATCTACGTATATGTTTCATTAGTTATTCGTCCTAATAAAATTTAATTAAAAATATGTAGCTTTTTTTTTTTTCCTACAGAGTGCAATTCACAGAGTATATACAGAAAAACGTGGCTTTATATCAGTTTCGAAATGGTATTCCTTTGACAACTGCTGCCGCAGCCAATTTCACTCGCGGTGAGCTTGCCACTGCCTTAAGGAAGGTATAAATTTTACTTTTTTTTTTTTTTTTTACAGTTTCAAATTTCAATTAATTGTTTTGACTTTTAATTAGGGTTTTAATAGTTTTGTATTTATGACTAATTGATCATTTCCCTTGGTTTTTGTTAAGTTGGAGTTTTGTAGGATTTGTAGAAAGTTTTTCAATTTTTATTTACTTGCTTTTTAAACTTGTTTACTGGCGACGATAAATGTGTTTTGGAAAAAAAAAGTGTTATTTAGGGTTGACACTAGTTACAATGAGTATTTTGCGTGTTTTAAAGGTTAATAGTTTGTGTTGGAGTTGATATTAGCGATAATCTGTTTAGCTTTGCTAGATCTCTCTCACGGTGCATATTTGAAGAAGTGTTCAGCCTGTGATATAAATAATTTTTTCTACAACAATGTAGGAAGAGCTTTTAGGTTTCTAGAATTGGCTGTAATACTGATTACAATAAGCTCTTACCATGCCCTGAAATGTAGTGCAGCCTATTATGTGTTTTGCTCCCTCTTTTACCAGAATTGGTGACAATAACTCCTTTTCTCCCTTTATGGCATAACACATTGAACTAGGGATGTATCGTTGTTAATGAGGGCTAAATTTTGATGATCGAGCTGAAAGCATTATGTAGAAAGAATTGAGCACTTGTTATGTTTTTCAATTATTGCTGTTTGTATTGTAAAATTATAGCGATTTTTGAGATTCCTGGGTAATACTAATTACTTTTAGGGACTAGGTGAACGTGCTGGCCGGTCATTTTTTCTGATTAGCTAAATGGTTAATTTTGACCTCTGGATTTATTTATGATGCTTAAAGTTGCTGGATGCTAAGTTACTTAAGAGGTTATCTTATTCATCTTAACCCTTAGGTTTTATCTGGCACCCTTTCAGAGATTGTGTTTTATTTGTGACTTACTAGATTCATTTAAAATGGTTTAGTCTCCCATTCCATATGTTCTTGAATGAGATTCTTCTAAGGATATTCTATTCAGTTGAAAAATAAAAGCAATTGCACCCAGTATTATCCAGTGCTGTCAAGGCGCATGCCTAGGAGTGCCTAGGCACTAAGGCATAGTTCCAGATAACAAAAGTACCTCAGGCCCTTTTGGGTGAGACATACATGATCAGGTGCCTGCCAGGTGCACCTAGGCACACTTTCTTGCAAGGTGGTAAGTGCAAAAAAGCCTGCCTGATTGACGTTCTCTTGCATTTCGTTTATCTGGTCAGCTGCTGTGTTGTGGTGTGCAGTGTGCTTGTTGGTCATTGTGGTTCTTCGATCTTGCAAATTCTAGTTTTGAAGAAGTTCTTTCTTAGGTTGTCTCTGTTTGTTTTCCTCTTAGCTGTGAGTTTAATTTTCTGACCTTGGATCAACCAAATTTAACTAATTAATTAATGAAGAAAAGTTAAATCAAAGTATATATTCTCAAGCCTTGTTGTAGATATGTGACGTGCTTTTACAGGAATAAATGTTATTGAATAGCATGTGACTCAAAAATTGATCTTCAGTTTCAAGTGGTTGGTAATTGCACCAGGTATATGTATTCTTGTTGCTTTGGTAAGTACCTTTAAATGCACCTAAGATATATATGCGTCCATGCATGAGACAGTTTTTTTATTTCTGTCCTGCATGCCAAGGGAATTCTGAATTTGTGTCCTGCTCACCTGCTTATTCTTGTTACTGCTGTTGTTAACAATGGCATTTGGTTTTTCCAGAATCCATACTTCGTGAACATTCTTCTTGCTGGCTATGACAAAGAGACAGGCCCCTCTCTGTACTATATCGACTACATTGCTACACTTCACAAGGTTGATAAGGGAGCATTTGGTTATGGATCCTATTTTTCTCTCTCTATGATGGACAGGCACTACCACAGTGGCATGACAGTGGAAGAAGCCATCGATTTAGTTGATAAATGCATAATGGAGATAAGATCGAGACTTGTTGTGGCACCACCAAACTTTGTTATCAAGATCGTTGACAAAGATGGAGCAAGGGAGTATGCCTGGCGTGAATCTGTCAAGGATGCTGCGGTTGCTTCAGCCTGAAGATTTTATCCTGGATTTGCTCTTCCATTCTGGTTGTTTAATTTGCACGAACCAATAGAAAACATTATGTCTGAACAGCCAAAACTTAGTATAAAAAACTATTTACCCACCATCTGTTGCTTGAATTGATGTTCTGAAAGGGAAAAATTTGGAATTTAGTGATATTTTATTTTGAAGTGGAAATCTTTGAGCGGCCAATCTTGTCTCTTGTTTGATTATTGCACGTCTCTGATTCAATTTTGGGCTAATTACCTTTGGTTTAAGCTGCAGACACCTATTATTTATTTATATGGGTTTGTTTTTGGGTTTTGCCTACAGTTGGACTGTTCTTTTAATATTGACCATGGGATTTTTAGTGTTGTTTATATATATATATATATATACTTATTTATTGAAAGGCTGGTAAGCGATGAAAAAAATACTTAAAGGCTAATTAAAAAAAAAAAAGGTTTCTTCGTAAGCTTCTCCAAAAACTATGTAAGTATTCAAACAGAGAAAACACAAAATAAAGAGGGGACAAAGCAAGAAAAAAAAAAAAAAACTCACCCGGAAATGAAGAAAAATAGTAGTGAGTTGAGAGAGATGAGTTGAATCGGGGAGTTGAGCTGAGCTGAGCTGGAAGGAGAGTTGGTATGAGATCTGAATCGGTGAGTTTTAGATTCAAAGAGAGAGAGAAAGAGGAAAACCGCAAACTGAGAAAGAGCGAGGATGGAAGAGAAAACTTTACAACTCTTTTTGTATTGTCTGAAGAGTCCTGCCAATGTCCATTACAGTAAGGCACTAGATTTTCAAAGAAGCTCATCCTCCATTAATTTAGTTAGAAAAGAAAATAAGAGAATGGAATAGAGAGATGGGAAATGGAAATGAAGATCGATAGTGGGTTCCGACGCCAAATCAATCATTCGTCAATTTTGCAGCTTCTGACAAAGAATCTATGAGTTGAAATTCTAATGACTTTTGTCGTAACGTCTAGATCCGGAGATCTATAGTTAGACATGAACTTTTAGGGAGTCGTCACCAATCTTTTTTATCTAGGTACGATTGACCACCTATGGAATCTGTCCTTTTAGAGAACACCTAAGTTTAAGGGTCCCTAGAAGAATAGGTTCAGGTCTGCTAACCAGAACAGGATTCGGGAGTTCGGTTACGTGTGAGGAAGGTTATAGCACCCTCACAACACCCATCAAAAGATGGTACCAGCTTAAATTTATGTTATCCAAAAGCCTTAAAATTTTACCAAGTAATTAATTATTGAAAATTTTTCTCAATTGACTCTAATACTTTTAGCAAAAAATTGAGAAAATTTCCTCACCTCAAGAGTATGCAAGAAAAACTACTGTTTCACTTGCAGAGGCTCCGTCGTCGGATTATTTAAAAGAAAAAAACAAAAATCAAAATTAAGATAGAAATGAAGGAAAGAATGATTTTTTTTTGTAGGAAAAATTGATATTTTCAACTTTTCCCCAAAACTATTTTTTGGAAATTTTGATTTTCAAGGAAAATTGATACTTTCAACTTTTCCTCAAAAACCCTTTTTTTGAAAATTTATTTCTAAGTAAAATTGATACTTCAACTTTTCGCCCAAAAATATTTTTTTGAAATTTGATTTCAAAAAAATTGATACTTTCAACTTTTCCCCAAAAATACTTTTTTGGAAATTTTATTTTTCTTTAGGAAATTGATACTTTCAACTTTCCCTAAATATTTTTTTTGAAATTTTATTTCTGAGGAAACTTGATACTTTCATTTTTTCCCCTAAAAATATTTTTTTTTGGAATTTATTTTTCTTTAAGGAAAATTGATACTTTCAAACTTTCCCTAAAAATATTTTTTTTTTGAAAATTATTTCCTGAGGAAAATTGATACTTTCAACTTTTCCCCAAAAATATTTTTAGAAATTTATTTCTAAGGAAAATTGATACTTTCAAACTTTTCCCCTAAAAATATATTTTTTTGGGAATTTTTTATTTTTTTATTTAAAGAAAATAAAATAATAAAAAATAAAAAAAAAGAATATTACATAAACCTAATCTAATAAATAAAAAATAAAATAAACAAATAAACAAAGAAATAAAAAAAAAAAAAAAAAACTGAGCGGCTCGGATCGCGGCTCGGCTCGGCTCAAGGAAGAGAAAACGGCTCGGGGGAGCGGCTTGGCGACTTGGATCGGCTCGGCTCGGCTCGGAGGGGGCTGGCACGCGCGGGTCAGAAAGCGGGTCGACGCCCGAGTCGGGTCGGGTTCGGCAAAACGCGCGGATCTTCTGGGTTACTTAAGGCCAAAACGACGTCGTTTTGGGAGGGTATAAAAGGCAATCCCCTTCGTTTTTTCGGCAGAATGCTCCTCTCTCTCTCTCTCTCTTCTTCCCTTTTTCTCTCCCTTCTCTCTAAAAACCGAAGAACACCGGTGCCGGATTCTGGAAAATGTCGTCGGAATCTGGAAATGTCGCCGGAAGATCGCCGGTTTATAGGAGAAGATAAATCAGCAGATATTATAGGATAAATAATAATAAAAAAATATATCAGATATATAATTAGATAAGTAAAAATACAAAAATGAATAAAATAAAAAAGATAAAAAAAAATATATATATATATACATAAATAATAAAATACACATAAATATTAACAAAAAATAAATAAATAAATATATACATATATTAATACATAATAATAATAATAAATAATACAATACATAAAATACAAAAGAAGAAGAAAAGAGAAAAGAAAAAAAAATACAAGATAAAATTGAATTGGGCTTACCCATTTGGGCCAAGCTCAATTGATCTGGGCCGGACCCAATTGGGTGTCTACAGCTGCCCCTCTTTGCACATTTTCTGTGAAACAGAAATTGCGCAAAGACGTAGACACCCAATCAAGACTCAACTCAACATTTTTTGGTTTTTTTGTTTTTTTTTTTTTTTACCAAAGCTCCTCTAAACAGAGGCATCACGACTTTTGGAAAGTAAATTGCTCCTCTAAACAGAGGTACCACGACTTTGGAAACTAAATTGCTCCTCTAAATAGAGGCAACGAACTTGGAAAAGTAAATTGCTTCTCTAAACAGAGGCACCACGACTTTGGAAAGTAAATTGCTCCTCTAAACAGAGGCACCACGACTTTGGAAAAATAAATTGCTCCTCTAAACAGAGGCAACGAACTTTGAAAAGTAAATTGCTCCTCTAAACAGAGGTACCACGACTTTGGAAAGTAAATTGCTCCTCTAAACAGAGGCAACGAACTTGGAAAAGTAAATTGCTTCTCTAAACAGAGGCACCACGACTTTGGAAAAGTAAATTGCTCCTCTAAACAGAGGCACCACGACTTTGGAAAGTAAATTGCTCCTCTAAACAGAGGTACCATGACTTTGGAAAAGTAAATTGCTCCTCTAAACAGAGGCAACGAACTTTGAAAAGTAAATTGCTCCTCTAAACAGAGGCACCACGACTTTGAAAAAGTAAATTGCTCCTCTAAACAGAGGTACCACGACTTTGGAAAAGTAAATTGCTCATCTAAATAGAGGCAACGAACTTTGAAAAGTAAATTGCTCCTCTAAACAGAGGCAACGAACTTTGAAAAAAGTAAATACTCCTAGACAATCATGTCCGAAGGAGTTGAAAGTTGTGTTTGAAGGGATTTTAAGAGATTATGCCCAAAGGTCTTATAAATCAACCCTGATACCAAGAGACATCCTATTTCAAGGATTAGGAACTTACCTGACAAGTTTCTTCTCAAACTTGCAAAGTCTTTTTATACTTGTCTTTTCCATGTGGGATGTTGGAACACCCCTGCTTCTTGAATTTGTACACTATACTTTCCTGAAAGTAGTGTATGCTATGCAATGTGCATGATTTTCAATGCATGCTATGCAAATGTTGGCCAATTAATTCCTGTTCAATGTATGGTACTCAAGTTTCTCAAGCTCTTTTTTCTTTCTTGGGCGTCAAGCCCTTTGATTCCTTAAGGATCCAATTGCACTGCTCTTCTAGGATCGAACCAATGTAGCTCTCAATTTATCTTTTCCACTCACATTCTTCCTTGTTCAGTTTCTCAATACTTTGGAATAAGCTTCATCGATTGATCATCACTTGACCATCATTCAATGAATTTCTCAGCACTAACAAATTTCAAAACAAGTTTCATCCACCATCACTGGGTCATTACTCATAGGTGTCTCAGCATTAACCTTTCCAAAATAGATTTTGTCTTCAATCATTCAATCATAACTTGCAAGTCATATTGACCAATTCATCCTCGTACTCATCACTTTGATTGTATCACTGCCTATTTCTTCATTTGATCACATCATATATCCTTCTAAAATCATCTCCTCTAGGTTTCTACCATTTCTTCATTTTATCTCCACCATCATCTTAGATTTCTTTTCAAAATGAATGCAAGACTCTTTTAAGCACATATTCATTCATTTATTATCATTTTATTTTTGACAAATACAATGCAACCCAAGCATTTTTCAATTCATTCTAGGGGTGAAATAATAAGAGAAGGCAAGGTGAATTATGGTAAAGATAATCAATGAAGATCTGTTTTGGTACAAAGCAAATGGGAAAGGAAGTGAATTGGATACATGTCATTGGGATGATGGTATGTCAAATGATGAATATTCAGACAATTCTCAACATTAATCTAGGATTCTTTTTCAAAAACTCATTCCATTTACAGTTGAAGTCATCTTGAGCTTGGCGAACTCTGCCCCAGTCTTTGAGGGATCTTCAGATGTCTTTGATCTTTCATTCATGTGAGCCATTTGACCTGGATCTTTTTTTTTTTTGGTACTAAAATCACCCTTTCAGGTTTTCAATTTGGATCTCTTTTTTTATTTTTTCATTTTCTCATTTTTTCTCTTTTTTTTTTCTTTTTTTTTTCTTTCTCATTTTTCATCCAGTGTTGATATCTTTCATGTAGCATGATTCCATTGCTTCATCATGAGCATATCTTTGCTCAACATATGACCATTCAAGTTGGGTATTCACACTTGATCCAAATGGACTTTTCAAGGTTGTAATGTAGGCCAAGGTGAAGGGTCATAAAAAAATGGATATAATAGGCTCAAAACATATATTAAAAAGGTTCAAGACCCAAAGGATCATTTGATGCAGCTTGGCATTTTGCCCCACATCATTTCACTGCTTCACACCAAGGATTCTCATTACTTTGCCCCAAGTCATGTGTGGTATTTTTATTTTTTTTTTATTTTTTTTTTAGACCTTTTATGAAAATTTTTTCAAAAATTGCCCCCCAGTGTAGAGGGTGATCCTTGGTTGGGGTTTCTCCGAAAAAGAAATCATAATAGGCTCAAAGGGGTAGCAATAAATGGTTTTTCAAATGGTAAAAGAAAGATGGCCATTTTTCATCTCAATTGTGAATACCTTTCTTGAACATCATCTATTGAACAAAGCTCATGAACTTGTATAAAAGATTGCACATCTTCAAGACATATATATTTCACCTTCAGTAACAGCTTACTTTTTGCTCAAATCATCTCCTCACATCGACGTGGATGAGTTCTCAAAATTAAATCCCAGAATTATTGTTATCATTGTCTAAATATTCATCATCTGAACTCTAAGAAAGGGAGTATAAAGTTATGAAAGATAACAAAGCATGGAGTAATGGTCAAGTGAAAGAGAAAAATGTAATGAAATACATTGACTTGCCTTTATTAAAATGATAACAAGCGAAGTCATATTGTAAAAAAAATCTAACATTGTTTGAAAAGAAATCCCAAAATGACAGAAGAAACCTTCAACCAGCCTTATCTCCATTGACATCTTGCCCCTCAATTCATTGTGAATCTCTGAATCCTTTCTGTTTTTGACTTTCGCTCAGTACACTAACATTAGGTGCTGTTGCTTTTCCTTGATCAAAACTTATCATTCCATCATTGATCAACCGTTGCACCTTATACTTTAAAGCAGTGCAATTTTCAGTAGAATGGCCAGTAATTCCATAATGGTAGTCACAACGGGCTATAGGATCATACCACTTTGGATAGGGTGGTTTAAGTGGTTCCACATGGCTGGGGGCAATCAAGTGGCTATTATAGAGTTCTCGATATAACTCTGTATAAGTCATAGGGATTGGATCAAATACAGGTTTTTCTCGAGTAGTCCGTTGTTCTCGTGAGCCACTTGTTGGGTTAGTAGGACGAATTTGGGTTCTTGCAGGAGCTTGAATGTTGAGGCGGTAAGTGGATGAATAAGATGGTTGTGAAGCTAGCTGGTATGGGTAGGATGATGTATTATTCACAGCAGGATAGTATGGAGAGTAACCTTGGGATGGATAGGGTTGATAACCCCTGAATTGTTGTCTATCAAAGCTCACAGCTTGAGCTTCAGCTTCTTTCTTTTCTGATGTCTTCTTGGTTTCTCCTCCTCTCAACTTGCCATTTTTTATGGCACTTTCAATAATTTCTCCAGAGATTACCATGTCAGCAAAATTCTTTGTTGTATTTCCTATCATCTTTTCATAATAGGGAGGCTTTAAAGTGCTAACAAACAGCACTGTGGTCTCTTTCTCTGTCAGTAGAGGTTGTACCTGTGAAGCTATATCCCTCCATCTCTGGGCGTATTCTTTAAAAGACTCATTTGAACTTTTTCTCCAGATTTTGCAAAGATAAACGATCAGGGGCCAAATCGATGATGTGTCGATATTGGCTGATGAAGTCATGAGCCATATCGCTCCAGGAGCGAATGTGGGTTCTATCCAACTGAACATACCACTTGACAGCAGAACCAGTAAGACTATCCTGGAAGACATGCATCAAGAGTTTTTCATCATGTGCATGAGCTGCATTCCTGCAATACATGGTGATGTGGGTTTTAGGACACTTTGTACTGTCATATTTTTCAAATTTCGGTACTTTGAATTTATAGGGGATACCACATCAGGAACTAGGCAGAGCCCAGCAGCATTAACTGACCCATAACAGCTAAATCCTTCCACAGCCCGTAGCCTCTGCTCTAGCATGCTAATTTTAGAGCTTTCCTCAGCTTCCACCCTTATCTTTTCCTTCTCCTTCTCTTCTAGATCAGGAATTGGTTCTGCTGCCTTTTCAGTGAAGACAGGATTTATATAGCTATTATACTGCCCTGGGTTGAAAGCTGATGGCATTCCAGGACATGTTGGATATGCAAAATGTTGTGGTGGGACCTCTTGGGCAGACTGGGCTTGAGGTGGGCCAAAACCTGGAGGGTACAATGGGTCAGCCACTTCTTGCTGGCTTGTACTTCCTTCAACTCCTTTTCCTTTATTCATATTATTGAGAGCCTCCAGAATTTTGCTAAGTTCATTTTCAATCTTCTCCTGAGCTTTTTCTAGCTTTTCAAATCTATGAGAACTTTTCTCCTCCATTTGCCTTGCTCTGGATCTTGTGTTGTATGGATGAGCAAGGTTTTCGCTAGATGGAGCTATCCTCAGACCTTGAGTACCATACTTATGATTAGAAATGTTATGTTGTACCTTATGTATGATGCTTTGATACACAAATGAAATGTACATTTTTTGAATGAAATCTAGTATGAAATGAATGCAAATAATTGTGTTGAAACATGTCATGAAAAGAATACAGATGCATATAATCAGACAAACAACATAGTTAGTTTCGTGGGTGAAACGTAAGTGATGTTGATGCATAATGTCCACATATGATAAAATAATACACAAAGTTAACAATCAAAATGATTAGACAAACACTCTTTTTTGTGTCCTAATTTCAGGGTATATCTATCATTGGGTAGAAAGGGCTCTATCTTAGGTGTAGGCACTCTTAAGGTTCACGTACATGCGATTTTAACGGTTCAAAGTCCTAAAGGTTCTCAAATTGCTCCTTACATCCTTGTCCATCACAGACTAGTAAGGTACCTAATCCTCACCCATTACAGGCTACAAGCGGAAAGGTTCCAAATTTGAAGTGGGAGTATTCGCTAGCCACGCGGAGGCATTAGACCTCACGAAAGCAATAGGTACTTTAACTCCCTCCCTAGAGGGACGGAGCTCGGGTATAGAGCTCATGTTATGCCAACATGCTTTGGCCAATGAATGACATAATTAACAAGGTAACTAACATGATGAATAACAACAATATATACAACAAGGTTAATTTATTAGGCTTTCGAGAACACAAATTAATTTGTTGGCCTGACTCTTCAAATCCCCAGTGGAGTTGCCAAGCTTGTCGTAAGTCTAGATCCGGGGATCTATCGCTAGACATGGACTTTTAGGGAGTCCGCCACCATCCTTTTTATCTAGGTGCGATTGGCCACCATGGAATCTGTCTTTTAGGAGAAACACCTAAGTTTAAGGGTCCCTAGAAGAATAGGTTCAGGTCTCTACAAGAACAGGGTTCGGGATTCGTTACGTGTGAAAGGTTTATAGCACCCTCACAAAGCCATCAAAAAGATGGTACCATGCTTAAATTTGTGTTATCCAAAAGCCTTAAAATTTACCAAGTAAATTAATTATTAAAATTTTTCTCATTGACTTAATACTTTTTAGCAAAAATTGAGAAAATTTCCTCACCTCAAGAGTATGCAAGAAAAACTACTGTTTCACTTGCAGAGGCTCCGTCGCCGGATTATTTAAAAGAAAAAAACAAAAATCAAAATTAAGATAGAAAGGAAGGAAAGAATGATTTTTTTTTGTAGGGAAAATTGATATTTTCAACTTTTCCCCAAAAATATTTTTTGGAAATTTTGATTTTCAAGGAAAATTGATACTTTCAACTTTTCCCCAAAAATATTTTTTTTGAAATTTTGATTTTCAAAGAAAATTGATACTTTCAACTTTTCCCCAAAAATACTTTTTTTGGAAATTTATTTTTCTTTTAAGGAAAATTGATACTTTCAACTTTTCCCTAAAAATATTTTTTTTTGGAAATTTATTTTTCTTTTAAGGAAAATTGATACTTTCAACTTTTCCCTAAAAATATTTTTTTTTTGAAATTTATTTCTAAGGAAAATTGATACTTTCAACTTTTCCCTAAAAATATATTTTTTTGGAATTTTTTATTTTTTATTTAAAGAAAATAAAATAATAAAAAATAAATAAAAAGAATATTACATAAACCTAATCTAATAAATAAAAAATAAAATAAACAAATAAACAAAAAATAAAAAAAAATTCAAAAAAAAAAAAAAAAAACCTGGAGCGGCTCGGATCGCGGCTCGGCTCGGCTCGGCTCAAGGAAGAGAAAACGGCTCGGGGGAGCGGCTTGGCGGCTTGGATCGGCTCGGCTCGGCTCGGAGGGGGCTGGCACGCGCGGGTCAGAAAGCGGGTCGACGCCCGGGTCGGGTGTTCGGCAAAACGCGCGGATCCTCTGGGTTACTTAAGGCCAAAACGACGTCGTTTTGGGAGGGTATAAAAGGCATCCCCTTCGTTTTTCGGCAGAACGCTCCTCCCTCTCTCTCTCTCTTCTTCCTTTTTCTCTCCCTTCTCTCTAAAACTGAAGAACACCGGTGCCGGATTCTGGAAAATTCGCCGGAATCTGGAAATTTCCGGAAGTTGGCCGGAAGATCGCCGGTTTCTGGGATTCTTCGCCAGAAATTGGGTAGGTCCGCCGGAAACTTCATGTTCGCCGATTGTTGCTGAAAATTCCAAATTTCGGTCAGAATTTTCGCCGGATTCTGGAAATTCCCAGAAATTTCCAGAAAAAATTTCGCCAAAAAATCTCTAAAATTTTTTCTCACTCCCAGAACACCTCCTAAACTTTTCCTAGCTTCCTATACCGCCTCCTTTTCCTCTTCAAATCAGTAGCTTTGCTTACTGTTTTCTGTGTGTCTTGCATTCTGTTCCAGAGTCCCTTTTATAGGGATTGATCAGGAGTTCCTGATCAATCCCAATTCCTCCTTGGATCGGGAATTCCAATTTTTGAATCCCACTGGACTCTTCTGATTGATTCCATTTCCAATGGATTTCTTCAGGCCTTCAATCTCAGCCCTCCAAAATCAAAATCAAAATAAAATAAAAAAAACTTAGATAATTAGAGAAGATAAATCAGGCAGCATATTCATTGGATAAAATAATAAAAAAATATATCAGATATATAATTAGATAAGTAAAAATACAAAAATGAATAAAATAAAAAAGATAAAAAAAATATATATATATATACATAAATAATAAAATACACATAAATATTAACAAAAAATAAATAAATAAATATATACATATATTAATACATAATAATAATAATAAATAATACAATACATAAAATACAAAAGAAGAAGAAAAGAGAAAAGGAAAAAAAATACAAGATAAAATTGAATTGGGCTTACCCATTTGGGCCAGGCCCAATTGATCTGGGCCGGACCCAATTGGGTGTCTACACCTTTTGTTACTGACAATTTTTTTAATTCAAATTCTCTTTCCTTTCTTTGTTTATTTTTGTGTTGTAGGTTCGTTTAATTTGTTTTCATTGACTTTATTTTAAGCTGTGAGGATTCAATTATGAGGTTTACATGTTTGCATGTTAGGTATATTAAGAGCAAACTCTTCCAACCATAAAAGCATCATCAATTATTAATAGAGGATTCCGATTATGAGGTTTTTCATGCTTACTTCTGCAGGAGTTGATTTTGTGCTCTTTGTTGTCTAATTTTTTATGCAATAGCCTATTTACAAGTGTTGATGGAGCTTTTTGCATTGCATGTGTTGATGGAGATCTTTCCAAGAAAATACACATTTACACATTAAACATTTGCCAATGTTTCAAGTTGCAAACCAGCAAGGTGTCTATCTTGCTAAGTGCTTCAACCGTATGGAAGAGTGTGAAAAAAATCTTGAAGGACCCCTTAGGTTTTAGGGATTAGGTAGCCATCGATTCCATCCTTTTCTCATAGGTGCTCCTCTCATGCCTTTTTTTTTTTTTTTTTCCCAAGATTTCTTACGGTCAGACTATCTACTGGGAGCAATCGGGAAACCTAAAGGGCCATGTGAGTATCCATTGCCTTTATCCATCAAATAGGAATGATGTGAGACCTTTTTCCTTGGTTTCGTTATCCATTCTATTCATATTTCATAACCAGTTATGTTTTTTCATGGAGGACCTAGAGAAGGAACATCGCCAGGTAATCAAAGATTCTTTGATCCTCCAATTTATTGGATCATTTTATTTTATCAGGTAAGTCTTTGTACCTTTATGTTAAATTCTTAACAATGCTTTGTTTTTTAACGTCTATTAAAATGTATGTCCTGTTGCAGCCTGCGGTAGGAAAGAGTATTCCTTATTCTTGCTTGGAAGAAAACACTAAATGGGATCTAAGTGATGACATTGAAAAGCTAAAAGAACACTTGGAAATTCTAGAATGGTAGGTATTTTTTATATACATGGTTTTGATTGCTTAACCTATGTCATCTTTAGGTTAGCAGTTCTTGGTGAGTTAACCACATTGTTTTATCTATTTGCTGATTATCAGGTTTTTAGTTTTTTTCTATTTGTTGTCTGGGTTTTTATGCATTAGCCTGTTTACAAGTGTTGATGGAGCTTTTTTCTTTGCATGTGTTTATAGAGATCTTTCCAAGAAAATACATACTTACACATTTAACATCCGCCAATGTTTCAAGTTGCAAACAAGGATTCTATCTTGCTAAGTACTTCAACCATATGGAAGAGTGTGAAAATAATTTTAAAGGTCCCCCTAGGTTTAGGGGAACAAGTAGCCATTGATTCCATCCCTTTATGTAAAAAATTGAACTTCTATCCTGTTTTGCATATTCTCTCTTCTCCATGTGTCTTTGGTGCTGTTTTCCAATTTACGGTTTCTAGGAAATAGGAATACAAGTCTACAACCCAGTTACATCTCTCACAATACATGGTTGTAGTTCAATTCAAAAGTGGATGGCCTGTTTAAGAGCATATTTGGAGAAGAGATCATTCAATCTTAATGGCTTGGGAAAGAAATCAATATGCCTCATATCTAATGTTGTATTTCAACCAATGAAAATTATACCTTTACCACAAACACCGTTAATCTTCTTACAAGAGCAGGTACTTGGAAAGCCTGCTTCTTTGGGAGGGGAACAAAAAGCTGCACAACTTCTTGGTGATTGGGTTTCTATTGGACACAGCTTGCAGTGGCTTTGGTATTCTATCTATGCAAGGTATTAATTGGTTTCTATTCCAAGCTTTTTGCTTCTATAAACTTAAATAATTTTTTTTTTTTTTAGAAATTGAATTGGTGAGTCCGAGTGTATCATAAAAAAACTTCATGAAACATTTAGGACACCAATCTAAAATTTATTCTTGTACTTTAAACTTAGCAAGCAAGTAAGCTGGCGCATAAAGGCACTGGTGGTCTCAGACTGGATAAGACGTTTTATTTTCAGAGGGCTACGAGAGGCATTTAAAGCAACTAACAGGATTGTGGGTACTGTTGTTACCACTTATTGGAATTGGTACATAAACATTACAAGGTCTATAGGTTCAAGTGCTGTAAAAAATTTTTGGTTTTTCTTCCACATTACCAATTCATTGATTTAATGATCATGTTGCCCTGCAGGGCTTTTGGCCCCTTGGTAGTGTTTTCACCTGCAGAAATTGACGAATTAATTGATTTCATCTTAGATTTATGCATTATCCAAAAACTAACTAAATTCGAACACTGAAATGCGTTGAGTTCTTTACTTCTGAAATGGGCTTTGCTCTACAAATATGAAAAACTTCTTTAAAATGGAGAAACCATAGATTCATATAAAATAAAATAGAGAAAACTATTATGGTACTCTTTTTTTCCTTGGGAGTATTTAGCTCTTTCAAATTAGATAACTATTGTCATTTTTTATATGATCCGTGCAACCATATTGCTATATATGTTAGTATTCATGGTTAACTATAATGATGTTTAGATATACAAGATTTGGGATGGAAGGGAATGCACAATATGACCTGATTGTCATGATTTTTTTTTAATCACCTATTTCTCTAGCAACATTTGTGTCTTTATTTTTGTTAACGAAAGATTACTTGTTTAAAAATATTTTGAAACGACAAATTTTTAGGGGGTTTTATGATTCATTGGAAAAATTAGCTAGGAAAAAATCAGAGAGGCACACTTAAGATGAAAATGAAGCAATCTAAAAAGGATTTGAGTAGGATTGAGGCTTATGAAAGGGAATATATGAAACTTAAGTTAAGATTTATGTACAAAAGTGTTTGTGATGGAGTTGTCTAATCCTACTCTATGCGTGTTTAGTAAAACTATTGGCTGATTGGTTCCAAACCACCATGGCATCAAAGATACGCAAACAAAGGTTGTTTGGTAACATTATAGTGTTGAATCATTAGTTTTTATCTTAAACTATCTTTCTTGTATTGCCTTAAACGCTATGTAGAGTTTAATGTAACTCTGTCATGTTTATCTTCATTGTCTTAAATTGTTAAATAATTTGTGTTTTTGCTATTACTTTGTTGTTTTCATTATAATTAGTTTGTATCTTTACAAAAAACTACTGGAGCTATTTTTGTTTCTTTATTTGTTGGTTTTTCATTTTATTTTTATTAGTTGCCATATCAATTAACAGTTATTTATCATAATTATATTATTATTATTTTCTCTTAAAGTAAAAGAATAAATTATAACTTTGATATTAAAACTTAATATATATATATATAAATTAATATCTAAAATATATACAAATTAGAATATGAACTTTCTAATTATTTATTATTTGGTTAATTGAGTTTGCAAAATTTATTAGAAGTTAAATTCACTTGTAAATTAGGTGATTTCTGAAAGTTACTTTTTCATTCAACTTTATGGTATTTCATTCTTTGTATTTATTTTGCTTTGTAGGTTTCTAGGCTAGCATTTAGTTGTGCTTTTTGAAAAATTATTTATTTGAGTTAAATTGAGGCATAACAATTTTAGAAAAAATAGATTTATATGATTAGCAAGATCCCAATTCACTAGTTTAAAGTTTTATATGGTCCCTGCTTTTATCTATTCTAGAGTCTTTTCGCAACAATTGGAGTTTTAAATTCATATATCTTTTTTTTTAGTGACTAAGTATATTTTTCTTTGTTAAATGTTTAGTTGCAAACAGGATTACTTATTCTTCTGTGATTCAATGATTATGACAAACAAATAAATCTTCTATGAATAAGTTTAATATCCAATCATCATTGACTTCAACTAATGTAAATGCTTATAATATAAATAGCTATATAACTATTTTTCTTAGACATTATTAAATATTTAAATTATTAATATATAATTTTATTTTGCTTCTATAGCTAAATTATAAGTATATAACTTATTTTACTTCTACGGCTAAGTGTGGGCTTGAAACCTAGTATATCTAATACTTGTGCGACATTTAATTTTTGGTACACAAAGATAATTATTTATTTTTAAGGTTTTTGTTGAAATTTTTTAATGAATTAAAAAAATCAAATGATAAAGTTAAAAGAAAGTTATAGAGATGCACATGGCCTTTAAGTAAAAAAGCTTATATTGACTACTTATTGAAAATAAAAAACTTAAACTCCGGGTTGAGGAGTTTCTTAGAATGCTACCAAGATATCAGTATCTTTGACTTCATATTTAGGAGTATAATAAGTAAATTTATACTCGTTAACACTAGTTTTGAATCCAACACTTGCTTTAATTTCTATTTGTGGTGACATAATTCCCTCTCTACAACTCATGAATTGAGAATTCTCGCAACAATAAGGTACATAAATTAAAAGTTAATGAAACCTTTTTGAAGAAATCTTTCAAAAAATTATCAACTAATTTGAAAGGTTCATTTACCATTTGTTGAAAAGAAAAATAAAGTAGAAGTATTAGGCATGGAAATGAGACATAAAGTCAGAAATGTGGAGTGATTGCTTGGGATCCCAAATGTTTATTTTTTTTCTTGTAATTTTTGTTGAGGAGAGAAACAAATAGAAATAGAATAAAGGTATTTTCAAAAAAAAAAAAAGAAATATAGTAAAGGTAGAAAAGGACACAAAAAGAGAAAAAAGGGTTTTTGATATGTCAACAATAGATGTCTGGATTTGATCTTGCCTAAACCTAGTTGATTTACAGATTTTAAGCACTATTACTTTGGTTATATTGAATGAGAACTCCAATGGATTTGTTGCTTCCTGGTGGATATTTGATTTTCTTTTAGATTTTGGTTTTTTGTAGTGCTAATATTGGTTTTAATCTAGGGACGCAAGGAAGAGGTGGAGTCAATTTTTCAAAGAAGATGATGGCACAAAGAAATGTGGAGTCATTTTTCTTCATGGTGCTGAAATCAGTTCTAATCCAATAATGCAAGTTATATTGGTCACCTTGTTTGAGTAATTTTTTTAGAGGTAATTTTGAGTTTTGATGTTTTTCTATTCCTTAATTTTTTATTAATTTTTAATGATCTTTTATTATCAAATGGGATAATATCTCAATTGGCCTCTAAACTATTGTAATTTTTCTAATGTGGTACATAAACTAAAAATTTCTAATTAGGTACCTAAATTTTAATTTCGTATATTAAATTGCCCTAACCCGTTAACACCATTAGAATAATGCTGATGTAACATTTTAATATTGATATAGATAACACGTGGCTGTCATCAAGTAGTGATATGGTTGCATGTGCCATTTTTAAAGAATAAAAAAATAAAAAACTTGTTTTTTAGAAATTCTACTTTAAACACTTTTTTATTTTTTAAAAATGGCATGTGATTATCATATCTCAAATCACATGTCAATCACATCAACATTTAAATATCATATTAGCATTATTTTAATGGTGTTAAGGGGTTAAAGTAACTTAATATATAGAAATGAAGTTCAGGTACTTAATTAAAATTTTTTTATTTAGGTACCACATTAGAAAAAGTGCAATAATTAGGTGCCAATGTAGCTTATCCCTTATCAATTTGAAGAGAGCTAGTTTGAAAAGAGAAAAAGAAGAAAAACTTGAAAACAGTTGCAACATGGGAAAAGAAATGAATAGTGGTGATAAATGAAGTATTCTAATATATGAGAAAATTTTAATCTCAAAATTGTCTCTAATTTAATTGATATTTTTTGTTTTAATGTAGTATTTATTATCTTTCGTTTGATTGATTTTAAATTTGTACAAGTACTAAGATGAGTTTCATATATAACTAGTATTATGCCTCTCGCTTTTCTCTAGGATTTATTAATCACTTAACATTTGTTTCACATTTTAGATTAATTGTTTTATACTATTATGATTCTTTTGGCCATCCAATCAAAATGATATTGTATTACCATAAAACAAAGTTCAATTACAACCTAGTAATACAATCATTTTAAAGCTAAAAGACATATTAATCTAATGATTATTCATATTTGAAAGTACATGATTAATCCCTTAAAGGGAAGTTGGCAGACTATTTTTCAAAAGAATGGTGGTTACTTATTTCAATCAATCCTATTAAATTATTAGAACATCTTATTTGAAAATTAAATTCTATCAAACTATTAGAGGACTTAATGATTTTTTAAAAAAGTTAAAAATAAAAATAAAGTTTTGAAATTAATCTTACCAAACTATTGAAAGATTTTACTCAGAAAATAAGATCTTACCTTACTATTAGAAGATTTTATTGATTTAAAAAAAGTTAGAAATCATAATTAATTCTACAATGGAAGCTTTTTCAAAAAGTGTTAATAGTCTTATTGAATACTTCTAAGGTGAGAAAATATTCATAAATTGCTATCCAAACTATTAGAATAGTTTAAGAATAATTTCTAATATTAAATTATTTTAGTACGCTTTAAAGATGTTTTAAGGTTTTGGATAACGTGAAATCAACTAATACCATCCTTTAGATGGGTATTGTAGGAATGCTATAATCTTTCCCATATATAACCATACTTTCGGATCCAATTTTGATTTCGTAGATTAAAATCTACCATTTTAAGAAACCTGAGTCAAGTTTATGATCTTTCTTTAAAAGGGATAGATTTAATTAGGTAGCCAATCGCACCTAAATACAAATATTGGTGACAACTCCTTTTATTGTTTTTAACGATCAAGTTTTCAAATTTATACATTATAATAATTTGGCAACTCTACTGGGGATGATAAGAGCAAGACCAATACTAAATTTTATGTTACCTAATCTTTAATTTAATAGTTTTAATGGAGTTAATTTTTTCAATATTTCTATCTCTTATAAGAAAATAAAGTACTTACACTTTTGTAAAGTTTTATGTCTCCTCATACGTTAGCAAAATACTTTCACTCAAATTGAATCTTTTTTGTTTTTTGCATTTTTATCATGTACAATGACGAGAGAAATAATTTGGCAACCTTTAAATTGAAGATTCGAACCATATATATTGAACTTTAGGTACCTAACCTATACGTAGAGCCATGTCTTCCTTATTCATAAATTAGCTTGAAGTTTAGAAATCATACTTTTCATTATATATGTTGTATAATAATTAATTTCTATCTTTATATTGTGCACTAACTAACCTTTTTCTTTGTTGGTTTTCCTTTTCTCCATGTTTCATAGCAACATTCATAAAATTGTATAAGAATATTTACCTTCAAGACATTTTTGACAAAGTACTCTCTTGGAATGCACAAAACATCTAGTTTGTGCCTTATCCATTTATGCTAAATGTGAAGTGAAGATAGAGTAAAAGAGAACTCAGCAGAAAAAGGGGATTTTTTGCTAACTAGTTATATTTTCACTTTGCCTAAGAAAATGCATTTACGTCTTTGGGCAAAATAATCAAGAAGATTTGATAGACTTCTAGAAACATATGAGTCCATCAAGATAGCAAGATTTCTACCAAAAGTATGGCATATTGCAGATCTTCTTTTAGTAGTGGTTGAAACTTCACTAATTAAAGCCGCTATACAATTTTGCTATCTTTCATATCGATGTTTTATCTTTAATGAAGTTGACATGACATCGATTTTGCTAAATGTGCTATCTATACAAACAGAATTTATGTAAAGAAGCAAAAGTTAAGGTATCGTAAAAAATTGGCTAATATTATGAGAGTTGATAAGGAGGTGATAGATTTGTATGTTCAAGAAAAATGAGTGCATAAAGGTATTCCTTGAAAATATCTCTATGATTTCGTTGTAAAAGATCTAGATAAGGACAAGGACTAAACGTGTTACCTTGGTGATATATGGTTTGGTGATTTTTCCTAGAGTTTTAAGTCATATTGAGAAATAAGTGGTAGATTTATTTGAACAAATGGAAAGAGGATGTAAACCTTCACCGATAATTTTATTAGAAACTATCAGGTCATTTAATTATTACCACCAAAATGAAAAAGGCTATTTTTTGTGATGTACTCGATTACTTTACTTATGGATGAATAGTCATTTTAAATGTAAGAAAAATGCATTTTCAAAGCTTCATTTCACAATCGAACTCCAATCAAAGAATTTTATGAAAGTGAATAGCCAGACACAAAGTCCAATATAGAGTAAGAGTTTCTGTTATAGAGGCTTACAAGTGCACAAGTGAAGTGGTTAGTCCTATAGATGAATTGTGAACCGATTTTGTATCATTGTGGAGATGAAACTGGCCGTTTTAAGGTTTATGGAAGAAAAGAGTTATGCACCACTTATGGTACAAAGTTAGTTTGGAGCTAAACAATTCATTCCCATGACACACAAACTCAATCAATTAGATTGTCTTTATGGTGTGCCAAAAACATTTCAAATATTGATAGTATGGTTAAAGCATGAAAAGCCCCAATGGGTAAGCCTTAGGCTTTTTACTAATAAAGCCACTCATGAATATCTTATATGGAGAGCAAAGATAGGCAAAGATTCATGAGCCAAGAGTTAGAACAACTACCATTAGATGTCGATATTTTGAAGAAAGAATTTGAAGTCAAAAAGGATACGGTGAAGCAAAAGATTTAGTGACTTCAAGAAAAAAATAATAATGGAATGACAAAGTGGAAAACAAGAAGTTAGAGTCCATAAGATTATTAAGGAATGTGACATGACCTTTAACAACTTGATTGAACAACATCAAAGAGCACAAGAAAATGAGTATTGAAATAGAGAATTGAGAGACTAAAGTTTGAAATATCATAAGATAATGTAACACTACTATTAATGAGTTAACTGAACTATATTAAGAATGCAACAGGTGTTGTGTCAAATTGAAGGCTAAAAAGATAAATATCACTTACCTGATCTGTAAGAATGAAAGATTGAAGAAAGATATTCTTAACTAAAAGATGAATATAGCTAAGCTCAAACATAGAATGCCTTGTTTAGGAAACATATTCAAAATTTGAAGCAAAAATTGAACGATTATGAGAACTACATTGCTATATTCATTATGAAACAGAACGAATTGTCGTACCAAGTTTAGTTTGGTAAAAGAGAAAATTTGGAACGATAGAGATACATAATGCATTTGGCAATACAAATCTACATAATAGTGTTCAAGGTAGGGGAAATGGCTAAAGAGGTAAAATTATTAAGACATGAGGTGAACCCAGTAAGAAAGCATGGACAATGTTTGATAAACAACATCAAAAAGGCAAAAAACCAATATGAGTAGATCAAGTGTTTTTATAAGTTAAGAATATTAGATTGTGTAAAATAGACTTCTTTGGAAAAAATGAAAGTTCTTTTCTTGGATATTGTCAAATGGCAAATATTCTTACATTTTTATTCATTCATGCATTGCATTGTATTCATGTTTTATTCTGTAGCAACATTTTAAGCAAAAACATAATATCTTTTGCTAATTTAAAAATTTTGATACTTAAGATTCAAGAATAGTTCGACCTTTGAAAACCCCAATCCAGCCCACTTATCACCTGTACAACACTCGAGTCCAAGCAAAACTTATAGTGCAATAACAAGAAAGCCATTTTGAAAAGATAGAGAAGGCACAAGAAAAGCTGAAAAGGGAATTGAATAAGACACTGAAAATGTTGAATAAACTAGATAAAGGCAAACTAGTGGAAGATTCACCTAGCTTGCATGAACATCCATTACAAGATGTAGTGGATCCTCTGTACCCTTCTAGGTTTGATCCAAACCAAGCCCAAACTTCTCAAACACAACTATTCATTTTTCCTAGAGCATATATTTATCTAGAAATGTCATCTGCGGTTGTTGCACAAGGACAAATTCAAAGTTATACCAATCATATCTTTATAAAAAAGACAACAAAACCAATTCAAGTCCCTAATATGGATGACCAAAATGAAAAGGAAAAATGAAGCTGAAGGCAATGGAAGCCTTAGAAGACTCAAAATCTGAGCAGAAGATGAACTCGCTAGAGGAGATGTTACAAGCTGTTCAAAGGATGGATTTTTATGGCTCAATGGATATGATCAAACTTTGTTTGGTTCATGATGTAGTTATCCTACCAAATTTCAAAGCTCTAAAGTTTAAGAAATATGATGTTACTAAGTGCCCAATGACCCACATTACGAGGTACTATAGAAAGATAGCTATTTATACCAACAATGAAAAGTTACTGATTCATGCATTTCAGGAAAACCTTACTAACTTAGCTAGTAAATGGTATGTCCAGTTGGACAGGACCTGAATCTATTCATAGAATGAGCTTGCAAAGGCATTCATCACCTAATATTGACACATCATAGACTTGACCCTAAATTGCCTTTCTTTGTAAAACATAAAAAAGGAGACTAAATCTTTTAAATAGTACATCTAAAGGTGGAGGGACATGACTGCTCAAGTCCAACAGCCTTTTACCAAATGAAACTATGGTGTTATTTGTTAATAGCTTAAAGGCACCTTATTATGAAAAGATGATTGGGAACACCATAAAAAATTTTACAGATATAGTGATGCCTTTACAAATTAGGCCATGTACTTTTTTATGAAGTTTCAAATTTTGGATATCTCACATTCGTATAATCGCTTGTTGGGTAGGACTTGGATACATACTGCAAATATTGTTTCACCATTACTGAATCAAAAAATCAAATTTCTTGTTAAAAATCAACTTGTGTGTGTCACAAAAAAAAGATTTGTTGGTGACTCATCTTCTGACCACTCTATATGTAAAAGCTATAAATGAAGCTTTAGAGTGTACATATCGATCTTTTGAACTAATTAATGCCACTTATGTGGGTGAAGGCTCTAAGCTATATTTTCTTTGCTTGTCTATAGCTATGAGAATGGTCACTAAGTAATTGGAATTGGTTTTCTTAGGGTTGGACTTGGAAAACATTTGCAAAGAATTAGAGTGTCATCAGTAACATTCGACAACAAGAAGAGGTTTAGCTTTAGTTATAAGCCAACAAAAATGGATAAGAAAAAGATCTTTGAAGAAAATAATGTAAGAAAGATGGCAAATCTTAAGGGAAAGGACCCTGAGTTTGAACAAATGGTTATTCCCTATCATTATGACACATTTCAATCAAGAGGACACATCTATCTGAAGTTACTTTAAGCTCTTAAAAAAAGATTTTTCATGAAAAAAGCTTTATCATAAGGGATAATGTGAGATAGGTTATTGGAGCAGCAATTGTTAAAATGGGAATAGCAACAAATGCCTGCACGGTTGAAACACAAGCAACCAATTCTGAAGATTTGATTGTCACTTATGTTTCTATCGTGTAGGCATTTGTTGCTAGTCCCATTTAACTATTGTTCCAATAACCTATCCCGCATGATCCCTTATGATAATCCCTATACCACCTCGTCTGTTGCTTGTGTTTCTCCATCTATTGCATAGATAGTCATAAAATGTTTTCAATATGAAGAAGTTGGAGATTTATCTACCATTAGACCAATTCTACATAATGTTAGAGAGTTGTTAGAGCAATTTGAAGATTGCCAGCTGTAACACATACTAAGGAATAGGAATGTGGCAGCACATGAATTAGCAAATTTAGTCTTTCAATATCAGAAGATGTGTTTTGGATTGAGAAAATCCCAAACATTATTAACTCACTTGTAATGCTTGATCTTTTAAATATGGAGAAACAAAAACTTTTTTCCAAAAAAGTTGTGGTATTTAAACCATGAATTTATTAATTAATGTGGTAATCGGAGGATTGTTTGTCCATTATGTGTCATCATTTAAAGCTAACCACATTAGAAGAGAGTACTATATTAATTAACAGATCTATAATTCAAATATCACGTTAAATATTCTTAAAATTCAAATAACAAGTTAAACATTTCATATAGTATAGGGGCCATTATGACATTAATCAACCTTTAATAATAATACTAAAACTTTCTCTTGAAAAATAATAGCTTATATTTGTGAAAGTTATGCAGAAATGTACAAGCTATACAGATTAATTATTGGTTAAATTTAGAAGTTTATTGGTCATGTTTAAACATTACAAGAATAACAAGTATCAGTGACAGAATTTTACCGACAGATTATCGACAAACTATCGAAACCATTTCCAACAAAATTTATCGATGAAAATAAATTTATTGATAATTCGTAAGTTAAAAATTGATGCCATTTAATGTGAAAATTACCAATAAAAAATTTTATTGATAATCATTTTTGTTACCAAAAATAATTTTTTAAAAAAATTTTACCGATTACGAACAAAAATTCCATAAAAAAATTTTAATAAATTTGAAACTTCCTTATCAAGGAAAAGCCTAAATCCTCATATTTCCTTCAAATCCCTAATCCCTCTCTCCCTCTCCCACTCTCCCCCTCCCTCTCTCCCCACCGTGTGAGTAATTACAAGATATTTCTCTTTCCTCTTTCATCGTTCTTGCCCTTTGATCTCCTCTCTATTTTGGTTTAATTATCTGATTTCCTTTTTTTTTTAATTAAAAAAAGAAAGAAGAGGGGAGAAACAGTTATTGAACGACGTCGTAATGGAAGCACATGGCGTCGGACTCCGGCGAGTGTTAGTGTTGGCATTTTGCGTGGTCGGCATTTGGTCGGCCTATATTTACCAGGGCGTTGTTCAGGAAACTCTGTTAGTATTTTTAATTTTATATTCATTTTTGCTTTTTACTCAAATTGTCCTTTTTTTATGTTAAGTTTGATTCTTTTCGACCTTTTCGATTAATTGTTGCTTCATTTGATCTGTTGCTGATAGTTTCTGAGATATGCATTGGATTTTTAAATATGCAATGAACTATTCGTAATTTCTTAGTTCATTTGGAAGTGGATTTAGATGCAAAGAGGAAGAAAAAGGCTTGGATCTCAGTGAATATTTTACCGTTGATTTAGAAGTTAGTTTTAAAATGGCCTTTATTTGGGTTGAATTAGAATATTTTGCCTTGAATTCTTGCATTTCAATTTAATTGAACCTATATTTCGAAAATGGAAACTGTTCAATTAAACAGTAACTTTTCTACTGCTTTTTGTTGAGTATTGTTGAGTTTTTAAGGTTTTGTTGGAAGCTTTGAGGTATAATTCATGGATAACTTTCCCTTTTGTTTGCGGAAGCGATTTCTAATAAGATGTTTTGATCCCTATGTGAGTGAATCATGTTGTTGTCCTGTAATTGCATTGTTTGATAGCATTCGATACGACTGTTAGAATTGATGAGAGATTTCAAGGTCTGTATTTTCTTGTGCGCCTTAGATGTGATATGAAATTTATATTGCTCCATGCTCGCTTTGGCCATTTGTGAATTGCAATGCTGATTTCAATTAGGTTTAGGATTTACGTCAGCAATGTTGCATGGACTTAGGATTTGGTGTGAGTTGATATACGTTAGACATGGTTATTTTCAATTTTTTACATTTAAGATCTATGCATCATTCACCTATAAATTAAAGCATTCAAGAATAATGGGATACAGGTATGGTAGGATAAAATGAAGAGTCCATTTAACACAGCAAACCAGATGCGTTATATACTTTTTTTCTTTCTTGATGGACCTGAATATTTTGTTGACTCTATTTGTGCATTATTATTTTACAATGGGCTAGCAGTAAAGGTATGGTTGGTCGTTACCTTTTTTTTTTCCAGTTTAGATCATCGAAAGTAGGTAGAACTTAGACACAAATTGCTTTGCTGTTCTGTCTAAATTTTCATCTTGGTTTTGTTATTTTTTTTTGCTAAAATGCTGACTGTTATTCGCTATGAACTTTTGTTTGTCAGTCGAGTCTCATTTAGAAAATTTTTGAAATCTTGGTTCTTGTTGGTTTCAGGTATGAAGGATGAGGTTGATACAAAATCTCAGACAGTCTAGGCTGAGCCAAAAGGTTCCTTCCCTTCTATCTTCCTTCCTGTGCATATCTGTATTATGTCTGTCACTTTAATATTCCAATTTTCATTTTCTTGTTCTCATTTTTAATTTGGTTGTGCAGTGGAAGACAAGGAAGTAGCTACTCCAGAGGATGCTGAAGCACTATATGAAATGGAAACAGAAAAGAAGAGCCACTTGAATTTTGTGTTTATTGTTCATGGTGGTAGGTATTACTACTTCATGGTTTTGTTTATGTGAAAATTAGCTTGCATTACATATTAATGTCCATTATGAACAGGATGTGCTAAGCTAGGGAAACAGTTAAAAATTATACTATTAACCTCTCAAGCCCCTTATTTATTATGCATTTTTGTGAGCTCAATTATGTGTATCAGCCACTTGCATGAGTGCTGTGAAAAGCAGTTATAAATTTAATTATTACTAGGACCTCCTGGTTAGAATTGAAATTTGAGCTTGGGTATAGAGAATGCTACTTTTTCTTTTTGGATAATTCAATGTTACCTTGAAGCTATTGATTGTAACCTTAAAAAGAGAGTTTTTAGTCTCAAGTTGAAACTGCTTATGGTGAATTAGAAGAATAAGTAATAAACGAGGTTTTTACTTTGCCAAATTCACTACCTGATCAATAACGAGAATGCCTTACAGTCACAGGATTTTCGGTAATTGCATTATCTGACTTAACTATTTTCCATATGTTAAGTATATGGCATATATTATGGACACTAATGAAGAGGACAGGGTTAAGGTATTGTATAATAGGGAAATGCTGTTACATAAACTTTGAGAATATGTGTTGGAAGGGAAGGAAACATTCACATGTTCTGTAGGTATTTTTAGTATTGTATATTAGAAGTATTTGTTTATTTGACTTGCGTATATTACTAAATGTCCGTTCGAAATTTGTAACATATATATATTTTTTGTATTTTTATTTAATAGAATTCATAAACAATTTTGTAAAATATTTTACGTTCTTTTATAAATAAAATGAATGGAGCGTTTTATTTATTTATTTACTCTATTTATGTATATTTAGTATGTATGTAATTATTTTAAAAATAAGTATAAAAAATAAAATAAAATGACAAAAATTATAACTAAAATATATTAAATATAATTACTGATAGAATACAGATGAATTTTTTAATTGGTGATTATCGATTATAAATTTCATCGATAATAATTCCATTGGTAATTATTGAAATATTTTGTTTATTATCGATAGAATAGCATTACTAATTTGGTTAACATTAATGGAATTTTTCTATCGTTAAATCTGTTGTTATTGCTATTATTGACATTTAAATAACTTTTACTGATGAAAATTTTTCTTCATGCTTCAACTGTAATTTCTTTTAACGAAATGAAAACTAATATATTTCTATTTTCAGTAAATATCTTCGAAGATGTTACATATCTAGTAAATCTAACTCGAAATCGCTTATTCTGGCCCAATTGAAATTTGATTGATTTCTTTGATCAATAATTTGAATCAGTCAAAAGTAATTTGAATTTGACATGATCCAAATTCGAATGAAATCAAAATAAAATTGACTCAAATCTTAAATAATTTGAATTTAAATTAATTCAAATAAAAAATAATTTAAATTCAAATAATCTTAAATACTTACTTGAAATGATTTAAAATTAAATTGAGATTAATTTTTCTTTCTAAAATTATTAATATATTTAATAATAATAGATGAAATATAAATTATTAACTTGTTAAAATTTAATATCTTTAAATTATATTTTCAATCTCTTTTCTTAACTATTATTTTTCTTAATAATGTTTAAAAAATTAAAAGTCCATTTCTTTTTTTCTTTACTCTAAAATATTATAAAAAAATAAAATAGACAAATAATAATTTTAAAAAAATTAAAAAATCAATAAAATTTAAAATCTAACAATAATCTATAAAGCTAATTATAACAGACAAAACCATCAGACTAAAATGAAAAATTATCATCACTTGTTTATAATCTAAAAATAAAAGAAAATCTAAAACTTAACCCAAATTCTATAATAGTCAATATGTCACAAAGGTTACACATAATCAAATTAGCATATACGACAAAACTCTTAAGCAAAATTAATTTTTATCATGAACAAAATTAATTTTATATTTAGCATAATTGTAGACACTTTATTGGGTCTGGGCCCAAACAAAATTAGGTTGGCTTAATAAAGCCCAAAGTATAACTCCAATAAATTTTTTTTTTAGGTTTTATTGACTTATTTTTATTTATTTTTGTTATTTATTATTTATTTTTGGTTGATTATTCATTTATTGTTTATCTTTGATTTATTGTTTTTTATTTGATTTTATCTTTAGATTTTCGGTTGAGATAATAGTGATAAAAAGAGTAAAAAAAAAGTATAATAATAATAAAGGTGATAAATATTCTGTCATGGATTGGTGTTAGTGAAACTGTAGATGGATTCGATTTGTGATGTGATCTTGTTAAAGATTGACTTATGATTAATCAAAAATTCTTTTGATTTTTCACTATAAATACACACAGAAATCAAAGCAAGAAACACAGATCAGAAACACAATAATTAAATACAGAAACAGAGAATGCAGAAGCAGAGAGATGGGAAAGTCTAGTAGAAAGCAGAGATTAGAAAAAAAATTAGAAAGGAAATTTTGGAGATTTTTTTTTGGAAAATTTCTAGAAAATTTTCAGATTCTAGCAAAAATTTTCAGTGAAACTTGCATTTTTCGACAAAATTTTTCAGTTTTCAATGGCTTTTCCTAGTTTTCGGCAAAACATTCAATCGAAATTCTAGGTTTTTAAAGAAAGAGGGAGAGAAAAAGAAGGAAGAGAGATAGAGAATGAAAGGAAAATCTGAGAAAAAATTGAATTTTGGCTTTTATAGCCAATCAAAACGACATTGTTTTAAGGTTAAACAAGTCCCAAAATCCGTGCGTTTCCATTCTAGCTAATCTAACCTGATCGCAACCCGTTTCTATCGACCTGCGCTCTAGCTAACTATTTTAGCCAAGCCAAGCCGCGTCTTTGGAGCTACCCTTTGTGTCTCTAGTCGAGCCAATTTAACCGTTAAGTCAAGCCAATTTATTTTTTTTGGTATTTTATTTTATTTATTTATTTAGTTATATTTATCTTATAAGTTTTTTTATTTATTATTTTGTATGATTAAATTTTAGAAAAATAAAAATATAAAATGAAATAAAATATTTTTTTGAAAATAAATAATAATTATCCAAGGATGAAATTTTTTAGAAATTTTAAATTGTAAATTTTCTATAAAATTCATAGGTAAAAATTTTATCTGAATTTATCTCAAATGGTGGAATAATTTAGATAAAGTTTCAATAACAATAATTGATATTTATTTTCAATAAAAAAATATAAAAGTTTTTGGGAAATAAATGCTAATTACCCAATGATGAAATTCTTAAAAAATTTCAAATGATAAATTTTCTAAGAAATCTTTAAATGAGAAATTTCTCTGAATTTATCACAAATGATGAAAAATTTAAGAATAAAAAAAAAGAAAATTTTTAAATTGACCCAAATAGTGAAAAATTTAGAAAATAAAAATAAAAATAAATTTCAATGATGAAATTCTTAGTAATTGCAAATATTTGATTATTTAAGAAATTTTTAGGTGAGAAGATATTTCTAATTTAGCCCAAATGATAAAATAATTAGATATATTTTCAATATAACAAAACCAAAATATAAAAATAAATAAATTAAACATTTTTTTGATGATGGAGCATTTTCAAGAAAATAAATGGGATTCTTGAATACTCTTGAGGTGAAAAAATATTTTTAAAAATTTTATCAGATTGATGAAAGAATCTTAAGAATTATTTTCAACATTTAAACATTAAAACTATTAGAATCAAAACTTTAAGATAAATTTAAAATAAAATGGTACTATCTTTTGGATGGGCATATGGGGGTGTTATTTCCCCATATGTAACCAAATCCCTAAATCATGTTCTAGTTACTAGATCCGAACACATTTTTTTAAGAACCCTTAATCAAGCTTAAGAGTTTCTTAAAAGAATAGATTCATTAGGTGACCAATCACACATAATAAAAAATATTGATGGTGACTCCATTTGTTAAGCTTAATTATAAATTTTCAGATCTATATGTTTCATAAGTTTATATTATTAGCAAATAGCTTTAAATTCATTTAACTTTAATATCTTAATTTTGATATAATTTAACTATTTTGATAGAAAGTATAATATTGTTCTCACAGACATTGATGATCAAATATTCGTTAACTACTAAATTTATTAATTAATTATTGATGAGAAAAAAAGACCGCTGAAATTATTATTTTTATTTGCTTTGCTTCCGAAAATCCATGAATTTGAAGTTTTATTTCTTTGAGAATTGACAAATTTAAAATAGTGGGGCAAAGATTAATTACTCTATTTCCATAATAGTTTCACTTTTTGTTTCTTTGTGGTAATAATAAAAATATTTTTTAAAAAGAAAGGAAAAGATATTTTCCATGTGCATGTTAATTTGTATTTTGATTGATGTGAAAAACTAAAAATGGCAAGATGACAACTAGCGCTAGGTTCAAAAAATAATCGAACCGGTCATCTATGTAAAATGTTTCATGCATGATAGGATTTGAACTCATGAGCTTCTAATTTTTCGTTAATGATTAAGTTATTGCAACAAATATATATTTTTGTCAATTATTTATTATATTTAATACTTATTTAATACCACAAAATTATATTTCAAACAACAAAATCCCAATTTAATTGGATTGGTCAATTAAACCGATTGAACCAATTGAATCCAAGACCGAAAATTTCACCATTTCAACCTTCAATCCATTTTTAAAGCATTGTCAGTAAAGACAGTTACCTCATTTTTTTCTCAGTCAAAGTTGAATATTAATCCAAGTATTATCTCAATTATAAGGATTTAACCCATTTCAGGGAGTTTAGTCTCCGTATTTTCATCGATACTAATTTGCCACTCATACAATGTATAAATTATCTTTAATTATTTAAATGTGTATAGTTACATAAATTAACATTATTTAATCATTTATATATTCAAGATATAAATAAAATACGTATAATATGATTAGGGAATCAAATCATCATAAATTAAAATTTTTTATTAAAAATTTAATAAATTTCCAAAATGTGAAAAAAAAAATATTTGAAGAAGAATAAAATATCCAAAAGATATTATAAATAATGATACTAAGTGCACCAACAAAATATTAAAATAAAAACTAAAAGTTTCATCACTTCAAATTAACTTTCTTCAATTTGCATATCTCCATTTTGTGTAGTCATTTTCAAGTACCGACAAATTTATATGATTTTAAGATTAGTTTCATTTATTTATGAGAAATAATTATTTTAAATGTTTAAACAATGTACTAAGAACTTAGTTTATTTCACAACCTATAATAATAACATCCTACAGCAAGTATGGTGTTTCTTCTATTTTGCATGTGAGAAATATACTTACAGTTACACAATTCACCTAAAAATGAGAAAATCAAGTCAGTTAGATTTGAAAATTTTAATAATTAAAGCCAAGTTCCTCTATATTAAGAAAAGCCAATTTTTTTCATGAAACAATTATCAGACAGAACAAAAACTAATAAATATTAGAAAATAAATAATATCATATGTGTAATTATTCATTTGTAAGATCAAATCACTAATGTTTTTATTTCTAAAAAATGCAATTAAATGTTTTATTTAGAATAAAGAATACAACTAAATGTTAACTTAGATGTTTGTTGATAAAAGGTCTCATACAAAATACTTACATATGGATCTATTCTTTATCGTCACCCAAACTAAGAAACAAAGAGTTCTATACATTTTTAAAGAGAATGATGCAAATAAGCATTGCAACAGAGTAATAAAACATCTACCTACCTATCATTTTTTGTATGAGATTAGTGCATTTAAAACCGATGGTATAGTATCATTGCACATGGTATCGCCACTTGAGGCCTGCAAGTATATTTGTCAATCGCCATTTCTAATAGTGTTATAAAACATAAAGCCTATTTTAAAAATAAAGTGATTACCAAAAAAAGCAAATTTAATGTACATATTTGTAGGTTAAAGATAAGAAACATATCATCAACACTTATAAAATAGAAGAATAAATACTTTCATAAATAGGAACTTTATATTTCACAAAATATAAAGAAGTATACATAAAAGGTATTGAAAAAAGCAGAAAAATATAATTGACTTTAAAAGTTTTTTAAATTATTTGTTCTAATAAGTGATATTTGGTCATTTTGAATTTAAAAATAATCAAATAATAGAGAATTATTTTGAAATCTCTAAAAATAAAAGCTACATTTGAGAGTTTGAAATTTAAAAGATATATATTTAAATTATCCAAAAATCTATTTTTTTTAAGTAATCAAGAAATTCATTTTAAAGATAATATATGAGTACATTTTAGTTTTTTATATTTAAAAGGATATATAAATCTAGATTATTAATAAATTCATTTTAAAAATAATATATTTTACATTTTAGATTTATTCTTCTCTTTAAAAATATTTACTTGGGTGTTTTAAAGTTTTTATTTTTTTTATTTTGTTAATGTTTCTAGTTTTTATTTCAGTAGAAATTTTGTGATTTGGATGGATATATGTAATTAAATTAATCTATAAATAATTTAAATATATATTATTATATTTGAGATTTTAAAATTCACAAAGATAGAGATATATATTTAGATTATTAGAAAATCTATTTTAAAATATCATATATTACTAAGATTTTTAAAATTAAAAAGATATTATCTAGATTACTAAGAAATTTATTTAAAATTTAAAAAGATAATATATTTAAATTAAATTTTGTTGATAACAATATTTAATTATAACTTACAGATTTTGTTGGTAACAATTTATTTAAATTATATATTTAAAAAATATATATAAAGATAATTATATATTTCTTAAAAAATTATTTATTTAAAATGATAAAAAAATAATAATAATCAATTATTATTATTATTATTATCTTACGTATCATTCAAAAAAATTATCCATATAACTATCTATGTGATAGGTTTTGTCAGATTTTTATGTCTATTACAATATAATATTATATATGATTGAAGATAATCATTAGTGGTGTAAATTTGAATCTTTAAATTGGCTGACATGGCTTAAACTTGACCAAGTTCCATCGTATGTGGACTTCTTTTATATATTTTAGGGACTACAAATCTAAGAATTTTTTTGGTCTAAGTCCCTACATTTTTTTATCATGTTTTCTTTTTTAATTATAAATTACAAAGTTTGTTGGCAACAATATATTTAAATTATATATTTAAAAAAATATAAAAAGATAATTATATATTTTAAAATTTCTATATATTTAAAATGATAAATAATAATAATAATAATAATATAATAATAATAATAATATTCATCATCATCATCATCATCATCATCATCATCATCATCATCATCATCATCATCTTACGTATTATTCAAAGAAACTATCTATATAACTATCTATGTGATAGGTTTTATCAGATTTTTATGTCTGTTACAATATAATGTTATATACGATTGAGGATAATCATTAGTGGTATAAATTTCAATCTTTAAATTGGCTGACATGGCTTAAACTTGACCAAGTTGCATCACATGTGGACTTCTTTTATATATTTTACAAATCTAAGAATTTTTTTGGTCTAAGTCCCTACGTTTTTTTATCATTTTTTTAAATTATAAATTATTAAAATTATGATTAGGAAAATAATCAAAATAAATTATTTGAGATGGAGTAATTAGTTGGTTATGTTAATTACTAAAGGTGTCAAAAGTTGATTCTATGAAATTTGGTGATGGTACACATTTTCATTGTCTTTTGATTGATAAGAGGTAAGAGAAAATGAAAAACAAAAAAAGAAATTTGTAGTTAAACAGTTGAGAATTTATCTTGAATTTTTGTTTTACATGGGAATTTTAATGGAGTTATAAGTATTAAGAATTTGTTTTGAATTTCATATAAAATTTTAATAAATTTATAAGGGCTTCACCCTTATAAATAAGTTATTATCCAAATAGTTAGACACAAAAAAAAATAAAATTAAGTGAGTAGGTTATTAAAATAATATGATTGATTTTAAGATTTGATTATATATTTATAATTTTTTATAATTAATAAAATTTTTCTCTTATTTATAGAAGTAGGCAAATGAAATGTTAAATCACGTTAAATTATTATATTTTACATAGATAATTTATGATTTGATTTTGTTTTCATTAATTTGTAAATCCAAGATTTTTGGTTTAATAACAGGAATCAGAGCAGGTTAACATAAATGATTTTATGTTTGATATATGATTTACTCTCTCGTTTACTAGCTACATTGGGTAGATGAATTTTTATATAGTATTTTAACTGTCCTTCGGATAAATGATGAATTTTTAATTATAAAAAAAAGAGAAATTATCTGAAGTGAAATTTAATTTTTCTCTTAATAGGATAAAGAGATAAATGAAAATGAGTTTAAAATGATACATTTAATTTGGATTCTGGTTTTTCTGTAAAATCTTAATTTCATTTTTCAAATCTGTCCAAGTTTGTGAAAGAATTAATGAAGAGGAAAATTTTAATAATAGGGACTTATACTAGTGTATTCTTACATTATTTTAGATTATTAAATCAAAATTTTAAATTTAAAAATATTATTTTAATTTAAATGAATCATAAATTTAATTTTAATTTAACGATCCAAAAACTATAGGAGATTTGTGCTCAAATTTTAAATGGTAATTTTTCTTTTCTCATCTCCTTACCATCCAACAAAAAAAAATTTAGTTTGTGCTCTCCATGCACCCTTTCAGAATATTATACATTGAAAGAGCATAAATTTAACTGCTATCAAAGTTCCCAATGTCTATCAAAGAAATTTACTTTCACAAAAGCCTTGCACCTTGAAAATTCATCCAATATTACATGTTATGTCTGCTAAAATTAACCGTTCAAAAAAGCCTCCATGAAATCAACAATGAAAATCTAAAAGCTCCAAGGAATTGCTCGAACCTCTCTATTAGAAAAAAAAAAAAAAAAAACCTGAACCAACGTACGAGCATCTGTCCTCTTTACCATGTCGATGATGATGACGTGATTGCAACCTTGTGTTTCCAAAGTCTGCCCTTAGTCCCGAAGAGCTGTGTCATGTCCTGAATCATCAATGTGTGCAGTCAATTTTCTTTGGTCCGAAGCAATAAAAAAGAGTAGATATCATTTTCAGAGGAAACCAGCCATACATAGCATCTAGAAGAAGCAACGACCTTCTCCAATGCACAATTTTGTTCATAATTGTCTTTTTGACTTTTGTAACGAATTTTCTTCTATCTAAACAGGATTCAAATTCCTAAAAGAGAGTTCTACAAGGCTAAATTCTGCAATCTATAGAAAGGTAGAGTCAGAAACACGTTATGCTTTCTTCGCCGTTGAGGTTTCCAAGAGTACTCAGCTTTGAACGCTTTAAAAATCCATGCCCCCTGTATCAAAAATTCATCAGCTGAATATAGGTTGGTCATCCATTTCAAACCAAACAATATATGTAATTTTATAAACCCAAAGCGTCCATCATTGCAGCCTTCAAAGATATGAACCTGTAGTTGACTCTTGATCCCTTTAAAGAGTAGGAAAGTTGGTTACCTACAACTGCCATCATTGCATAGTCTCCCTATAAAAACCACAACATTCTTCCATCGCTGCATCAATTCTAGCCACATTTCAAAGTTGCAGGAAATCAGCACAATCTACAGGAATTCTCAGCAATTACCATGAAGATGGCAACGTGTCTTGTCCTGGCCGTCGTAGCTATGCTTTGTGCAGGAGCTACAGCGCAGTCAGGTTGTACTAGTGTATTGATCAGTCTGTCACCCTGCCTCAGTTACATGACCGGAAATTCATCAACCCCATCTCAACAATGCTGCACACAGCTAGCTAATGTTGTGCTTTCTTCACCACAATGCTTGTGCGAGGTCCTCAATGGTGGCGGTTCATCACTGGGGATAACCATCAACCAGACTCAAGCTTTGGCCTTACCTGGCTCATGCAATGTTCAGACTCCACCCATCAGCAGCTGTAATGGTAAGGATGCAATTACATATGTATTTCAATTTAATCTCAATCTTGCATAAATTTCAACAAAAACTTTTGCTTATTACAGGAACTTTAAGGTTTCTGCAACAATCAATCAGGAAATAACTGAGAAATAAAAATAATAATAGTTTAAAAGTTCTTCATTTAATTAAGAGATGATTGGAATTTACTCAAAAATTTGTCTGGTATTACTAACACCTCGCCTGCTTGTTATCAGCTGCTTCTCCAGCTCCAGCGGACTCTCCAGTTGCATCACCAGAATCAGGGAGCATAATTCCCACGGGTACAAAATAGTTGTTTTCTTCCAGACTATTTCTTTCATTGCCAGATGACTGCCATGTTTAGGCATCCCATTCACTCTGATTTTTTCACATAGAATTTTAAACAATCTCGAATAGCATGAAAACAATGAGTTATATTTGGCAAAACTTTTCTCTTTGTTCCTCAACTTTGCCCATCGGAGTAAATGTTAAAAACGGGTGCAGGAGGTGGATCTAAAACAGTACCATCCACGCAGGAAGATGGCTCTTCATATGGAGGCACCACCAAATTGTCACTCTCTTTGCTCATCTTCCTTCTATTGGCCACATCATATAGTTCAATCTTCTCATCACACTGAATGTTCTCTAGTTTGCCCTAACTCTCATGACACTGTCCTGGTAGCGAACATTCTATGAGATTCTTGATTTGTTACTTACTTTCCCTTTGGTTGAGGATGCATGTGATATTCATACTTTTATCCCCTCCAAGGGCCAATATGTTTTTGTCTTCCCTTCTCAATAAAGATTGTTTATGATTACTACTGAATGTCTAATAGAGGATTTATTAACGTATAGCTCTTCAAAGTGACAAAAAGTTAAACCTGAGGTTTAACTTAATTGGTTTATCTAATTGTATTAATAGGTGACATTCAACAAGTACGAATTCAAATCATAACACATGTAATTCTTTCTTTTATACTCAGGCTGTGACTGCACCTCTTTTGTACATAAATAAAAGTGACAGAAAGTAAAAAAATCATCAAAGCAAGAACACAATACTAACATATGGAAGTGAATTAGAGTTGAAGCTCAAATGATATAGAAGTCTATACACTCAAGACAACAATATTGCAATTCTGTCATGTGTTGAGGTCAACAAGCAGTGACAAAGTGGCCGAATTGATAAATCAAAATTGTAATTTGCTAATGATGTTTTACAATTAACTCATGCGAAACCTTAAGCAGAATGCTTCTTGAAAACCGCCTTGCGCTACTAATGTTAGTATTCCGAACGGTCAATTCATTCCAGCAGAATTTCAAAAGGTTACATGTGCATTGGCACTCAATAAAACAAAACCATCAGCCAAGAGTAACCATATGGTTTAGATATCATCATAATGATCCCATCTTTATGTCATTCCTGTTACAAAGATTAAATTAATTCAAGCTATAAAGGGCTTTCGCGTGCTCTTAGGAAGCTATGTTTTGAAGCTGAAATTAGAAGCCTAAAAATCACCACATCCAAGGTGGGAGATGGCAATCTAAAGAAATCAGATGACCAAAACTTTGTCTTAAAGCAACAAATCGGATGAAAGATAATAGTGTCAACAGTCATGCTACTTGCTTGGATGGCAAGCCAATTGGATTCACAGCATTCAAGCCGGCTTCTGCCAATGATAGATGCAGAGGATTAATAAGTTATGCTTTGGGTTCAAAGTACTGGGGCAAAGGTATTATCACAAAAGCTGTGAAAATGGTTGTTCCAATTATGTTTAAAGAGTTTGCAGATGTTGAGAGAGTGCAAGGTCTTGTTGATGTGGATAATCAAGGGAAAGATCACTGATGTTTTGTATTTAGCCCATTGATCCCTCATCTCATGGCAAGTTAAAGGGTTTGTTTGATTTTTTTTCCTTATTTCTTTTTTGATCAAAAAATTGTTATTAAACTTTAGCAAGAATAGCAAACCTTTTCAAAGCTACATATTTGCTTTAATTGTAAGTCACAGCTTTAAGTTGCAAAACCTCCATGCCCAAGCTTGGAGGCAGAAAAAAAGCCCAGTTCACCATACATAAACCTTTGTCTGGATTTGCCAGCACTGAAAGGGTAGATTGTTTTTAAAGTGATATGCACTAAAGGTAAGATTTTTTTAGGACATTTCCCTGCTACAAAAAGTTTCTAAATGGCAAACCAAAAGACAGTCAGAATAATGGACAATACTTGCTGCAATCAACTTACGGTGATCTATTTTATAGTTCAACCATAAAAAGGAGAAGGAAAAAATTTTTAATCTAATGATTAAATTAATAACATGTATTAGTTTATAGCTCAACCATCAAATTGTTTTTTTTTTTTTTTTTTTTTTCTTTACATCTTATCAAGCAGAACGTAAATATAAGTGTATTTATTAGTATTCTATAGTTCTCACAGTTTCAATTGGGGAGTGAAAAGATCATATTAAATCTAACAATTTAAAACATCATGTGAACAACACAAAAATGGAATGATTTAAAATTTTAACGAAAAAACATATATGAGTTTTACAAAAATAAAAAAATGTATAACTTATTTTCCTTATGAACATGAATCATATAATTTTCATATAAAATTTGATACAAATTATGAATTATCAGGTCTAAGAACTACTAGGGAAGAACTAAAAATCTTAAATCATTCTTAAATTTTACTTGAACATTGTGGAATGATCCTTCTCTTTGTGCTTGATTTACTTATTAGTTTAATTCTTCCTTATCCCATAGCTGAATGAATAATTCAGTTGAATAAAGTAAGCGGACAAGCTTTTCTCAACAAGTCACCTGCAGCTTGGACTTTGGATTCTTATCAGATAATCAATTGCCAGCCAAGAGGTTGGTTCAATTTAATGCACCAAATTCTACATTATTTGACCAGGTTCTCGTTTCTGATTACAACAACTGACATATATTTATGGCTAGAGTAACCCGTTATCTTAGTTGGATCACTGGTTCCAGGGAAGAGGCCCCGCCATACCTTGAGAAAGTTGCTATACCCCAACCTTATCGTAGGTCCATGTTTAGATGATCATTCGATCGGATATGTTTCAATCAAGCCAGGATCAAGTGATGATAAATGCAGAGCCTCACGGTACCTTGGGTATTTAGTGAGTGCAGAGTACTGAGGACAAGGAATTGTTGCAGCTGCATTGAAGATGGGGTTTCCAGGATTGGTAAGGCATGAAGCTTTTGCAAAGGAAGAAAATCAGGGTCCCAAAAGGTGTTGGAAAAGGTTGAGTTTTTGAAAGAGTGCCTGTTAAGGAAGTATGGGTTTTCAAAAGTGAAAACAGAGACATCATTGTCTATAGTTTCTTATCAACAGATAGGATTGATTGGGTGATTGTTTAAATTACCCCTATCATTTTCAAAATTATCATAATAATTTAATCATTAAAATGATTTTATTACTAAAATGATTTTATTGTTTGTGATTTGAAATTATTTTATTTTGTTAAAATCATTAATTCTTAGTAATTAAAAATCAATGTGTTTGATATTATTAAAAATTAGACATTATTTTGTTTGAAAGTAAATAATTATGTATATTATAATAATTATATAAGTTAATAATTAATGTTATTTAAAGATAATAACGTGTATATAAAATATTAGTGATATTTTATTTACTTCATAATAAATATTATTAAATTAAAAATATATTTTTTGATAGTAAACTAATTTTTATATTATAAATTATGTAAAAAAATATTTGAATTAAAAAATAAAACTAATGTATTACAATCAAAATATTATATTATAACTAAATTTTTAAAAAATTACAAAAAAAAATCACATAAAATATTTTTGAACTTGTTATAATAAATAATAATTTAAAAATATAAAAATTATAATATAAAGTTATTCAATTAATTTTAAGAAGAAGTTTTTGATTTTATATATTCAATGGATAATATTTATTTTTATTAATTTTACATATCACTTTATTTTAATGATAAAATTTTTTATCTCTTTGGATGAGAATTAAATTATCCTTCAAAGCATTGATCTAATAATTCTTAATGATTTAAAATTACTATTACATAAAATCATTAATTGATTACTAAACACAATAATCTAATCATTATATATAAGTCACCGTAATTTTTTTAACGACCACTTTATATCAAACACATCTTAAAAATTTCAAAGTTCATATTGTACTTTGGGCCACATTGAGGACTAACCGGCCCACAACCTTAATACCTTAGGGAAGAGGGCATTTTTAATGCTGTAACAAGGTCGCTATGTCCCATCCTTGGCTTAAATTAGATTATGTAAATTTAAAACAAAAGCAGTGCAGAAAGACAGTATTTAATGTAATCCATCAGATAAGATATTTACACGTATGACTTTCTCCCAGGATAACCATGAATTTCCAAACAACATTTATACAATTTGTCTACTTGTTTCTAAATGAGTGATGAGCATTGGGGTACTTCAATTGATTTATCTCGAAGGAGTATGAACCGTATTGTTCGTCCCACCTGTTATTGTGTGGCAAAAGTTTACATTGTATTTGATATATATATCATTGAAGGGAGCATTCACTTATAATTATTATAGCATAATTAATTAATTATAATTTAAAATTATGTAAGATCTATAAAAAATTTTATGTGAATACGTTTATAAGTATGAATCTCCACACAAATTTTTTTATTGTGATTCAATAATTATAATATTATAATAAAAATAATTATAACTAATATACTCTATTAATATATTAATTATAAAATTATAAAGTACAAGAACTATTTTGACTGTATTATCATTGTGGAAATAGAAGTTCTAGTTTTTTAAAATAATTTCATTTGCTAAAATTGTAAATGGTAAGATCATATCACCTCAAGCTGAGAGCTGATTAATTGGAGCACTGAAATTGCCCTTTCTGCTGGATTCATATATGTAGCTTCGATTGATCATCTACTTAGGAAAATTATTGTATAGTGCACTGAAATTTGTTCATAAGTGATTTCTAGTACGCCAACGAGTATTTGACTTTGCAGCGTAAGGGTGTTTAGGCATTGAAGGGAAGTCCAAGTTCAATGAATAATCTCCTTATTTTTGCCAAGTTTTATAGTTAGTGAAATCGGATGAGTCCAAAATAAGATAGAGCAAAATAAAAACTAAAAAAAAAAAAGTGACGTTTAGTACTCTTTAATCTTATCAAGCCTTTATCTGGATTTCTTACCAAGCATTAATCTAGACGCATCCAGATGATGAAATCAAAGTAGGTCCCATTTGTTTGGAGCTTGATCAAGACTTGAGAGGTTTTCCATGGCCCATTTTTGCTTCATAAGTCCTTTGAGAGGACATCAATTTCATTACAATCACATTCATGTTTTCTATTTTTTGTTTGAATTGATAAAATCTATATATTTTAAACAGTTAAAACTTAAAGTTTCAGTTATAATTAGGATATTCTAATTAATAAAGAGAGACATGAATGTCAAATAAATAAATATATATATATATCTATGGGTCCCTTTCTTCAATCTTAACCTTTAGGATGGTCATAAAATTATCAAGATCAAGGTTACATCATGAAAGAAAATATTGAAGTAATTCCCACTTGCTCCAACTATATATATATATATATATATATATATATATATAGGGTTAGGGTTTTTGTGCATTTGACTCTCATTTTTTTTAATAACTTGATGCATAAGTTATTAGAAAATATTTTCAAAATATGAAAATTAAGTAATAACTTAATAAAAAGAAATCATGTTAAGTTATTAAATAACCTAAGGTGTGGTTCCAAGATCAATAACATAATTCTAAGCTTAATAGAATATAGTTAAGAAAGTTATACATGCAAATAATTGGTCGTCATGCTCAAAAGAGTCAACTGCCATATTCAAAGGAGAAGATTTGTCGACTACCAATGGCATAAAGTTGGCTACTTTGAGAAACAGAAACTAAACATAGCTTTTGTGTAAAATAGCAATCAATTGTTGTAGCTAGAAACGAGTGGAATTGATTCCGAACCCTAATAGAATCGAATGTCAATATTTAAAAAGTCTTTTGGAAATTAATCCATGCCATAATGGTTGACTGTCATTAAAGAGGAATCGACTGCTCTATATCAAGCTATAATTGGAACCTTTTGGAAATGGAAAGGAACAAGTTGTTCACATATCGAATGCATTCTATAAGATGAAAGGAGTCAACTGCTTTATAGTGAAGTTGACTACCTTGCTTAAAAAAGCATTTTGGAAATTGGAAATAGAAAAAGGCAACCGATTGCCTTCTAGGTAGAGTCCATTGCTATATGTGAAAAGTTATAATGAAAAATATGTTTGTAATCTTTAGAAAGATATATTTCTAATTAAAAGGAAGTGATCATTGATTGAAATAATACAATAAAAAAATTACAACCATAAAATTTAATCTCTGTAAATAGATATTGATGTGAGTTCATTTGTACACCATAAAAATTCAAAAAACTCTTTCCCTTTCTTCCAATCATTTCTCATTCAAAGGTAAGTTTCTTTAGTATTGTTTACTGAAGAAATAAGCCTTAAGGAATGTGGCATTTGTAGTACATCTTAAAGTAATTTCATCCATGATTGAAGGTCCTAACTACACATTAAGGAGGCTACAAAATGTTTTCTATTTATTAAGATATTCAATCATCAACAAGTTGTTTTTCTTATAGCCTTGTATACATTATTTTATCTAACAGTTTTAAGACTTATTTGGCAATATGGACAAGTTCAATTCCATAAAAGAGATGATAACCAATTTCCAAATATTAGAACAATTTGATGAAGGCAACTTCCTAAGGTGGCAATAAAAGATCCATATCTTCGTCAATACATTGAAGATTCCATATGTTCTCACTACTCTTAGGTCGGAAGAAAAAAATGATGAAACTCACAAAAGGCAAAAGTGAGAGAATAATAATTATACATGCATGGGCTATATTTTAAAAGTATGTCCAATTCTTTATTTGATACCTACATTACATGTACATTGACAAATAGAGTATAGGATAAGTTGGATGCAAGGTACATGAAAGAGGATGCTAAATCCAAGAAGTTTCTATTTCAAGATGGAACATGTACAAGATGACTAATTCTAAATCGATCATGGATCAATTTTTTGAAATTGAGGCTATCTTGAATAAGTTTAAACAATACAAGATAGAAATGGATGAAGCATTTTTTGTGCCTTCTATAATTGAAAAACTTATTTCATTATTGAAGGATTTCAAGAAAATATTAAAACACAAAAAAAAAGATTTTAATCTTGAAGAACTTATGAGTCATCTTCACTTGAAAGAGTAATACCACAAGAAAAATGACAAAGAAAAGCAAGCTAGTTCTTTGAAGTCAATGTAGTGGAAAGATGTAAAGCTATCCAAATCCACAAAGAGAAAGGAACTTTCACCAAATGCTAAGAAATTCAAAAAGAAGAAAATGTGTATATTTCTATTGTGGGAAGCAATGTCATTTCAAATATGATTGCTTTGCAAAATAAAGAAAGAAGCACCAAAAGCAATCAAAGAAAGTTTTGTTGCTATGAATTTTGAATCAATGTCAGAGAAGATAAGAAGTCATGGTATATTGATTCCAACACCATAAAGCATGTTTGCAGTAAGAAAGTCTTGTTCAAAACTTTTCAAGAAGAGAATGTAGGCAATGAGCTTTACATGGAAAATTTTTCAAAAACTGAAATCAAAGGTAAGGGAATTCAATTAAAATTCATTTATCATAAAACGCTAACAATTACCAATGTTTTGTATGTCCTCAAAGTTAGGAAAAACTTTGTATTCTTTAGCTTGCTTAATAAACATGATTTCAAGTTAGTCTTTGAAAGAGACAAGTTTATCTTGTAGAAGGGTGGCATTTTTGTGGGATATGCTTATAATGGCATGTTTAAACTTAATGTATCCTCTATTATAAAAAGTAATAATAATTCGTTTGCTTGCTTGCCTGATTTTTTTTTTTTTTATCTTTGGCATTATAGATTAGGACATGTTCATTATAGAATAATGAATGCAATGTCTAAATCAAGTTTAATTTCATGTGTTACAATGAATTATGGTAGATGAATAACATGCATGCTTACTAAAATTAGTAGAAAACCTTTTTATAAAGTTGAAAAAAGTTCTAAAATCCTAGAATTAATACATAATGATGTATGTGATTTGCATAGTTCTCTTTCAATAGGTGGTAAAAAGTACTTGTAACTTTTATAGATGATTACTAAAGATATTGATATGTTTACTTAATTTATTCTAAAGATGAAGCTTTGGATAAGTTTAAAACTTATAAATACTAAGTAGAAATGCATTGTAATTCTAAGATTATGACATTAAGAATTGACAAAGGAGGTGAATATTTTGATCCTAATTTCTTTGAATCTAATGGAATAATACATGAGGTAACACCTTCTTATAGTCCACAATCTAATGGTGTAACTGAAAGGAAAAATAGATCATTGATCGAAATGGTTAATGCATTGTTATCTTACTCCAGTTTAAGATAAGATTTTTAGGATAAGGCATTGTTAACTTTATGACAAATACAAAATAAAGTTCCTAAAAAAAGGAACAAGTTAACCTTATACGAACTATGAGAAGGAAAAGAAGCCTAATCTAAATTATTTTAAGGTATGAGGCTATAGAGCAATAGTAAGAGTTTCTGAACCTAAAAAAAAGAAGAAATTAAGTGAAAAGTAAATTAAATGTATATTCATTGGCTATGCTTAACATAGCAATGCATAAAAATTTATGGTAATAGAACCAAATGACTCAGTTCTTATTAATATTATTATTGAACTAAGGATGTTATCTTTGATTAATATAAATTCAAACTACAATCTTATTCCAAAAAAATTAACCTAGATAGCTCAAAAGAGTAAGAAAAGGTAACTTTTATTAAAAAATAAGATAACCTTGTACCTAAAACAAGTAAAAGAGTAAATAAAGTTAAAGCCTTTGATCCAAAAGTTCACATATTCCTAGTTGAAAGAACAAGAGAAACAATAAAGAAACATATTGAATATATTTTCAATATGGAATTGGATCTTAAGGCATTTGAAGAGGTAATGAAGTCTCTACATATAGCTTTTTGGAAAAAAGTTATAAATGAAGAAATAGATTTTATTATGGGAAATAATACATGAATCTTAGTTGATCTACCTCCTGCTTACAAACCTATCAGTTAAAAGTGGATTTTCAAAAAGAAAATGAAAGTCAATAGAACTATAGACAAGTTTAAAGTTAGACTTGTTGCTAAGGGATTTACACAAAAGCATGGCATTGATTATTTTGATAATTATGCATTGGTAATAAGAATTGCTACAATAAAAATGCTTATAACTTTGGTTTCCATATATTAACTTGAAATTCATCAAATGGGTGTTAAAATAGAATTCTTAAATGGTGAATTAGATGAGGAAGTATATATACAACAACCAAAAGGGTTTTTACTTCTATGACTATAAAAGAAAGTGTGTAAATTGATTAAGTCTTTATATGGACTTAAACAAGCTCCTTAGTAATGGCATCAAAAGTTTGATGATGTTGTGCCAGTTAATGGATTCAAGATCAATGAATTTGATAAATGTGTTTATAGTGAATTTGAAAAGAGGAAAGGTGTCATCATATGTCTATATGTGGATGGTGTGCTAATTTTTGGTATAAGCATAAAATAAGTTGAAAATACTAAAACATTCTTGTCTAGCAATTTTCTTATGAAAGATATGGGTGTTACAAATGTGATTTTAAAAATCAAGATAATTAGAGAAAATTCTAATATAACTTTTTCACAATCACGTTACATTAAGAAGATTATCAAAAAATTTAGTCATTTTGATAATGCAACAGTCCCAACACTTATTTATCTTAAATTGAAATTAGTTCCAAATAAAAAGATGTCAATTGCACAACTTCAATATGCCAAGGTTATAAGTTGTTTAATAAATGCAATGACTTACACTAGACCGAACATAGCTTATGCAGTTGGTAAACTTAGTAGATATACAAGCAACCCAAGTAATTTTGCATTCGAATTATATTACAAGAGTCTTTAAATACTTAAGAAAGACTATGGATTATGGTATTTGTTATTATGATGAACCTTCAATTTTAAAAGGATACATTATGCAAGTTGGATAACCAATATAGAATATCATTCATCCATAAGTGGATGGGTTTTTATGATTGGTGGGGGTGCAGTTTCTTAGTGTTCTAATAAGCAAACTTGTATAACAAATTCTACTATGGCCTCTAAATTTATGGCATTAGGTTTAGCATGCACAAAAGCAAAATGGCTAAGGAATTTACCACTAGAAATTCTTTTATGGCCAAAGCCATTGTTACTTATGTCAATCAATTATGATAGTCAAGCTACGCTTGCAAAAGTATATAGTCAAGTGTACATAAGTCTAAGACATAGCTATGTTAAACAACTCATAAGAGATATGGCATTTCAAACTTTCATTGGAATGGGACTCAACTCCATAAATTAAGTCACACATGATAGAATCTTAACTTAACGTTTAATTGCACATAAAGTCTTGAGTTTTAATGAGTAAAGTAGATTATTTGAATGAGATTGCAAGTACTTTAAATTAAAACCAACCCAAATAGATAGGTACTTGAACCATATGTGGAAAGGTTGAGATTTAACTCTTATTGAATCCATAACATGTAAATTTAATGTTGTAATGCTTCTATGGTTGCATTTTTGTCAAAGTTCACCTATATTAGTGGAAGTGATGCCATTTTCAGGAGCAAAGATTTGACTTTGAAAAAACACTTATGAACATACAGGACCTACAACCATTGAAATTGTGTTAGAACAAGGCTAAATAACATTTTGGTAGGATTTGATATTTTGTGTGTGGTATTAGTGCATTACTAGACATATAAATTCATTGGTTCAATGATTTAAGATCATATAAATTCATTGGTTCAATGATTTAAGATCTATCATTCCATTTGACTAAATTAGCACTAAAGTAAAGATTTTGAAATCATGTTGTATGATATCTTTACTTATGCATAAAAATTTTAGAAATATTGAAACTAAACCCTATTTTTAGAACAAGTAAGGGAATGTTAGAAAATATTTTCAAAATATGATTAAGTAACTTAATCAAAGAGAAGTCATGTTAAGTCATTGATTAAGTTAAGTTAATCAAACAGAAATCATATTAAGTTATTGAATAACTTAAGGTTTGTTCCAAGATTAATAACATGATTCTAGACTTAATAAAATCTAGTTAAAAAGGCTATACATGTAAACAATTGACTACCATGCTTAGAAAAGTCCACTACCAAAGGCATAGAGTCGATCTCTTTAACAAATAGAAGCTAAACATAGTTTCTATGTAAAATAACAATTGCCTGCTATAGCTAAAAATAAGTGGAATTGATTCCTAACCTTAATGGAATTGACTACCAATATTTAAAAGTATTTTAGAAATTAATCTATGTCATAGTAGTTAATTGCCATTGAAGAGGTGTTAACTACTCTATATTATGTTGTAATTAGAACCTTTCTAGAAATTAAAAAGAGTAGACTGCTCACCTGTCGAGTACATTTTATAAGATAAAAGGAGTCGACTACTCTATAGTAGAGTCACTTGCCTTCCTTTAGAATGCATTATGGAATTTTGAAATATAAAAAGGTAGTCAACTACCTTTTAAATGGAGTCAACTATGCTATTGAAAAGTTATAATTCCAAAACATGAAAAATGGTTTCTCTTTGTGTGAAAAGTTTGATTATTCATATCAACAAATATGTCTATAATATTTTAGATAGACCTATTTCTTATCAAAAGGAAGTGATCTTTGATTGAAATAATACAATCAAAGAGTTACAACCTTAGGATTCAATCTCTATAAATAGAGGTTAATGTGAGTTCATTTGTATAACATAACAATTCAAAAATCTTTCTTCCTTTCTCTCAATCCTTTCCCATTCAAAGGTAAGTTTTTTTTAGCATTGCTTACTAAAGAAAACCTTGTTGAAGACAAGGTATTTTCATTCTTTTCAAGGAGTATTTATTGGCCTATTTTATTGGTGCAAAGTAAGAACAAACAATGCTACATTGTGCATTTTGGTTCACTCTTTTTGCATACTATAATTAGTTAGAGTGAAATAAGTTTTAAAAGAAGTGGCATTTGTAGCACTCATTAAAATCATTTCATTCATGATTGAAGGTCCCAACTACATATTAAAAAGGCTAAGTTCTCTAGTTATCAAGATATCCAAGTATCCACAAGTTATTTTTTTTTATAGTCTTCTATGCATTATTTTATCTTACATAATTTCCTTACCCATGCTATTACTCTTTTAATAAACATTAAAGATTCTATTGTTAATATGATTGTTAGCTACAAATAAACGTCATACTAAGATTTGATTAGGCCAAATCCTATGTAGATATGTCTATTTAAATTCTCTAAGCCAAATACTAGTTATGATAAAAGAGATATTTATAGTTTACACATTTTTATTTTTAATTAAATGTTAATTATTATATGAGTAGATAGATGAAAGAAGAAGAATTTAACATTTTGATTACTGATAATCAATTTATATCAAATCATATAAATTATAAGTTCAAATATTAAAAATATATAATATATAATATACATAAAGTTACAAAGATATCAATAAGAAAAATAAATAGTTTATCTCGTAATGATCAGAAGCAGATCAAACCACTAGTCAAACTTGTTAAATTGATGGTTTGACATCCAAATCGATTTGATTCTAGTATTAAATTGATTTTTCAATTCATGTAATACCTTTATCAATTTATAATTAGTTTTTATCAGATTGTACTAAACAACAAGTACGCATACAATGCAAGTAGAACACATCTTTCATACTTTTTCTCCTCAATTTTGTTATATGCCTTTTCTTTAATTTTTTATTATCACAAATTATGATTTACACTTACAGACCCCTCATATAATCTTCTACACTCTAAGAAGTCAATAAATTAATCTTCCAATTTAATATGGGGTCTTGGAATTCATTAATGAATTGATACTTGAAACTTAAGTTTAGTCTAGCATTACTATTGTGATTAGAAAAAGTTTAAATTAGAAAAACAATTTTCACCCAAAAATTTCTAAAATTAGAAAAATAATTTATCATGAAAAAATTTTTAAAAACCACCTATACGTGCATTTGAAAATGAATGTTAACTATCGTTTATTGAAATTTTTAATCTAAATTTTTCATCATTCTGACAAAATTTAGAAAAAAAACATTCTCACTTAAAATTTTCAAAAATATCCATTTGTGCATTTTTAGAATTTTATCATTGGGATAATTACCATTTGTTTCCAAATTTTTTATTAAAATTACATTTTTATTTACAAAAATAAAATTTCTTAAATAATTAAAAGCCAAAACTTATCCTAATTTGTAAATTTAAATAACACACATACACATATATATTATATATATGAAAAATAAATAAACAAATAGAACATATAAATAAGACAAGAATGAAATTATTAAATAAATAGAACAAATATAAACTAAATAGAAAAAAGAAAAAGAACTAGAAAAAAAGAGAGGAAGTAAGATATACGAGTCAGGTCTTAACCAATATAAGCACGGGTCATTAGATCAAACTGTGAGTCATGCAAAATTTTTAAGTCAAAATAATGCTACTGTAAATCTTTTAGAAAGCCCAAATTTCTTGTTCATTTTTCCTTAGCTCATCGCTCTCTACACCTCAATTCTCTCTAACCTCTCTCTAGAAACTTTAAAACACCAGTGCCAAAAACTTCTTCTAACTCTAAAATTCAATGGAAATCAAAATTCGATCACCATTTTTACAGTGCACCACCATTTGCTAGTAGCCAAACACTTCAAAAACATTTCCTTTCTCCAAAAGATCTCGATCTCCTTTTTTTTCATTTTCAAATAAACTCTTCTCAAATTTTCCTAATCAAACCTAGATCTAACCCTAAAACTAAAAATCCCCATTATCCATACACCTTTTGCAAACCCAAGAAAACATAATAGATTTTCCTTTTCCCATTTCTTAGCCTAGTAGAAACATAGTAAACCCAACAAATTAAAACCATCAAAAAGCAACAAAATCACTACCTAAAGCTAATTTTGCCTATAATTGCTCTTGATTACAATAGATTGTGCTTCTGCTAATGAATGCATCTCTATGGTTAATATGTAAACCTTGTTTATGGAAATTACTTATTATTGTATCCTAGAAATTATAGAGTGTGGTTGTATGATTGTGGTGTATTTTTTAGGCTGCTGATTGTTACTTCTTTTTTGTGTTTTTGAGTTTGTGACTTTGTGTATCTCTAGTGTAATTGATCTTCTAATATGATTATATGGTTGTTTTTATAGGGAATCACTTCCAATTTCAAAAGAAATCTTGATCAAAGGAGTTTTAGCCCAGAAACATTCACTTTTGTAGTTTCATTAGGATTATGGCTTGTAAGGGATTTTTTTATGCCGAGTTTATCGAAGGTTAAACCTTGAAATAAGGAAGAAAGAGAAGAATAGTGGTTAAAAACAAAAGCTTAAAGTGGTATTGACGTTTGTGCTTTGACATTTAAGTCAGAGATCGACAGGGAAGATAATAGGAAAAAAATGTTAGAAAAGTAAAAAAAAGTAAGATGGTGAAATGGTACCTAGATGGTCTTATTTATACCTATAAAAAAAGAGGACATGGGCAGCCTAGGCTGCCTAAGGTCAACCCTAGGGCCTAAGATGACCTAGCAGATAGAGTTGACATGAACTTGCCTTTAAAGCTAATTAGATGTTAACTATCCATTGTAGGGATGACAAGTTAGCATTTAGTGGGGCTTACTGGGTAGATTGGTGAGGTGGTAGGGCTAAAGTGGCCCTACGAAATCAGGTCGACCTAATACATCAGCTTGGCCCAAAAGTTAAAAATGCCCTTACCTATCTATTGACAGTCTCTAATGGGAAAATATTATTTTACCCTTTGTACCTAAAAATACCTCTAACATTTTATCTCTTTAATGAGTAGTCTGAGAATCAAACTAACAAATGTTGATTGAACCAATCTGATATGGTCTCAGTGATGTCGAGCTTAAATTCTTAAACATGGGCTTTAAGAGCTTTATTTAGTTCATCTAATCTAAAGTCACCTAGGTGAATGACCAAGAATGTCGATATGAATGAGGATCGGATCAGGTAGGCTTATAGGCAGTTGTTGATGTGTTTTGTACGTTTGATGTCACACCTGGTTATAATTTGCTTACTTGTTATTATGATGATCGATTTGGGACTTATGATTTTTTGTTGGTTTTGAATTTCTTATGTTAGTACATGGCTGATCTAACATGTTACAGGTATTTGATAGATGTGAATGGTATTTGCTGAATGATCTGTGTGCCTTTTTTGCATTTAATTAGAAGAAAAAAATTAGGCAATAAAATGAATTAGGGTTGAGAATGTGAAGGGTCATCATCAATAACCATTTTGGCTACGTGGCACAATTTGGAGGTGTTTATCTGATCTCTGTGCTTGCTATATAAAGGGTCATTTAGGGCCTCCATTTTTCACATTATAGCCTTCTAATTATCAATCTAACCTAATTTAACTGACCTCTAATACTTTTAACCTTTTTTTAACCAACTTTCTCTTTTTTCTAACTCCTCAAAACATTTTTTTCTTATATCTTTTGATTCTAGCATGTTTGGAAATTTTAAAGTAGAAGCAAGTAGAGGTCAGCTCGACCATCAAGATTTTTTTTTAGATGATGAGTTCCCTCTATTGTTGTAAGAAGAGATTATAGTCAAGGTACTTTTTGGTTAAATTTTATGTCTACTAAGGGCTAAAAATAAATTGAAGACAATGCTCGTGCAAAAAGAGAATAGGTTTATCATGGGATGTATGAGCTTTTTGCTACATTAGATTTTAAGATCTAGAATCCTCCAGCCCTAATGCTAAAGATCAACTTGGCTCCTCTAACTAATTTTCCTATGATCCCTTTTTTTCTCATCCTTATCATTCTTACCTTTCTAATTTTTCTCTAAATCGATTGTAGGGTCTAACTCTGGCTTGCATTCTAAGCTTTAAGAGTCTTCTGGCTTCTCTTCACCTTCTTCTTCCTCTAATGTAATGCGGGTCCCAAGTTTGGCTTGGGTGCAAGGTTTTGCTTTTACCTTAAAAGCTGAGTCATTTGACAGTGAAACTTTTAGAAATGAGCAAGCTCTGGGCAAGAAGCAGGTAAAAGCATTTGACCAAGTTAAGAAAGAGGAAAAGGTTGCCCAAGCAATGACATAAAAGACTTCACCCCATTCTCACCCCTATAGCTTTCGTATAACCTTAAAGAATGTGATGTAGAGCTTGAAGGGTAAAGTCAACCCCAAAGACTGCATAACATGTGCTCGGTGCAACATTCTAATGCTTTAAAGGTCAAATTTGACTTTTCAAAGAAGAAGTATATCGTAATAGCAATGACCACTGACGACTAAATCAATATTCCTTTAAACAAGAACAAATTTGGGTCTATAGTGGCTGGTTTAAGGTTTCGTTTACATTTTTTGCATTATAGATCTTCCTTTTTCTTATGATTTAACCATCACTTAGTTTACCCCAAATTCTTTTTAATACATAGTAGATTTTATTATTCTTTGTAACAAGCTATGCTTACTTCCTACCATCCCTCTATTTAGGAAATTTTTTGTAGTTAAGAAGCATTCACATAATAAAAGCTAGTTCTATATGACAACTTAGCTTGCTAAAATGATTTTATAGATTGCTTGAGCTTAATAAAGAGTTAGAAGCTGCCTTTCCCCTATATAGAAAAGAAAATAAAGAGGCATAGGTAGTAAATAATGGGCCTAGCATTTTTAAAAATGTCCACATCAGCCTCTTCATTAGCCTCAAGCTTGAAGTTCAGGATAAAATAATTGACTCTCTCAATAGGGAGAGCTGGTTGTTAAAGTCTATAAGCTAACTTCCCATAGTGTTGTCAATAAAGTTAAGTACTAAGGTAGGTACGAGGTAACTTCGTATTTATTTTACTAATTTTTTTAACACTTTGCACATTTTTCCTTTGTAGACATGTTAGCTTAGGGCAAACCTTTTAACTGAACCCATTTCATACATGCCCATTAGGCTAACGATAAAGGTATAATCCCTATCCAGTTTGATACTCTTTCAAGAGGCATCAAACTAATTGATCCACATCTTTTTTAGCCTTCATCTACCTTTACTGCACCCCAGAAAGGTAAAAGAGCATGAAACAGAAGCTTTAGAAAAAACAAAAGACTAAAGCCTTCTTTTTTAGGCTAACCAAAAGACTATAACCCACTTTGAAGCATATGGCAATAAACGTAGAGTCTAACTCCATAGAAAAAACATTCAAAGACCTAAGGTGGTAAGGAAGATCATATGGGTTTCTTTTAAAAGAAAGGTTATAATGTCTTCTAACTCAATTTATTCCTCTTTTATGATTTGTTTTGTTTCCCAAGTTTACTCCCAATTTCTATCTTTTATAGTCTTTGAATAGCCCACATCCTCCATCTCCCAAATTGTGAGGTAAGATATACTAACTACCTATTAGAATCCTGTGCATTGCCATAAGATCGAAAAAGACCTTAAAACTTATGCTTTGGACATTAACGCTACTATGAATACAAACAAGAAACTCAAGGCCCATTATACTAAGATAAAGAAGTCTATTAAAGAGCTCGACTAGAAGTTTGAGGATATAACTATTAAGCTTGAAGACATGTTAGTCCAAAAAACCAAAGCTGAGTCTTTACAACAACGGGCTAACTTCATGCTTAGTGAAGCCTTGGTTGAGGTGAAGAGGCTAAGGTTAAAGCTTGTAACTGAAAATAAGGCCAGGTAATAAATAGTGGAAGATTTCTTAGCGTTTGATGAACTCTATGATCTACAAATAGAGTTTGCTCAGGATCAAGTTTTCAACTCTGTCAACTTAGTGTTGGAAAAGGTAAAGTTCCTTCATGCTGACCTAGACTTGTTTGAGATCAACCTTTACAACTTGAAGTCTAAGCAAGCTTTTGCACCTACTGGCTCTGTTAAAGATAGGGAGAACATAGAAATAAAAGCTGCCATTGATGCTACCTTTGGAGTTGAGGCTGAAGTCAAAACTGGTGAGCCTCTAATGTTAGATCCTGAAGAGTAGGAAAGGAAGACCTAAGAGGAAGATGCTTATGATAAAATTTTTTTTTCTTTTTGATAACTTATGTAATTTTTATGTAAACTAATCATATATAAATGATTTTTTGAAAAAATAAAAATATATTTGTTGAATAAGTTTCAGCTCTAAATTTTTTTTCTTTTACTTTGTAGCTCATCTTTCTTTAATTATGAAAACCAAGTTTTAGCTTGGTATTCATAAAATAATTACATAAGTAAAATTAACTTGAAATTATGATCGAGGTTCCCACTTGAATCATAAATATACTTCTCAAGATCAGTCTTGCAGTGTTAGCAGATTTTATGTAATGGTTTTTTAACTGATTACTCTATTAGTGTAAAATTGGTTAGTTTATTTTGCCAACCTGATTAATAGACTTCTAACTTCGAACTTCATTGTTAATGTAGACACCCCAATCTATCTAAGGTCTATTAGACTTTGATTCTGTTAATTAAGAAAATTAAAAAAAGAAAAAAAAAAGAGAAAAACAAATGGTTGAGTTTGTGTGAGTTTGTTTTTCTGGAAACTGGAATTCAAAGGAAATTGGAATTCCTTTCTGGATTAGGGTTCTTATCCTTATAAATATAAACCCATGCCAGACGCACAAGAACATAGAATACACAGAGAGCAAAATACAAAGGTCAGAGTGAAAAAACATTCACAAAAGCATTCAAAAAATTGGTAAGGAATTTTTGGGTAAAAACATTTTTTGAAAAATTTTTGAAAATTTTTCAAATTTTGATAAAATTTTTCAATGAGTTTTGAATTTTTCAACAAGATTCTAACAAGATTTCCAAATTCCAATGTGTTCCCTAGTTTTCGGTGATAGATTTCCATAAACTAATGAACTTTCGACCAATTTTCGATGAATAAACCTAGATTTTGATGATATTTTTCAGAATTCGATGATTATTCAACCAAAGTTCATCTAGTTTAGAGAGAGAAGGAGAGAAAAAAAAGGGAAAAGAGAGAGAAAGGGAAGGAGAAATCTAAGGAAAAGGTCAAAAACTAGCCTTTTATACCAGTTTCAAAACGATATCGTTTTTGCCATAAATAGCACCAAGATTCACATGTTTTTCATTCGGGTGATCCGACCCGATCGCAACCTGTTTCGCTGACCCATGTTTCATCTAATCCCTTCAATTGAGCCGAGTCGAGCCATGTCCCCCGAGCTGCGTTTTCGAGTTGTTATTTGTGCTTCCAATCGGGCCGTTTCTATTTTTTTGTATTTATTTATTTATTATTTTATTTATATGGTTTGTTTAGTATTTTGCCATGATTAAATTTGAAAAAAATAAAAAAAATAAAAATTTTTTAGAATAAATATTAATTATACAATGATAGAATTTATAGAAATTTTAAATGGTAAATTTTTGTAAAATTCCTAGGTGAGAAATTTTGTCTAAATTTGTCCCAAATGGTGGAATAATTTAGATAAAATTTCAATAACAATAATTAATATTTATTTTCAAAAAAAAATATAAAAAAAATAAAAAAATAAAATTTTGGAATTAAATACAAATTACCTAAGGATGAGATTCTTAAAAATTTCAAATGGTAAATTCCTAAGAAATCTCTAGGTAAGAAATTTTTTTAAAATTATCCCAAATTGTGGAATAATTTAGATGAAATTTTAATAAAAATAATTATATTCTTTTCCAAATTTGGTTGAAAATATTTGATAATTATCCAATGATGAGATTCTTAGAAATTTCAAATAGTAAATTTGTAAGAAATCTCTAGGTAAGAAATTTCTTTAAATTTGTCCCAAATGGTGGAAAAATTTAAATGAAATTTTAAGAAAAAATAATTGTCATATTATTTTCCTTCCGAAAAAAAAAGAATAAAAAAGAATAAAAGGAATTTCTAAATAGGTCCAAATTGTGAAAAATTTAGAAATTTGAAAGAGAAAATATTTCTAATTTGGTCCAAATGGTGAAATAATTAGATATATTTTCGATAAACAAAAAAATCAAAAAATAATTTTTTGACGACAAAGCCTCTCCAGGAAAACAAATGGGATTCTTAACTACTATTGAGGTGAGGAAATATTTTTAAGAATTCTATCAGATTGATGGAAGAATCTTATGAATTATTTCCAATATTTAACATAAAAATTTTAAACCATTATAATCAAGACCCTAGGATAAATTTAATATAAAATGGTACCATCATTTTGATGGGTATGTAGGGGTGTTATAACCTTCTCCATATGTAACCAAACTTTTGAACCCTGTTCTGGTTAGTTGACCCGAACCTATTCTTTTAGGGACCCTTAGTCAAGTTTAGGAGCTCCTTAAAATGATAGATTCTTTAGGTGGCCAATCACACCTAGGTAAAAAGATTGGTGGTGACTCATTTTGTGAAATCTAACTATAGATTTTCGAATCTATATGTTATGATAGTTTGGTGACTCTACAGAAGATAGCCATAGAGAGTCAAGCCATAAACTTTTAAATTTATCCTATTCTTTGGTTTAATGGTTTTAAATTGTAATGATTTGTGTTATCTGTTTACTAACGTTTTTGTCTTTTTTGTCTTTTATTTTTGGGGCATGAAACTTATATTGTTCCTTCACACAAACTATCACATGCATTTACATTACATGAGCTTTATACCCAGGCTCCGTCCCTCTTAGAAAAGAGTAAAGTACCTACGCTCTTGTGAGATAACAATCTCTATAATGGCTAGTGAAATACTCTCACTCAAATTAAATCTTTTCCATTGGTAGCTTGTGATGGGTGAGGATTGGACTGCTTTACTAGTCTATGATGGACAACGATGTAAGGAACAATTTGGGAACCTTTAATGGTCAAAATCACCTAACCCTACATATAGTTCACCCTTAAGAGGCCACCCCTAAAATAAAGCCCTTCCTACCCATTGATAGATATAACCCAAAATTAGGACATAAGAAGGAACAACTTGTTTGTTGCTTATCTAACCATTTTGTTTGTTTGATTTTGGGCATCTGCATCATTTCCATATCATTTCATTCTATGCATCATTTTCATGCTCATGTTTTAACATTATCATTTTCATCATTCTCATATAGGAAATATTTGCCATATATCAATTATTGAAAAATCATATCTCACATTTACATTCATGGAAAGCCAAATGCAATCAAAGTTTACATTAGTTCATTATGAATCTACTCATCAATTAAAAATTAAGTTAGAAAAAGGCCAAGAAAAATAGGGTAATTGCTTGACTGAGGGTTTTATCTCATCATTGCCTGAGAGAGTTCATCTTAATCTCTAACAAAATGACTTGGTTAACCTAAGCGGTGTCTAAAGATGCATTAGTAGAACAAGACAAAAGGCATTTGAGAACCGATAAGGAGACATAGCATCACTGCTCCAAGTCGATGTGGATAATAATCTGATTAGATCTATCTTTTAGTTCTAGGATCCTTCTTATACATGTTTCATTTTCAACGAAGCAGACATGGTGCCTATAATTGAATAGTACATAGTTTTACTTTGCTTCTATTTATCAAATTCGGACAAGATTTACTGGTCAAATAAGGTGGGCTATTGTAAAAAGCTAATGCAAATGCTTGGACTTAGCTTGTCTCAAGTTGATGCATGTGTCAAGATAAAAGATGAAAGTAAGGCTATCCCATAGAGTTTTTTGCAAGATTTCATCCAGGAACATTTGGATGATGATCAGGGGTTAATGGCAATGGCTATAGCTCTATATGGATTGATGATCTTCTCAAAAGTAATCGAGTATATTGATGTCGCAATAATAGACTTTGTTAATTAGTTAGCATACCAAGTCAATACAGCACTAACCATTTTAGTAGAAACCATTCGTTCTTTAAATTTTTGTCACAGAAGTGGTAAAGATCAGTTTAACGGGTGTTTACAATTACTTTATGTATGGATTAAAAGTCACATTGAGTGTGAAGAAAGCTAGTTTCACAAACCATACCTGTGTTCCAGTATTCCAATCAAAGAGTTTTGTTGTAGCACATGACCTAAAGCAAAGTAAAAAAAAGATGGATTTTCTACTTTCAGGCTTTTGATAGTCAAAGGGTAGTCTGAAAAGCACCTTAGATATGTCATGACACAGTGTTATACAGTTGTGGAAATCAACCTTGGGTGTTCTTATTAGGCCTATAGGGTGTTGCTACTTATGCCCCAACTTTGGTAAGAAAACAATTTGGATGTGAGCAATTTATTCCAAAAACCTATCGACTTAATCAATGGGAATTCTTTTTCATTAAAAAAGGGGCATATGGAATGATTGAAAAGATAAAAAAGGCATAAAAGCAAACCATTAGGGTTAACCAAGGGAGGCTTACTTATGACATCACCCCAAAATATAGTGTGTGGCATGTAAGGAAGGGTCAAGACATTGTGCTTCCTAAAAAACAATTAGTTGGCCACTCTTCAAAGCTGGTTCCTCAAGATCCCTTACTTAAAATAGAAACAGTTAAAAGAAAACTCCAAATAAAAAAAGATGAGCTAGAATAAGAAAATAAAGCGATTGAAGTTAGAAATAAAAGAGAGTTTATAGCTTCAAAAACTAAAAATCCAAAGCCTCACAGAGCAAAAAGATCAGTGGAAAGCTTTATTCAATGATCTAGATAGACACATTCGTCGGTTACACTCGAGCTTGCCCAACTTTTTTAAAAAAATGAATTACTAAAAGTAAGGGTGGAAGAAGGACAAAAGGCCACTGCTAGGGCACATGAACATAGCCAAATGCTATAAGAGATAGTGGATTGACACACAGCACAAGTACAAGCCTTGTCTGATGAATATAGGAGACAAGCTAAATAGAGTGAGCTATGGAAAGACATGTGCACAGAAAAATAAAAACGTCTAAGGCATTTGTTTGATCAGCTATGCATTGCTGCTGACAAGGCATCAGAAATGGAAAAAAATGAAAAATTTGAAAGCTATGGTGCAACCAGTGGGAACTCATGGGTAAAGATTGCTTGATTTCCTAAACGAGGCACAAAATCATTACCATTAAGATAGGAAATTTATAAAGAGGCATTAGAAATAAAGGATGATGCTTAGGACTTTAGAATATTGCTTTGGCTTTATTAGGATGTAATTTTGCATTTTTATTAAATAAAGCTTCGAATTGAGATTTTTTTTTATCAATAACGGTGATGTGGCAAATATCAGTACATTTCATTCATGTATTAACACATCAAACATAAAGTACATAATTTCTAATAATCATATAATTATGGTACTCAAGGTTCAAGAATAGTTTCACCCAGCAGAAACCTTACTCATTGATATAACACAAGAGCTCGAGCTAGAAAAATGGAGCAAGAAAACTCTCATCATCTTGAGAAGATAGAAAAAGCCCAAGAAAAGCTTGAAAATGAGTTGAGTAAAATTTTAGATGCTCTAAACAAGTTAAACAAGGGGAAGGGAATAGAGAAGAATACCAGCCAATAGGACCATCTACCATAAGAGGTGGCTAACTTTTTATATCCACCTGGTTTTGGTTCACCTCAAGCTTAGTCCACATAAGAGGTACCACCATAACAATTTAAATACCTTGCATATCCTGGAATGCCATCAGCTTCGAACCTAGGGCATTACCATAGCTATGTAAATCTTATTTTTAATGGAAAGGTAGTGGAACCAATGCAAGTTCTTAATTTGGATGACCTAAAGGAAAAAGAGAGAGAAAATAAAAGTAGTTGAATCTCTAGAAGACTAGAAGATTAGTATGCTCAAAGAAAGGTTACAGGGCTATGGAAAGAATTGATTTTTATAATTCTATAGATGTTGTAGGGCCTTGTCCAGTCCCAGATGATGTTATTCCTCTAAAGTTCAAAGTATCAGAGTTTGAGAAATATAATAGTATGAAGTGCTCGAAGGCCCACATTACCATGTACTTTCAAAAGATGGCTGTCTATGCCCATAATAAAAAGCTACTAATGCCAACTTTCAAGATAGCTTTACTAACTCAGTTGTTAGGTGGTATATCCAGCTGGACAAAACTCACATCCATTCCTAGAGTGATATGACCCGTGACTTTATCAATCAATACCAACATATCATGGATTTGGCCCCTAATCATTATCTTTACAGAACATAGAGAAAAAGGCAAATGAGTCATTTAAGAAATACACCCAGAGGTGAAGGGATGTAGCTTCTCAAATGCAACCTCCTCTAACTGAAAAGAAAACCACAGTGTTGTTTGTCAACATTCTGAAATCTCCCTATTATGAAAAAATGATAGAGAATGCAACAAAAAATTTCATTAACATGGTAATCTTGGGTGAGATCATCAAGAATGCCATAAAGAATGGCAAGTTAGAATGAGGGGAAGCTTCCACTAAGAGAGCCTTAAAGAAAAAAGAGATTGAAGCTCAAGCTATGAGTTTTGATAAGCAACAGTTTAGCGGTTATCAACCCTACCCACAAGGGTACACTCTATATTACTTCGCTGTGAATAATGCTTCTCTCCACCCATACCAACCAAACCCACAACCATCCTACCCTACGACCTATCAACCCTTTTTCAAACCTCAAAATACCACATACAGTTCTAATGCCCAACCCCTTTTAAAAGCTCAAACCCATTCAACTAGCCCAATGGGTGGTTCACGAGAGCAATGAACTACTCGCGAAAAATCCATATTCGACCCAATCCCCATGACTTATACAAAATTGTATCAAGAGCTATACAATAATCACCTGATTGGTTCTAGCCAATTATAGCCACTCAAGTCACCTTACCCTAAGTGGTATGATCTAATAGCCCATTATGACTATCACTGTGGGATTGCTGGTCATTTCACTGAGAATTGCTATGCCTTGAAGCATAAAGTGCAAAGACTAATTAAGGATAGAATGATCAACTTTGATACAAGAGGGGTAATTACACCAAATGTTAATGGCAATCTTTTGCCTAACCATAAAATGAATGTTTTGAGTAAGGAATAAGGGTGTCACTTGAAAAAGAAAGTGATAGAAATCAAAACGCCTCTCAGTCAACTATTTGATACCTTATAAAAAGCTAACATGATATAACCGGTAAGTCCACGTAATTATCATGGAGCATATGTAGCAGATGAAAGCTGTAAATATCATAGTGGGGCGCTTGGCCACTTTATTGAGACCTGTGAGCAATTTTGCCATGAGGTACAAAAGCTCATGGATTTATACCAAATTGAATTTTATGAAGAGGAAGAATTTTCAAAAAGTGTTGAAGTATCCATGGTTGACAGGCCATCGAAAGTGTTTCCAAAATTGATGATAATTCACTGTGAAGATAAGCTGAAGTCGATCATAAACAAGCTCATTCCTAGGCCAATGACTTTTTGAGTCCCAATTCCATTTCCATATAAGGATGACAAAACTGTGCCCTGAAAATATAGTTATGACACAGTAGTCTAGAGGTAAGAGAAAAATGCTATTAAGTTTAATGTTGTAATTATAACTGGTATAGGGGGCATCACTCAAAATGGAAGGTGCTACACTTTAAAGGGGACTAGAAAAGAAAAAGTCAAGGTAGGTGAAGAACAAAATAACCTATAAGTGGTACCTAAATAAGAATGTCAAAAGTCAATGTTAAAAAAAGAAGATTGTGAATTCTTTAAGCTGATAAAATGCAGTGAATACTCTATGGTTGAATAGTTGAATAAAATGCCAGCATTAATCTCATTGTTATCACTACTATTAAATTTGAAACTACACTAAAATGCCTTATTGAAGGTGATAAACCAAGCATATAAGGCACATAATGTGTTTGTTGAATATGTGAACCACTTAGCTGGAAACCTGGTCATGCCAAATTACATAGCATTTAGTGATGATAAGATTTCTCTAAAAGGAAAGGGCAACACTAAGGCTCTACACATCACTATCAAGTGTAAGAGCCATATTATAGCCAAGGTTTTCATCGACAATGGTTCTGCTATTAACATCATGCATATGTTAGCTTTGGCAAGGCTACCTATTGATTATTCACATATGAAGGATAGCCAAATGGTTATCTGAGCTTTTGATGGGACTAAGTGAGAAGTCTTGAGAGATATAGAGATACCCTTGTAAAATGGATCATGCACTTTCAATGTAAAATTTCAAGTAATGGACATCTCTCTTTTTTATAGCTAGTTACTAGGAAAACCATAGATTCACATGACAAGTGTTATTCCCTCTACCCTACACTAAAAAATCAAATTCAATGTGAAAGGTCGATTGGTTGTAGTATTAAAAGAAGAAGACATGCTAATAACCCAACTGTTAATACTCCATATATGGAAGCTGCTGAGGAAATAATGGAATGCTCTTATTTATCCTTTGAATTAGTCAATTCTATGGGCGAGAGACCTAAAAGCCAACAATTTTCAAAGATAGTGATAACTCAGGTCATCAACAAAGATTGGTACCCTGGAGTAGGGATGGGTAAAAACTTATATTGGATAGAGAGCTCCCAATAATAATGGACAACAGTGAGAGGCTGGGTCTCAGTTATGAAGTAAAATACTAAGAAATCAGGGGAAGATAAGCCAATCAGACAGTAAAACTAATGATCATCCCACACTTGTATAAGACCTTCAGGCTTAGAAAGTTCATGTACCTAACTACGAAAGAAAATTTGGAATAAAGCATAGAAAAGGCATTCGTTGAATTATCCATTCATGCAATTAGAGGTGAAAAAGGGTATGAGCAAGAAACATGGGTTCGCCTTCATCCGTTAGATTATGTGCTGAACAATTAGAGCATCATTGAAATGCCTTCTATCCTTGAAGCCAATTCAATGTAATTATACATCCCAATAGCTTATGCCTAAGGCATTGGGGTAGTCTTTTTTGTTTGGGCCATTTATTCATTATTATTTTAATAAAAATTAGGAAGGATGCATTTTCATTCATTTTTTCTAATGCCTTCATTTTTTCATTTCTCTAATACATTTTGCCAACATATCCCATTTCATTCAATTTTAGGTGTTTAAATGAACAAAAAGATAATCATGATAATGATCAAAAGGTTAATTTTGAAAATTCAATCAACACTGATAAACTTGATAACAAAGATGATTCTAAAGAGTATGTTATCCCACCAGACTTAATTAGATTGATTGAGCAAGAAACTAAATAAATTAAGCCTTATTAAGATATAACTGGATGGGTGAATCTAAGAAATGAGCAAAATAAGAAAGAGGTTAGAATTGACACTTCACTTTCATCAGAAGATAGGCAACGATAGGAGAATCTATTTCGAGAATTCGTAGATGTGTTTGCTTGGTCTTATCAGGATATGCCTGGGCTCAGTACAAAATAGTAAAGCATAGACTACCTCTGAAGCGAGAATGTAAACCACTCCAATAGAAATTGAGGTAAATGAAACCTAAAATGTTGTTAAAAATCAAAGAAGAGGTAAAAAAGTAATTTGATGCAGGTTTCTTGTAAGTGACCTAGTATCCAAAATGGGTAACCAACATAGTACTAGTCCCTAAAAAAGATAAAAAGGTACGAATGTGCATAGATTATAATGATTTGAATAAGGTTAGCCCAAAAGATAACTTTTTTTGTCTCATATTGATACACTGGTAGACAACACGGCCAAGCATTCTATGTTTTCCTTTATAGATGGGTTCACAAGATATAACCAAATAAAGATGGCTACTGACAATATAGAAAAGACCATTTTCATGAGCATGTAGGAAACTTTTTGCTACAAAGTCATGCCCTTTAATTTAAAGAATGTTGGGGCAACATACCAAAGAGCCATGGTGACGTTCTTTTATGATATGATGCACAAAGAGATTGAGGTGTATGTGGATGATATGATAACAAATTCTCATGAAGATGAAAATCATGTCACTAACCTCAGAAAGCTATTTGAGAGGTTAAGGAAGTTCCAACTTAAGTTGAACCTGGTAAAATGTACATTTAAGACGAGGTCAAGAAAGCTACTAGTCTTTGTTGTCAGTGAAAGAGGGATTGAAGTTGACCTTGACAAAATATGAGCCACTCAAAATTTGTCACCCCCAAGTATACCAAAAAAAATTTGAGGTTTTTTGGGTAGATTGAACTACATTTCTCAGTTCATTTCTCAGCTTACCTATAAGTGTGATCCCATTTTTAAGCTTTTTGGTAAGAATAACCCTGGAGAATAGAATAAGGAATGCCAAATGGCTTTTGATAAAATTAAGTAATACTTTTCCAATATTCTAATGCTAGTATCGCCTATTCTAGGGAGACCCTTAATTTTATACTTGACGGTGTGTGAAAATTCAATAGAATGTGTATTGGGACAACAAGATGAGTTTAGCAGAAAAAAGAGAGCTATTTACTATCTAAGTAAGTAATTCATAGAATATGAGTCCAAGTATTCTTCTTTGGAGAAAATGTGTTGTGCTTTAACTTAGACTACCAAAAAACTCAGATAGTATATGCTCTATCATACCACCAAGCTTATAGCAAAACTAGATCTAATTAAATACATCTTTGAAAAGCTCTCTTTGTCTGAAAGAATTGCTAGATGGTAAGTAATACTTTTGGAGTATGACATCATATATGTAAGCTAGAAGTCCATCAAAGAAAGTGATATAATTGATTTTCTTACAATCGTGCCGCTAAAGATTATAAGCCAATGAGGTTAAAATTTTTTGATGAAGATTTGATTACTGTTTCCCATCTGAAAAAAGAAAGGCATGAAGAGAAGTATTGAAAAATGTATTTTAACGGAGCTACCAATGCCTTTGGACATGGAATAGGGTAATTTTGATTTCTTTATAAGAATAATACTATCCTATAACAACGAGGTTGAATTTCAATTACACAAATAACATTGCTGAATATGAAACATGTGCCATGGGTTTACAAGCTGCTATAGATAGAAAAGTTAGAGCATTAAAAGTGTTTGGAAACTTAGCTCTAGTTATATATCAATTGAAAGGAGAATAGAAGATGAGAGATTCGAAACTCATTCCATAGCATAAGTATATCCTAGAGTTGATCAAGCAGTTTGAAGATATTCAGTTTGATCATTTACTTTGGGAAGAGAATCTAATTACTGATGCCTTGGCTACTTTGGCAACAACGATCCAAATTAATGCTAACACCAACATTCAACCCATCAAGTTAGATGTCAAGGATATGCTACTCACTGCTCTAAAGTAGAAAAAGAGAAGGATGGGAAGCCCTGGTATTATGATATTTTATAGTACATTAAGAATAAAAAATACCTTATTTAGGTAATTGAGAATGATAAAAAGGTCATCCGGAGACTAGCTATAAGCTTCTTCCTGGATAGGGATGTTTTGTATAAAATGAGCCATGATCAAGTATTATTGAGATACGTAAATAAGATCGAGGTTAAAAAAATTATTGAGGAAATGCATGATGGAATATGTGGGGCATATGCCAACGGACATATGATGGCAAGATAAATCATGAGAGTAGGGTAATATTGGTTGACAGTGAAGAGTGACTGTATTGACTATGCTCTAAAATGTCATAAGTGTCAAATCTATGCTGATAAGATCCATGTTTCGCTATCTGTTTTACATGTTTTGGCACCACCTTGGCCATTATCTATGTGGAGCATAGATGTTATTGGCCCTAATACCGTAAAGGCTTCTAATGGGCATAGGTTCACTTTATTAATGATAGAATATTTCATGAAATAGGTGGAAGCAGCATCCTTTAAAAGTGTGATGCGATATATGGTCTGTAAGTTCATAAAAAGAGAGATCATTTATAGATATAGACTTTCAAAAAAAATAATTTTCGATAATGCCAAGAATCTAAATAGTAAGATGATGCAAGAAATATGTTCTCAATACAAGATTAAGCACCATAATTTAGCACCATACCATCCGAAAATGAATAGGGCAATTGAGGTAGCAAATACGAATATAAAAAGAATCCTTGAGAAAATGATTGAAACCTATAAAGAATGGCATAAGAAGTTGCCATTTGTATTGCATGCTTATCGGACATTAGTGAATACTTCTACTAAGGCAACCCTATTTTCTTTGGTTTATGAGATGGAAGCTATACTACCAGTGAAAGTGAAAATCTCATCTTTGAGGGTTCTAAAAGAAGTTAAACTAGAAGAGGTTGAATGGATTCGAAAGTGCTATGACTAGTTGAATTTTATTAAAGAAAAGAGATTGACAGTACTATACCATAGTCAACTATATCAGAGAAGAATGATAAGGGCTTACGATAAAAAGGTTCGACCTCGTTGCTTCCAAGAAAGGGAGTTGGTCCTGAAAAAAATTCTCTTAAACCAACATGATAATAGGGGAAAATGGACTCCGAATTGGGAAGGGTCATATGTCTTGAAATAAACTTTCTCGGGTGGAGCATTAATATTGGCCGAGATGGATGGAGATGATCTATCTCATCCTATAAATTTTGATGTTGTGAAAAAGTACTTTGCTTAAAAAAATAAAAAAAATAAAAACAAAAAAATAGAAAAAAAGGAAAATAAAAAAAAAGACTCAAGTCAAAAACCTAAAAAGGCAGTTTGAGTCAAAAGAGGGTTTATCTAAGTTAAAAACCTAAAAAGGTAGCTTAGATAAAGAGAATATAGAATCAAATTTAAAAATTCAACAGCGTGGATGCTAGCATGTTCTGATGAACTCTAAGTTGTTAAAGGCATAAGGTGGTTGAGTTTCTCAAAAAGACTTCAAGATATGTTATCATAATTGTATGATTGTTTATTTTGGGCATTGTCTCCCATACCCATCATTGTAATTCTTTCTTTTCCACACTGGCCAAAGTTGTGCTATCATTTTTCCTAATAAGTGATATTCCACTTCATTCTTTTTGTTTCTTTTTTGTTGATTATTTGCTAGCCATTCCTACTTTATCCCTTTTTAATACCCTACCATAGAAGAAATATGTGATTGCATTCTTGCTTTTTGGAATTGAAATAATAATGGATAAATGAATGATAGCATGAAAGATTTCTACATTACTTTGGAAAAGTTGAGAGTGATAAAGGCAAATATAAAATGTTCAGTTCTTGGCAAGGGTAGTGAAAAAAGAGAAAAAAGGAAAAAAAATTTCTTGAAATAGAAAAGTGAGAGTTAAATGAGAAAGATGACTAAGAAGTACATCGATTTGGTCTTAGAACTTGAAGATTGAAAGGTTCAAAGTTCAAGGAAAAAGCTTGAGTACCACAATTGGAAAAAAGTCAATTGACATTTACATAACATACATTACATTTCTGAATGTTCAGTGCATGGCATGCATTACATGTCCAATGCATGAAGCACGAATATTTCAAGATTTCCCATGGAAAAGATAAACATGAAAACTTTTCAATGAAAGGATTTCAACTTCTCATTTGAAGCAAGAAAGACTTTGAGGTAAGATTCTGATCCTTAATGTTAGGAATGATTTGTAAAACCTATGGCATAATCTCCTAAAATTTCTTTAGACAAGATCTATGATTCCTTTGGACATGATTGTTGAGGATTTATTTCTCTAAAGTTGTTGAGCCTCTGTTTAGAAGAGCCTTTATTTTTAAAAGTTGTTGAACCTCTATATAAAAGAGCTTTTTATTTTCTAAAAGTCATTGAGCCTCTATTTAGAGGAGCAAATAGATGAGCCTTTTACTTTTCAAAGTTGTTGAGCCTCTATTTAGAGGAGACTTTTATTTTTCAAAGTCATTGAGCCTCTATTTAGAAGAGCCTTTTATTTCTCAAAGTCATTGAGCCTTTGTTCAGAGGAGCCTTTTGTTTTTCAAAGTCATTGAACCTCTATTTAAAGGAGCCTTAGTTTATTTTTCAAAAGTCATTGAGCCTCTATTTAGAATAGCCTAATTTTATTTTTCAAAGTTGTTAAGCCTTTATTTAGAGGAAGTCTGAGTATGTTTTAAAAAACAAAACAAAAAAAAGAGGAGTATGTCACGTCAATTAGGTTGTCTACATCTTTGCACAATTTTTGTTTCATAAAAAATACGCAAAGAGGGGCAGCTATAGATACCCCAATCTGTCTAGGGTCTATTGGACTTTGATTATGTTAATTAAAAAAAATTTTAAAATGAAAAAAAAAGAGAAAAACAAGTGGTTGAGTTTGTGTGAGTTTGTTTATCTGGAAGCTAAAATTCGAAGAAAAGTGGAATTCCTTTCTGGATTAGGGTTCTGATCCCTATAAATATAGACCCGTGCAAGACACATAAGAACATAGAATACACAAAGAGCAAAATATAGAGGTCAGAGCGAAAAAACATTCACGAAAGCATTTAGAAAATTGGTAGGGGAATTTTTGGGTAAAAAACTTTTTCTAGAAAAGTTTTGGAAAATTTCTAGATTCTAGTAAATGTTTTTAGCAAGTTTTGAATTTTTCGACAAGATTCCGATAAAATTTTCAGATTTCAGTGTGTTCCTCAGTTTTTGGCAACAGATTTCTAAAAAGCAATGAACTTTCAACCAACTTTTAGTGAGCAAACCCAGATTTCAATGATATTTTTTATAATCTGGTGATTATTCAATCAGAGTTCATTTGGATTAGAGAGAGAGAGAGAAAAGAAAGGGAGAAGAAAGAGAAAGAAAAGGAGAAATCTCAAGAAAAAGTCAAAAACTAGCATTTTATACCAGTTCCAAAATGACATCGTTTTCGCCTTAAAGAGCCCTAAGATCCGCGCATTTTCATTCGGGTGACCCGACCTAATCATAACCTACTTCGTCGACCCACGTTTCATCCAAACCCTTCAGCCGAGCCCACCCCCAGAGCCATGCCTTCGAGCTATTATTTGTGCTTTCAACCGAGCCGCTTTAGTCGCCAAGCCAAGTCGTTTTATTTTTTTAGTATTTTTTTATTTATTCAGTATTTTATTTATGTGTTTGTTTTATTTTTTTAGTATTTTTGCATGATTAAATTTGAAAAAAATAAAAAAATAAAATATTTTTTTTTAGAATAAGTATTAATTATCCAATGATGGAATTTATAAAAATTTTAAATAATAAATTTGTGTAAAATTCCTAGGTGAGGAATTTTATCTAAATTTGTCCCAAATGTTGGAATAATTTAGATAAAATTTCAATAACAATAATTAATATTTATTTTCAAGCAAAAAAATAAAAATTTAATAAAATTTTGTAATTAAATAAAAATTACCCAAGGATGAGATTCTTAGAAATTTAAAATGGTAAATTCCTAAGAAATCTCTAGGTGAGAAATTTCTCTAAATTTATCCCAAATGATGGAATAATTTAGATGAAATTTTAATAAAAGTAATTGTATTCTTTTCCAAATTTGGTTGAAAATATTTTATAATTATCCAATGATGAGATTCTTAGAAACTTCAAATGGTAAATTCATAAGAAATCTCTATGTGAGAAATTTCTTTAAATTTATCTCAAATAGTGAAAGAATTTAAATGAAATTTCAAAAAAAAAATTGTCATATTATTTTCCTTCCGAAAAAAAGAAACAAAAAATAAAAGGAATTTCTAAATATGCCCAAATGGTGAAAAATTTAGAAATTCAAAAAAGAAAATATTTTTAATTTGGCTTAAATAGTTGAATAATTAGATATATTTTCGATAAACAAAAAAATCGAAAAATGATTTTTCGATGCGGAGCCTCTTCAAAAAAACAAATGAGATTCTTGAATACTCTTGAGGTGAAAAATTATTTTTAAGAACTCTACCAGATTGATGGAAGAATCTTATAAATTATTTTCAATATTTAACATAAAAATTTTAAACCATTAGAATCAAGACCCCAGGATAAATTTAAAATAAAATGGTACCATCTTTTGGATGAGCATGTGGGGGTGCTATAACCTTCCCCACATGTAACCGAACTTCGAATCATGTTTTGGTTAATAGACCCTAACCTATTCTTTTAGGAACCCTTAGTCAAGCTTAGGAGCTCCTTAAGAGGATAGATTCTTTAGATGACCAATCACACATAGGTAAAAAAGATTAGTGGTGACTCCTTTTGCTAAGTCTAGCTATATATTTTTTAATCTATATGTTATGATAGTTAATTCAAACTTTATTATTGACTCAAATGAAAAAGAGTTAGCTTAGTTTGTGTCTGAGCTTTATACTTTACGTATAACGTTAAATCTAGTATTGCATGTTTTAATAGCGTCGAAGCTTTTATTTAGCTCAGAGAATAAACAATATAAGCATTTCTTCAAAGTTACAAGTGGTAGCTCGACCTTATGGCCTTTACTGGTAATAAAATTTTAGGTTATTCACATTCCATGTCCTCGAAATGGGATTACCAATCATGTCTTCCAATTTGTAGATTGCATCGTGGGTGATTTCTTTGACAATGTAGAGGCCCTCCTAGTTCGAGGTTAATTTTTCACCTCGGTCATCAACTTTAAAAAATTCTACTTTCTCGAGTACCAAGTCATCCTTTTTTATGTTCTTTCGTCGAACCCTTTTATTGTAGAAATTAGATATTTTTTGCTTATAGGTTGTCATTTTGGTCAAAGCTATATCTCTTTGCTTTTCTGTCAAATCTAGATTAGCCCTAAGGGCCTCATTGTTCCCCTTTTTACTTCTGAGCTAAACTTGAAGACTTGGGAGGCTGATTTCTATAGGCATGATAACATCTATCCCAAAGACCAAATTGAAAAGGGTTTGTCCTATAGAAACTTTTGTGGTTATTCTAAAAGCTCACAATACTTTGAGTAGTTCATTATTCCACTTGCCTTTAGCTTCATCCAATCTTTTCTTAATGGCTTCTAATATGGTTTTATTAGTCATCTCAGCTTGGCCATTAGACTGAGGGTGTGCAATTGAGGTGAACCTTAAGTCAATGCTAAGCTTGAAGCGTCATTCTTAGAACTTTGGATTGTTGAACTATTTTCCATTATCTGTTATTATGGTTTGAGATAAACCAAATTGGTAAATTATATTCTTCCAGATAAACTTTTCAACTTAAAATTTAGTTGTGGTAGCTAATGTCTCGGCTTCGAGTCATTTAGTGAAATAGTAAATTGTTACCAACACAAACCACCTCTGCCTTGTGGCTAGGGTGAAAAAGTTGATGGCGTCTATCCTCCACTACATGAAGGCTAAAGGATGATAATAGGAGTCAGTTCGGCTAATGAAAGGCATTGTACATGCATGAATTTCTGTATTTATCACATTTTTTCACTAAATCGATCATATCTTTCTTGATGGTCGGCTAGTAGTAATCTTTTCTAAGTATTTTATAAGCCAATGGTCAAGGTCTGAGGTGATTACCACATATCCCGTCATGGATTTTCTTGAAACCATAGTTTGCCTTTTCTTCATCTACACATCTTAGATAGGGCAAACTGAAAGATTTTTTGTACAATGTTCTATTCATTATGGTGTACTAAGGAGTTTTTCTCATTAAGGCCTTAGCTCGGATCTCATCTTCAGATAATTTGCCAGACATAAAGTAAGCTCTAATTGGGGTCCTCCATGACTCATTTTCTTTAATTTGGCCAACCAATTTTTCATAAAAACTTTTCTTTGTCAGCTTTTCTACCAACACATGAGATGAGCTATCAATTGCTATTCTTAATGCCAACTTAGATAATTAGTTACCCAAGGTATTCTCTTATCTCAGTATTTTTTTAATGTTGACCTTAGAAAATGTGGTTAACTATGCCAATACTTTGTCCAGATACTTTTTTATTCCTTCTTTTAAGCTTCAAAATTTTCATTTATTTGATCGATGACTAGTTGAAAGTCATTATACATAATGATGTTTTTCACATTCAGCTCAACAGCTAATCCTAGACCAGCAATTAGTGCTTCATATTTATCTTTGTTATTTTAAGCTTTGAACTTGAACTTCAAAGCATATTGGAATTGAATGTTCTTTGGACTAATAAAAATTAGGCCAACCTCACTTTTCTAATTAGTAACTAATCTATCTATGAAAAGTTTCAACATTGCTTTTTCTTTTTTATCATCAGCCTCTCTGGGCTATTCATCGGTCTAAGCCGAGGTGCATTCAATGATAAAATCTGCTAGCACTTATGATTTTAAAGCCAACCTAGGTCGAATATACAAGTCATATTCTTTAAGCTCTATTGTTCACTTGTTTAGACTTTCTGATAGTTTAGGCTTTTATAAAATCTGTCTAAGTGGCTGATCATTAAAATATTGATTATGTGAACTTGAAAATACAGCCTAAGCTTTCTGACTAATGTGATAACAGTGTAAGCTAACTTTTTTATTTTAGAGTAGTTTATCTCAGACCCTGTCAATACTTTACTTACAAAATATACTAGTTTCTGTCTTTTTTTTTCTTTTTTGACTAATATTGAGCTGATAACCTGGTCGATTATAGTAATATACAAATATATTATCTCATCGATCAATGATTTAGAGAGAATAAATGGAGAGGATAAAAACTCTTTGAGCTTTTAAAATGTTTTCTGACATAGAGGTGTCCATATGAAATCCGAAATTTTTTTAAATTTTCAAGAATGACAAGCATTGATCTATCGATCTAAATATGAATCTGCTCAAAGTAACAATTCTCTCAATTAACCTCTATACCTATTTTACTGAGGTCAGTTGTTTCATATCATGGATGGCCTGGACCTTTTTCAAATTTGTCTTTATGCCCCTTTTAGTGATCATGTAACCAAAAAATTTTCTTGATATGACCCTCAAGGCTCATTTGTTTGAATTGAACTTTATATTATATCTCTTAAAAGTATTGAAGGTCTCCTCCAAATCTTTCAAGTGTTCAACCAAGTTCTTGCTCTTCATAATCATGTCGTCCACATACACTTCAACATTTCAATTAATCTAATCTTTAAAGATGTTATTAACTAGTCTTTGATATGTCGTCCAAGCATTCTTCAGACCAAAAGGGCATTACCTTATAAAAATACAAATTTTTCTCAATTATGAGGGCTATTTTCTTTTCATTTTCTTTTAATATTTTGATCTAGTTATAGCCAAAGTAAGCATCCATAAAGTTAAGCAAGCCTTCTCAGCACTTCCATCCATCAGCCAATCTATACTAGTAAGAGGAAAACTATTTTTAGGTAGGCTTTCTTGATATTGGTAAAGTCTACACAAAGTTTTCATTTTTCATTATGCTTTTTTGCCATTACAATGTTCGTAATCCAGTTAATCTAACATGTTTCCCTGATAAAACCTGCCTATAATAGCTTGCTGACCTCTTCATTTTTACCTTTTTCCTCTATGGGGTAAAGGTCTTATTTTTTTGTCAAACTAGTTTCATGCTCTAATAAGTATACAACCAATAGACCATCACTGCAAGGTTCATCCTATACATGTTAGATGAAGTCCAAGCAAATAGGTCGATATTATTTCTTAAAAATTGAATTAATTACTTTTTATGGTAAAGCTTTACCCCAATTTGCATGTGTTTTTTAGAATTATTCTCCCAGAATAGCACAAAGATGAGATTTTCTATCGATTCTAGTCAACTGTAATCGACCTCATGTTTTTGATCAATTATCTCTTTTTCTCAGTTAGGTCAAGATCGTTTCTTGCTAGAAGAATGAATTTCAACATGATAATTAGTCAATTCGTCAATAGAATGGCATATTATAGAAATGTAGAGTTGATTAAACTGTAGTTTGTATTTCTTTAACTGACTTAAGAGCTCAATTTGTTAACATGTGTATGTGTCAACTTAAAAGCTTGGCTTCATAAATTCATTCAAAATTTTAAAAAATTTGTAATATGTACAAATGTCAAGCTTAAAAGCTTAAAACAGCTTAAAAGAGCATTTATTTTCTTTCTTCGGTTCATGTTACTTCTTAACTGACTTTCTTACTTTGTTTTTTTAATCTCTTTTATTTTTACCTTTACCACTTTAGCACCTTTTGATTCTTCGATCTAGGTTGAACTATCAACCTACTTCCTAGTCCTTTCTTTCATCGTCATCATGTAACACTATTACACCATAAATTGGCCTCCTCTGACCTCTTCAACCTCATTTGGTGTCAAAAAACTTAATTTTTAAATGAGGAGCTAAGCTGATAATTTTCATAACAAATTGACTAAGTCGTCTAAAATCATGTTATAAACTGAGGGTACGTTCACCACCATGAACTCAATAACAAGATGACGCTTCTTAGCTCAGTACCTAACAAAATTGGCAGTCTAATAGTTTTTTTTTATTGGTACCTGCTTATTTCTAAAATTGATCAATATAGTGGTATACGGTTTCAACATCTCTTTCTTTATACCCACTATCAGCATCGTGGCATAGTATAAAATGTCTATTGAGCTTCCACTATCAAATAAGATCCTCTCACTATATGATTATACATAATAGCAATGATCACAATGGCATCATCGTGTGAGAATTGGATCCCTTCTATGTTATCTATAGTGAAGGAGAATGGCTCATCTTTCTAGCTATTTTTTTTAGGCCGAAAACCTTATTACTATCATCGTTCCCTGATCAAACTTCATTCTGGCCAAGGTAAAGCTCCCCCCAATTATCACATTGATAATACTCGGAATAGGCCTATTATTTATAGCTCATCTTTTTTTTTTTTGCTTGTTCATCGAGTTTTCATCACATTTTTTCCCTCTTCTTTCCACTTAATTTCTTCCTATCCTTTCTCTTTGATTCCCCCTTCTGAAGTCTACACTACCTTGACCCTATCTTGTTTGGTCAACAAACCTGCCCAACCAGCCTCTCTAATTAAATTTTCTATTTTATTTTTTAGGTCAATGCAATCTTCGATGTTGTGATCGATGTTTCTATGAAAACTGCACCTATTTGTAAGGTTTTTTCTAGTGTTATGCCTTAGTGGTTTTGGCCATCTAAGCTCGAGGTTCCTTTCAATATGCATCAGAATCCTCTCTTGAAAAGTATTCAGTGTGATAGAATTTTTTCATTGGCTTAGGCTTTTAGCCTTTGGGTACCCCGATCTTCTTCCTCTTTGACAATTATAGCTTTTTTTTCCCTTTTCCTAGGCTGAGAAAAAGAAATGTACCTCTCTCACCTTGGCTAATTTTCATTATAGCTTTAGTATTTATGTATTTTTTTCACAATGAGTAGCATGTCGGTCAATGTTTTTGATGACTCTAGGAAAAGGATAAGTTTGAAGTGGTATTTTTAATCATTGAACCCACTAGTTAGAGCAATAAAAGCAACTGCTTATTCTAGGTCTTTCACTTGAAGGGTTTTCACATTAAAAAGCATAACGTAATCTTTCAAAGACTTGCTTTTGCCTTGGTAGATCAACATCAGACTGAGTGTAGTTTGTTTTGTTCATTGACTATTAACAAATCAAGACAAGAATGAGTGGTTGAGCTATCTCGATTCTAAATCTCAATACTAGGATTGAGCTACCCCTTTAAGCTTAGTGGCTAATTTTTTGGACATTAAAGCTTCATCTACCTTTTACATCATCATAATAGTTCGATAAAGCTCTAAATGATTAAAAGGGTCAGTAGCACCGTCATATGCCTCTAAGGTCAACATGTTAAACCCTTTTGGAGGCAAAGTAAAATCTCTAACAATTTCAACCCATCCTCGAATGCTGTGGCTTTTTCTTTCAATTCTTTCTTTATGGCTTGTATCCAAGTTTTTAAGTCTTTATTCAATTGAGGTTCAAGGATAACTTGTTTGGACTTTGAATGGTGGTTTGTGTCGAAGTGTAGGTATGGTAGTAGCTAACTAGAGTGGTTTGTTCTTCTCTTGAAGCTTTGAAAGCTTTGGTGTCATTGCAGCATAATAGGTTTTCTTAGTGTGGGTTGTTTAGGGTGATCAATGTGCTTTAGACATTTGTGGTAGAGTGAAGTTTTGGATCATCTTTTTGAAGGACTATAATTATTGGTTTAAAACTAAAAATTACTCTATTATGGGTCCTGCTAGTGTAGGTTAATCTACAAGTTGGTTGGTTTAGGTTTTTGTCCCAACTACAACAACAGATTCTCTTTCTTCAGCAATTATCTTTTCAATGGCATAATGTTTTAGCTCGGCCAAAAAAAGAAATACCCCCTAAGCGCACCAAATGTTTGTGTCAAGCTATTTTCAAGGGGTGAAACCCTAAAATCAAAAAGAAAGAGAAAAAAATGGTTAAAAACAAAGGCTAGGAGTGGTTCCAGCATTTGTTCTCTAACATTTAAGTTATAGATCAACAAAAGAGGATAATAAAAAAGAGAATGTAAGCAAAGTGAAGAAAGCAAGATGGTGAAATCATACCTGAATGAACCTATTTATACTTGTAAAGAGATGAGACATGGGTAGCTTAAACTACTCGAGGTTAACCTTAGGACCCAAGATGACTTGGAAGACTGAATTGACTAGCATGTTGACCGTCCACTTTAAGGATGACAAGTCAGCATTTATAAGGCCTACTAAGTAAACTAGTGAGTTGGCCAAGTTGACGTAGCCTTATGAAATCAGGTCAGCCTAACGTCAACTCAACCTTAAAGTAAAAAATGCCATTGACTGCTTACGAACAGTCTCTAATGAAAGAAAAGACTATTTTTCCCTTTAAACCTAAAAATGCCCCTAATAAGATTCAATCTTTAAAAGGAAAAATGATTTCAAAAGAATTATAATCCCAAGCAATGTCAGTATTTTCATGATTTTTTTTCCTTTTTATTTTTATAATTTTTTGTTATTTTTTGGAAAGAACAAAAATAATAAAATAAAATAGATAAAGAAATAAATTAAAAATTAAAAATTAAAAATAAAAATAAACATGTACCAAGCGTTATGAATAAAAGCCTAATTAGCTTAGTAAAGCCCTTAATGAATTTTAAAAGCACATATCAAAAATTCAAAAGTGCATTTTTTGGCTAAAAAACTCAAAAAGACCTCAAATAAAATGCGATGTTTACATTAACTTGTCCACGATTGATTTATTCTATAAAAAAAAAAGCAAAAAAAAAAAACTCTTGATCAACAAATTTTACTTATTATAGCAAAGATTAAAGAGTAATTAAGCTGATATTTTGCTAATCTTGAAACTATGATAGAGAATTTAATTAATAATTGATGCATATAAAGTGGAATTTTTATGTGTTTAACTTTTTTTATGAACACAACTCAAATTGTTTACATGAACAGATATTTTTGTTTTACTTTTTTAGATTTGGGATATAAAAGTAAAAGAAAAAAAGTAGTGGGATTAATGGTCGGTAAGAAAGAAAGAAAGAAAAAAAAGGAAAAGAAAAAGGGAAAAAAATGTGGGTTCAAAAGTGTGATTAAAGAATAAAAAAAAGGGAATAAGCATAAAAAAGGAGAATTTGAAAGTGTGCCTTCTACTACAAATTTTTATTAATTGGTGTAATAAAAAAGGTAATTAATGTAAAGGAAATGTTAAATTAAGAAATTAATAAAAATGAAATTATTTTTACTTTTTTACCCCTATTACTAATGTGTTTAAAATTTTTAAAAAAAAAGTGACTTTTTTCTATCAACATATATTTTAGTCTATTCTTCAAGATCCCTTTATTCGGATTCTCAAGCTAGCACTTGTTATAAATACCAAACCCAGATAAATTTTTCAAAATGAATAATTGGATCAAATAAATCTAGATTTCTCATCCTAAAACTCTTTTTTTTATTTTCACTAAAAGAAAAACTTAAATTTAGGTTGGCAATTCCAAGATTTAAAGCTAGACTAAAGATGGAAAAGTATTTGGTTATGTGACAAAAGGGCTTCAAATGAAGGGAAGAGATAATTTTAGGAGTTTAAGAATTGAGTTTCTCTCCATAAAATAATGATGGCTTCTCATAGGTACCCGTTAAGCTTAAAGCTTGTTTTTCATCAAAAACAAGGCACTAGCAAGATGATCAAGGTAACTTTTTAAATTGTATTTTATAGTTTTGATGATTTAGGTTTTGAGATATGTTGTTATTTTGATTGGTTTCTATTTTTTTGTGTAATATTTCAATTGTGAGTTACTTTTGGCCATGTATGCTTGTTAATTTTTTTTTGTTTAATTATTTGGGTAATTCTCAGTCATTCAATTTATGAATAATCGATTCTTAATAATTTTAACATGAATATTTTTGATTTGTTAGAAATTATTTTGAAGTCAAATCAAGTTTTATTAAAATTTCTGCTAGTATATGTGTATACTTGATAGGAGTTAGAATTATTGAGATTCACTCTATCAGTTATATGCAAGTATTGCTAATATGTAAGGTATCATCTATATGTGCATGTGTGTTTATTTCACTTAGTTTGGGTTTGTTGAGTTTAAAATGTATGTAGTTTGAACTTTACATTTGATTCTTCATGTGATTTATTTATATGATTGTAGTGTTTTTGGATTTATTAAGCATGGCAGGTATGTATACTTGACAAATTATATGTAATTGTACACCCTTTAGCTTTTAAATTGATACTTATATTTTATTTGGATTTTTTTCTTTGCTTTGATTTCCTAGTTGAAACATTTTCATTGACTTAGGTTGTTCTTAGCTAATTCAATGAATAAAATCTTATGTAATAAAAAGTAAGTATTGATACTTTATAAGCTATAAACACTGATATAAGATATGTACATAATATTTATAGAATACATACATAATGCTTATAGGATTTGTACATGTGCTTATAAGATATTTATATATTGCTTATATGATATATACATAGTGCTTCTGAAATATGTACATAGCAGTTATGTGATGTGTAAATCTAAATACAAGTATATGTACATCTCATCATAATGTTAAAATTCTAATTGATGAAGTTCTATACTTAGGGTTAATTGGTTGTTGTCCAAGATAGTGCTTTTGAAATATATACATATTAGTTATATGATATGTACATCTAGATATAAGTGTATATATATATATATATATATTTCATCATAATGACAAAATCCTAATTGATGAAGTATTATATTTAGGGTTAATTTGTTGTTGTGCAAGCTGAAAATAATGTTATAAGTCAAGAACATTAGAAGCAATTGGAGACCTATAGGTACATTTTACCTATCCTTTTGGTTGGTTGGCACATTTGTTATCTTCCATATTGCTAATAGAAAATATTAAACTTGCTTTTCTCTCAATTTTCTCCATTTTAATGACCAAAATACTAATTAGTAGGTTTAGATTTTTAATTACTAAAATGCTAATAGTTGTCAAGTATATTTAGATTCCGTCTTTTGTTGTATGCAGAACATAGGATGTTTGCTCCATGCCTGTCATTCTTTTATATCTATTTCTTTTGATTTTTTTAGTCCATTGACAACTACTAGTATATAAGTTGTTTTCAACCTAACTATAAGAAACTAAAGTATATAACTTAAAGAATTAAGTTTCTCAATTTAAACTAAAGATCTAAACTATAGCGTAGGAAAAAGAAATTAAAATGAAGAGAAGTATAACAATATTTATGCTTTTTTCATGTTTTTGGTGTCAGAAAAGGAATTGAAAGAGATTTAGGAGTTACTCAGTCCAATAACAAATAATTGTTTGAACTTGAAGAAACCACATTAAAGTCATTAACTCAAGAAATTCAATTTTCATTTTATTATTTTTAAATGTCTTTAATCTTATGTATCCAAAGGTTCTTAATGATGCACTTGCTTAAATTAGGATAATGTTGCATTTTGTTTTTAATTTGCACTAGAATTTGTTTTGAGTCAACCATAGTCAGATACTTAATTTGGGTTTATCTTCAATGAAAGAAATTTGGAAATGAATGGTTGTTTTCATATTGGTGGATGAAACAAGGAATTATCAAATGTATAGCATTTTGCATCTATAATGGGGAGAAAATATTGCAATTTTCATTGCACCTATGCCATGATTAACTTTATTTCTGATGCTGCAACCTTACCAATAAGAGATAGTTCTCTAATTATTGTTATTTTTCAAAATGGGTTTTTCATTACCAAAACCAATATCTTTTCTGCATTTATATATCAACCATAAACCTTAAAAGTAGGTAAACAAGTAACCTTAATAAAAATACATAAAAAGTGATACCAACATTAAATTTTTTTCTTGAAAGAAAGATTTTTTTTCCTTCATGCAACTTGACTTTTATTAAAAGGCATACCTAACAATGTAATCAATTCATAATCAAGTTCAACTTCTAAAGGTTTAATCCACTAGCTAACTCATGTTTGATATTTTCTACTTAGAATCATAACTATTGGTGGAATATGTTGGTTATATTTGGACATAACCTCAAATGCTTCTAACAATTCAACAATTCTTCTTGATTCAAGCATGAGTAAAAGGTAATGAACACTAAATATATAAGGAAGAAAAATTAACTTTAGTGAGCACATAGAAAACTATGAACAAAGGAATGTAGTACACTATGAAACTTATCAGTTGATCAAGTACCCTAAATGTAGTACCCTAAATGAGTTTCTAAACCCTATAAACAATCAAAACTGAAATTTCTTAGATAACAAAGATAAAGCACTAGAAAAATCTCAAGTAAAGTTTAACAAGCTAGGTTAGATAACATGGTACTCCTTGCAATCCATTTTTTTCTAAATTTTGCTTTTCCAACTATCACTCTTATTCTCTTCATAATTGACTAGAATCAAAGTATATATACAATATGTGTTTTGAGCCACATATGGGTGAAACACTTGGCTATAATCTTACTTTCCACAGTTGAGTAGTATATTGAATATTGAATTTTGTTGTTCTTAAAATGATTTAGTTCAAAAGACATACTTTCTTTAATAAAAGCCCTTGAATTTTCAAGTAGAATGAAAATTTATTTGTTTTTGAACCCCTTAACTTATGGTGCGAAAGACAAAAATAGTGCATCTACAACTAGATCAATGTACATGATTGCAAGATTTGATCCATTAGGATTTTAACATTCTGATGAAATGTACATATAGTTATACCTAAATGTACATATCCTATAATACAATGTACATATCCTATACCTCATAAACAATGCAATCACTAGCAATTATGATTAAAGTAATACTAATATATACATTTACAGTAATAACCAATTAATCCAAAATATAGAACCTGATCAATTAAAAATTTGATATTATAATGAAATGTACATATAAGTATATCTATATGTGTATGTCCTATAAGTATAATATACATATCCTATAACTAATATGTTTATATCCTATAAGTATACAATCAAATTAAAGTTAATTACTAAACTACCAAACCTAGTTAAAATTGGAAAACCTCAACCATTCTCCAACAAAACAAATAATTCAACAACATTGCAATCATTAGCAACCATGACCAAAGCAATACTAAATAATAGGAAAATAATTAATTAATAGGAAAATAGCTAAACCACAAACCAATTCCTCCACCATATAAACAACCTAAAATAATTTTTTATTACCAAATTTTTATTCATCAAATTAGTTAAAAACAACCTCAAAATAAAGAATCAAGATGAAAATGCAAACATCTAAACCTAAGTCGTCAAAAATGTTTCAATTAATACATCAAAGCAAAGCAAATCAAAATACGATATAAACAAATCCAAATAAGATACAAGCAAATCCAAATTTGAAATCGAAGCAAGCAAATTCAAATATCTAATATCCAATTATCTACATGTTGTAAAAAGCACTCTGATGTATTTGCTTGAAACTAGTCTTGCATGTTTACATGAGATTTTTTTTATCCCTTCTAATTTCAAATTGATGGAGATCTACTCAATAGTCAATACCCCATGAACCTAAACTCAATGTTAAATAGTGATAAGTCTATGTACCAATTACAATATGCCTATGCTTAATGGTCTACATCAATCACAATATCCAACTTTTAAGCTTAATTTAAAAATTCCCTAAATCCTAAAATTTAAAATTTTTAAAATAATATCCTAAAACCAATTAATCTTAAATAGCAACCAGTTAAAATGAAACTTAAAAACAATAAAAAAAAATGAAATTGAATAATGATTAAAAAAATAGTAAAGCTACTTACCATAAGCATAAGGCTTAGTAAGCATGTCCAATTGTGATTAACAGAGCAAACATAGAATAATTATGAAAACTAATGATAGGGTTCTATAATTTCTTCTTTTTGATTTAGATTTGCAAAGAAAATGAGGTAAAAAAAAATAGAAGAGGTAGAGAACTAACAATGATAGAAAATTAAAGGGAAGGAATTGAAAGATAAAGGAAAAAAAAGGAAGGTCAGGGCGATGACAAAATGGAAGAAAGAAAAGAAAGCTTTTTTTTTTTTTGTTACTATAGTTAAAAAAGTAAAACCAACTTCCTTCTTATTAATTTCAGACTTTTTATTTCCTTCTAAGTAAATACATTTTCTAATTAGATTAAAATATAAAAATTTCTATAACACCCCCTTTTTTTTAAATCCCTTAAAAAAAATGTATGAGATAAAATTTAAGAGCATTTTATCACTTAATAAAAAAAAAAAAACTTATTCAAGTAAAAACAGAAGGTTTGTAACTTAGTTAAATTTTGTAAGTTGAAACTAAATTTAACTCTTAATTCTATTTATATAAATAACATACATATTCAATTAATGTTAATTATTACTAATATATATAGATGTTATGGTTGTGAAAATTATTTTAAAACTTATATTTGTTATATATGTTTTATAAATAATATGCATATATAAACTTATTTAAATAAATATAAAGATAAATTATGGGTTTTTTATTTATAATTAAATCAACTTCTCAAAATGATTGTTATGATAACATAAGTATTAGTATATTTTTATATCACCATGTTGCAATGTGCGAGTCTGAAAACCTAACTCCAAGACAAATAATTTAAAAATAATACAAGAAAAGTCGTCACCAATCTTTTTTTTAGATATGATTGATCACTTACGAAAAATTTATTTTTTTAATAAAACTGAAAACAACTTTAAGGATTGTGAAAAAAATATTTTTGATCTATAAAATCAAAGGAGTTTGATTAAGCATGGGGGTTGATTAGCATCCATACAATACTATTTTAAAAAGGTACCAATTAATTGCATATTATCCTTGAATTTTGAGAAAAATTATCCTAACCTTAATATTTAAAGATAACTCCTTGAATTTCATTTATTTTCATAAAATTTCATTTTTGTGTTATTTTTTAAATTGATAAAGCAAATCTTTTTATTTTTGAATTAAAATGAAAACCTTTGGTATTGATACTTTTTCTAAACTCCCTTGTATTTAAGCAAAATTTTAAAAATATTTTTTTACTTTAGGATTTCCATAGTAATTCATCAAAACATTCTTTATGAAGATAATTGTTAAGAATCCCCATATATTAAGGTTAAGTCTCAAAAATCATACTTACTAGGCATATTAATTTTTTTTTCTAAAAATATTATTCGTTGTTAAACTATAAATGCAACCAAATGAATGACATGAATCATAAAATAAAAACGATGAAATGTGAAAAGATATATCATGTGCATGCTAATATAAAATGCCAAATATAAATAAAATCATATGAAAATGACAATAAAAAATGATAATGCATGTGCAATTATTAAATAAGTAAAATGCAAATGCATGTGAATGTAACTTAGGTATAGGGTTTTAGGTTAAACTTTAGGTTTTCAAAAGAGGTTTAAACAAATTTAAGGTTTGGCTTAAGTTTAAAGATTAGATTATGATTTAAGTTACAATACAAGGATAGGTTTAAAGTTTAGGGTTTAGGATTAGGTTTAGGATTTAGGTCAGTGTTTGGAGAAAATCTTGGAAAATTCTAGACAAATTCTACCTTAAATTGAAAAAGATCAATTTGCCATTCATTTTCCTTCTTGAAAAAGGTTTTCTTATTTTTACACAGATTCCTAATTTAACTAAGTTATCCCACTTTGACTTGAAATTCTTATCTTGACTAGGAGATTTACTTGGGGAAGGCTTTCTTAGGTTGATTAGGAAATCTTAAGTTGACTTTGTATTCCTACCTAAGGTAGGATTGCATGAGGTAAACAAGTATGGGTGGCAAACTAAAGAAGATGTACAAAGCCTAAGATGCAAGATTAGCCTAAGATGGTGACCAAGGCAAGCACAATCCAATCGGTGGTCCAAATAAAGCCTAAAATACTATAAAGGTTAGGTTTGGTGGGCTATTAACAAAAATGAGCGACCTAATTCTCTTTTATTCAAGAAGTCCTAATCTTATTATAAAAAGTGCTTAAGAGATGCAAGGCCTAATCCTAATTGAAGAATGATTAAATGCCCTTTTCATGATTAGTCATTTACCTTTTATTAGTGATTAAATGCCCTTCTAGAAACATACAAAGCTGTCTCTTGGTTTATGTGAAATTATTCATTTACCTTTTATTAGTGATTAAATGCCCTTTTCATGATTATTCCTAGATCTTATGATTTAATCATGATTTTTTGATTTTACTAAACCAAAATTTATAAAATAATATCTAGTTCTGATATAGAACTTTTCCCAAAAAATCGAGCCAAAAAATGGCAAAATTATGAAAATGCCGTTAAAAGGCATTTTTGTACTTTCACGTCTCATTTGAGATCCAACATAATTTCTAAAGGTCCAAATCATAATTTTATTAATATTAAACCATAATAGTCCTAGTTAATCATGGATTCTAAGGGTTGACCAAAGTTTGATCAAGTTTGATCAAGACGCATTTTGATCATTTTAGCTCAAAATTCAATTTTTTCAAGGATTTCCTTTCTAACATATGGCTTTGACAAAACTTAAACAATTCTAAGCAATCTTGATTGAACTTAACCAACTTTGAATCGGGGCCTCATTAGAGGTTTTTTTGTCATTTTTCCCTTTTTTTTATTTCTCAAAACTCAAAATTTGTTTTAGTCTTCAAGAATCTAATGTCTTAGTTCGATTCTTCTAAAATGCCTTAAATTTGATCCTATTTCAACCAAATTCTACCAATTTTGAACAAATTTGACTAAGTTGACTTTAAATTGACTTTTGACTTTTTTCTTTGATTTTTTTCTATTTTTCTTGTATTTTCCTAAAAATCAACTTGTTCAAAAATCTTGAAATAATTGAAAAATTTTCGATAAGACTTGGGTCTTAACTTTTAAAGCATCGCAATTGACTAAAATATGTTCGGATAAAATTATGTATCCACAATGTATAATATTTATTAATTAAACTTGAAGTACTTCATGATAATGATATAATTTATAAACAATTACTTTTTAATATACGTAATACAAAGATATAATAGAATTAGATAATTTGATAATTCTCTAGCATTATAATGTACTTTTATAAAAAAATATGGGTTAAATATTCATTAGCTCATCAAACAAATGTAGTTCTATCACATTGATGTTTGTAGAAATTTTATTTACAATTAGGTATCTATAGTTTTCTTCCGTCAAATAATTTGCCCCAAAATATAACATTGCTAACTTAAAGATGATGTGGTATCGACGACCAATAATATGTTGTCATGTTATTGTTATGTCATCTTTGGGACCATTGCATGTCACAAATTAAAAGAACAAAAAATTTTTAAATAATTTTAAAAAATTCAAAAATATGAATATTTTAGTTTTGAACTTAAAAGATCAAAAAATAAAATAAAAAAAAAGGTTGGGAGAGAGGAAAGCAAAGAGGCAAAAAAGGGAGAGTAGGAAAAAGAATGAGGCAACTAGCAACGAATTTGGCTGACTCGAAGTAAGATAGGGCCAGAAAGGGGAAAAGGTGTTAACCGAACACAGATCTAATTAGGCTAAAACAGATCAACATGACTTGTTCCAAATTAACTAGATTTGACTTTTGGTTGACCAGATGCCATCATAGACAAGTTGACCCTACCCTTCTTCTTTCCCTCCCATCTGATCTCTCCCTAACCCCTTTCACTCTTTTTTTTAAATTTTAAAAATTTTATTTCACAAAAGGAAAATTTTAAAAAATATATCTTATATATATTTTTTATTTTTATTTTGAAAGATAAATAAAAAATTATTTTTTTTATTTTTTTAAAAAAATTATAATTATAAATTTTTTATTTTTAAAATAAAAATAAAAATAATATGGCGCATGACATGCTTTTATTGGTTGGAATTTGCCATATCAACATTTGACTAATATCATTAGTCAAAATATGTATTTTTCAAACAAAATTAAATTTTAAGTATTTGATTTTAAATTTTTAATTTTAGAGTGATAAAAAAGTGACGAAATGACATAATTTGAAAGTAAAATGAATATTTAACCAAAAAATAACCCCGAGGCAGGACCATCGCACTAATATGTCATATAAGTTGACAATATCGAGAAGATTTAACAAAGAGAAAAAGGAAACACCAATTTCAACTTACAAGAGTTTGCTTTTTTAGGTCAGCTTTAAAAAGATTTATTATTTAAGTAGTCTATTATAGAATTTGCAAGAGCTGATATAGACTGATCGCTTTTGAAAGAGGGTAGCCCATATGATCAAACCATTTAATGCAATTATGCAAATAATAATCGAAGAAAATGAAAAAAGCAAAACCTAAAAATAAATAATACTAGTAGAAAAGTGATGAACACTCTTAAATAAAAAATTAAATGTAATGATTTGACAACACATTAGAAATCAATAACCCACTTCTCGTGGAAAAAAATTTGAGTACTAAGTTTTTTATTGCGATCACTTTAAACCTCTCAAAAGTACATTAAATTAACACACGCGTCCTAATAATGATGATTTTAACTTACATTTAAGATTAATTTAAGTTAACGTGATGTAATTATTTTTAAGTAATATCATAAATGATTTTTAAATTATAATAAAATATTTAATATATTATTTAAATTTAAAAAATTTTTAATTTGATATTTGAAATATAATTTTAGTAATTAATTTAATACTTAAATAAATATTTGTTAATTACATATTATTATTTAAAGTAACTATGGTTAATATTCATAATTTATATATTATATTAAAAATATTTTAAATTCAATATCATGTTAAATATTTTTTAATAATTAAAAAATAATTCATGACAGTAACCTTCATAAAAAAAAAAAACTACAAAATAAATAACTTCATTAGTTTCTTCTTTATTTTTGTTTAGGTCAATTAAAATTCATATAAAAATTTGAAGTTTAATAAAAAACAAAATCAAAACTTTATCTTAAATTAAGTTTATAAACTTTTATTTTATTATAATTATAATAAAACGAATTAGATTGACCTCTCAATCGTATGAGTTAAAAGATTAATTGGCTTTCTCGGAACAAAACTATTGTTCTTTCTAGCTGAGAGATCCAAAAACACCATCAACAATTTTAAATATTTTTTATGGTTAAGTTCGGATAGGTGGATTTCATTTAAAACCATCTTTTGAAAGGACTAAACAATTGGATTAACAAGTGACACTTCACCACATTTTACAATTATCAGCTGGTTGTTTGTCAAAGTTGGAAGTGACATGATTATTAATTAAAAGTGTTATTGATGAAATAATATAGCATTAAGTTTGAGATTTGTATGTACTATTTTCTTTTTAAATTTGGGATGAAGATCTTAATTTAATTACTGAAATAAGAGAACACGTACACTTATCATTATATTAAATATTCAATTAAAAATTTCATAATTATCCTTTTGATACATCATACATAAACATAATGAAAAATAATTATCCTTTTAATTTAATTTCATGTAATAGAATGGGTTTATCGAGTCATATCGCAAATGCTAGCCTTAATAATAGAAAATATTATAACTAATAATAATTCATTGTCACATGTTAATAGTATGAGTATATCATTCTCCAAATATAAATATAATAATTCGTATATTTATATATATTTATTTTATATTTATTACATAAAATACATAAATTATTTTTTTACAATTCATATTAATATATCAAATATTTTTTTATTTTTATTAAATATGTATATTATTTTTATTAAAATTTTAAATTATATTGCTATCATTTTTTTTATCATTTTACTATCTATATTTATATATACAAGTAATCCCTTTCAAATCAATTCTCAATTTCTCTGCCACATCAGTAATTTCTTTATTCATTTGAGGTATTGTTGATATTATTATAGTTATTAAAGGTATTAAAGGTATTTTGTAATAAAATATTGCACACGATAAAAAAATGTAGGATGAAAAGAACCATATCCACCGACGGTGGTGCCAAAGCCAAGCTCTGTCTTCTATGAAAGTGTATTTGATAGAAACAAAATCTAAAATAAAATAAATTAATTTTTTCTAAATTTCAATAAAAATTTTCTTCCATTCTCAAATTCAATATCAAATAACTCAAAATCAAAAACATAAATTAAACTTAAATATAATAAAAAAATAAACCATAAATTAAAAAAATTCTAAAACTCAGCCTCAACTAACCCAAAATCAAACACATATAACAAACTCAAATATAATAAAAAAAAAGCTAAAAAAAAAAAAAAAATTTATTCATCTACCAATACCCAAATCCTCCGCAACATCAAATCATCAAATCACACAAAAAAAAAAAAAAAACCACGTCTCCTACAAAAGAGAGAAGCAGTGACAAAAAAAAAAATTAGTTTAAGATTGTTTTGGAGCTTGATCTTTAGGGAGGAGGAAGGTCAGGACCAAATAAAGAACGTAGATGGAATTGGTGGCCAGTAGAGCAGCGAAAAAAATGTTTAAAACGTTGGAAACCACGACTTTTAGGCTCAAATCTAGGGCTCTAGGATGAGTTTTAGCAAAAAGTGAGACGACAAACAAAAAGAAGAGAGAAAAAGGGGTTTGAGACAAGTTTTTGGAGGTAAACCGCCGGCAAACGAAATTTTACGCAACAAAAAAAAAAAAAAAAAAACCACCCATAATAACAAAAAAAAAGGACATGGCTTTAGAAAAAATATAAGGATTAGGGTTTTGCATTTTAGAAGGGTTTTTCATTTATGAAGGAAAAAGAAAATTGGAAATCCATATTACACTAACAACCATTAATGGCAAAAAGATGTTAGATCTAGGATTTTAGAGACAAAAATGATTAAGAAGAAAAAAAAGAAAGGAAAAGGAGAGAAACAAGATGAATGATTCTGCCAAGTCAAAAGCAACGAGTGGAGGGAAGGAAAATTTTCTGATGACCACCGACGATGACAAGAAGACCAAATGAGAGATTTGAAAGATAAAAATGAGAGGGACGAATGACAGAGTTTCTAGAAAAAAAAGGTGTAAAACTGAATTTTAGAGTTTTTAATGACTTAATGTAAATATAAAACAACTCGTTTCATTGCATCAAAAAAAGAAAAATAATAAAAATTGAACTTGCCTTTTGTCCAAATAAACATGGGCTCAAAGTAATATATTTTACTATAGCTTGAAGATATACTTTTTAGCGCAATTTTTCATTTATATAATTAATAAATTAATAATGATAGTAATATATAATTATTTTAAAAATCCTATTTATTTTCGTTAGTTTATCTTAAGAAATCTTCTTTATATTTAAAGCCACCCCAAATGTATTCTATTGACCTAATTTACTAAATTAAAATTCAAGTCCAATTCTTTTTTTTTTTTTTGTATTATGAGGTATAGTTTTTAACATATAATTATTTTTAATTAATATTTAACATCAATTAATAATAAGAAAAATATCATAATAATGGTTTAAAATACTATGAATTATATTTTTTAAGGAAATTTGAGATAAAAATAGATATGTTGCAAATCAATTATTAATTAAAAAATTAAATAGAATTTTTTAAATGAAATTGATAGATACTTACATTTAAAAAAAATTCAAATAATTAATATGACCCTAGGTATTGTTGGAAGATTTTATATATATGAAAAAAAAATCCCCTAAGGATTTCCATTTTGACATTTGTCCATTAAATAAAATTATTATTTTATCCTTCATAAAAAACAAATTGCACAATCAATTATATAAAATAACTATTATAATTAAAATCTAAATAAAAAATCTAAAATTTTAAATAAAAAATTAAAACCTATTTTTTACTCTTTAAACCAGAAAAATATTAGCTAAAAGCTATAAATAGAAATTCAAGATTTCATTCAAAAATTAAAAAAAAAATCCATCTAAGGGCTACAACAAAGCACAATTTCCTGCAGTTAAAGAATACCAACTAAATTTCATGAAAAAAAAATAAATAAATCACCACAATAAACATCATTTTTATTTCAAAATTAAAAAAATGAAAGAATAAAAGTTAGATGAAGAATCTTTGTGTAGGTTTAAGGAATTTTAAATTGGCTTTAAAACACATAGATTTGGTATTTAAAAAAAAATGAATCGGCATATTTGACTTAAAATTAAATATGATGATTCATATATTTGTATCATATAAGACATTAAATTTTATATATTCGTATTGTGTTTTATATAAAATTATATGTCATAATTTTTATCCACATAAAAATATGAAATATATATTTTATTTTATTAAACTCATATATAATTATTATTAAAATTTTAAACTGTTTTTGTTACTTTCATATTTTTTATTTATATCATATTCATGTTGTATCATCATATTAATTTTAAATTATCAGGTTTACCCAAAGTCAAGCTCATTTAGAGATTGAGTTATTGGTTATGCTTTGATGGTATAAGGATTTAAATCTACATTTTTATAAAAAAAAAAAAAAATTGATCAATTACGCCTCAGTATTCTTTTATGTCAATTAATTTTTATTTAAGGGTAATATTAAATTTATGAAATTGGTTGAAAATTATAAATAACAAAATAAAATCATTAATTGAATAAGTGAAATTACCTCTCACAATAATAATAAAAATAGAATATAGTTATTTTAAAATAATTAAAAAATATACAAAATTTTATTAAATAAATATTGACATCAAATAATTAACAAAAAATGAAAAAATAAAAATATTTACAGTTTAACTGAAATTTTGTAAATTCAAATCATAAAATCAATTAGATACATATACTTTCTATTAAAAAATAAAAGTGATTTATATTTTAAAAATAAAAAATTTTAACCGGGGCATAGCCGGGGACTTTTACAAGTTGTACTTAAAATTATCAACTTTACTGAAAAGCTATTTTATAAAAAAAAAAAAAAAAACACTTCATTTCCCCAAAAAGTCCCTCCCGATTCTTCCCAACTGTGGTCCCACAGTTAAAATCTGTTAATAATTTTCAAAAGGGTATTTAAGTAAAACCAGTAAAAGATAATCAGTACTTCTATTAATTATTTTAGTACCAATTTATCAAATATAATCAGTGATGGGTGGGTCCAGTTCAGGAATCCGGGAATTGAACTGGGTCTTAGGTAGGGCCCATCGGTAGGCCCATCTGGGGCCTTGATTATGATGATGATTGGTCTACAAGGGCGGTCCGTGATTTAATTTTTACAATTTTTTTTTTTCCAAATTCATTTTGGTCAAAAAGGGGAAATTATGAAGGGCCCGCACCTAGACTCTGACGCATGGATGGCTATGGCTTCAGAAGTTTTAGTTGATTCACTACATTGGTAAAGTTTTAGTTGATTCAAGCTGATCATTCGGCTTGCTCATCAAATTTCAGGCCCCGTTTGTTTCCTTTTTTGGTCTTAAATATTATTTTTTAGGGCTAATTACATTTTTTTACATAGAATTTGGAAAAACATATAAATTAGTCCTATAGAATTTAAATGTAATTTGTATTTCTATTTTCAAATTATATATTATGTTAGCTTAAATTTTAATCTCATTAATTATATCAATTTATATATATAATATTTAATAAATATTATCAAGTTATATATTAATCACATATACTATTAACATATTTTTCAATATGAATTAAAAATATATTTTTATCTAAATATAAATATTATCTAAAAGTGATTAATTGTTATTTTTCATGATATCCATTTGACATTTATATGAATTTTTTATAAAATATTTAATATTTTTATTTAACGAATAATTTGTTTTAATAAAATTATACAAATTAAATACCATACAAGTAATTAAGTTAACAATATAGTATTAGCATTTGGATTAAAATAATTATATTTTGAAAGTTTGTAACATAAATTTTAAATTTTAATTCTCTAAGTATCAATTTATATAATATTTTCTAAAATTTAAATACAAAAAATGTAGTAAATTCATTTTTTAATGATTCAATACTTTGAAAATTTTGATCATCCATACTATCTCTTTTGTTGGACTTATTTTATCATGTTCTGGTTATTTTTATGATATAGATAATGCCAAATAAAAAATAAATGATAATTTTAAAACTTTAAAAGTTATTAATAAATATTTACAAATTTTAATTATTTAATTAAGCAAAAATAAATTTTTATTTAACGACAAAAGATTTCTAGACTCCGTTTAAAACATCTTCTCTTAAGACAGTAAGTAAAAATAATTTATTAATGAGTCTTATTTTGTTTTCTGTTAAAATTTCTTTGAACGAAATCTTTTTGCAAAAACTAGATGCAATAAGACCTAAAAAACCTAAACTAAAAATAGAAGAGTCCATTAATTTTTGGATTCTAACTCCGTTGTTGTTTATATCGGTGAAGAAAAACAACTAGATGTCTGTCTGCATTTTTCTTTTTGACGACGACCCATAATTGGCCTCCACCAAATCACGTCACTGTTCAATTCTTTAAAAGTTTTTCAAAAAAATTTAAATATTTTTTCAACATTATCATTTAGACTTGTCTCTGTTTTTTTTTTTTTTAAATAATTGAAAGAAGTTTTGAGAAATTAAAAGTGTTCAAAAAAAAAAAAAAACAAAAACCACAAACTCTAAAGCCGTGAGAAATAGCCAAGCCAAGCCAAGAGCAAGCAAACTCCAGGTTGAACAGGAGGTTTGATTAAGGTAATGTTCGGTTGAGCAGTCTCGTCAGTTTTGAAAGCCTTCCTGCTTTTATATAATGAGGCGACCAGTGAAGTCAAGGAAGACAGTAGCAATCGAAGTTCTACCGGAAAAAATCATCAGCAGCTGCCGAAGAAAGCAGCAGAAGGAGGAAGCAAAGGGAAAAAGCTAAAAAAAAAAATTGACGTGAAAAATACTGCTATTATTAGGAGACAGACAGTGGAGAGGAGCTGTGGCCTTTAGCCAAAAACAACTACTGATTCCCATCAACAACTCCTCAAAGTAACAAAAAAGCTCTCTTTTATATATATATATATATTTTTTATTTTTGTTTCTGCCTTACTCTCAGTCAGTCTCTCTCTCTCTCACTTTCTTTTCTATTTTTCTCTGTCATTTCTCTGCAATTCCATGCCAATTTTTCAGCACTGATGATGGAGAATATGAAATAGTGGGGTTTCAAAATAAAATATCATAGAAAAAAGGTAAACCCACTAAAGAGAGAGAGAACCAAAAAAAAAAAAAATGATAACCCCACATTTCAGAATTCACTAATCATTTTGTTTTCCTGCTGGGTTTTTTTTCTTTTTCATTTTTTCAGGCCTTGCTAGGTAATAAATCTATATTGTTTTTTTCCTTTTGGGGTTTTACGTGAAGGGTTTTTGTCTATATCTATTGAATCTTTTATCATAGAAAAAACCAAACTGCATTGTGACGAGATCAAAGAAGATGGCAAAAAAATAAAAAGCAAAAGCAAAGCCAAAAAAGAAAGCTTTAATAGAAGAAAGGAAAAAAATACAAAACCTTCTTTCTTCTGATTCATTGCACGTTTGGTCTCTTTGATGATGACCCTTCAGGTGGCATTAGCTGAGAAATAAGGGAAATAAAAAGTGAAACGTTTTTTCTTCTTTCTTTTTTCTTTTTTCCTGTTTTGTAATTCACTGCTCTGAATTGGAAGACACAGAGTTCTAGCAAAGAGAGAGAGAGAGAGAGAGAGAGAGAGAGAGAGAGATTTCATGGGGCCTTTGGTTTTGTTTTCTGGTTTCTGGGTTTTGTGAAGATGGTGGTTTTGACTGTATTGATATTGCCTTTGTTTTCCTCGTTCTCTAATATTAAACTCAAAAGAGGAGAAAAAGAAAATCCTACCTTCTTCTATCTTTGAAGCTTAAAGCTGCCTTGAAAGGTTTTCTTCCAACCAACAGCACTTTTTGGTTAAAAAACCGATCTTTCCGGGTAAGTCTCTCTCTTCTCCTCTGTTAAATTGCTTTTCTCCATGTAATGTTGTTATTATTATTTTTTTTATTGTTATAGTTCAACACTAATACCAAAATTTCAATTGATGCTCTAGAAGAGATCAACAGCAAGAACCAGCAACTGAAGCTTTAGATTTTAATAATGGCAGACTGTGACACTACTCTTCCATCTCCCAAAGACAACAAGGAACAGAAGAAACCCACTTCATTTCCTAGGTTGTTCACTGGTTTTACTTTAAAAGCCTTTTCTGATAATACTGAGGCTGTTATGAGCCCAACTTCTATTCTTGATAGCAAGCCCTTTTCAGCTTTCAAAAACCCTTTTTGGTCCGAATCAAGCACCCCCAGAACCCCAGAACCTGAAATTAGACACAAAATTGACTCTAAAGGAATTGGTCTTGGCATTGTTGATGCTCTCAAAGATGATGCTTTTGATTCCAACCTGTCAAAACCTGTCCTTTTCGGTTCACAACTTAGGATCCAAATTCCATCCCTTCCTCCTGTTTTTTCTCCTGCAGAATCTCCTAGAACACCTCCTGAATTTGGTATCAAAACAAGGAATTCTGAATTGAGTTCATTTTCTTCTGGCTTGTCTCCTTCTCCCATGAGGAAAAGCATTGAGGCATTGAATTCTCCTAGGTTCTTCACCGGGAGTCTCTCAGCTACTGAGATGGAACTCTCAGAAGATTACACATGTGTAATATCACATGGGCCTAATCCAAGAACCACCCATATTTTTGATAATTGCATTGTTGAGAACTGTTGTGGGGTAGTTGGGTTCACTTCTTCGAAGAGGGAGAATGGATTTTTGGGTGATAGATCAAGTTACCAATCTGACAGTTTTCTCAGCTTCTGTTATACTTGCAGGAAGAATCTTGGTCAGGGAAAAGACATTTACATGTACAGGTTAGCTTCATGTTTTCCTTTTGTGGAATTTGCTTTGCTTTCGTCTTTCTGACATGATTTGATATTTTGTTATTACTCTATCTTCTTTTATTGGTGGAAAAATTTGAAGTTTTTTGAATATCAAACTTGCTTTTATTATCAATACAACCAATTTCAAAATCTAGAATCTCATTGCCCTGTTCTCTTTCAGAGGGGAGAAAGCATTTTGCAGCAGAGAATGCCGGTACCAAGAGATGATGCTAGAGGAAGAATTAGATAAACTGGAATCAGATGATGTCTTTGGGACCTGTTCTTGACAGTTGTTTAAGTTGTCATCAATCTTTTTCTCTCCTTTGAAGAGCCAGCCAAGAAAAAGTAAACCTGCTCCACAACTTTGTTTACAGACCATCATTATAAAAATTTTAACTACTTCATTTGCAGATTAGACTAGGCTAGTTGTGAAAGAAAAACAAAAGGTACTGGATTATAAATCCTGGACTTTTTTATCTGCTTAAATGTTAAAAATTGAACCTTGGTTTTCTCATTATATCTCCTTCAACAGGTGGAAGGAGCAATAGGCTCTGATATTTGTAGACATTTTCTTGTAAGTGATAATGGGGTAATTGCTGTTGGGTTTTTGTCCACAGTTTTTGGTTGTCAAAGTTGGTGGCAAATGGCAATGATGATCATCCTGATTTGTGAATTGAAAAGCACACACACACACACACACACACATATATATATATATATATATATATATATATATATTGTCTTTGCTTATTTTACCTACTGATCATCCTTTGATTAGGCACTAAAGAGCCAGTGACTTCAATTGTAGATTCTTTTCTTTTCTTACATATGTCCCCTTTTCTTTGATTGATTATGCAGGTAATTCTGTGTTATTTTTATAGATCCTGAGGTAAGTCTAACTAGTTTTAAGGAATAGATTAGTGAATCATTCATGGGAATGATTCTTTAAGTGATACTAAATTTTAAACAAAACAAATAAGTAAGCTGCAAATTATAGCCCTCCTTTCCCACCCCACTTTCAGGTGGACTGCCCAATGGAAAAGTTGCTTCTGGGGAAGGAAGTTTCTATTTGAAACTTTTCATTAATTAAGTACAATTCCCTTGTGAGCAGTAATATAAAGGGTAATAGGGAATGAGTTATATGTCATTTTCTTTAAGTTTAGCATAATAAAGAATTTTTTGGTATAAAGATATCCAAGTTTGAGGTAAGAAAAAAAACTGCTTTTAAGTGATACGATTTAAATCTTAAATTTATTGAATATCAATTAATTAAATTAAATATCGGAACCACGTATTCTTTGTAGCCCACATCGTTTATATTATTATTATTATTATTATTATTATTATTATTGTTATTATTATGAGGTCTAGAATTTGTAAGCTGAAAATTAATCTACTCGAACTGAAAGTAACTTGGAAATAGAGCAACTACTGTGAGACTAGTAAAAAGTTATCAAACTTAGTAATTGAGAAAAGCTGGTGGCACTAAATTAGCAATTGATGCCGGAGACAATACTGTATCTATAACTCAGACCAGAAGTAAAGCTTGCTACTTGAAATAGCATTGAGAAAAACCATTTGGGTTTCAATTAAGATGACCCAAAGTCGTCAAAATGCTGCAGGACAAAGGCTGACAATGACCGGAAAATGAATTATTATGATTGAAACTTAAGGTTTTGTCCTTAAGAGAATAATACAATTGACCATCCCATTCAAACTTCCTTTCTAAGGATAAATTATTACCAAAACCCTACCTAATAATAAGATATTAACTGCAGTTCAAAGATTCATATTTATATATATATATATATTATATAATAACAAATTAAATTTTATATCTCATAATTCTAGAGTCACTTGCATGAAATGCCAAAAATAATAATGATAATAATGTTAGATCATAGTTTTCAATCTTTTTGATCCACTCATTTCTATAAAAAAAAAACATTTTCATTTATTTTGTTAACTCTCATATCGTATTTTATTACTTATATCTACGTCTTTTGTGATTTACTTTTAGAAGTTTAGGTTTTTCTCAAATCTAAAAACTTATTTCTCCTAACTAGTGTATAAATAGACCTATGTTTCACATGTCCAAATTATTTCAAATAACCTTTTCTCATCTTTTTCTCAATTTGAACTATTCTTAACTTTCTTTGAATTTTTTTATTTTTGATTTTATCTCTTATAGTCTTCTCACACATTCATCTAAACATCTTCATTTTTGCTATATTTTTTTCTTTTCATGTTATTTCTTAATAGCCCAACACTCAATTACATATAAAAAAGTAGGCATTATAGTTATTTTATACAACTTTGCCTTTAACTTGAAAGGTATCCTGTGATCACACAACATACCCAATGTACTTCATCACCTCACCTATCTTGCTTGAATCCTATGATTCATATCATTTTTTATCTCAGTATCGCTCTGAATAATTGATTCCAAATATTGAAAATGACTACTTTTTGGTCTTATCTCACCATCCAACTTAATCACATTAGCACTTATTTCCCTATTACTACTAAACTTATATTCCATATATTAGTTTTAGATTTATTCTATTTAAAACATCGAGACTCCAGCATATCTGTCTCCATAATTCTAATTTTGCATAACATCATCACTAGTTTTAGCAACTAAGATTATATCATTGACAAATAACATAAACCATGACACCTTATCTTCAATATGTCATTAAGCTTGTCTATAATTAATGCAAAAAGAAATGAATTTAGTGCTGAGCCTTGATACAATCCTAAAGTAATGGGAAAATTATCAATCAAGCCCCCAGACATCCTTATAGTCATTAAAAACTACTACATACATATCTTTATTTATGTTAATGTACTTTAAGGGAACTCATTTCTTCATTAAGGTCCATCAAAGCATCTTTCAAGGAATTTTATCATATGTTTTCTCCAAGTCGATAAATATCATATGTAGATATTTCTTTCGTACTCGAAAACCCTCAAACAAAAGCCTCAATAGATGAATTACCTCTGTTGTGGAGCATTCTGGCATAAACTCAAATTGGTTTTCAAAAATAATGACCTCATGTCACAACCTACATTCAATTACTCTCTCCAAAAGTTTCATATTATGACTCATAAGCTTTATTACTCAATAGTTCGAATGATTTTGTATATCAAATTTATACTTGTATAAAGGCATTAGAGCATTTTTCCTCCATTCTTTTGATATCCATCTAATCCTTATTTCACCCAAGCATTTTTAAATCTCAATTGGGATTCTATTTGGTCTTACAACTTTCTTTGCTTTCATCCTTTTCAAACTCACATATATCATGCTTAAATTGCCATTAAAAAGATTATCAAAATAATCTCTCAATTGTTTCTTAATTTTCTCATCCTTCACTAATACTCTTTTGTTATCGTCTTTGACGCCTCTTACGCCATTAATTTCCTTACTCTTCTTATTCCTTATCTTAACAATTTTGAACAACTATTTTTCTCAATCTCTCGTCTCTAGTTTTCTATGTAATTCCTTATGGATCTTAGTCTTTGAAGCTTAAATAACCTTTTTTACTTTCTTTTTCGTTATTTTATACTTCAAATAACTTACCTTATCCCTATTACTCTTTAAATTCTTATAACATTCTCACTTAATTTTAATTGTCATTTTCACATCCTTATTCCAACACCAAAATTCCTTTTCTAATAGCATATGATCCTTATATTGGCCAAGTTTCTCTTTAACAACCTTTAAATTCTGGTAAAAATTTTTTCTCACATTACTTCTATATCCTTATCAGATTTTCAATTAACCTCTTTTACTAGCTTACCTCTAAAAACTAACATTTTGTTTCCCTTCAAATTCCTTCATTAAATACGTGGTTCATGACTCTAACGTATCCTCTTTGATCCTAGAGGTAAAATATATTTAGAACTAACAGTCTATATTATGTTGTTATACTTTCACTTTGTATAACCTTACAATCCTAACAATTACTTCTATCATCTTTCCTCGTAAAAAAAAAAAATAATTTGATTAGCATTTGAACTATTCTTAAAAGTTACAAAACGTGATTCTCTTTTTATAAAATGTGCCTAATGATTTGCTATAGGGAAAAAATGTTTTTTTAATTTAAATTGTATTTAAATTTTAAAAATATTTGTTTTTTTTAATATATTTTAGTTGATATAATTAATTTTTTAAGAATTTATTAAAATAAATAAATATAAGTTAAAAAATGAAAATAGTTTATTTTAGGTAATGATAAGTATATATGTCCGTATCAAAGACTTAATTTTGAATCTTCATCCTTAAAAAATTATATTTAAAAAAGTAAAGTTAAGTATGAATATAATTTTCATGTATTGTCATTTCTTATAAAATATATATACTACATACAACCTAAGAAACTATTTTCAATATTATATTTAATTTAATTTAATTTAATGTGATTATGTTGGTATGCTTTTATTTATTCTTCTTTTAAAATTATAAAATAATAGTATGAAATAATTTTTTTCATAAAATATATAATTAATGAAATAATATATAAGCATAAAAATTTAAATCAATTTCAACATTTTACATATAATTAATTAATATAATTATACATTTTATTCTTTATTATCGTAAAATTGATATTTGATTGATATTTATTGTATATTTGTATATGATTAAGTCCATATTGATATGCAAAGCTTTAATTTTAATTTTTATTTAATAAAAATATTTTTATCTTAAATTTGTTAATGTGAAATTTTGATTTATCTTTAGATTTGATGTTGATAATTATTAATTATTTTTTATTTTTAGAAATTTTGTAAATTTTTTTTTTGTGATTTTATGACTATTTTGCAAAGAAAAAAAACCCAAAAAGGGCTTAAATGCCTGGAGCCCAATTGCTTGAACCTACACAACAGTTTTGCCCAAAATTTGGGATCATGATTTGGGCTAAAACAGTCACAAAGCCCATGAGTTGTGGCACATATGAACCATATTTTCATAACTCATCTTCCTCCCTACGAGAATTGTTGACGATAATGGTTGACACCAAAGATAAACCTTAAAAACGGTGGGGAAATTTTGAAAAACTGCCTATTTCCTAAGGATACTTTTGTGATTTAACACACAACAATTCCTTTAAGAGTTGTGCTATTTACACCATAATTTTTTTCTTCACACCCCACTACTATTAACACCTAATTTTGTACTTAATATATCCCAAACCTAAAACATAAATTAACTAAAACCAAAAACCCATCTCTTCATGCTCCATCTCCTTCAATCGAAAACCTTAAAACTCTTAAAGGATTAAGCTCCAAATCAAGCCCCAATCTCCCATTTGACATTAGATAACTAAGAATTAGAGGTAAATAGTTTTTTTTCTACTTTTTTGTTTAATTTTGTGTTTAGTTTCGTAAGATTAAAGATTTTAAATTTTGGGGTGTGATTTAAACATTTCAAAAATAAATTTTTGAAAATTATTGAAGATTTTCAAAAATAGATGTTCGGAATCGTTAAAGAACTTTCAAAAATTCATTTTCGGAGTCCTTAAAAGACTTTTTGATATCTATTTTCGAAAACCTTTAAGAATTTTCAAAAGTACATTTCTAAAAATTTTTAATGATTTCTAGACATTCATTTCTGGAAGCTTTTAAAAATTTTCGGAAATAGATTTTTAGTACACAATAACTTGACATCATAAGGAACATTGACCCTGACAATATCATTAGCAGATTGGCAAATCCAATAGCAATGACCTCTAATCTTTCAGCTACTAGGCACTATCTGTTAAATAATATTTGTAATATTTTTACAATTCTAACAAATGTGCATTTGAAAGGAATTGTTAATTGTGAAGAAAAACTCATGCAAGTTAGCTATTGCACCATGTGGGATGAGCTTATTGGAATTGAAAACATGTTACAAACATTATTAAACAGACAATATAATTGAAAGATTAGAGGTCTTTACTATCGGATTTAAATAGCTCATATCTAAAAAAAAAATCATGAAAGACCTGTTTAGAGATCGTAGTAAGAGACATTCGATTTCTCATGCCAAACACTAATAAAGAGATTGAAATCTACAATATCATACTTAATGCAACAAAGAAACTAAAGTAAAAAATTACTTTCAAAAATGTATTTTTGGATAATTATAATACTTTCCAGAAATGCATTTTTCAATGCAGTGAAGAAATTTTCAAAAATAAATTTTCAGTATATTGAAGAAGTTTTTACAAATAAATTTTTGGTAATTTTTGTTCATTTTCGAAAATCAATTTCCAATGAATAACTGGTTTTTCTAGAAATGAATTTCCAAAACTTACTAAGAAGAAAAAACGGGCGTGAAAAACACAAAGGTAATTGACTAATGTTTTTTTAAGTAATTTCATTAAAATTAATTTTTTGGAGTGTATTGAGAATATTTTAAAATGCAAATAGCACCACTTTTCCTTTATCCTTTAATGCTTAAGATAAGCTTAATGTAATGCCTCTATTTTTCACTTCCATTTTAATGTTACCCTCCCCAAACCCCATTTTATCCTTTCTCCCCTCTATCCCCTCATCATCAATTTTGTTACTGTAAACCGATCATTCATGTTGCCCTCTCTCACCGCCAGAAACATCACCGAAAAAGAAACGATATCCCAATTACCCTCTCGCTTTCTTCTAAGGAAAACAAGCCTTTTTTTATATTCCAGATATAGTTTTTTTTTTTGCATTTCTTGAAAAAAAAAGAGAATTTGAATTTAATTCTCATTTTATTTAGGTTAATGTCCCATATAGTCCCTGAGCTATTATTTTTTTTTCTAATATGGTACTTAAATTAAAAAGTTTCTCATTAGGTACCGAAATTATATTTTTGTGTATGAAATTACTCTAACCTTTAACACCATTAACTTTAAAACACTAACATGGTATGAACAACCAATAAGATATTGACACGTGTAAAAAAAAATTCAGTTAACAACACATTATCAATACCACACCAGCATTAAAAATTTTTTTTTTATAAATCTAAAAAGATTTTGAAAAATTCTATAAAAATTTTAAAATTTTTTTTTAAATTATTTAAAATTCAAAAAAATTTTAAAAAATTTCGTAGTTGTCAAACATCTTTGTATTGCTTCGTAAGTCTAAGACCCAAATTCTCATACCAAAACAGGAACAAAATAATTCAATTGCAGATTAATTTCATGATCATTTCAATCTTTGTCATTGAAGTAAATGAAGGTAATTCATTCCTAATGCAAGTAGACACTAAAGTGATACGACATAATTATTGTGTTCTTTTCAATTTCACCATTTTCCTCGCTTTCAATTCTGCGGCTCAGAACCCAATCCTAGTTGTCTTTAGTATTTTCTAGCTTAAATATAGTTCCACTTGCACCTAAACTCAAATCGCTTTTCAATCTAGATTTATCACTAAAAGAAACCCAATTCAAATAAACCTAACAAAATTCTATCAAAGAACAACTATATCATGAGAAACCCAACAAACAATCCATACCCATGAAAACAACAATGATTACATTAAGAAAAAGTGGATTTTCAAAATAATTAAAACACTTGCAAAAGATTACAAATTTACCGAAACAAAAGGCCCTACCCCAAGGGCTTAACACTAAACTAGTTGCTCTTGAGGCTGTTTAGACTCCAATGAAACCCTAAACTCCCCTGTTTTTGCCTTTTCTTGCTTTCCATTCTTACTTGGTACAAGTATAGCAATGAAAGCCTTGGTCTTGCTAATAGGCTTGCTCTTTTCAAGCTGGACAGAGTCACTAACTTTGAATTGGTTATCTAGGTCATAAGTTGAAACTCCTTTTTCTTCTTGACACACATTTTATACTTAGGATATGAGGCTAAACGCACCACTTCCATGGACACTATCTTGTCATTTGTAGCACAAACAACCTTACCTTGCATGAATTTCATCACCTTGATTAGAGGAAGAAAAGTAAGGGTTTTGCAGGATTAGAGAAAGAGGGAAGAATTGAGTTTGAAAAGAAGAGAGAGAGAGAGAGAAAAGCTGAGCCATAGAAAAATGGAGATGAAAGCTTAAAAGATTGAAAAGAGGAAGTTATTGACATTTTAGAGCAGTTTTTGAAGTTAAAAAAGAAGAATAAAGGGGTAAAATGGGATTGAGATTTTTTTTTTTTTTTGATAATATCCATTTGGTTCTTGAACTATTTTTGTTATGTCAACTTGTTTTTGAATTTTTTTAAATTTTTTAAAATTTAAAAAATTTAAAGAATTTAAAATTTTTTCAAAAATTTTCAAAAATTTTAAAAAATTTTTTAGATTTTTTGTGAATTTTTCTTTGAAAATTGACACAAAAACGATGATGTGACATTGATTTTATTTTTTAACACATGTTATTATTTTATTATATATTTATATCACATTAATATTTAGAGTTAACGATATTAAAAGTTAAGATATTTGAATGTATAAAAATGTAATTTAAGTATTTAATTAGAAATTTTTTTAGTTTAAATATCACGTTAAACAAATACAATAAGGACATTATCCCTTTTTATTTCTAAGGTGCTGGAAATGGAGACGTGCTAGTGACGGAGATGGAACAAGAGACAAGTACTTCGACGAGTTCGGGCGGAAATTCGAGGAATAAGAACAGGTACATTGGCAGCGCCGGCGGATTGAAATGTTTCGGCGTCGATTTGTCGTCAGACAATGTGGCGGTGCCTATGGTGTATTTCGTTCAAGGCGTTTTAGGCCTTTCGAGGCTTGCCGTTAGTTTTTACTTGAAAGATAATTTGCATCTTGATCCTGCGGAAGTATGTTTCTCTTTTTTGTTCCCTTGATTTTCAAGCTCTTTTTTATTAATAATTTGATAATTTAACAATTGCTTTATGTTAAGTTAGGGCTTATTTGTTTTAATTGGATAACAAAATGCGTGATTTTATTTCTTGTATGAAATAATTGTAGTAGAATCAGTTTTACATTTTAGTCATTTGTTCATTTTAATCTAGTATAATTTTGTTTTGATTTCATTTATTTGTGCTTTATAGCAAATTTTTAAGAGATGTAAAAGTATTGCTTGCTGCAATTGCTACTTGCATTTTGTTATCCTCTTTTCACTTACTAAATGTTGTTAAAAGTAAAAGCAAATGGTAGAATTTAAAATCAAAATTATAAAAAATTACCAAATTAGTAGAATGCAACAGTATTCCAATGTAATTGTTTGATAAAGTAAATTCATAAATTTTGTTTCCCAAAAGAACTCCATTAGCAGTGTTAATTTTTTACAATTTAGTTATAAAAACAGAAAATGTTGAGGATTCAAGCATTGGAGTATTTGACTCTAATACCATGATCAAGAATAAGCTTCATTTGGTAAGTTAGAGCAGCTTAAGAAAAGCATGTTAATGGGTTTGCGTTGCATTTATTGCATATTTATATGTGGTTGACTAGACTGCTGTGATATCTGGTTTTTCTGCACTGCCGTGGCTTGTTAAGCCACTTTATGGATTTATTAGGTGTGGCTCTATTAACAACCTCTTTATGTTTCCGATTATCTCTGAGGATTTTGAATTATTATTTTTGTTTTTGGATTTACTTTGAGCAACACTCTGTTTTTGCTGTGATTCAAACCCACCATTTGGTTATCGAAGAAGGTCATACTTGGTTCTATCGGGGCTTCTTGGTGCTTTCTCATGGAGTTTGATGGCGACCTTTGTTGACAGCAAATGTGGTGCTGCGTACTTCTTGGATCTCTTTCTGTTGCCTTCTCAGATGTTGTAAGTTTCTTCTGCTTAGCATAATTTTTTAAGTTATTCACTTCAAGATGACTATTTGTATCAACGGTGGTTTAGGGTTTTACAATTTCTTATAGCTGCACTTTTCTTGTATGCATGTTTTTCCCATGATAGTATTGTTGTGTAATTGAGTTGGTTACCTTTGAAATCAAAGCTTTCTATACAACCAACATAAATAAGAGAAATATGTCATGATCCTCTGCCGATATTTATGAATTTAATCATCATTCATGTCAAGCTAAGGTCTGCTTGAGAATAAAATAGTAAATTAATCCATTTACAAGTCTTAAGGAGCTGAGAGCCTGAGACTTCCTCTGTCCATACTTGGCTCATATGTAAGGCATAAAAAATCATTAAACTCTTGTTAGAACACATTCCTCAAATCAAACAGAATAATAACTTTAGAAGCTTCTGAATTAGTTGTGAATTTGATTGTTAAGGTGTGTGTCTTATTGTAACAGACACATTTTTTTGTTTCTCTCTTTATTGGCAACTCTCACATGACTGCATGAGGATATGCACACCTAAACTACTCTCACAAGCATTTTGATTGTTAGTCTTAAAATATTCTTTCTTCAGGTGTTATCCTATTCATATTCTACTTATATTTCTGATATCATGTTAGCAACTAATGCATTGTGTAGGTTGTAGATTCCATGGTTGTGGAGAGGGCTCGTGGGGAGTCACAAAGCATGTCAAGATTGGTTCAGTCTCTATGCTGGGGTCTTCAGCTTTTGGTGGAATTGTGAGCTCCTATTTTAGTGGCTCTCTGGTGGATGCTTATGGTGTAGAGTAGTTAAGGTCATTTGTGTATGGATTTAATTTGCAAGGAGAAAAGACAATTCCATCTAATCATTTTGTTACCAATTTAATGACTCAGGTTCGTTTTTGGTGTCACTGCATTGCTACTGCTAATAACATCTGCTGTTGCTGTTCTTGTGAAAGAACAGCAAGTGCTTGGCCCAGCCATGATGCAGAATGTTCTTTTGGGCAATCCTAGCTTTCTTGAAAGCTGAAGAGAGAGTATTATTCAGTTATGGAAGGCTGTCAGACAGCCCAATGTATTTCTTCCCACAGTTTTTATTTTCTCGTGGCAGGCAACACCGCAGTCAGACTCTGCAATGCTTTACTTCGCGTAAGTTCTGTTACTTTGTTTAACTTTCTTTGTTGTCTCTTGATTTTTCTCTTTTCATATCTGCAACAAAAAATTATTTTCATTTCACAACAAATAAACTTGGTTTCACCCCAGCATTTCTAGGACGTGTCAAGCTTGTTAATTTGGTTGCTTCATTGGTTGGAGTTGGACCGTATAATGGATTTTTAAAAAATGTTCCATTGCAGAAGATTTTTCTTGTCACAACAATTATTGGTACAGCTCTTGGAATGACTCAGTTTTGTTTTTTGATTTACTTTTGCTTAAAATTATTTTATGATGATTTGCATATTGTGCTTTTAGGCAATTTGTATTATTTTCCACTTTGCTTAGGTCTTTTTGTCACTCGATTGAACCGGCAGTTTGGAATAAGTGATGAGTGGTTTGCAATTGGGGATTCTTTGATTCGGACTATTCTTGGTCAGGTAATTTAAGCTTACTTGCTACATATTTGCTTTAATCTTTAATAGATACAAATGATATCTGCCTACAACCATTATCTGCAGTTGGATATGTAAGAGTTTCGAGAATACTAGGTGAAATTGGTAGGGCTTTTTGAGTTACTGGCTGGTAACTCCAAAATTAATAAGAGTTTCTTTTATAATTCTCTACAGGCCCTTTTCATCATTCTATTTTAGGCTTTTAATGACTACAAGAGTACCAAAGTTATAACATGATGGCCTTGCGACATTTGACAGCATGTACGACTGCTATAGTATACATTTTTTATTTTATTTTATTTTATTTTATTTCAAGTCATTGCTGATTTTGTCTGCACTTGATAATGTTGCAGGCTTCTTTCATGCACGTTCTTGTACTCGCAGCAAAACTATGTCCAGAAGGAATGGAAGCAACACTTTTGTGACTCTAATGTCCATATCAAATGGAGTTTCGTTGAAGGACTGATAGGTGCTGGTCTGACCCAGCTATTTGGCACAAGAAAGGATAAATTTGATAACTTAGGCACACTGATAATCCTCTGCAATCTCAGTTCATTGTTTCCTTGGCCACTACTTGGTCTCCTTAGTATGATTCCAACATTGTTTCTAAGGAGAATGTAGATGTTGAGATGAAATCCAATTGAATTCTGGCTGTTTGTCTCATTGTCCAAGACGTGCCTATCTTCTTCCATAAATTTCTTTGGAACCGTCCTTTCTAAAATGTTTGTGCTTTTTGTTTGACTGTAGATTACATTTTAGAATAGTCACAAGAGAGAGTTGGGGGAGAGTTCCGTAAATTTTACGGGAGGGTCACAAAAATCCCATGCTATGGTTGATTCAAATGACTTAATTATAAGTTATGAAGTTGATTTTTGTATATTTTCTCATTAAAGTAATAAAATCTAGTAATAATCTTTTGATTATGCTGAACAAAGTCTTTCGAACGGGTGTTTTGAGTGAGGAATTGTTTGCTTTGAGTGAGTAATTATCTGTTTTGATTAAAAATTTCATGATTTTATTTTATAAAAGCATTTAAAAAATATAAGTTTAGATTTTTACCTTTATATTATATAATATTTTCAATTTTTTTTAACGTGAAGTTATAAGTGTCATAATATCTTTTATTAAAATTTAATATCTCGTTAAATCTAATATTGAATTATAATTAAGATTATATTAGACATTTAGATTTCGAGATGACAAGATTTTATTTATTGAATTTTTTTTATTTTATCAAAAATTTTGAATATCCTTATATAATTTGAATTTAATTTTTCTTGCTTTTTAATCATCATAATAGTTTTAATAGATAACATATTTAAATACATATGATTATTCATTTGAAATTACAAGAGATTTTCACTATAATTCTTTTGTTTACTTTAAACCATACAAAGTCATTATTCACCTGATTGAATTTTTAGTACCAACTTGTTATACAATTTCAAAAACTAAATATTTATTCTTTAACCGCACCTCAATAAATTAGCGATTTTACATATACTTTTATTAAACATATATATTTTACATATATATATTTTATTTAATCGCATTTTCCAATCATGTTTTAGATGGACTTTTTTTTTAATGGAATTTAAGCCAATTCTAATTTATTTTTTTTAAAAAAAGATAAATGCACTTAAATGATTAATTATTTACACAAAATATGATTGTTGAGGAGGTCACGTTTTTAGATCCGCACATTATAACACATATAACATAAGTTCAAATTACATCTTAAATTTTTGGTTTTTCATAATTCAAGTATGTATAAATCATTAAAAAAAATCAAATATTTCAAACATAAAAGTTACCTAAGTCAAGAACTCCAATAGCATAAAATTTAAAGCATCTAATAAAATTTGAAAATACGTTAAACATTTTATTTTGGTTAAAATTTAGAGTAATTCCATTAATTTAAAAAACGAATTGAATTAACCGTTAATTGAAATATAAAAAACCCTATTCCAATTGCTGATCTAAATAATTTTGATTTACTAGTCAAATTATTGAATTCATTCAATTTAGTCAGTTAATTATTTTTAATCATTTATTAACTTCATTAATAATTAATAATTTGAAATTTTCATTATATATAAATTTTATTTTAATATCTTTAGTATTAATTTTTTCTTTTTATACCCCTCACTTTCAAATACATATTTATTAGAGTGCATTTGGTTCACAAAATCTTAAGTTTTGAGAAAAAATGCGATCCCTGAAAAAATACGATGTATAAGATTTTTTTTCATTTTTAGGACATTTTATATTCAGATTCACTCGTTTTGTTGGAGGAATCTATGTATATTAATTTTTATATAATTATTATAATCTTCTTGACATATTTTATGGTAACTTTTTATTTTATTTTATTAATAATAAATATCTAAACGACAAATGATGCCTTTAACAACAAAAGAAAACAGATATTTTAATTGATTATTATTTTTATTTATAAAATATCATCAATTAAGGTGTTTCAAAATATTAACATCTTAATTGATAGGGAAAAATGTTAGAAAAAGAATCAATTAAAACGTTTGGCACTTTGCACGCCTTAATTGGTCCATTTTTTATAAATTAAAAACAAAATCAATTAAGGCATTTGGTTACACCTTAGTTGATCTTCTTATCATTTATAAAAAGATTAATTAAGGCGTTTGATTATACAAACAACTTAATTGATCATTCATATAAAATTTATAAAAAAGATCAATTAAGACATTTGTGCAACCAAATGCCTTAATTGATTTCTTTACAAATTTTGCAAAAGATCATTTAAGACATTTGGTTACACAAACAACTTAATTAATCAAGTATTTAAGGCATTTTTATATACAAACACCTTAAATGATAATTTTATTTTTTTATAACGACTTAATTTATCAATCCTTTAAGGTATTTCTGTACACAAATACCTTAATTGATCCTTTTATTTTAATAATTGATCAATTAAGGTGTTTATATATAGAAACATCTTAAATGATCTTTTTTTTAATAACACCATAAAAAAATCAATCATTTAAGGCATTTTTATACACAAATGCCCTAATTGATCATTTTATTTTTTATAAGTAATCAATTAAGGCATTTATGTACAAAAACATCTTAAATGATTTTTTAATTTTTTTAATGCCTTAATTGATCAATCATTTAAGGCGTTTCTGTACGCAAACGCTTTAATTGATCCTTTTAATTTTTATAATTGATCAATTAAGGTGTTTATGTACAAAAGCACCTTAAATGATCCTTTTTTTTAATGCCTTAATTGATCAATCATTTAAGGAATTTCTGTACATAAACACCTTAATTGATCCTTTTAATTTTTATAACTGATTAATTAAGGCATTTGTGTACAAAAATGCTTTAAATGATCATATTTTATAATATATAAATTGAATCAATTAAGGCATTTCTATTCACAAACACCTTCATTGACCTAAAAATTATTTTTAAAACTAATCAATTAAGGCATTTGTGTTTACAAACGCCTTAATTGATCATTTTAAAATATTCATTCCCCGTTCTTGAACCTAGAAAAACCAAATGACTAATATAGTTGAATGATAAAAAACTGCAATACGTGTATTTCTCAAAACCCATCAACCTATTTACTTTGCATTTTGGTTTCTTCATCCCTCTTGTTATCATCGATCATCAACCACTCAATGCTGTTGCACCACGTTTTTATCGGTATGTGCGTATTTTATCCTTTTTGTACTATTTATATAATTCTATATATGTCATTTTTGTCTTTCCTTACTATATATATTTTTATTTTTATTTTTATAAGCATTTACCTCCATCACCTATGTTGCACAACCTATTTTCATTGTATGTATGATTTTTCTTTGTTGTTTAGTTTGAGTATTGTGGTTAGTTGTTATATTTGTACTAATTTGTTTTGCATAGAACTCTTATAATATGATGAAATGCAGTATGGCTTGTACTTGTATAATATTATTGGTTTTATTATGTTTTATGTATATTGGTCTATTTACTGTAATAGATATTAATTGTTTTTACTATGTGTGATAGATATAGAGACAGTTTAGAGCATTTCATATAATTTTGATCAAAGTCACATATACTATGGAATCTGAAGAACATATATCGCCTTCTACTGAATATGAAGAAGACACACTCGTAGTGAAAAAAAAAATCAAAGGGATATGGTAAACAAATTAAAACGACTAGGATAAAAATTCACATCGAGTTCAATCAAAGTGGACAGCCTGTGTAGGATGGAAGTGCAAAGTTGGCTAGCCACATTAGAGAGATTGTCCATTATAGTATTTCTATTAAGTACCATAATTGATGGATCCTACTGATAAAAATGATAGTAAATAGGAGTCGGTTATAGTATATTTATTAAACAATATCCAAATTTTTGTTAATTTGAAATTTGAATTTAATTAGTGTGTTGATACTAATTGTTTTAAATTTATTAGGAACGGTTTGGCATCTCAACTAAGTATAAAAAGCTTGTGTTGTAATTGATTAAAAAAGCATTTAAAGACTTTAAGTGCAGATTGACAACTCAATATATTTTATCGTTCGCTGATAATTTTGATTTTTAGCTGATCCTCCATCATTATATGCATATGTTATCAGTTATGAAAAGTAGTCGTAGTTTGTTTGAGATTGTCTATCAGATGAATTTTCAGTATGCATACCCAGTTTGTTAATTGTTTATAATATTTTGTTTAATATATTCGATATCATAATATGTGATTTAGATTATTTTTTTTCCAAAAAATCAAAGAACAACAAAAAAAATATTCGGGCCAAACAAGTATATCACCATCGGACATCGAGAAAGGGTAATGCAAATATCAAGTATGATCTTATAAATATTCACAAGCTTGTTTTATACTCTTATATGAATATTTATGAACATGTGAACATAAATTTTGTTTCTTATATCGCTTTACTATTTTAGGAATCATCTAGTTCTAGAACCAAAATTTCTAGATGAGATGTGTGGAAAAAGACTTATGTGCAAAGATGGATCGTTCGTAGATGAAGCAACTGAAGAAATGACTAAAAAGATTGTAAATATAATTTGTGAATTTATTACGTATGATATGTTTGTACTTGTATGCATGACTATATATTGTATATGGTTTGTTACACATAATCTTTTTGTGTTTCAAGATGAATTTGCTACGAGATATGAATTCGATGAACTACTGATCGATTATGGTGAAGATCCCTTATCTTTAGAATTAGGATCCAAAGAAAGACATAGTTGAGTTCGAGAGATTGGTAGATTCGTGTCACCATCATAGTTTTTCAGTAATCAACCTAAATCCCCTCCTTTGAAAAATGTAGAATATGAAGCAATCATTTAGCAATAACAACTAAAACTTGATGAATAAGGACAATGGCTAAATGATCAATAGTAATGACTTGTAACTTTGGAGTCGATGTTGCCAGCAAATCAGCCTAACATGCCTTGAGGGTAGTCTATTACCAACATATAGCAGGGAAATGCTTTTGCTAATCAAGTCTGGTAGCAAACACAAACTCCAATAATAATAATTATTTTTATTTTTTTATTCATTCAATATTTATTTGTATTTTATATTTTTAAATTGGTTTTAATATTTATATTTCATAATATATTGTAATAGGATGTTTAAATTTAGACAATGACCACTGCAGAGTTTGTCATTATGTGCTTGAACATTTATTTAGAGGCAACATTATTACCGTTAAGGGAGAGTATGGGTTATTTGATCATCCATTCATGTCTTATATTAGAGGACTAAAGATTGAGGCATTTTGTACCCTGGATGAAATATTAGCTTCTGATATTGTTGCTTATATGAGGTTAGCTTACCAATTAATTTAAATATCCAAAATCAAAATCAATTATTCTATATTAGGGTGTATTACTAAATAGTACTATTGATTTTTATCATGCAGCCTCCTATATAGAGATAAAGGCAAGCAAATGACCCATAGATTCAAGTTCGTTGACCCAAATTGGATTAGTCATGAGAGTGTCACTATCATTACTTGTGGTCGTCATGTGGGTCAATGCATGCAAAAATGGGTTGATTATTTTCTAATACCTTATAATTCTGCTTAAATTCTATTCATAGTACTAATTGTATCATTTATGACATCTAATATCATGCCTATTATTTTGTAGGTGCTATTGGTAGCTTATTGTAATTGATACTAATTTGTGGATGCTATACTTATTTAACTCCACTCAACCAATGGTGATGCCTAAACCTGATATTGTCAATTTAATAAAGAGGCAATACAAGTTGTTAATAAGTGATAATTAGATTATATTGTGTTTCTTCATAATTACTATTTTTTTTACCCTTTTCCTTGTTTAATTTAGGGGAATGGCTGCATTTAATAAGAATAGAAAAGATAAATTGTGTCATTACTGGTAAATGTATAATATATTCTTTATGTTGAGTTTGTTTAGATAAATATTTACTAACCCACTCAATTTTAGTTTTTAGGTACCTCATTAACTAAGGATTACCGAATATGGATATTATGTCTTTCATTTTATGAGAGAGATTCTTTTATATAATTTTATAAACACACCATTCAAGGTTAGTATTAATTCCATATAATAGTAATATCTTTCAATAAAAAACCTAATAATTGGTGAGAGCACTTTTCTCAACTCTCTAGTTTCATCAAAGAAATGCTTTTAGAATCTAAATCGATGATTATTATTTAACCATTGACGATGTGCTATATAATTGAACTTCCTACCATTATGTAAACATTTTGAACAGGTTTGTGTAGCATAACATGGACAAACATAACGACCTTTGGTGCTCCAACTAGATAAATTTACGTAAGCAAAAAAATCATTGATAGTTCATAATAACGTAGCACGTATAGTGAAATTTTCCTTTTTAAAAACATCATAAGTCTTAACTCCTTCCCATAACTATTATAACTCTTTAGTCATATGTTACAAGTAGATGCCTTATATCATTTTTTAGACTTTTCTCCCTTGAAATTATCATTGACAAGATAAATGATTGTTGCTTCATGGCAATCCATGGTGGTAAATTATATGAAACCAATACAACAGGCCAAGTACTATAAGAAGTACTCATCATTTTAAATGGGTTGAATCCATCAGATCCTACCCCAAGCATAATATTTCAAGGATCAGAAACAAAGTTTAAAAACCTAGAATAAAATTATTTTCATGCCAAAAAATCAACAGGATACCTCAATGATCTATCATCTATCTTCTCCTCATGATGCCATCTCATAGAATTCGTAATTTTGAAAGACATGAAAAGTCATTGAAGTCTCAATTTTAATGAAAAATATCATAAAACCTTTACAAGCTTCTTTTTGTTTTGGACTTCATAATCATCCTCATTTAAGCATTTTTTGGGATTTATGTCCAACCAACGAGAATTACCACATATATGATAAGATTATTGATTTTTTCTATCACACCAATACAACATGCAATCATTGGCACAACTATGAATTTTCTCATATCCAAGACCTAACTCTTTGATCATCTTTTTGAAATCCTTATAAGATTCAGGGATTTTTAAAAAAAGAAACATTTCTTTCATAAACTCTAATAATAAAGTCAAAAAGTTTCTTGTCCATCCACATAATCATTTTAAGTGAAATAGATGCACATAGAACGATAGCTTTGAATGCTTAGATTTCTCAAAAAGTTCTTTATTCATATCTTTAAGCAACTTATAAAATTTTGATACTTCTCTACTAGGTTGCTAATTACTTACACCTATCCCATGTTCACCAAAATAATTCATTCCAACATTTGAATCATTAAATCCATTATTTTGGGGAGACGGATTATGAAAATGTTGGTTACGAATGTTGAACGCATCCCGTAACGTGCCTTTCATGTCATATTGTCTAATAGGATCATATTATTGTTGGGAAGCCCTTAAAATTGAAGGAACTCTAGTCGATGACCTTGATTGTATAAACTTTCAATGAAAATACCAATTAATATATCCTAAGATAAATCCATTACAAACTAAATGTTCTAAAATAACTTCATGGATTTACCAATTGATATTAGCACACCTCAAACATGGGCATAATACTATAATATCTTCACTTGCATTCTTAAATGCAAAATTAAGAAAAAATTTCACTCCATCTCGGTACTCTTGACTTAATTTTGACTTCTACATCCAACTCTTATCCATTTAGTACTTGCTACATTATCAAATCAAAGTTATATAATTAGTTATATCAAAAAGAACTCTAACATACTTAATTAGACTAACCCTAAAACCAAAAACAATAAAAAGTTGATATCACCAAACAATGTATTTAACTTTTTTGTACATTGTGCATGATATGAAGAAATGAGTTGGCACATCTATATCATGCATGTAACGTGGTAAACTATGAAATAGAAACAAAAAGATTATTTCCAAATCTTTGAAAAAAAGTATATATTTTAACCAATTAAGTATGGAATTTGAAAATATTAAGATTAAACCTCTATTCTCTTCCATGAAAGTTCCTAAACTTTACATTGTAGCCCGATAACAAAACCACTAATGCAATATATATTCCTAATATGTTGGAACAAACAAAAACTGCTTGTAGAGAATAATTTGTTTTGAACATAAGCATTAACCATTTGAGCAAAAGCCATTTACAGATTGTCTCAATGCTTGGTTGGAAAAGGTGTCCATAAAATTTAAGATACACCAAAAGTGGCAATTAAAAAGGTGGTTGTGCTTGTTGGGATAATAGTTGATTGAATATCTATCACAACTCAACTATATATTCTGCTTTTATATCTACCAAAAGTGAGAATTTGAACCTTATTTATAAAAGTCTTTTACAATCAAGGGGAAGGCAAGAAGGTAGGTTCATGTAAATAAAATGATAATAATAGCAAGATAACTAAGCAAATACCTATGAAGAGAATAAGGGTTGCGAACACTTATTTCTACCTCAAAATAATAAATACTTACAATTCTCCAAATCTAGATCAAGTTGTAATAGGAACTTGTAGTGATCACTTATTTACGACAAAAATATAATGTTAGTATGCTAACTAATTAATTAGTATGCTAAGCTTAAAGATAATGTTATTGTCTATATATAGTTAAAAGTATTTTTAAATCTAAAACATGATTACCAAAAAGGAGGGTAAAAACTTATAATAAAAAAGGGTTGACAATAAATAAAATATATATGAATTCCATTCAATTTATAGCATTTTGACAAAAGTTTGGACAGCATCATAAGAGGGTCCCGATAAGTTGTAGATCACCTTATTACCATGGTTTTTAAACTCTTATATCAAAATTCACAAATTCTTAGACAGTGACAAATCTTGACATTTAATTTTGAAAAGACCAATTAAATTATATAATATATATTTTTGGTTTGGTTATTGCATGAAATATATAACATTTCATTTAATGCAAATTGATATGGACTGTTTGTTTGAGTTGGTTCTATAAAAATAAATTTTGTATTGTTCACTGGGATTGTTTTTGCAAGTCATAAATGTAGACTTGAATAAGTAAATCTTGGTCCAATTTATGTTTATATTTGAGACTAAAAAACTCATGAAGTGAAGATATGTCTGAGCTGATTGTAACTTGATTCAGCTTTCAAGCTGTTTAATTTGTTTATTCAACAATATTTTTTTTTCATACTAATTTTATAAGAAGATTTGTCTCCACTTAATATCCATATTGGAGTCTACTTAGTATTTTTCCCATTTGAAAAAGAGTCGTGGCTGATGTTACTTTTTTGTTGAATAATTAAAACAGGCGAGGACACCTATTCGTTGATAGCCTTGACAACATTTATCACTAGAACTACACACTTTATAGCACTAAGATTTGCTTCACCCGAGCCTGAACATAAGATTGCTTATTGATTATTGAAAAATATTATTAAGTGACTATCGTATTTAAAGGAAGTAAATTATAATTCAATGTTTTCTATTGAATTTGATAAAAGTAATGTATTAAAAGTGACTTTCTTTTATTAAATAATATTTTAAAACTAAAAAATATAAAATTTTACTTATAATTTTTTTTATTATAATCTTAAAATTATCCGATCAAATAAAAAATTATGCAAAAGCTAAAACTTCATTGGTGATTACATATATGGTGTCAATATAAAGTAATCCAAATACCACCAAGCTTTGTTACCTAAAGTGATGACCAGTATTCCTATTTCAAAATTATAATAGCTTTCTATCCATAATTTAATACTTCACTGATTGAAATCATAGATCAATATGCCTATTGTTATTGGATTATTAATTATTTTGTATGTACTTCACCAATAAACTCTACTTGTTAATTTGCTTTTAGGATGTTACATATTATGTCCATCAAATACAAACTCGATCTCAATTTTTTTTTTCGTTCAATTGATTTCTATTTTTTAAAATTTAAACTCAGTTCCAGCACAAATACTTGATAGTTTATCTTTATATATTATTTGCAAAATATATTAGAAATAAATTAAAAAAAAAAAAACTTGATTGAACTTACAAATTTTTTATAAAATACTCAAATTTAACTCAATAGATTAGTTTAAAGTTTGGCTCAACCATAAATAAACCAAATCTAAACAAAACAACAGCTCTTGCTTGCAATGTTGTAAAACAAAATATTTTAAGTGGATGCCAAATTGTAAAACGTGTCAAGTTACATAACTTCCAATATTTTTTATTATAATGTTTATGTTAGCAGGTATAGATTATCGCTGCATCCTGCCCAATAGCCCAAGTATTTGCTACTTTCTCGGGTAGATAGTATAACCAAAGTCAAGCAATGATCAATATTCTACAAAATGTAGCTTTAGCATTTTGTTTTTGGGATATGGAATTTGAACTTTGGGTTTTAATATTTTAAGGAAAGTAACAACTACTAGACCAAATTAAAATGAATCTAGAATTGGTTCCTTACATAGGAATCTTGTTCAAATTACTTCTGCTTGAAGTTGTTCGTCAAGTTTTAGGCTTTAGCCCTCCCCACTAACTATTTAAGATCTGCTACAGGTACTCGATGCAGACAAGTTCCAGAATGCCCCAAAGAAAATTAAGAAAAAAAAAGTTCTATACGTTTTCTGGGTAAGAAAGGAAAATTATTCTGTGTAGTAGTCAGGGAATAGAAAATACCATACGCACTAGCTAATATCGGTGATAGTCAGTAATAGCTTTAAGTAATTTCTATCCTTTAATAGAAACAATTTCCATAAAAAGTATACTTATTATGAAAAAGAATATGCATTTAAATACAGGTTTGCACCTGGCTTTCAGTTTAAAATTCTGATTTTGTTTTTTTTATTAACAGAGAAAATCCTTGGTGAAGTTTTTTCAAATTTTTTTATAATTGTACCACATCAAAAAATGTTTGTGATGCAAGAATGCAGAACAACTTGTTCATGCAGCAAAGCACAGAGAATCAGTCTTGCAAGGCAGGAATAGTATTTTTACTACTGCACAACTAGATAACCTTGATTAGAACATTGAAACCAAAGAGATTATTGATGTGGGATGTAATTCTCAACCTCCGTACCGGAAAAGACATGGCTAGCATAGGCGAATCCTATCCACATGCTGCAGGGGCCATTTTCACTGAGAGTGCACTTGTTAAATCTTATGATATCGATGTTTGCATAAAGGAGATATGCATCTTTCTTGGCATGTGAAATTCTCTAAGTCAAATTCTAGGGTGCTAACTTCGACTTTTCTGTTTACTAGAAGAGTATATACGTTACAAGAAGAAAAGTTGCACTGCCTTACCTGGATATATAGGTAACTCCAGTTTGTCCAATTTTATGTACAGTTTGAAGAGTAACATTGCCAGATGCCTATCATAATGAAATAGATATATTAGTTACAACTTACAAGCCCCAGAAAAGTGAACAGTAGAGCAGTTAGAATAGAAGTTATCAGGTAAAACCATAGATCGCACTTGATGGTTACATGAGCAGGAATGACAAGGCAAGTCAACAAAAAATGAATTACGGTTTAGAAATGGTTCAAAAAATTAAGTAGCAAGAGCTTGAATACAAATCTTTATTATATAATGTTGCTCAGGTTTCACAAACCCCACGATGACCCCCAAATAAAGAAAAAGAAAGAACAAACTACACGTTACTCAGTAAGAAGATTTTAGTATGTAACAGCAGACATCAACAATATCTTTCTGAAAAGTCTGTAGGCACTAAATAAATGTAGTGAAAAACTACATGATAAAATCATGAGATACCTCCGCCTCAAATTTCAGGGAATGGTTGTTTCCTTTCTTAGAACAAAAATTTTATTCTGAAAGAGAACGATAATTTTCAAGGAAACAGTTTCGAAGAACAGAGTTGAAGAACTAAATAAAAGCTTATACTTCAGGATTTTTCTTCCAGCGTACACAAGAACTAAATAAGGCCTCTTTAATAGTTCCATCTAACCAACATTTTCGTTTCTTTTAGGGAGTAAAAGAAAGATCCAACCAACACTTTCATTTGTTGGTAAACCAAAGGTCTTACAAAGTGGCAGTCTGGTCAAGAATTGCAGCCAAAAAAAAAAAAACTTGAAATTTGAAAGTGGTAGTCTGTTATCACTTTTTAATCAGCGGTAGGTTCATTGTGTTTCGTTTTAAATGAAAGGAAAGCTGCCCAAAAAATGTTGTTGGAGTTGGTGGCGATGGAACTGCAAATCTGATAAAATGGGTTAGCTTCCTTCCATAGCAACAGCTTCCAAGCGACGGGTAGACAAAATTTGGGGAAAATTTTGAAAAGAGACAGAGTGAAATGAGAAAAGAGATTTTGGGGAAGAATTGGGGAATGACACGGGATGCATCAGATTTAATTTGGCAAAAATTCGCGGCGTTTAGAATTATAAAAGCGCCACTAAAATCTGACCTTTAGTAGTATTTGTTTATAAAAACCCCACTAAATACACTATATTCGCTGTGTTTTTACATTAAAATATTGCTATTTTTATAACTTTTTTAACCAAAACACTATTAAATAATAAAAAATGATGCATTTCAAATATAAGATAAATTTTATAAATTTATCTTTTTAAAATAATAAAATTTAATAATTATTTTGCGATGGTTTAATACATAAATGCTTCTAAATTTTAACTATAGTAGCGTTTTATTTTCCAAACACTGCTATTTTTTTAATGACGTTTATTATAATAAACACCGCTAAGTTTATATTAACACATCAGATAGCGATACTTATTATTATAAAATATATATCTAAAAATTTATAACTAGACTTAATTTAAAGAATCATCACCAATATTTTTTTATTTAGGTATAATTGGTTACTTAATGAATCTACTTTTTTAAAGAACTCTTAAGCTTGACTAAGGATCTCTAAAAGAATAGGTTCGGGTCTACTAACCAAAACATGATTCGAGAGTTTGGTTACATATGGAGATGTTATAGCACCTCTACATATCCATTCAAAGGATAATACCATTTTATTTTAAATTTATCTTAAGGTCTTAACTCTAATGGTTTTAAATTTTAATATTGATTATTGAAAATAACTTTTAAGATTTTTCATCAATATAATAAAATTCTTAAAAATATTTTTTCACCTTAAGAGTATTTAAGAATTCTATTTGTTTTCTTGAAGATGCCCCGTTGTCAAAAAAAGATTTAATTATTTTTATTTTTTGATTTTTTCTGAAAATATATCTAATATTCTACCATTTAGACTAAATTAAATATATATATTTTAATTTTTAAAATTTTCACCATTGGGTTTATTTAGAAATTTTTTTTAGAAAGAAAATAATCTGATAATTATTTTTCTTGAAATTTCATTTAAATTATTCCATAATTTGGGATAAATTTAAAGAAATTTCTCACATAGGATTTCTTAGAAATTTACCATCTAAAATTTTTAAGATTCTCATCTTTGGATAATCGTCAAATATTTTCAATCAAAAAATTTTTTATTTGGAAAAGAATATAATTACTTTTATTGAAATTTTATCTAAATTATTTCACAATTTATGATAAATCTAGAGAAATTTCTCTCTTAGAGATTTCTTAAAAATTTACCATTTGAAATTTTTAAGAATTTCATCATTGAGTAATTAGTATTTTTCCAAAATTTTATTAATATTTTTATCTTTTATTTTTTATTTTTTTGTTTGAAAATAAATATTAATTATTGTTATTGAAATTTTATCTAAATTATTCCACCATTTGGAACAAATTTAAACAAAATTTCTCACATAAGAATTTTATAAAAAATTACCATTTGAAATTTCTAAAAATTTCATCATTGGATAATTATTATTTATTATAAAAAATATATATTTTTATATATTTGTTATTTTTCCTAAATTTAATTATGTAAAAAAAACTTATGAAATAAATATAATAACTAAATAAATTAATTAAATTAAAAAAAAAACCAAAAATGGCTTGTTTTGGCGGTTGGAATTCGACTCGATTGTAGGTAGGAGAAACAACTAGAATGACACAGCTCGCAGCTCGACTCGGCTCAAGCCAAGGATAGTGATGCAGGTCATAAACGGGTCAACACTACGGGTCTAGTAACCAAATGCAAAACGCCTGGATCCTGGTTGAATAAAATGCCCAAAATGACGTTGTTTTAAGACGATATAAAAGCCCAAGTTCTGTCCTTTTTTTCTTAGATTTTCCTTCTCCCTCTTTCTTTTCTTCCTTTTTTTCCCTCTCTCTAGAAATCTAAAAATAACGGTTGAATCTTCATCGAATTTTGAGAATTTTCACCGAAATCTATGTGAGTTTGCCAGAAGTTTGCTGATGGTTGGTTGATTTCTGGAAATCAATTGCTGAAAACTGAAAAACTTACTGAAATTTGGGAATTTAGTTGAAATTTGGTCGAAATTCATCGAAAAATTCAAACTCGCTAAAAAATTTCGTTGGATTTTGAAAATTTTCCAAAAACTTTCTAGAGAAAAAAATTTTTTATCCAAAAATTTTCCCCAATTTCTAACTACTTTTATGTACTTTTTCTAACCTTTGTGTTTCTATGTGTGACCTCTCTATGTTTTCTGTTGCTGTGATCTGTGATCTATGTTCTCCCTTTCTATTGATTCAGGTCCAATTTATATGGATTTGTTAGAAAAGTTTCTATTCGATTGTGATTCTTTTTTTTGTCAGGATTGTGCATTATCACTAAATAAGAATTTATCTCCAATTATAACTCTGGTAAACCCATCTTTCTCGTTGATTCACTGCAAAACCCTCATTTATTATTATCTTCAAGGCTTAATCTGATAATGTATAAAAATTGAGATAAAAACTACAGATTAAAAATAACAATAAACAAATAATCCATAAAAGGATAAAACCCAAAAATAATTAAAATATAAAATATAAAATATAAATAAAAATGGATAATTGGGCTTGGTAGTTTGGACCCTACTGAACCAGGCCTAATGGGCTTGGGCTTGGACTAATTAGGATATCTATAGCTGCCCCTTTTTACGTATTTCCTATGTAACAGGAATTGTGCAAAAATGTAGACACCCCTCATATCCAGATAGTTATCCCAACATTTTTTTTAATCAAACACTGAAACTTGTTGAATGACATAAAACTCTCATAAGCAGAGGCTCACAACTTTTGAAAAAAATAAATAAAGCTCCTATAAACAGAGGCTTCATGACTTTGGAAAAGTAAATAAAGTTCCTCTAATCAGAGGCTCAACAACTTTGAAAAAATAAATAAAGCTCCTCTAATCAGAGGCTCAACGACTTTGGAAAAGTAAATAAGGCTTCTCTAAGCAGAGGCTCAAGAACTTTTCAAAAATAAATAAGGTTCCTCTAATTAGAGGCTCAACAACTTTTGAAAAATAAATAAGGTTTCTCTAATCAGAGGCTCAACAACTTTGAAAAAATAAATAAGACTCCTATAATCAAAGGCTCAATAACTTTGAAAAATAAAGCTCATTGACAATCTTGTCAGAGGAGTCATAAATTCTGTCTGAAGAAATTTGTAATGAAAACTCAAAGATTCACAATTTGAGTTTGAAATTAAAAGGTTTACAATTCAAATATTCACAAAAATTTTCAGATTTGCAAGGATTTTTTTTATTTAAAGATTTATATTCAGATTCTAGAGATTCACATTCAAATTATAGTGATTCATACCCAATTTTTAAAAAAAAAAACTTTAGGGATTCGTTTTTCAGATTTCAACGATTTTGATTCAAAAACTTCTCATTTAAAAACTTCAAGATTTCATCAAAAATTTCAACACTCCTCGTTCAAGTTCAAAGATTCACATTTAATAAATCTTAGAGTTTCACATCTAAGTTCAAAGATTTTCTTTAAAAAAATTTAAAGATTCACATCCAAAATTTCAAGTTTAAAGATTCATATTCAATAAATTTTAGAGTTTCACATCTCAAACAAATTTTAAGGTTTCATATCTGAAAGATTCTCATTTGAAACTAAAAGATTCTCATTTGAAAACTAAAAAATTCTCATTTGAAATTGAATGATTCTCATTTGAAACTCATAATTTTATCTTAAGAGACTTTATCAAAAGATTCAAAATTTCTTTTTCAGATGACTTTCAAACTTGTATCAAAGTCAAAATTTTGTATGTAATGAATGCCATGATCAACGATGCAAATGCAACAATCTGGATTTTCACAATAATGTAGATGTTATATCATAAATCATAATTCAAATGTTTGCTAGCTGATGCATGTCCAAACAAAGTTTTAAATATTCACCGACAATACAAACATAATGCATGTAATGTAGATAAATGTCAAAAAATTTTAATTATTTGTGGTAATATGGTTCTCAAGACTCCTCCATCCTATATTTTCCCTTTCACCTGCTCATCACGAGCTATCCTAGAACAAATTCTATCAATTGATCCACATCATTTGCATCATTTGATCCCAACTTACAAGCTTCTCATCATTAGCAATTTCAGCATAAATTTCATCTACTGATCCATATCATTTTCATTGTTTGATCTCAACTCATAGGCTTCTTAACACTAGCAATTTCAACATAAATTTCATCCACTGATCCACATCATTTTCATCACTTGATCACAACTCCTAAGTTACGTCAACCAACCTATCCCTATATTCATCACTTGGTCATTCCAGATGTCTTTTCAAATCATCTTTTCATTTTTTTTGCCCCTTAGATTTCTTTTCGAAGGAATATAGGAATTTTTTATGAACATTATCATTCATTAATTATCATTTCAAATCATGACAAATATAATGCAATCATACATTTTTTAGATTTATTTTGGGGATAAGAGAGCACAAGATGAATAGGGAGAAAGGTAATCAATACAAGAACAAGTTTGGTACAAAAATAAATGAGGAAAGAAATAGGTTTGATGCATGTCATTGGGATGGATGATATATCTAAATAATGAATATTCAGACAATTCTGAACATTAATCCATAATTTTTTTTCAAAAACTCATTCCATTGACTGTTGAAATTATTTTGAGCTCATCAAACTTTGCCTCAGCTTTAGAGGATCTTTGGATTAATTTTCCATATATTGAATTATCATCCGACTTTCAACTTAGATATTTTTCTATCGAAATCATCCTTTCGAGTTTTCAATTTGAGTTTTCCTTTTTTTTTCTTTTACATTTTTTCATTTTTTCATTCTTTCATTTTTCTCTTTTTTCCTTTATTTCTTTCTTTTGTTTTTCTTGTTTTCTCTTTTTCTTTTTCTTTTTCATTTTTTTTATTTTCATTTATTTTTATTTTTTATTTTTTTATTTTTCATTTTTGATATCTCTCATACCTCCATCACATAGCATAATTCCATTGTTCCATCATAAGTATGCTTTAGCCCAACATATGATCATTTAATTTGAGCATTCACACTTGATCAAAATGAACTTTCAAAGGTTGTAACATAGGTTATGGTGAGGGATCACGAAAGAAATGGATAAAATAGGCTTAAAACATATGTTTAAAGGGTTTAAAACCAAATGATCATTTCCCATCATGTGATGCAATTTGGCAATTTGCCCCATTCCATATCATTTCACTACTTTTTCCTTTTCTCATTCACCTCATTCCTTATAAAAAGATTCTCATTACTTTGCCCTAATGCATTTGTGGCATTTAATTTTTCTTTTCTCTTTTTTTTTGCTTTGTTTTGTTTTTCTTTATTTTTTTTTTACTTTCTATCTTTGAGACCTTTTACGATCTTTCACCTCTTTTCTTTTTTAAAAATTACCCTTCAGTATGAATGGTGATCTTTGTTTAAGGTTCTTTAAAAAGGAAATCATAATAGGCTCAACAGGGGTAACAATGGATGATTTTATAAATGGTAAAAGAAAGATGGTCATTTTTCATCTCAAACATAAATGTTTTTTTTGAAGATCATTTAATGAAAAAAAACAAGCCTATGGATCTTTATAAAAGATTGCATATCTATTTCACATCTGTCAACAGCTTACTTTTTTTGCTCAAATAGTATCCACAAATTGAACTTTATCAATGTGGATAAGTTTCTAAAATTAAATCCCAAAATTATTGTTATCATTGTCCAAACATTCATTATTGAGAATAGGAATACAAAGATATGGTAAATAACAAAGCATGGAATAGTGGTTGGATGAAAGACAAAATATAATGAAATGCATTATCCTTACCTTTTATTGAAATGATAAAAAAATGAATCTTATAGCAAAAAAGAATTCCTAACATTTCTTTGAAAGAAAACCCAGAATGACAAACAACATCCAGCTTTAAGATCTTTTTTCTTTCTAAAATTATGCCCTTATGCGATCAAGTGATGGATTTTTCTTGACATCTGGTCTCTTGATTCGTTACAATTCTCCAAGTCTTTTCAGATCATACTCGTTATTGATCTTCACTTGACGCATTGACATTGTGATTGGGCAATGGATTGCCACTGACATTAGGCGTTATTATCCCTCCTATATCAATGTTTATCATTCTATCCTTGATCAAACATTACACCTTATGCTTTAGAGTAGTGCAATTTTTAATGGAATGACTAACAATTCCATAGTGATAGTCACAGTGAGTTGTAGGATCATGCCACTTAGGATAGGGTGGCTCGAGTGACTTCAGACAACTGGGGGCAATCAAGTGGTTGTTATATAGCTCTCGATATAACTCTGTACAAGTCATAGGGATTGAGTCAAATACAAATTTTTCTTGGGTAGTTCGTTGCTCTTGTGAACCACTTGTTAGGTTAGCAAAACGAATCTAGGGTATTGTAGGAGGTTGAATGTTAAGGCTATATATAGGAGCTTGAGGGCTAAAAATGGGGTTAATAAGTTGAAGGGTAGGATGTTTGTGGGATTGGTTGGTACTGATAAGGGGGCATTATTCACAGTAAGATAATATAAAAAGTAACCTTATGGTGGTTAGGGTTGATAACCCCTGAACTATTGTCTATCAAAGCTTATATCTTAAGCTTCAGTCTTTTTTTTCTTTGAGACACTCTTGGTAGAGGCTTCCCCTCCTTCTAACTTATCATTCTTAATGGCATTCTCGATGATTTTGCCCGAGATCACCATGTCGATGAAATTCTTTGTTGCATTCCCTATCATCTTTTCATAATAGGGAGATTTTAAAGTGCTAACAACAATATTGTGATTTTTTTTCAATTAGAAGAGGTTGCACTTGAGAAGCTATATCTCTCCATCTCTGGGCATATTCCTTGAATGACTCATTTGCCTTTTTCTTTATATTTTGCAAAGACAAACGATCAGGGGCTAAATCTATGATATGTTAGTATTGACTAATGAAGTCACAACCTATATTGCTTCAAGAACGAATGTTGATTCTATCTAGCTGGACATACCACCTAGCAATGGAGCCAATAAGATTATCTTGAAATGTGTGCATCAGTAGCTTTTCATTATGGGTAAGGGTTGTAATTTTTTGATAGTACATGGTAATATGGGTCTTTAGGCACTTCGTACCATCATAAACTTCGATACTTTAAACTTTGAAGGAATAATAGCATCTGAAACTAGACAAAGCCTAGTAGCATTTACAAAACCATAAAAGTCAATTCTTTCTACTACCTATAACCTTTCTTCCAGCATACTAATCTTTTTGTTAACCATTGAGTCTTCCAGAGACTTAACCACTTTTGCTTTCTCTCTCTCTCTTTTTCCTTTAGATAATCTAGGTCAGGAACTTGGATTGGTTCCATTACCTTTTCATTAAAAACAGGATTTATATAGCTATGCTAATGCCCTGGGTTCGAAGCTGATGTCATTTTAGGATATGTAGGGTATGTGAACTATTGTGGTGGTACCTCTTGTGTAGCTGGACTTAAGGTGGATCAAAACTAGGTGAATATAAGGGGTCAGCCACCTCTTATGATGGACTCCTCTATTACTTTTCCTTCGTTTAACTTATTTAGAGCATCCAAAATTTTACGTAACTTACTTTCAAGCTTTTCTTGAGCTTTTCTATCTTCTTAAGATGATGAGATTTTTCTTGCTTCATTTGTCTAGCTCGGGCCTTTGTGTTGTATCAATAAGTGGGGTTTCTGCTGTGTGAAGCTATCTTTAAACCCTGAATACCACAATTACATGATTATTAGAAATTATGTGCTTTATGTTTGATATATTAATGTATGAATGGAATGTACTAATATTTGCCATATTACCATTATTGATAAAAATCTCAAGTTGAAACTTTATTTAAAATTTCAAAATTAGCAATATTCTAAAATCTTAAACATCATCCATTATTCCTAAAAATTACCCTAATGCATCCATATAAATTTCTTAGCCTACTAGTAATACTTATGTGCCTCATCTAGAAAGTCCAATTACCGCTCATGAGCTCCCATTCTTGCACAACAGCATTCAAATTTTTTACTTCTTTTTTTTATTTCTGATGCTTTGTTTGCGACAATGCATAGCTGATCGAACAAATGCCTTAGATGTTTTTATTTTTCTGTGTACTTATCTTTTCATAACTCACTTTATTTAGCTTGTCTCCTGCATTCATTAGACAAGACTTCTACTTGTGTTATCCTTTGTAGCATCTGGCTATGCTTGTGTGCCCCAGCAGCGGGCTTTTGTTCTTTTTCCACCCTTGCTTTCAATAGTTCATTTTCTTTTAAGAGTCGGGAAAGCTCAAGTGTGACTGCCCAAATGCATCATGTCTAGATCATTGAATAAGGTTTTCCACTGATCTTTTCGTTTTGTGGGGCTTTGGATTTTTTGTTCTTAGAGCTTTAAACTCTCTTCGATTTCTAACTTTAATCATTTATTTTCTTGTTTTGGCTCATCCTTCTCAGTTTGGAGTTTTTTTTTAGCCATTTTCACTTTGAGCCTGGGATATTAAGGAATTGGCTTTGGGAGTGGCCAACTAATTGTTATTGAGGAAGCACAATATCCTTACCCTTCCTTGTATGCCATGTAATATATTATGGGGTGACGTCATAAATAAGCCTTTCTTGGCTAACCCTGATGGTTTGTTTCCATGCTTTTTTTTTATCTTTTCAATCATTCCATATGCCCATTTCTCAGTGAAAAAGAATTTCCACTGGTAAAGTCCATAGGTTTCCGGAATGAATTGTTCACATCCAGATTGTCTTTTTACCAAAGTTGGGGTATAAGTAATAGCCCTTCATAGGCCCAATAAGAACACCCAATGTCGATTTTCATAACTATATAACACTATGTCATAACACATCCAAGGTGTTTTACAAATTATCTTTTGGCTATCAAGGGCTCGAAAGTATGAAACCCATTCTTCTTTTGACCTTGCTTTAGGCCATGTGCTGCAATAAAACTCCTTGATTGAAACACTATAATGAAGATATGGTTTATGAAACTGGCTTTCTTTACACTAAATGTGACTCTTCATCCATACATAAAGTAGTTGCAAGCACTTATTAAACTGACCTTTACCATTTTTGTGACAAAAATTCAAAGAACGAATGATTTCTACAAATATAGTCGGTGCTGCATTGACTTTGTATTGTAACTTATCAACAAAGTCTATTACTGCGATATCAACATTCTTAATGACTTTTGAAAAGATTACCGATCCGTATAGAGCTATAGCCATTGCCACTAACCCTTGATCATTATCCAAATGCCCCTAGATGAAGTCTCGCAGAAAATTTCATGGGATAGCTTTGCTTTCACCTTTTATCTTGACACATGCATCAACTTGAGGCAAACTAAATCCAAGTATTTGCACTAGCTTTTTATGATAACCCACCTTATTTAACCAATAAATCTTGTTCAGGTTTGGCAAATTGAAGCGAAGTAAAACTATATATTCTTCAATTGTGAGCACTGTGTCTGTTCCATTGAAGATGAAACACCTATAAGAAGGATCCCAAAACTGAAGGACAGCTCTAATAAATTATTATCCACATCTACTTGGAGCAGTGAACCTATGTCTCTATATTTATTTTCAAACGCCTCCTCTCTTGTTCTACTTATGAATCCCCAGACATTGCTTAAGTCAGCTAGGTCATTTTGGTGGAGATTGAGATGAACTCTCTTAGGTAATGATGAGATAAAATCCTCAGGCAAGCAATTTTCCTATTTTTTTGATGTTTTTTGACTTGATTTTCAGTTGATGAGCAGATTCATAATGAACTGATGTAGACTTTGATTGCATTTGGCTTTCCATGGATATAAGTGTGAGATTTGGTTTATCAATAATTGATATGTGGCAAATATTCTCTATATGAGAATGATGCAAATGACAATGTTAAAACATAAGCATGAAAATGATGCATAGAATTAAATGATATGGAAATGATGCAGGTGCACAAAATCAAACAAAAAAAATGGTTAGATGTATCACATAAGTTGTTCCTTATTGTGTCATAATTTCTAGATACATCTATCAATGGGTAAAAAAGACTCTATCTTAAGGCTAGCTTCTTAAGTTTATATTATATGTTGGGTTAAGTGACTTGACCACTAAAGGTTCTCAAATTGTTTCTTACATCATGGTCCATCATAAACTATTAAGGCATTCCAATCTTCACCCATCATAGGCTACCAACAAAAAGGATTCAATTTGAGTGGGAGTATTTCGATAGCTATTATAGAGATTATCATCTCATGAAAGTATAGGTGCTTTACTTCTTCCTACAAGGGATGGAGTCCGGATATAGAGCTCATATAATGTAAAATGTATGTGATAGTGTGTGTGAAGGAACATATAATTATGAATCCCCATAAGTAAAATACAAGACAGAAAAGAAAAAATGTTAGTAAATAAACAAATAACATATCATTACATCTTAAAACCCCTCAACCCAAGGATAGGATAAATTTAAAATTGTTATGGCTTGACTCTCTATAGCATCCCCAGCGAAGTTGCCAAACTGTTATAATGTATAGGTCCAAAAATCTATAGCTAGACTTAACTTAAGGAGTCATCACAAATCTTTTTTATTTAGGTGTGATTGGCCACCTAATGAGTCTGCCTTTTTAAGGAACTCCTAAGCTTGACTAAGGGTCCCTAAAAAAGTAAGTTTGGGTCTCCTAACCAAACTAGGGTTCAAGAGTTTGATTACACATGGAAAAGGTTATAGCACCTTACATGCCCATTCAAAGGATGGTACCATTTTATTTTAAATTTATCCTAAGGTTTTGACTCTAATGATTTTAAATTTTAATATTGATTATTAGAAATAACTTTTAAGATTCTCCATCAATTTGGTAGAATTCTTAAAAATATTTTCTCACTTCAAGAGTATTCAAGAATCCCATTTATTTTCTTAAAGAGGCTCTGTTGTCGAAAAAAAATTTGTAGACACCCACCTTTCAAATTAGTTTTTCTCAGTGAGCTTCAGATAAGATAATAAAAATAATAACAAGTAAAAATAGAGTTCTAGTCTTAATAAGACTCTAAGATTGGGAGGTTAAATTGTAAAACTATGATAAATGGATTTTTTTTTAAATAAGGATAAACAAATAGAGGGATTTTGATTTTCAAATCTTGTATATAACCCCTATATAAACCTCTAGTGATCACAAAGGGGGACGGTAATCAGAGTAGGAAACACATTGGAACAAACAAAAAAAAAAGATTAGCAAATCCTAACAAATCTCGATAAATCTTTTTACCGAATTTTTGTACCCCTTACCTATTGTCACCAACCCAGCCAACATAGACACTCTAAAAAACCCAACAGCTACCTAGTCAAGCCACACTAACTCATTGAACCCAGAGAGTTCGAAACACAAAATGCAACACATTCAAGAATCATTAGCAAATATAATTTGCAATCGCCAAATACAAAAAAAGAAAGAGGTAGCAACCACTGGTAACCCAAATCGACAATTGGCAATAAGAAGTTCAGCAAACAGGGGTATAACAGGCAATCACATTCCATCTGCAACACATAAAGGTAAGACCTAACATTAGATTATGCAGCAAAATTCAAAGGGTAACTAAAAAAAAGAAAACAAATTAGAAGCAAAATCCCATTAAGGAAAAAACTAGTTTTACTTTGCCTAGACCCTTGAAGATACGATAGCAGTCGAACTTTACCCACCACATCACCATCATCCATTTCCTACCAAAATTCACCCATTGCTAATAAAGCGCATCACTGAAAATCCAATAATAAATAGGGTAAAGTCAGAAACTAAGGGAAAGCCAGAAACAAGGAAACCTTTTTGGGTTTCGAGTAAGTACTCTTACTAGGGTTTTTGAGGCTTCCAAGTCATCGACAAGGCAACTTAGGAAAAGAGGAAGAACATGTTGTGGAACAGTGGCCAAAGAAGTAGCATCATTAGAGATTCGAGTGTTTGAGTTTGCACTCTTCAAAACCCGATCTATGAAATTTGAGACGTTTTCATAGTAAACTAACTACACCACATGAAAGAGGAGGCCAAAACAATTTTTTGAGTAAAATTTGGGCTTGAACAGTCATCGGTAATAGTGGTTGACGATGACCAGAAACGACAGTGATGGTGGCATTTCATCGGGATCTAAAACTTGTGAAGTTTCCAACCAACCTTCATCCCTTCTTAGAGAGAGAGAGAGAGAGAGAAAGATCGAACAAAAATTGTAGAGAGAAAAAAAACTTGTAAAATGGAGAAAAAAGTTTAAAAGAAGGCTTTTATAGCTTTGATAAAGCGATGCCATTTTAGCTAAAGAAAATGTGTCCCTTTTGACCCGATTCAAGGATCCACGCATCAAACACTGGGTGACCCAACCCGATCGCTCAACCCGATCCTTTGTCCTAGTCCAGCTACGTGCCATTTGAGCTACAAGCCGAGCTGTGGCGAGTTTTCGAAGTTGAGCCATTAATTGTTTTGGGTATTCTTTTTCTATTTTTGTTATTTTGCTCATTATTTATCAATTATTTTTTAAATGAATAAAAATGATAAATAAATAAAAAAAATATTTCAAAAAATAATTTAAGGAAAAGTTGAAAATATCAATTTTTCTTGAAGATAAAATTTTTAAAAGATATTTTTTTAAAGAAAAATTGAGAGTATCAATTTTTCTTGAAAATAAATTTTTTTAAAAAAATATATTTCTCAAGAAACTTTTTTAAGGAAAGTATCAATTTTTCTTGAAAATAAAAATTTCAAAATATATTTTTTGAGGAAAAGTTAAAAGTATAAATTTTTCTTAAAAATAAAAATTTCAAAAATCTTTTTGAGGAAAAGTTGAAAGTAGCAATTTTCCTTAAATAAAGGCATTAATCTTTTTTAAAAAATAAAATAAGAAAGGAAATTTCAAGAAAAGTTAAGGTATTAATTTTTTGTTCTTTCTTGGAATTTTTTTTAATGTTAAATAATCTGACGATGGAGCCTTTGTAAAAGAAACAATAGTTTTCTTATATACTCTTGAGATGAAAAAATTTTCTTAATTTTTTGCAAAAATATTGGAGTTAATTAAGAATAATTTTTAATAATTAATTACTTAGTAAAATTTTTAAGGCTTAATGGACAACATGAAATTAAGTTAGTACCATCTTTTGATAGGCGTTGTGGGGGTGCTATAACCTTCTTCACACGTAATCGTAATCTTAAACGTAGTTCTAGTTTTACAGACATTGAATCTATCTTTTAAGGATACCTAAGTCAAACTTAGGATTTCTCTTTAAAAATAAACAAATTCAATTAGATGGCTAATCGCACCTAAATAAAAAAGATTGATGGCAACTCTTCAAGTTAATGTCTAGTGATAGGTCCCCGGATTTAAACATTATGATAGTTTGGTGACTCCACTGGGGATAGGCTGAGAGTCAAGCCAAAAAATAAACTTGTGTTATCAAAAGCCTAATAAAATTGATTTTTTTAGAAGATTTTTGTTTAGTTATTTATTTATTATGTCATTCATATGCATGTGTATAACATGAGCTCTATACCCGTGCTCTGTCCCTCTAAAAGGGAGTAAAATACCTATACTTTCATGAGGTTTTAATGCCTCTATAGTGTCTAGCAAAAGACTTCCACTTAAATTGAATTTTTTTCACTTGTAGCCTGTGATGGATGATCAGAGTGCCTTGTGATGGACAAGGATGTGAGAAACAATTTGAGAATCTTTAGACAATCAAACTTAAACCACATATAGTGAGCATAAGGAACCTAACCTATAGTTAGAGCCTTACTTTCCCTTTTGTAGAAAAATCCAATAGCTAAGTTACATTTTTACAATGATTGATTTTTTTTTTTAGTGGAAATTAACTGTTGTATGTCATGTTGCATGAATTGTCATGATAAGATGCATGTTAGTTGAATTTTTTTTCTTTCATCTATTTTTTTTTTATTTAAAGCAAGATAATATTAGGCTGCATATATTTTTGGCATTCATTTCGCATGTGTTAACTTGAAATCATATTAAGATTATTTTTATAGTCCTTCTTTCATGACATGAACATGTAGTAATGCAAGCATTTTAATTTGTGATAATCAAAGGTTTAAGGATAGCTTGACTATCGACAAATTCAAGCCAACCTGCACGTCACCCGTATAATACTAAATCGCGAGCCAGGCAAATGAAACAAGAATAAAAAACCCATATGGACAAGATCGAGAAAGCTCAAGAAGAGATAAAATGGGATTTAGCAAAGATGATGAAGATGCTAGAGAAATTAGATAAAGGTAAAACAATAAAAAAGACCCCAAATTCAAATGAGAAACAGGATATTGTGGATCCTCTACACCTTTTTAGGTTTGGCCCAAATCCAGGCCAATCCCCTCAAAATACACAAGCCCCACGGATGCTATTTTTTGGGACATATCTTGAAGTGCCATTTCATAGCTACACTAACCCTACCTTTAGGGCAAATGTGTATGATCTAATTGAGGTTATTAATTTTGATGATATTAAAGGGAAAAAAAGATTGAGGGTAAAGACTTCTAAGGTAATGGAAGACTTATGCACACAATAAATGAACCTTTTAGAAGAGAAAGTGCGAGCTATCAAAGAAATGGATTATTTTGGCTCTATAGATGTAGCTGAACTATGCTTAATGGATTATTTTGGCTTTATAGATGCAGTTGAACTATGCTTAATTCTAGATATGGTTATCTCACTAAAATTGAAAGTCTTCAAATTTAAAAAATACGATGGGACCAAATGCCCAGTAACTCATTTTACTATGTATTACCACAAAATGGCCATCCATGCTCATGAGGAGAAACTACTGATGCATATATTTCAAGATAGTCTTACTGGCTCAGCGACGAGGTGATATGTCTACTTAGATTTAACTTGTATCCATTCTTGAAATGATTTGGCAAAAACATTCATCGTCCAATACTGACACATTATAGACTTAGTTTTAGATCGTCTATCTTTATAAAATATGGAAAAAAAACCTTCTAAAAGCTTCAAAGAGTATGCATAAAGGTGGAGAGATGTAGTTGCTCAAGTTCAACCACCTCTCACTAAAAAGAAAAGAATGATTTTATTTATGAGTACTTGAAAACCTTCATATTATGAAAAAATGATTGGGAATGCCACCAAGAATTTTACTAATATGGTGATTTCCGAGAAAATGATAGAAAATACTATTAAGAGTGGCAAGCTTGAAGAAGGTGAGACCTCCAGTACAAAGAAGGGTGTGATGTCCAAAAGAAAAGAAAGTGAAGCTTAAGCTATGAGTTTTAAAGGATAATAGTTTAAAAGTTATGCCCTATAGCCACAACTAGTATATCCTACCTATTATCCAGCCATTAATCATGTCCAAAGTGTTTTCTCTCTTGAATAAGGTCATGATGGGTGTCTACGTCTTTGCATAGTCTCTATTTCACAGAAAGTATGCAAAGAGGAGCAACTGTAAACACTTACCTTTCGAATCAGTTTTTCTCAGTGAGCTTTAGATAAGATAATAAAAATAATAACAGGTAAAAATAAGAGTTCTAGTTCTAATGAAACCTTAAGATTAGGAGGTTAAATTTTAAAATTGTGATAAAAGGATTTTTTTTTTTAAAATAAGGATAAACAGATGAGGGATTTTGATTTTCGAATCTTGTACATAACCCTTATATAAACCTCAAGTGATCATAGAGGGGGACGGTAATCAGAGTAGGAAACACATTAGGAATAAACAAAAAAGAAAGATCAACAAATCCTAACAAATCTTGATAAATCCTTTTACTGAATTTCCATACCCCTTACCTATTGTCACCAACCTAGCCAACATAGACATTCCCAAAAACCTAACAACCACCTAATCAAGCCATACCAACTCATTGAACCTAGAGAGTTCGAAACATAAAATACAGCACATTCAAGAATCATTAACAAATATAATTTGTAGTCGCCAAATACACAAAAAGGAAGAGGTAACAACCATTAGTAACCCAAATCGACAATTACAAATTAGAAGTTCAGTAAACAAGGGCACAACCGATAATCACATTTCATTTGCAACACATAAAGGCAAGACCCAACATCAAATTACGTAGCAAAATTCAAAGGGAAACCAAAAGGAAAGAAAGCAAATCAGAAGCAAAATCCCATTAAGGAAAAAACTAGTTTTACTTTGCCTAGACCCTTGAAGATACCATAACAGCCAGACCTTACTCCACCACACTATCATCATCCATCTCCCACCAAAATTTAGCCATTGCTAGTCAAGCGCATAAGCAAAAATCTAATAACAAATAGGGTAAAGTCAGAAACTAAGGCAAAGCCAGAAACAAGGAAACCTTTTTGGGTTTCGAGTAAGTACTCTTACCAGGGGTTTTTGGGGCCTCCCAACCATCGATGAGGCAGCCTAGAAAAGGAGGAAGAACATGTTATGGAATAGTGGCCAAAAAAGCAACATCATGAGAAATTTGAGCATTTGAGTCTACACTCTTCAAAACCCAATTTACAGAATTTGAGATGTTTTCATGGTAAACTAACTATACCACGTGAAAAAGGAAGCCAAAACAATTTTTTGAGTGAAATTTAGGCTTGAATAGTCATCGATAATAGTGGCCAACGGTGACTAAAGGCGAAAGCAATAATGGCATTTCACCGGGATCTGGAAACATGTGGAGTTTCCAACCAACCTTCATCCTTTTTAGAGAGAGAAAGATCGATAAAAAATTGTAAAAAGAGAAAAAAACTTATAAAATGGAAAAAACGTTTAAAAGAAGGCTTTTATAGCTTCGATAAAGCCATGCCGAGTTTTCAGAGTCGAGTCGTGAATTGTTTTAAGTATTTTTTTTTCATTTTTCTTATTTTGCTCATTATTTATCAATTATTTTTTAAATAAAAAAATAAAGGATAATAAATAAAGAAAAATATTTCAAAAAATATTTTAAGAAAAAGTTGAAAGTATCAATTTTTCTTGAAAATAATTTTTTTAATTATTGTTATTAAAATTTTATCTAAATTATTCCACTATTTGGGACAAATTTAGACAAAATTTCTCACCTAAGAATTTTATAAAAATTTTTCATTTGAAATTCTTAAAAATTCCATCATTGGATAATTATTATTTATTTTGAAAAAAATATTTTAATTTTTTATATTTTTATATTTTTTCCTATATTTAATTATGCAAAAAAAAAACTTATAAAATAAATATAGTAACTAAATAAATAAATAAAATTAAAAAATATCAAAAATTGCTCGGCTTGGCAGCTAGAATTCAGCTCAACTGTAGGTAAGAGAAACAGTTAGAATGTCGTGGCTTGCGGCTCAGCTTGGCTCAAGCAAAGGATAATGACATGGGTCACAAGTGAGTCGACGCTATGGGCAAGTCGTTTAAATACAGAATGTGCGGATCCTGGTTGAATAAAATACCCAAAATGACGTTGTTTTGTAATAGCATAAAAGCCCAAGTTCTGTCCTTTTTTTCTTAGATTTTCCTTTTCCCTTTCTCTCTTCTTTCTTTTTCTCTCTCTTTCTCTCTCTTTCTCTCTAGAAACCCAAGAATATCAATTGAATCTTCATCAGATTTTAAAAATTTTCACTAGAATTTGGGTGAGTTTGCCAAAATTTCTTCAACGATTAGTCAATTTTTGGAAATAAGTTACCAAAAACTAGGAAACTTTCCAAAATCTGGGAATCTGGTCGAAATCTGGCTAGAATCTCGTCGAAAAATTCAAACTTATCGAAAAAATTTCATCAAATTCTAGAAATTTTCCACAAAATTACCAGAGGAAAAAATTTTTTATCAAAAAAGTTTTACAATTTCTAACTACTTTCGTGTACTTTTTCTAACCTCTGTGTTTCTATGTGTGATCTCTCTATGTTTTCTGTTGCTGTGATTTGTGATCTATGTTCTCCTTTTCTGTTGATTCGGGTCCAATTTATAGAGATTTGTCAAAAAAGTTTCTATTCGATTATGATTCATTTTTTTTCATAGAATTGTGTATTATCACTAAATTAGAATTTATCTCCAACTATAACTCTGGTAAACCCATCTTTCTCTATCGATTCACTGTAAAACACTCATTTATTATTATCTTCAAGGCTTAATCTGATAATCTATAAAAATTGAGATAAAAACTACAAATTAAAAATAACAATAAACAAATAATCCACAGAAAGATAAAACTAAAAAATAATGAAAATATAAAATATAAATAAAAATGGATAATTGGGCTAGGTAGTTTGGTCACTATTGAACCAGGCTCAATAGGTTTAGGCCTGGACTAATTAGGGTGTTTACACTTATTGGAAAATACTGCTAAAAAAGTGCCACCAAAATTTTATTTTCTTGTAATGTTTCTTGGTCAACGTTAAAGTCTCTCAAACAATCATGTTGGTTATTCTCGCAATAGGCTTATTGTTCATATTATTTCCTTCTTCTTCCTCTTCCTTGGCCTTACGATCATCACCACCTTGGTTACCCCTTCTTCCCTTATCTTTTTACTTCATCCTTGCCCATTCTCTTTGTTCTTTTCTCTTGAATTCCTTTCTCCCTTATCCCTTCCTTTGTCAATCTGCAAACTTATTCGACCTACCTCTTCTGATCAAAGTCTTATTTCATTCATTAAGTTGATACAATCTTTGATGTTATGGCTATAGTTTTTATAAAAGGCATATTTTTTCATCAGGTCTCTTTTGCTATTTTGCTTTTAAGGGCTTAGGCCATCTGAGCTTGGGGTTTCTTTTCAATTTGCATCAGAATCCTTTATAGAGAGGTATTCAGTGTAGTGTAGTTATGATGTCATCAGGTTATTTTTCTAGCCTTAAGTTACCCTTTTGAATTTTTTTCTTTTAGGGGATTGTAGATTTTTTTTCCTTTTTACAAACAAAAAAAGAAATATGAGTCTCTCTTACTTTAATCACTTTTCATTGTAGCTTTTTGTTGATTATTTCTTGATGATGAGTAGCACATTGACCAGAGTCTTCGACAATTATAGGGAGAGAGTGAGCTTGAAATTGCATTTTCGATCATTAAGCCCATATGTCAAAGTGGCCACTATCTAGCTTGTTCTATGTCTTTAACTTGAAGAGCCTCAATGTTAAAATGCATGATGTACTATTTCAAGGATTCATTTTTGTCTTGGTAGATCAAAATTAGGCTAAGTGTCATTTTCTTTGTTTGTTGGTTATTGACAAATAAGGACATGAAGGAATGGTTAAGCTTTTTAAATGTAATAATTGACCTTGACTAGAGGCTATTGTACTAGGACCAAGCTGCCCCTTTTCTTGATGTGATTAGCCCTTTGCACATAAGGGCCTAATCAGTTTCTTACATCATTATATTAGTTCGATAAAGCTCTAGGTGATTAAAGAGATCAGACATACCATTATAAGTATCTAAAGTTGGCATTTTAAATCGCTTCGGTGGCAATGATTAATTTATTTCCTTGGTAAAGGGATAAGTTTCCATGAATATCAACTTTTCATTAAAGATAGAGGCTTTATTCTTCAATTCTTTTTCGATGGCCTCCATTTGAGCTTCCAAATCTCTATGGGGCTTTCAAGGTGACTTGTTTTGATTTTTGAGTGGTGGCTTATGTTTAAGTGTTTATAGGGTAATGGGTCATCGATGTTTCATCCTTATCTGACACTGATGAGGTAGCAATGTCATCATAGGTCAATAATTTTTATGTATATGGGTTTTTTAGAGTTGTTAGGTCTAGTTCTTTTAAGGTTTGTGGTGAGGTCAGGTTTTGTATCATTTCTTTGAGGAATTGGAGCTGTTAGGCGAGTGTTTCAAACTAGTTCAAGGTGGGGACTATTGCTATAAGTCGGTTTGGGTTTGGCTAGTTGAGCTGGGTATCAATCCCAATAGCAACAATTTCTCATTCCTTGACTACTCTCTTTTTTGGTGGCATTTTAATTCAACTAGATGAGAATGCCTTTACCCCATCACCAAATATTTATGCTGAGTTGTCTACAAGGGGTAAAACCCTAAAAACATGAGAAAGAGAAAGTGATCGATTAATGACAAAGGTCAAGAGTTGTCCCAGCATTTGTGCTCCGAAACTTAAGTCAGAGTTTAGTCTAAGAAAGAGAAAAAGAATAAAAGCTTAAAGTGAAGAGTGTGAGATGGATTAAAAATACTTGGATAAAGCTATTTAAACTTACATGATAGGGGTATTTCGGTCAAGATAGCTTGAGGTTAGGGACTAAGGTTGACCAATAAACTTGGCCTAAGCAAGTAGTTGACTTTTCATTTAAGGCATGACAAATCAGCACCTTAGGGCACTAACTGGTAGGGTGCCGAGGTGGTCTAACTAACGTAAACCCAAACTTTCAAGTCGGCCTAACATGTTAACTTGATCGAAATGACCAAAATACATTTAGTTGTCGGTTGACTTATTCTCTAAAATGAAATACCTATTTTATCCTTTAAAAACTAAAATGCCCCTAACATATATCAAGAAGGAATTTTCATTTTTTGAATATCATATAGTTGCAACATTAGTAATATTGTAGCTATTGGAATTATTTGGTGATTTTAACTCAAGTGTATCTTTCAATTATCTTACAATAAAATGAGAATGGATATGACATTATCCATCCATTTAGAGAAATTATATGAAGGAAAATATAAGATAATACTATTCCAAACCAATATTAAAAAGGATTATCATATATTTATAAAGCTTTTCGGAGTTGGTGTGAAACTAAAATCTAATAAGGATTGAATCTAAATCCAATAATTTTAAATAAATAATGATAGGAAAAAATATAGTTTAAAATTTTAATAAAAATAATATATGAATTTAGTAAAAATTAAATAATGTATTTCGCATTTATCATGTTTACACCAATTATAATATAATATAATATAATATTTTTTATTTTATATGTATGTATTTAACATTAATTTTTATATTTTACACATTTAATATAAAATAAATAATTATATGAATTATCAAGTATAATTGAATCTTATAAAAACTTTTAAATAAAGTAGATAGCTAGGGCCAGGCCATAATATCAGATTATTTGACATATCTAGAGACTTGTACAGTCTACCTTATCTAAATTTAGAAACCAAATTTAATCTGTAACCAAATCTAACTAAAGCCATAGCTGATGAAGCAAAGCTATTTTTTTCTCTGAACTTGTAAATAAGCACATAACCTGTATGTTTTAGTTGTTTACATGAACAAATAAGATCACGTCGAGTTGGGAATTGGCAAATTAGATTTTTCTTCATTGTTCAATAACTGAAAAACTAAGAAAAATGGTAAATTCTTCATTGCTTAGACTGCAAAGAGAATATCCCAAAAAGTTGGTTTTCTTTCTCAAATAGAAGACAATTTTGCAAGTTGAAATTGAAATAGTTGTTGGATAAAAAATGATTGATGTTGATTTAATAACAAAAAGATCAAAGTAACTAAATATAATATTGATACAAAATGAATACCCTACTTCATAATATTCATAATATTCGAACAACAACAACGATGACAACAACAACAACAACAATAATAATAATAATATAGAACAAAAGCAACAGTTTCATAACCAATAATGATCAAAGATTCATGAAAAGAAATCACAAAATTGTAGCTATTGGATCCAAATTTATAGTAATTTTTTTCTCTTCAAAGGAAATACAGATCTGTGGGTGGAGAGGAACAATTGTTTTGGATTAGTTTATAGTTTATCATAATGCCTAATGTACAAAAAAAAAAAAAAAGCTCCTACTTCTTGTGAAGTTGATTAATTAATGGTCTTCTTATATATAAGAGATGCTTTGAGCTAGTATATATGTTGATTATTCATTTCTGGTTTTGCAGTGTCTTTTATTTACAATTTTATGAACAATCCAAAAAAAAAGTTATATATTTAGTATAGGTTTAGTTCAATTTTATGTTTTAATTTATTAATTGATTTATTCAGTGCTTTTTTTATACATGAATGTAATACTTGATTCTAATTGTAATTTTTTTATATTTATAATTTTATAAAAAAATATAATTCACACAAAATAAATCATATTTACCTTACCAAATTCCTTAGAATTATATAGTATATATTTATGATTCCTTAGTTTCAAAAAAGCTTTTCTTATATAATATAAACAAGAATATTTTAAGTTTTGTCCAAACTTAATTTTTTTTATGAGTGATTTAAATGTATAATTTCTTACATCATGAATTTTGTTGGATATTAAAATCCCTAAAGATATGTTTGAGATAAATTCAAATATTGTGATAATACAAGAAGATTACAAAAGAAGAATTCTAAGAAATAGGAAATCTTAATAGGTAAGTTTGACTCAAAAGAAAGATTCTAAAAGAAAAGGATTTTAATAGCAAGTTTACTACAAGAGAAGAATTCTAAGAAAGGGATTCAATGGCAAGTTTGTATGGTTAAATATGAATCTCTATAGGTTAGGTATAGAACATGTAAGAATTGTAGGTTTTTATGGATAGACACCTCTAGGAGTATTGAGGCTCTAGTCTATGTTTTTTGTGAATGGATAGAGGAGATTGAGATTTCACATAGGTAGATGTATGAGAACATTCCTATATGTTTGGTTATGTTGAAAAACTCATAGAGTTTCGTTTGTGTTTGGGTTGAGAATACTCTATAGGACTAAAAGAGATTGAGAGTGCCTTATGAGTTTTGATTGTTGAGTGAGGTTGATGATTTGATGTAAGTTTGTAATTCTCTACAACTAGTGGATCTTGTTTCTCATCCATGGATGTAGGTCAGTTGGACCGAATCACATTAAATTATTGTCTTTTGTGTGTTTTATTTATTGTTTGATTTCGCTTCCGCTGGTGTGATTGGATTGGAGGCTTTTAGCCCAACAAATGGTATCAGAGCTGTGGTATTCTCCAACAAATAGTATCAGAGCTGTGGTATTTCCCAACAAGTAGTATCAGAGCTGAAGGTTCGAAACATGAAAAGAGTTAAAGATTCAAGATATGGGAAGAGTTGATAGTTCAAGATATGAGAAGCGCATGGTTTGAGACATGGGAAGAAGCAAGTCCAGAGGAGCTCGATTCAATAAAAGAGTTCGAGTTCAAGTTTTGAAGATTGAAGATTGGTTTGTATGAAGCGTGAAGATACAAAAGAAGAGAAGATGATTGTAAGACTTCTATTGCAGGTGGAGCCAAGCACGTCTAGCATGAAGACAGATGATTAATAGAATTTGAGTCAAGATGGAGATTGTTGGGAATATGACTCAAATCCCATAAGAGATTTGTTTGAGATTTGTTTGAGATTTGTCAGATATTGCTTGATGGATAAAAAGACTTGCAAAAGAAGAATTCCAAGAGAAAAGGGATTCTTAATAGGTAAGTTTGACTTGCAAGAGAAGAATTCTAAAAGGAAAAAGATTCTTAATAGGTAAGTTTGACTTACAGGAGAAGAATTCTAAAAGGAAATGGATTCTTAATGGGCAAGTTTGTATGGTTATAAATAGGTGAAGTCTCTACAGGGTTAGGTATGAGAAAAAGATGTAAGAGAATTGTAAGGTTTTATAGGATAGACACCCCATAGGAGTATTGAAGCTTTACGTCTTATGGGTGTGTATGTTTGTTTGTGAATGGACTAGAGGAGATTGAGATGGTCCACATAGGTATGGTGTATGGGAGCATATGGGTATGTGTTTGGTTATGTTGAAAGGGTGCACAAGAGTTTGGGTTTGTATTTGTTTGGGTTGAGAATACTCTATAGGACTAGAGGAGATTGAGAGTGTCTTATGAGTATTGATTGTTGAGTGAGGTTGATGATTTGATGTAAGTTTGTAATTCTCTACAACTAGTGGATTTTGTTTCTCATTCGTGGATGTAGGTTAATTGGACTGAACCACGTTAAATTGTTGTCTCTTATGTGTTTGATTTATTGTTTGATTTTGCTTCCGCTTGTGTGATTGGATTGGAGGCTTTTAGCCCAACAAATTTTTGATTTTATTTTTAAAATGCTCCTTTCTATCTCTTATTAATAATAATAATAAGAAAAACTCTTCTTTTTACCAACTAAATTAACCATTGTAAGTCTTTTATATTCTTTCTTCTCAAGATAATAATAAACTTAATTATATTATTTGAAGGACAAATGTACTTAATATGATAAAACAAGTATATGTATAAGATATTAAAACTATTCGAAACTTCAATTTAATGGCAACTAAGAAATTTTATTGTTAATTAACAATGCTAGATTTATAACCAATAATTATCATGTCATATTAATTAATTAATCTCTTCATTATTTAATTGGCCAGTGGGCACCAAATTGAACAAGAAAAACTATCCCTAAGGGATGTTTTTTAGACAAATGTCTAATGGATAAAATGATTGTTTTATTCCTTAGTTAAAATAAAAAATACTAGATAGTTTTTCACGCATTACTGTTGTTCAATAATAGCAACAATTAAAAATACTAAAATATATTTGTACATACTTGTTTTATTATCCTCTGAAATATTAAGCTTTTTAAAAATAAATGTGAAGATCTATCATGAACAAAAAAAAAGAAGAATTGAAATGGGTTGAGAATTTTGCAACACAAATCAACAAATTTATGATTAAATTTTTTCAATACCTTTCAAATTTTCAAGCTAGATCTTTTAACTGATGGATTCTGCAAAAGGGAATTGTAAATTAGTAGTGAGTATATTCATCAATAAATCATAAGAGTTTAAATAAAATGATAAAAAAATTCTTACAAATTGGTGAATGTTTTTTAGAAAAGCAAAATCTGGATAAAAACTGAAAGATTAAAAATGAGTAAATTTTTAAATTTTTTTAAAGGTTTTCTTATAGAGACTTTTGGAAGATCAACAACATTAAATAGATTGATAGGAAAATGGTTGGATAAGAAAGAAGAAGAGCTTTCATCATCTTTGGGTTTAATGAATTAAACTTTTCACTTCCTCTTCATGAATGGATTAATTGTGATAATGGGGTGAAGAAATTGATAATTGTTGGAATTAAATGCTTTTTGATTAGAACATTCTCTTGGATAAATGCAGAGCTTTAATTTGTAAGTTGAAAGGTCAAACTAATTTGTGGAGTTGTACAATCAAACAAATAGAAAAATTCTTTAAAAATAAGAGAATAACTTATTTATGAAGTTGACATATGACATTTTTTGAAAAAACTTTAAGTTCAAATAGAATTATGTTAGATAGTTAATACAATATAAAAAAACAATAAATACAATTAAAATAATTCTAAAAATTTAATAAGACTTCTTGCTAAATTGAGTCTCCATAATTACCATTAACAATTAATGCGTCACTAACTCAATCAAAATCAATGCAATTGAAAGAAACCTATAAGCTACTAAATTATTAAAAAAATACACATTTGATAACTTTTTCTTTTAAATCTAAAATATTTTTTAAAATGTAACAAAAAAAACTAATAAGATCAAATATACCCAAAAAAGACTAGTTTGATTTCAAATACACGAAGGAAACGAGTTTCACAAACATAATAAGCAATATATCCATAATAAACCAAAGCCACAAAATCAACAAAAAAAAAAAGAAACAAAAGTAACAAGAATTTGTAGAAAAATTGTTTTGGTAATGGCATTTTTTTTTTTTTTGTGTTCTTTAAAAGATTTTTGGAAATTTTCTTGATTTAAGAAAAAGAGAGTAAGATTTTGGGGTTTGGTTTTAGCGGTTTTTTAAACAGTGGTTAAAAAGTTTTGGGTAGTTTAGAGGCTTCGAATTTGATAATAAATCTAGGATAAATTAGAGAGATTTACAAGATTTTGATTCAAAAAAAAGGAAAACGAGATTGAAATTTATTGAAGGAAAGGTTTTTTTTTTTAAGTTTTTTGGTCACCAAAGATTGGCGAAGGATGATAGTGACTGTGGCAGTACACTATTAGAATTTAGAATTTTTAATTGAAATTTGGGTTTCTTTGAAGATTCTAGCACTACGTTCTTTTGTTCTCGAAAATAGAGAACAATTTTAAAAAGAATGAGTGACAATTGTTTGGAGTGAGGGAAATAGGAAAAATGAGGAAAAAAGAAAATTTTAGCAATTTAAGGAGTAGCAAAATGTTGTTGTTAAGAGCATAGGGATTTGACCTTAAACCATGTAGGTCAATGCTCAAACCCGTTTCTTGACTCGACTCGAGTCCAATTTTGAGTTTTTAATTTCTTAATTTTTAAGCTTTTGAGCCTTTAATTTCTTATTTTCAATGCCTTTTAGTTTTTTATCTTTATTTATGTCTAAGATTTATTAAAAAATATATAAATATTTATTTTTTTTCATAAAATGGTAATAAAAATAATAATTATTTAGAAAAATCTTTTGAAAAGCGAGATGTTTAAGAAAAGTTTTTGAAATTTCTTAAGATAAGAGATAATTTCTCTAAAATTCCATGAAAATATTGAAAAAGTATAGTAATAATTAAAAAAATTAAAAATTTTGCAATATTCTTTATTAATTTTTTAAAATATTTAAAAATTTTCTTATATTCTTTTTAAAATATTTTCTTTACCAAAATTTATAAAAACTATTAGATATAAAAATTTAATGAATTTATGTTTTATTCTAAAAAATAATTTATTTTTTAAAAAATACAACTACTGCAATGTGGCATAGGAAAAATCCTAATTTGATTAAAATGGTTCCCAGTTGTGATTAGATAATAAGTGGTTCTTATTATATATATATATATATTATGATTATTATCAAGAGAAAACAATGATGATAATAATAATGAAGCAAGGGAAATTAAAGAATGCTAATGATGATTAGTAAGAGTTTTAAGTTATAACCAAGGTTAAAAGTTGATTTGCAACCGATTAAATCAGAGAGTATTAATGATGATTAATAAGAGTTTTAAGCTATAATCAAGGCTAGAAGTTGATTTGCAAGTGATTAAATCAAAGAATAGTAATGATGAAACATTAGCTTATTTATAGATTTTAAATTAGAGCAGTAATGATGAAACATAAGTGTATTGATAGATTTTGATTGAATTTACTGCTAGAAAACAAATCCTAGGCTAGAAGTTGAGTTGCAAGTGCACCACCAAATGATTAATTGAGCAATGAGAGCTAGATATGGATTTAGTTTGAGTTGATGAAGGAAAGGGAAATAATGCTTGATTGGAACTAGAAGGAATAGGAAAAGAATGCATGTTAATAGCATGTAAAGAGCATTAAATATTGTTATACCTACCATTTAGTTAACAAGTTCAATCTTCATGTTCACCAAGTTAATATACACTCGATTGCTACATCAACATTATAAAAGATCGACATTTAGACTCCTCATCACAACACAGGCTTGCTTCCACCTCTTTGCCTATAAGAAAGACTCGCCTAACTATCATCATTAATGTCTCATCAGCACATCATCTCACAATAGACCAATTAACCTCTAATTTGCTTAGGATCAATAAATCTAGTTCATGTTGGCCTAGGATTATTAAAAGTAGCCCATACTTGCTTAAATGACCCTTTCTCAAGTTTCACATGAACTTCCCATCAATTGTCAACAACACTGATCACATCACTGCCCATTGTCTCATATATAAGGTAGAAATGAGGTCCTTGTATGGTATTCTGAACTTTTTTTCCCTAAGTTTTTTTACATTCTCTGTAACTTACCTTCCTCTTAATAAAGCCCTTAAATACTTAATTGTTTTAAATGTTGTAGCATGTTTCGAAAAACCAACTCTACACAATTGATTGTACTTTCTTACTGTAGATACGAAGCAATCCTGACTCATCATTCACATCACCATCTAGTTCACCCGTACCCAAAACATCATTAATAATTGGCACCGTCTGTGAGAAATGATAACCATGTCTCACCCCTACTTTTCTGAAACATCAATTTCCAACCACTCACACAATTACTTAACTTGCAACCATCTCTGATGATACAGCCATATTCCCAACTCCTCTACAAATTCCATCACCAAATCTCTTCCACGGACATCGAGGTATGATACTATCCTCCCATTTGCAGTAACCCTATCTCATTGATTACTTAGACCTCACAACCAGTAAGTTATTATCAAAACGTGATGGGAATTTTATCTCTAAATGTGACCTTGATCTCTCATTTGGTCTACACCATTACTTTTGTACCCTTAAACCTAACCACATAACACTTACATAATAGATACAATTCTCATAACCCATTAATGCTACCTACTGCCACCTACACAATGCAGGATACACTTCTAACCCTATAGATCCTTATGTATGAAACAAACATGCAACAACCTTTCTCATAATTATACCGTACATTAATGATCCAAACACAATTATTAAATGTTCAAGTGGCCAACCAACAGAGATTCCTTTGACACTACTAGCTACATCGTCATGACTCCAAATTGCTAAAAAAAGTCAATATAGCTTGATAATCTATTTGTGAATGGTCTTAGTGTATAATTAATATAGTACCTCAGGTTGAACATTGAGTATGTTTTAGTGTCTATTCAATCTTGTTCAACTATGTTAAGTCTTATTCTTGATATTAACTCACAAATAAATTTTAGAACAAGTTAAAATCTCATTTCACTTTGACTAAAGATTTCTCAAGTTAATTCAATCAAATCTAGTTAAGATATTCTTTTGATCACACAAGGTGATGAATCCCATTTTGATTACTTTATACATCTTTATATGCCTTATGTTATACCCAACAATATTCAACTGGAGCATTCTTAGTTAAAACCATAAGGAAAGTAAAGTCAAAATATAACATTCATCATATAAGATGATAAGTAATCTAAAGTTAAAGGATCACTTATACAATCATTATATGAAAATGTAGCTATAGACACTATGTGAACTACCGTATATCATTCCTATATCAGGTCATGTTCAGTGAACTTATTCTTATAACAAGCACCCATATGTTAGCTCAAGTTTAAACCTATGAGATCGGTTGCTTGCTTCATAAGTAAGACCATAATCATGTGCAGTCTTAACAATTTTTGTCAATGTTCTCTTATAGATAAAACATTGATTAGGAAAAATTTTGGAACATATAACTTTGTGTAATGACGATCTCATAATTATAATCTCATTGTAATTCCCATGCAAAGCTTTATTTATATTTCGAAGATTTTATCATATAAGCATTAACAATAAAATATATGTAAATAAGCTCAATGATAAATAAACAAGACCTTTATAAGATGTCAAATATCAAAGTACTACAAATTTGACAATGTTTTAGCCAAAATATGATTCGGCTTGAATATTATATGATGGTATTGCTAAAAAATAATGACTTATATTATTGTTGTAAATTTTGTTCAAAATGTGACATGGAAATGGCCTCAGTAATATTGCTTCATGATTGGAAATTGTGCTTGTATAAGAGAGGGCTTATATTGGAAAGTTATCTTGAAAATATATGATCTTGTTCAAATTGATTTTTAAAATCTTTAATTGATTAAAAAGGAGCTTCACAAAGAAAATTTATTTTAAGTTTTGTCATATAAGAAAAAAAGAGATTGTTAGCTTTGAATTGATTTAAAGTTTTGATATAACGAAACATTAAGTTAAATTTATCATTTTCAAACTTATTCATTTAGTAATTTTTCCTTGACATTAGTTTTGAATCAATTCTTGAAAATTACTAAAAATTATTGGACCTCAATTTTTCTCAATAATTCATACTCTTAAATGAATATTACTAGTAAAAATAAGTTTAAGAAAAATCAACCATTTTTTCTTGGTCAAACATGTCAAAATATGCAAATTTGGGAAAAAAAGATTGATCCCTTTATGAAGTGCATTGATCACTTCAAAGTCAGAATGCTCATCCACTATTTTTCAAGCACAAGGATCCCCTAATTTTTAATGGCTATATTTTTTAATTTGAAAGCATGATTGTGTTTGATCTTTCTACTCTTACTCTTTTATTTTCATTATTGTTTATTTGTGCTTTAATTTGGTAATTTTCTTATATTTTCAATTTTCCATTTACATTTATTTGAAATTTTATAATAAAAAATTTGGAGACAATCTAATTCATCTCTTATCTTGGATTGTTATCTATATTTGAGCTAACAAGAACTTAATTAATAAAGCAAACAATATGCAAACAATCAGCTTACCTTTCTTACCACATAAATCTTTTTTTCCGTAGGCATAGGTGCTGGCACTCCTGATTCTCCCCATGATTTACCTTATTAGCACCTTGCCCTTCCCTTGATCCAAAACTTCTTGCATAGAAGCAACCAAATTCTGATTCTTGCTTGGGATAAGGTAGTAATCATGAATGTTCTCACAAGTAGCCAACGAGAAATATGACAACTTTTCATATTTCAAGATGTTTACATGCTTGGCCTTATCATCACCAATCTCTAGAATTTCCCCTACCAATTCTTTAGCATAATGTTACCTAATCTTAAAAGGAAACCACATGCCAAGAGTGTCTGTGCGAGCCACTATGAACCTATCCTAGTTGAGATGGTTCTTTGAAGGCAACACTACCACGTAGGCTTGCCTTTGAGATTAAAGGTAGTAAAGCCACCCATTGATCTCCCTATCTCTATACAGTTCTAACATCATGTTCACTGAAGAGACCCATTTTCTTAGTCAATTGTAGATGAAGTAAGTCACAAGTATCCTCTAGGCATTCGACGCCAGTTGCGATATGATAAAATTAAAGGTGAGCAACACTAAATGAAAGAAGGGGTGTAGCGGTAAGTGAAACCTATGACGGAAATTATGCAAATAAAACCCTATCATTCATTCTTTTGCTTTACTTAATTGATTGTTAAACCTTATGGGGGCAAGGAAACTAAGAAAATTGAGTTTCGTAGGTTGAATGCCATGCGATCTAGAGCCTGGTTTGCTATGCTTGTTGTTGCCACAAACTGGTATACATCTGATGGCCACCTCCCTAACTTAAGGTCCTTCTTCTTTTTTACAACCATTTCTTTCCTTTATTTTTTCCCCTTTCTTTTGCTACCACTAAGAGCACTGCCCCTAGAACCTGAGCATCCATTTCTTAAATCATGATTCCATGACTTTGAACATCATTCCCCAAAGCCCCTTAAGCTCTATTACCCTTATTTTAGGCCCTTCTTTCCAACCATGCGACCTACCACTAGTGAGTAACACTACAATGCCCTTGTCCTCACTTGAATCCTCTATTACGAATCTTCTCTTTAATGCCATTCTCAATTAAAAAACCGATAAAAATCACAAATAAACTTAAAATTTAACTTACCTATGAACTTTTTTGAGACTAAGAGAAAGCAAGCACCACATATAGAACTCAGGTAACAAAACACTTTTTTTGCCCGAAAAATTGTTCAAATAAGTCTTAATCCTTATTTTTTCCTATTTATACACATTCAAACATTTCAATAGAAATAGTATGAATTAAAGCCACATTTGGACTAGTCATGAAATGATTTGTATTAATTCCTAATTGAGATCGATGCATCAATTATATTATTTTTCAAAAAACATAAATTTCCCTTCCTTAATTGAACTAGTATAATTTAAAATTTAAAAACATTAAATGTTGCTAACAACTCTTAAACTCTATTGCACCATGTGTCTTGCACAACTACATAATTTAGACACATGAATGTGTGTCTTAGAATACGCCCCAAAATGCGTCACACAACTTGGGCTGCACAATGTATAAGATAGAAAATTTTTTCTAAATCTTCACCTACTATCTTTGTGCCACGACATAACTTGTCATTAGCATGGCTTACAAGACAAAGTCCCTTGACTAACAAGGACAAATCATTAGCATGGCTCGCCCAAACAGAGTTCTTCGACCAATAAGGACATGTCATCAGCATAGCTTTTCTAGATAAAGCCTCTCAACCAACAAAGACACATCATCAAGAAAGTTTGCCAAAATGAGGTTTTTCGACTTGAACTACTCACCAAACCTAAAGGACATAGTCTGACAAAGGTCTAAGGGTGGTCACTTTATAGCCTCTCAGACCTATGGGCAATTGTTTTATCTATCCACTCAATCAATAAGGTCAACCTCCACTCCTATCAAGTCACTATACAACTAACTATCATGTCACCACTAAAGAGGATTGATATCCAAACTCCTTGCCACAACACCAACTCGCCCCACCCCTTCACCCACGAAAAAGGCTCGCCCAACTACTACCACTAATGTCCCATTAACGTATTACTTCATAACATACTAATCAGCTTCCAATTTACTTGAGATCATTAAATGCAACCCACACTCACCCACATGGGTTTTCAATGAGCTCCACATGGACTTCTCATCAACTATCAACAACCTTGGTCATTTCACCGTCCATTGTTTCATATAAGGCAAAAAAAAGCCTAAGTATGGTATTTTGTACCATTCTTCCCTAAATTTCCTTCACATTCTGTACAACTTACCTTCTTCCTCCTAAAAACCCTAGATACTTAAACGACTTAAACATCAGAGCGTGTCTCGAAAAACTAATTCTAACATCCTTTAACATACTTTCCTATTGCAAGTATGAATCAATTCTAACTCATCCTCCAAATCACCATCTGGCTCACATGTACTCAAAATACCATCAACAAATATATATATATATATATATTAACAAACTCAACCTCTCCCACTAAAATTTTAACGTAACCAAACATAGAACACCATGTGAGAATCATTAACCCTCCCTGTGTGAGCCTATGGATATATATAGAGCTAAAACCAAGGTCGGAAATGATCATGCACAACAAGGCTTAAAGACCATTTTTTAAAGAACGAGATACGTGTATGGCTCAAATAAGTAAACATTAGCACAAGAAACAGAACAAATTGCCATAGGAAAAAAAAATTCACCCGACAAAGATTAAAACCAGGTTAATTATTGCTTTCTTGCTTTTGCCACTTTCTAAAAGGCTTGGGTAGCCAATAGGATTGCCCTCAATTTCAATCTGAATTAGATTAATCAACTCGGATTCAATATATCCTGATTAATAAATTGCAATATTTTATTAATAAATCACGTAATTAACAATGCAAGTTAAGTTACTTTTTAAAAGGAGATACGAATATTTTTATTCAAGATATTTCATTTTCGTTTTCCCGTTTTAGTACAATATTTGAGACTGAAATGGAACAAGTTTCCAATGAGAACACGGAGTTGTTGTTGTAACATTATCTCCAAATAGTAAATGCCATGCCTGGTTAATGAATGTAGTTGGCTATACCCAAAAAGGAAGACAAGCAAACAAAATTTCAATAGTAATGGACAGCCTTTTCTATATTTCAGACATGTTTTGGCCAAGATATTACTCAAGGGAAACGGCTGGTGACCCCTTAAAAGACATTGATTGGGAACACCATGGTGGCCATTGGAATTGCTGGACATCTACCGGGCAAGAACTCGCATGTTGGGGGTGCTAGACAGTTACCGAAATTAACGTGGCCAATGCCCAGATATGGCTTTAAAGAGGGTATGCTTCAGCCCGAGCAACCCCACATGCTTGGCCATGGCTTGTCTGTGGACCTGTAAATAATTTAAGCATACTCTCTTTTGTACATTGATGACAATATCTGAATACAGTTTTGGAGTTCACATGGGGTCAGGGCAATGTCTTGGTAGCCGATGTTTTAAGTTAACAAAATGGGTGGGGTTTCAGTCTCATCTTAGGAAAACTGGTCCAGGATAACCAGTTTTCCTAATTATATTTTGTTTTAAAAAAAACATTTAATAAGTTAATAATCATACTTTTTAGGTTGGAAAAGCTTAGCAATTTGTCTTGACCAGGTTAGTTACTTGATTAGAAGCACCACGCACAAAAGTTCTGCTATCAAATCTTTTTGTTAGGATTGAGCCTGATCAGAAACGAATCAATATCTAGTTTCATTTTAGTAGCAATTAACATGTTAATTTAAAGCCTAGAAGCATGCTTACTTGTCCCTCCTTTGAACTTGTTTGGGTGAAAATTCGGAGGGTAAGCACCTGAAGCACACATCAGAATAAAGTCCGCAATAAAGATCGAAAGTGATTTCGACATTTGAGCTCCGTCGCTCAAATTAGGGAGCGAGAAGCTGGGAAGAGCAAACAAGGGAATAAAGCAAAACGAGTGGCATAGATCACCTGGATGGAGAGAGAGAGAGGAGGAATTTATACTTGAGAAGTCTAAACTATTCAACTCGAGGTGGTAGGTGCCGAACCAATGTGAATAAGATCCGACTCGAGGTTGCTTTTCGGCATCCAATATCCAAGTGACATGTCAGTTTAGTCAAGTAGAATTGATGGTATATTGGGTTGGTTTGTCATAATGACTGTGATGAAGTAACGCTACGAAAAATCAAATCGATTCATCACATCAGCTTGACTTAATTACAAAAATACCACCAAGCTCTTGAAGATTCTCGAGGTTCATAAATACTATTTTGCCCCTAAAGACTACTATATCCATATCAGAACCGAAAGATTAAGCAATGACAAGAAATGCATTGAAGCAGGGCAGTGAATGCCCTGGCCTAGGCTCCTCATACAATCACAAGTAAGAAGTCAACTGCACAGGAAAACTTGGGTGGGGGAGAGGGAGAGGGAGTGGGGGAGGATTGTGGGGTGGGGAGATCTATGGCTAAACTATGATTTGTGAAAGTTTATCCTACAATTAGTAGCCATGCAAAAGAGCATTACAGAAATCTTGGACCACTCCAAGATTTTTTGTTGCCAAATAATGTCAAATCAAAAGGATAATTGTAACCACCCCATCTGGAGGACTCCTAGGAACAGCTCGGCTCAATTCCAAGTCTTGTAATTGCGTAAAAACTAGCTAAATAACAGCATCATTGCTAATTGAATTAAGGACAAAATTTTTCTCCAAGCACATGATGGATTCTAGCCACATGAAAAAGTGCTTCACCTTTTGGAATTGTGCTCCTTTTTAAATTGTCAAGTTAGTTCAGTAATTAAAAGAAAAGATCAAGCAGCTTTCACCCTTTATGATTGGTGTAATAAACGTCCTTTTCTTAACAAATCATGGGTTATACATCAGTTGTTTAGATTAAAATCACTGGAGCTGAATTTGAGAGGACAAGTGTCACGTCTCAAGAAAAATAAGCAGAGTAGGCACACCCCCAATAAATCTATTTTGTAAGGAAAAAAAAATGTTCACAAGAAAGTTGCTTGAGCTTTTCCACTTTTTTTTTTTCCTAAGTGATAATCAATTTAATGCCGTTGTAGTGGATTGAACCAATCTTTCAAAATCTGGGCCATTTCTTAAGTGGAAACCATCTAACAAGATTTTAAAAATCCAACCTAGTGGTGGGTAATCAAGGAGTAGGCTTTTATCGTCGAATCGCTTTGACATAATTTAGACTGTAATTATGCTTTATTTAGTTGACTCTAAATCATGCATCTCTTTCAACAGGAAATAATAATTGCACCAGCTTAATTATATACCGATATGATTTTGACATTACTTCCATACCATAAATTTGGACATGTTCTTGATTAATTATCACGCCCTTTGGGTTGTTTGCTTGGTAAGAAAGAATTATTAGGATACATTATTTTTTTTAAGCGATATTACAATATATGACAGCCAACTTTGTTGGTTGCAACTACATATAATATAATTATGATGGCCAAATACTTTTCTTTATTTTTTTATTGAAAATCAGAAGTGAAAAAGACTTCCACTATTATAAAGGTTTGTTTAAAGCAATCCGGGATTATTGATAGAATATTAAATTTTTAATTTTAATAATTAAGATTTAAATTTTAATAATTTTAAATAAAAAATATTGTTTAGAAAATTTAATAATTGGTGTATTATAGAAAAGTTTAGCAACTAGTTTACTTCACAAGCCTTTGAAAATAATTTCAGAAAGTGGTATTTGAGTCTTTGTTGTGAACAATATCATGCTGAAGTCTTGACTACTAAAAGGTTAGATGGGGTTGATATTTCCAGGTTTTCACTCTTGCAGAAATTATGGACGCACCCCAACTAAAATAATTCTAGGATGAATCATTAATTCTTTATATATATTTTAATTTCAGGGTCATGAAACTGACTAATTGTTCTTAGCCACATGTCAGAATACGAGAAGCCTCTTGCCAAATTAAGTTAGCTTGATTAGAAACTACAGTTTAGGTGAAAGCAGCCTCAAACCAACCACAAAAATTATACATGTAAAACCAAATAGTGTCAACGTTTTCTTTTTCTTTTTTTTTTTTTTTTTTGCCAAGGATAGTATCATCCTATAATAATTGATAGTAGTTTTTTTTTCTTCAAAATAATAATTTATAGTTTCCCTTAAAATGATGCTAAGCTCATGTCAAGAAGGAAACAAAAATAGAAAATCAACTATGGAAAATAAGAAATGTTTATTACACATATTATCAAAACATTTTAATTAAAATCTAAAATTTAATTAAATTAATTCATGCAATGATTTTTAGTAAATGATATCCAACAGAATTTAATATTTAAATCTTAATTAACATTTATAATTTCTTCTTTTATCTTAAAAAAAAAAAAAACCAAGTAATCAACTTGAAATTAGTAATATTATTATCATTCGTGTAATTTTCAGCAATTTAGACTCATTATTATTATTATTTGGATAACATCTATTTTCTATATAAGTTCATATTTTAAAAATTATTAAACTGCATTTTTGAGAATTCAAGAAGTATGTGTTCGATATCATCATAATGGAATATAATATATAAAACCAAAGATAGATTCTTGGAAGTTTCGATGACTTAATTACGCAGTTGGCAGTTGCAAGGAGAACGGGAAAAGAAGAATTATAAGAAGAAAATTGAAGGAGATGATGTGATTGGGCAGAACACATGGAGCATGTAGCATATCAAATTTTACTACATTCAAATGACCATAAATCCTCCTTTGGAAGAGAAGAAAAACAATTAATGCTTCAATTGTTCTAATGATGCCAAAAAGTTGTTAGCATTATTGCAATACAATGTAGAAAGCAGACTTCATGGTCATGTTGTCATTTTTTCAGTTAGGACATGTTCAAATGTGGACTGTCTGTATGAGCCGAAGGAAATATGTAATTTCCACCAAAAGCCAATGGGTCAACAGATTATGACAGCAATGTTGAACCTATAGCAATTGTATGGTTGATCGATTAAGACAATGTATGGAATAGAATATATAATTAATATAAGCAAACAAAGCCCAAGCCCCAAGCCCCAAGCCCAAGCCTCAGCCAAAGGTTCATTAGCCAGAAAACAGCCAGGTCAAGTTTGAAGCCAAAGGGCAAGTTCTAGCCAATTCCTTCTGCACTAACCAAAGATTTTTTTTATATAGGAGGTCACAACCTGAAAATAAAAGAGATGGTTACAAGTGTTAGGGATTTAAACTTTAAATCTATAGAATATTACTTCTTAAAAAATAGTTGTATAGATCAGCTAAGACCTTATTGCTAAACAAAAGTAATTGTCAACTATTATAAAAAATCTATCATGGAAAAAAGAAGGAAGACCCACCCTCAGTGGAGTTTTAAATGGTAGAAAGGGGCACTATCTTGAGGCCCCCCCTCCGACCATGTTGTTTCAATTTCCACAGCCCCATGTCCCTTAGAACATGGAGTAAATTATGGAAGCTTTCCCCTACTCTAAACTCCAAAGCCTTATCCCTCTTATGTCAAACCAACCATAAAAGCTCTGATGCAACACGAGACATTTTCTTACACTTCTTGTACCAACAAAAACCATCAATCCCAAGGGAGAAACTAAGGCAAAAGAAAAAAAAAAAAAAAAAAAAAAAAGGAAAGAAATCCCACTTTCTATTCTATCATTGCAATCAAATCCAACTAGAAAAGTATCCATATTACCAGCAACACTTTGTTTTATCACTTTACTGGAAGAACGAAAAAAATTCTCTCCATCCTTCCTCAACCTTCAAGCAAAGGGAAAAACAAAAAAAAAAAAACAAAATGGAAATTGAATCAGTTAGGTGTGAGTGTTGTGGACTGAAAGAAGATTGCACCCAAAATTATATCAATGATGTTAAGGCCAAATTTGACGGAAAATGGCTCTGTGGGTTATGCTCAGAAGCTGTTAGAGATGAAGTGAGTAGAAGCAAGAAGCAATCTGGTGTTGAAGAAGCTGTTAAAGCTCACATGTCATTTTGTGGCAATTTTAAATCCAATCCAGCCGTTCGAGTAGCTGATGGAATGAGGCTCATGCTGAGAAGAAGGTCAGGAGACTTGTCCAATACTCGTAATTCACCTTCTTCTTCTAAGAAGTTCACACGATCAGCAAGCACAAAACTGTACTAATTGGTCAAAACAGAGCCAAAGGTTGGAATGGCCTTTACCTTAGTTGAAATAATATTGATAACTATGCCTTTTCAAGGCTACGTTTACAACTTGTCCTGTGCAGGAGATGTTATTTCAATGGAGGCTTCTTCCTGTTTTTGTTTTTTTCTTACCCCACTTGGTATGGTATGCAGTTTTTCCTCATCTTTTTCTTTTCCTACTTGAAGAGAACGGTTTTTCAAGATCTAAACTTTGATTCAAACCTTTTCTTATATCCAAATACTAATGCCTCATTCCAAAACATAGTTTTAGTATCAATTTTCCCAGTTTTCAAAAACCAAAGTCTAGGAGGAATATCATTTTCCTGTACATTTTTACCAAACCATGAACGGCATGGAATGATTCTCAATTTACTACTGCTTTTCCTGTCTTTTTTTTTTTTTTTCGCTTGACATCTATGTTTATGATGTTCTTCCAAATTCCAATGACTTAAAAGTCAAATGATTTTGAACTGATGATGGAAATGAGAGCAGAGTTATTAGGTTTTCTTTCCCGTGCTGAAATTATTGGCTAAAGAACAAGAAGTTTGACAAAGGAGAGCAGAATTATTGGTTCTTGATCTGGAAAATATTTTTCCCCAACTGGTTCAGTTGATTCTCAAAGACAACGAAAATCAGTAACATATCAAAACCTTTCAATATTAGAATACAGTCGTAAAGGTCAACTTTCTGCCACAAGTGAAGAAAAAGGTTTAGGTTGGAATCTCGCCACTAGCAGTCTTTTTTAGTGGGTGATTTGTAGATCTAATGCAAGGCTTCTTTAAAGTCAGTAGTCTGTCCTGACTCTGGAATGGAGAAACCTCCCTTCACCCTAAATTTTTTTGAAAAGAATAAAAAAGAAAGGATTAAACCAACACTATGCCATTTGGTTCGATTATTTGAGATACATTATGGTTATTTCCCACTATAATCAGTAATTGATTTATGAAAACTTTCTGGTACCTTTGTAATAGCTGACTAACTGTTTCTTATCATTAAGATGCAAAGCCTTTGGATTATCCTCTAAGTTAATCTAATTTGGATAAGAATATATCAAACAAGTACATTTAATTTTTTTAATGAGCTTTTCATTATATTTGAAGCCTTAAATCTTGTACCATATCTTTTTGGGATGTTCAAAAACCGAGGGTTCGAAATAACCTGAACTATAACTGTGGAATCTTGGGAGATCATCTGGTAGGCCATCTGATTAAAACTTTTCCATTCCTACCTTTTCAAGTTTGGTCTAACAAGATATGCCTTTTCTGTAGCTGAACTAACCAATTCATTTGATTAAAGACAACTTTTCTATCAAGAAGGCAGCTACAGGTCCCCGCACTCAGTTATCAATAGGTTTACTACAAATTTAACTAGATTTGATAAATTTAAATACCTCGTAATGATATGATAAAAATTGAAAGTAATATATTTAAAAATCTTAACAAAGATCGTACATGAATTTTTGATAAAAATTAAAAAATTAATTTTATATTTGATTTGTCAACACGAATTATAATACGATAATTTTTATATTTTAAACGTATTAAATATAAAATAAAATAAATATATGAATTATCATTTTAAATATAACAGTAATCACAAATTGTATCATCAAAAAAAAAAAAAACTTGCACATGTTTGTTGAAAACATGTCAGGAAAAATCTTTAATGTCAGTGGTCCGCTTCATTTGTTTAATCACAAATTTAAGCATCCTAAGCAGGCATTCTCGCCCTGTTTTGGCGCAAATTGATCATGTTCCATGTGATTAATTACATTACTTATAGATAGGTCAACCTTTGCTTTATTGATAACTAATTTTTTAATCTGTGCTATGCATTAAATTTTTTTTATCTTTCATAATATAAAATTATTTTTTAATTAACCTTAATTTTTTTGTATTACTTTAATAAAAGAAGATGCAAATTTTTATTGATATATTATGTATACATTCATAAAGGTTAAGATACAACTAAATATAAGTTTATACATATTGTAATATTCTTTCAGAGTCAAAGTTTTTATAAAATTACAAAGAATTACAAAAATCTTTTTTTCATAAAAAAATTATTTTTTCAATTCATTTACTTAACAATAAAATTTTTGCTACTCATTTTTTTTTGTTCGATCGAAAAAGTAAATTTCAATTTTAAATAATGAAGATTTTTATTGTTGGTTAATATGTTCTTTTGAGTGTTAGGAATGTTGTTATCTATGGTTTTGGATTCCTTATGTAATGTTGGTACAATTTCTTTAGGGCTTATATTCTTTCTGTACTCTATTATACTCTTAATTGTGGTTGGATATTTATAACTTTTTATTACTTTTAATAATAGTTCACTTTGGCCTCTTAAAAAGAAAGTAGTCAAAATTAATAATTGTTTATATGTTGATATGGATATATAAAAAATATATCATTTGATTAAATTGTGAAAGATATTTATATTCACATAATATTCTTAAACTATTAAATCTTATAAAGCTAAACAAAAAAAATAAAACACCAAATAATAATAAGAATAATAATTTCTTTTATGTATATATTTGATTGAACTACAAAGTAAAATTATTTATTTGGTCATAATCATTTACTTTTTATTAGTTCTTATTTTTTACAATATACTTTAACATACATAATTGTATTTTATTAGAAAATAAATCGAATATACAAATTGAGAACATACATATAATTTAGATTTCTTGTATTTTTGCATAGCAAATATCCAGTTTAACTAAATATATATAAAAACATATGAACCAATTTTTTTTAGAATAAATCAAATCTAAATGTATATATCATATAATGCAAATAAAACCAAATAAAAGGTTTGAAGAAATAAACAAATAGATGAAAAAATTGAAAAAAGAATAAAATGTGAAAAAAAGTAATGAACTATACCTATTACCTAATTGAAACCAATCCAAATGTGTGCTCATTTTCTTTTCATTATTGAAATCTAAAGAAAAAAAAAATCAAACACCATCACAAACTTATTTTTAAAACTAAATAATAAAAATGAAAGAAATAAAAGAATAATAAATGCATAAAATGAATTTACTTGTTCATGAGTATGATGTGGTTATTATTTTTTCTAACTTTTATTCATTCCTATTAAAACCCATAAACATAATCATCAAATAAAAAAAAAGATTGTATTCTTCAATTTCTAATTCTAATAGTAACAAATAAAATAACATTGATAAAGGGTGAAGTTTTCATTTTATAAGCTCTTTATTTTTATTTTGAGATTTTAGTTTCAGAAAATAAAAATTTATTAAGCATACACACTTATATACATATATGTGTGTGTGTGTGTATATATATACATATATATATGTATAATATGTAGAGCTATGATTAAATTTGAAAAGAAAAGATAGATTATGATTTAATATATTTAAATTTAAAATTTATGTAAAAATTTATATGATTTATTAAATAAAATTATTTGACATCAAATAAAAATTAATTAAGCCTATATATATTTAGAATTATGATTAAATTAAAAAAGAAAGGTAATTTATAATTTAATATATTTGAAATTAAAATTTATATAAAATTTATAATATTTTTATAGATTTTGATTTGAATTTAAATAATTATCCAAACATATTAAATTTAAAAAATTTACTAAATAGAGTTATTTGTTAAATAATATAATATAAATATTATCCTACGTATCATAAAGAGAGACTATTCATATAGATATTTATGTCAGTATTTCTTATATGATAACTTTGTATCCTATAATATAATATATATATATATATGTATGTATATTAGATTGGCATCAATATACTTGGTTTCTAGAGGTGCCGTGTCTGATCTTAACCCTCAATGCCTACAATTGTATGACGGTCTCGATTCCCGAATCAGATTCTAGGCATGCAGTGAAAGAAGAAACAGATAAGTGTTTATAAATTATCAGATACTTTCTAATGAAGACAATAAGTGGCAGAATTATTTATGTCTAACGATTTGGAAGTTCGGTGCAGTCATTGCAAGCGTCGATCTTTAAGTAGCATCTGTTCGGATGTGTAAAGTTATATCGTAAGAAAGGTTGATATGAGAAACACTTGTCACATTGATTTTTTTTTTTACAAAAGAGATCGTATCTGAAGATAAGAGAAATGATTGTAAGTATGAAAATTTGAATTTCATGAATGTCATTTTTTAAAAATAATTGCATAAAACCAACTAAGCTAAACTTTAAATTCTATGCTTTGATAATTCTGCCCCATAGAGTAATTATTAAATCAATAAAAAGCAAACTGCAATAAGAGATTCCTGTAAAAAAAGAAAAGAGAAGCAGATTCACAAAAATTCCAGGGAATCAATTAAAAATTGTGGTTTTGGAAGAGTGAAAAGGAAGCATAAGTCTTAGTCGACCCTAAGCATCGTAACCAGTCCTCATTTACGAGCATCTCTTCCTTGGTCTACAGCCATATACCCGTCCGGTACAAGATCATCTATAAAAGGTAATTTATTCCAGAACCATGATTCTTCTTCACTGAAAGATTGAGGTTATGATCATTACGTCAATCATATAATACTATTTATTCATCATGTTCACTTTTTCCCACTACTACTCATCCGCATGATTTTTGAACATATCATGTAAAATTGAAAATCATTTTTAACTTAATTAATTTGTATAGTCACTATTAAGATGTGACATCTAATAATTCAAAAATTCAAATTTTAAAACTTATAACTTCTTTTGTTATTCTCGTGTTGTAACCTTAATTATAAAAAAAAAATTCATTTTTGTCTATTATGTCAATTAGTTTTTGAACTTTTAAATTAACGTACATAAATTGTGGAGGGAATAGAATGAAACTTTACTATTGAGAACTTAAATAGAAATTTTATAGATTAAAAGACTTTATAAGCTTTCAAAACCTTCATAAACTTTTTAGGCATACAAAGCCTTGTGAATTATGTGATGATTGTTAGATTTTTTTTTATTATGCAAACTGAATTTTAAATTTTTATAATTTTAATGCCCAAAGTCTTCGAACAAAATGATTTTCACAATTTTCTAATTAAAGATAAGTTCTACCTTGATCCATTATAATTGTCTTAAATGAAATTTTATTAAGATTAGTTTCTCTCTCTTAACCTCCTTTTTACCTTTCATACATTCTTGATGAAGAGAATGCATAAATTTTATAAGCAGAAAAAGAAGCAGTTTTTCTCTTTTATTTTTTAACCTTTATTCATATGTTCTATCAACGTATGAAATAATTAATGACATAACTCTTTTTTTTTTTTAACTCATAGCATTCATTAAACCATTATTATTTTTTAAGTAAAATTAAAAGATAATTACTTAATGTTGAATAACTTGCATATAGACCACATAAATTCAACATTCTCCCACTTAGCCTACGTGTTATTATTCAACTTTATGGTTTACTAATAAAACATAATGCACAATATATAAGTTCAGTCATTTCTGAAGTTGATTATATTATAAATCATTATTAAGTAAAAACTAATAAAGATCATAGTGGTTGTATGTCATTAGCTCGAAATAGTCCTTCTTATATATCACATTATTAGTTCTATGCTCAACATAACCTTTAATGAGAGATACCATAATAGTCTAACAATAATGTCTTCATTAGAGACAAATCTTGTTCATATTTCATAATGCAATCATGTATATATACTAACACAATGCAATGGGATGCATTAATGTTAGAAACAGTACTTAAAAGAGCTTAGAGTGTCAAATTCATAAAGAACATAAAACTTTAGTATCAATAATGCACATTCTTTTGACATGTTCATTAAATGTCTTTGATGACAAACCTTTTGCTAACAAATCTGCAACTATAAGATTGGTACTAATGTGTTCAATTGACACTCTTTGTTTTTGTACTTCTTCTTTAATGGAAAAATATTTCAATTTCAAGTGTTTAGCACCTTTTGAATATTTGTCATTTTTAGAAAAGAAGACTGCTGTAACATTATCATAATAAATTTTCAATAGTTAGGCAATGCTGTTAACAATTCCAACTTTTCAAATAAAGTTTCACAACTATAAACCATGAACAGTGGCTTCAAAGCACGCCACAAACTCAACTTCCATAATGGATGCAATAATGACAGATTGCTTCGCACTTTTCCATGAGATCACTCCACTGACTAAAAGAAACAAATAGCCAAATGTGGATTTTCTAGTATCCACACACTTAACAAAATCTAAATATAAATATTCTATCACCTTAAGATGATCGGACCTCCAATAAGTGAGCATGTGATCTTTCGTTCTTTGTAAATATCTCAATACTTTTTTGCAACCCTCTAATGATCTAATCTTAGATTACTTTGATACCTACGCAGCATTTTGATACTAAAACTATTGTCTGGTCTAATATAAATTTAGGCATACATCAAGCTTCCAACAATAGATGTATAAGGAGTTTGTTCATTTGTTTTATGTTCCTATTCATTCTTTGGGCATTGCATAAGGCTTAATTTATCTCCTTTTTGAAATGAAACAACATTTGTAGAGCATTTTTTCCATTTTAAATCTCTCTAAAATTCTATCATTATATGTTTTCTGAGACAATCCTAACAATCCTTGTGATCTATCACAGAATACTTCAATTCCAATTGCATAAGATGCATCACCTTTATCTATATTTTGAAAATTCTTAAAAAAAATTTTTTTGGTGTAATGTAATAAACTAATATCATTAGTAGCAAGCAAAATATCATCAATATACAAAATCAAAAATATAAACTTTTCTCACTTACCTTCAAATATATACACTGATCAATATCATTTTTCTTAAATCCAAAGAAGTAATAGTATCATTAAATTTAAGACACCATTGTAGGGAAGCTTGTTTAAATCTATATATTGACTTTTTAAATTTACACACCATTTGTTCTTTTTTTCTAACTGAAAAATCCCTCAGGTTTCATCCATATAAACTTTTTCTCTAAATTCTCATTCAAAAAAACTGTTTTCACATACATTTGATATAATTCTAAGTTATAATGAGCCACTATTGCCATAATAATTCTAAATGAGTTTTTTTTTTAGAAATTGAAGAAAATGTCTTTTATCGTCGATGCCATCTTTTTAAGTAAAAATATTTGGCAACAAGTCTAATGTTTTATCGTTTAATTGACATTTGAATCGCGTTTGGTCTTAAAGACCCATTTACGCCTAACTCTTTTATAACCTTCAAGCAATTCAACAAAATCCCAGAAATCATTATGATCCATTGATTTCAACTATTCTTTCATGACTTCTAACCCATTTGGTAGAATTAACATTTTCTATGGCTTATGAAAATGAACTTGGATCTTTATCAATTCCTAAGTCACATTTTGACTCTTGTAGATAAACCACATATTCATAAGAAATAACAAATCTCTTTTGCCTTTGAGAGCTTCTTAATGCTACCTTATGTGATTCATTTACTGTAAGCTCATTATTGGTAATGATTTCATTATGGATTGTTTGATCGTTTATCTGTTGTTGTTGTAAGTTGTTAAATGGTTCAACAATTGTATGAATGACAATTTGAGAAGAAGTTATAAGTAAAGGAATTTATATCCTAACTTTTGAAATTCCATTTTGCGTGTTCCCCATTCCCACTCGTTTCACCATTTTCTATGAACCTAGCATTTTCAATTTCACCAATTCTTGTACTATGGCTAAGACAGTAAAATCTATACCTTTTAAAAGGTGTTTAGTTCATAAAATCTTCAATTCTGTAAGGGAAAGTGATACTCGGTAAGTGTGGATTCCAAGCAATGGATGATTCTTCATGGCATGAGATTGTTAGATTCTTGTGTTTGGTTGGAGAGAAAGTAAAATTACTTAACCATGTATTTTTACTACAAAATTCTTCATTATATAACAAACACAACAATTTGTTAAAAAAAAGGACAATTAATGCATTTCAAATCAAAGAAATGTAGTATTCGAGTGAGTAATTATTAAAAAAAATTAACTAATCAATTACTACATTGGAGAAATGCAGGAAATAATCATAATTACTACATTTCAAAGCCTAAAAATACAGTATCTAAGTGGGAAATAAAAAAAATTAAATCAATTAATGCATTTCTATTCAACGAAAAGCAGTAAATATGACAATTATTGCGTTTCAAATTCTCAAAACATAGTATTAGATTATTTATTTTAAAAAAATAACAATAAACAATTACTACTTTTAGCTTTAAAGAAATGTAGTAATTGCCATACCGATAATAAATGCTCATTAAATCAAAAGTAATTTGGAAATAAGATGAAAAAAATTAAATGCTAAATATTGTGTTTCTTTAAACAAAAATGCAATAATTGCCATATCCATAATAAATACTTATTAAATCAAAAGCCATCAAGTCAAGCAGATGAAAAAAATTAAATGCCAATATTGTGTTTCTATTCAAAGAAATGCAGTAATTACCATAACCATAATAAACGCTCATTAAAGAAAAAATCATTAAGTCAAATAAATGGAAAAAATACGAGTTACAAATACTACATTTTTGTTCAAAAACATGTAGTAAATGATTCACAATTACTACATTTTAAAGCATACAAATGTAGTATTCAACTAGGAAAATATATAAAAAAAGTACTAAAATAAAAAAGTTCTAGAACAAAAGCAATCCATTATTACTTGATTTTTATATGTTGATTTTCATGAGGGTAAAATAGAAAGAAAACATTTTTTTTATTCAAGTCAAATGTGAGACAAAAGTAAGTTTTCTCCTGAAATATTAAAAAACCACAAGGAAAGGTGGATTTTTTATTTCGGGACTTTTGGGTACTATTGAAAATCTAATATTACCTTAAGAATCAAATACCTATGAACTAAATGTGGGAATCATATTCCCACAAGCAAGATTCTTGCGAAAAAGCTCAATTCCCAAACTAAATGCCTTCTTAAATTTTTCTAGATAACCAATGAAAAAACCACTAATTGTTTTTGAATCCAATTTCTTCTCATATGCCTTATAAATTTTTACTTTTATCGAGCTGCCTCAAATATGCAGGTGCCTTAAACTAGATTTTCTTCTTGTTTACAATTCAAAAAAAGTCTTTGAAATTGGCTTACTAGGAACTCTATTTAACAAATACATGACGATTTTTAAAGTATAAATTGACAATGATAAGTATTAAGAAAATTGCTTATCATACTCCTAACCATGTCTATTAAAGTATAGTTATGCCTTTCTACAACACCATTTGTTACGATGTACATGGCATTGTGTATTGAACACATATGCCACATTTTTCAAGGAATTTAGCAAATAGACCAAGATATTATCCATTTTCATCATTCATTCCATAATATTCACCACTTTTGTCAGATTTGACAATTTTTAACTTAATGTTTAATTGTCTTTCAACCTCATTAATAAATACCTCTAATAATTATGCTTGAATTTATGCTTAATTGTTATTGATGTCTTAGGTTCTAAGCACATCTTTGATAAAATGATTTATGAGTAGGTTGCATATCATTTATTATTCTTTTGCTCAAAAATTTCATGTGGTTAAGTTGAATGAATGATTTTGTGCTATAATGTTTAAATTGGATACTCTTATGCTTTTGTACTTGAATATATGTATGCAAACTTCATTATGCATATTACACTTGATTACATGCATTCAAAATACACTTGTTATTATTAGTATCAAGCATTTTGCGCTATGCCTTAAATTGATCTCATTTCCTTTTCCTATGAAAAAAAAAGGGAGAGTATATGGATATTTCTTCTTGTATAGTTGTTGACACTCATTTGTGTCTAGGGTTAACTTTTGCTTTTATTGTTATTGTTATTTATTATTTTCTTTTTTCTTTTTCTTAATCTGTTCTGATCAACAAGGAAATTGAAATGAGAAGGAATCATATCAATTCTATGGAATTAAGTAACAAATTTGCATAAAACCAAAAACCAAATCGAAGGGATTTAAAGCTTAAGACATTCAATTAAATCAGATAGAATCAAATCCCAAGATTTAAGCCTGGATTGGTTCTATTTAGGTCCTAAATTTTCTACCAAAAATAGCTATAAATTGAACACAAAATCACAAAGAAAGACAAAAAGAGAAAGGTTGGTGTGAAAATAACAGTGATAATTTTAAGTTTGTCTAAACATTGTTCTGGGTTTCAACAGTTCAAGGGTTGGATCTCTGGTTTAAAAAATATTTTTTTTTGGTTTTTTAGGAAATCTAGGAAAATCCAGGTTTTTGTTTTAAGTGTTTGAATTTTTCGGTTGAACTTTCTAGCGGGATTTGAAGTTTTCAATGACATTTTCTAGAAACCAGTGGGTTGTGCAGTTTTCGATGACTAGTTTCTAGAGAGAAGCCAAAGGAAATCTTGGGTAAAGAGAGAAGCACTAAGGTGGATCTGAGGAAAAATGTGAGATTTTATCTTTCATACCCCTCCAAAATGGCGTCGTTTTGAAAATGATATTAACCTGCATAGATTCGTGCGTGACCTACTTTTAGACCCGACCCAATCTTAGGTTTTCTTTTTTTTATTTTTACTTTCTGTTTACATTTTTAACATTTTTATTTTTTAGAATTTTTATTTTATTTTTTTTCTATTTTTGGCTTATTATTATCATCATCATCATCATCATCATTGTCATTATTATTATTGTTATTTTACTTATTTTAGACTTTTTTTTATTACTTTTGTGAATTTCATTCTTATTATCTTATTTTGAGAAAGTAACCAAAAACTATTTCTAAAATAAATTTATGGATCCTACTAAACTATTGGAGGATTTCTCATGAATTTAAATTTTTTATAAATTTTATCAAATTATTGAAGAATTTCATAAATTTATTACACAAAAAATTTATTATTAAAATATTTTATATTTTTATCTTACTAAACTATTGGAGGATTTGCATATTAAATCTTACCAAATAATTGAAAGATTTAATATATTTTCTAAAAAAAAAAGAAAACAAATTTATAAAAAATATCTCACCAAACTATTAGGAGATCTACATCAAAGTAAATCTTATTATTGAAAAATTTTACTGATTATTTCTTTAACTAAAATTTAAATGAATCTGACGATGAAACTCCTTCAGAGTGGGACACTAGTCTCCATGAATATTCTTAAGGTGAGAATTATCTTAAATTGCTACCAAACTGTTAGAGTAATTTTGAGATTAATTTTCAATATTAAATATTTTGGTAAATCATAAATATTGTTAAGGCTTGGATAATTTGAAATTAAACTAATATCATCCTTTGGATAGGCGTTGTGAAGGTGCTATAACCTTTTTATATGTAATTGCACTTCCGAATCTGAAATATGATTTCATTGACTAAAATCTACTATTTAAAGATATCTAAGTCAATTTTGGGACTCCTCATTAAATAAGACAAATTTGATCAGGTGGTCAATCGCACCTAAACAAAAAAGAATGGTGACAATTCTTTTAATCCATGTCTAGCAGTAGGTCTACAGATCTATATGTTATGAGAAAACTTATAGCAATTGGTATAGGAGTTTTAACATTTGGTATAAAGGTGTTAAACAAAAAAAAGAGGAAATTTTTCATGAATATATTTGCTAATACCTTTTTTTATGTTTATTTGCTCATGCTTTTTTGCTATGACAAAAAAAGAAGAAATATCATATAGACAAATTTACTTATGCTTGACATACATATGTTTGATTGTTTATTTGATATTTGACTAACGTATGTTTGTTTAGTTATGTTGTGTTGGATTATGATGCATTAATTAAGGGGGAGTTTGGTAATGCAAAGTTTAAGGGAGTTTTTCACAATGTTTTTCAAAAATCTTAAATGTCTTAAAGAAAGTTTTTCATCAAGCAAATTTATTTTTAAGTTTTGTCAATTCAAAAAATGGGAGATTGATACCTTCAATTTATCATTATTTTGAAATGACAAAACATTAAGTTAAATAAGCTTGATTAAGATTTTGAAAAAGATTTATTTAATACATGTTCTTAAGTTTTATTATTTTTTATACTAAATAAATAATATAATTTTTTAAGTTTAAACAAATCTTTCTTTATGTTTTCTTATTTCTCAAATCAAAACTATATTTAAACATTATTTATTTGAGTTTGAATGAAAGTCGAATTGTTATTTTTAAAGTGCACATATTCATTTTGGACTCAATACAATTTTGATAATATTAGCTTTAAGAAATAGATTAACTTAAGAAAGTTGTTTTACAATAACAAATTTTCCAACATTAAATTTTTTTTATTTTTTTGTATTAATTCACAAAGTTTTAATATTTGAATTTTATATGGCTGGAAAGCTTTTGAGTCTACTTCCTAATGGATCAAACAAAATCCAAATCCAAATTTTCTAAGAAAAGATTTTGAATTTTTACTTGATACTTTGTAGATGTCTAAAAATTGCACAAGGGATAGTTTTAAAAATTCACTATAATTTGTATACAACGAATTAGGTGATGAATTTTATATGGATAGAAAGCTCTTTAAATCTAGTCTCTAAATCTTCAAAAAGGTTTTTGATTTGGAATTGTATAACTTAAGAAATGATCAAATTAGTGCAAAACAAAATACAACCACCTAGCTCGACCGTATTGATCCTCTGGGTTATAGAATCGATCCCTTGACTAAACCATTGATCTTCTCTTTTAATGGATGGATTGATTTTTCTTACAAAAATAAAATAGATTTGAAAAATGCTAAAAGGAATCGATCCCTATAAGAAGGGATCATTGGGTCAGGCATAAGATTGATCCCCTATGCTTAGAAAAGCTTCAACAGCTAGTTTTTCAAGCTTCAACATTTTTTTTTTCAACTCCAAACCATTCCCAACAGCTAGTTTTTCAATTTCTCTATAAGTTGAGCATTCCAACACACCAAAAAAATTGATGAATCAAGCGAACAATAGCCAACAAGCTATATTTTCATTCTCTTAAAGAATTAAGAGTTATTAAAGCTTAAAAATCTATATCTTTTGTAATTATTGTATCAAAATCATATTTGTTGTTCATTCATCATTTTCTGGTACTTAAACTTAGCAAACACCTAGCCTTAGAGAAGTTGTTCTACTGTTTGCAAAATTACCTTTGATATAAAAAAAAAAGGGGGAAGAGAGCAAAATGTGAGGTATCTCATAAAAGCTTTGTAGTGAGATTGGTTAAAATACTACAAAAGATAGAGGTTTCTATCTTAAGCCTTAGAGAGAAAAAGATATGGTTATATTTTCAATTCAAGATTAGTGGATTGAAGCCTTAGTATGAACAATTAAAAGAGAAGGATGCGTAAGTGCCTAGTGGAGAAAGATCCAAACCTTTATAAATATTTGTGTTTAATTTCTCTATCTCTATCTCTTTATTTTACATTGCTTTAAGATTATCAATTTATTATTATTTGCATCATATTTTGATATTTATCTTAATTTTTCATTCAATTATATTAAAATCATTGCATGAGAAGAGTTTGGAGAAATCTAATTCACCCCTTCTTGGATTACCATCTCACCTAAAAAGCTAACAATGGCATAAAATAATTAAATATTCGTTTACATTAGTGGTTTACATAATCATTATAAAATATGTAATATTTAATTATGTTAGTAATATTAATAAAAATAATCATAAATGACTTTACAAAATAAAAGAAACACATCCAAGATAAACTTACAAAACGTTATGAGTTTTCAACAAATTAAAACATAATAGTTTCATTCATTTATTTTCATCTTACATTTATTATGCCAAAGTTACTAACTTTTATTTACATTATTTTCTTTAATTATGATGGTTTAAGTTTTAAATGCACATAATTTTTTAATTTTTTATATTATACATCTTTTATTGGTATATAAAAAATTTAAAAAGTTCTAATTATTGCTTTTCCTCTTTAAGTAATGACATACTTACATTCAAATGCATGAATCTTTTCTCCCATTTATAAGCCCATAACAAAGTGGTAACTTCTCACTATGCCATGCATATATAGAACCACATCCTTTTTTTTTCCCTTTTAAATCAACCAGAACACAACAGGTATTAAGATAGAAACATAGCCAAGTAGCTTCAAATGACTAAACACCTTATCCAACTTTTCATATATCTCATCTACTTATTTATGGTTCCTATCTACCATTAAAAACTCATACAATTCATTGTTCAACTCTATCCTACTACATCCATTTTCCTTAAGTATTCCTCTTTTTGCCATTAATTGCCTCAACTCCTACACATCTTGCCACTTTCTTTCTTTGGCATAGATTTTTGACACAACTGCACAAAAGTTTCATCATGATCTAGCTTTAGCTCAAGTAGCCTTTTGGCATCATATTCTCCCAATTCAGTCTTATCATGAACTTGAAAAGCCTCAAATGACAACATTAGGTGCCAAAAGCATTGTCTTTACAATCTCAATAACTTCTCTTAAGAGATTAGCAAGGCCAAAAAGGTGAACCAAGCAACCCTAATGTTCATGTTTAGGAGCAATCTTGTGTTCATTAATCATGGATGCAAAGATTTTTTGACCCTCCTCAACCAGCCCTAAATGGCTACAGGCATAAAGCGCACCCATCAATGTAACTCCTTTAGGCTCAACATGAGCATCTTTCATTTTATGAAAGAAAAAAAGCTTAGAGCATTATTAACATCCCCATGTATGGTAAATGCATTGATCATATAAGTCCAAACTTTTACATTTGGCATACATATCATCAATTAGAGAATTATTAACAGGTAGAGCTGTTGCAAAATCGTTCTTATCAACATAGAGATGTATCCAAGTGGCTTTATCTACTATACCAAGATGTGCACAAGCCAATACAACACAAATCATTGTCACCTATTGACACTTAATTTTGTTCGGATAAAATTTAACCATTTATGAAGCTTTTAAAATTTTACCCGATTCAAATCTAACATTTCTTCAATTTTGATAAGTTTTAAAAATTAAAATTTAAACTAACTTAACCCAAATGCTTCAAGGTTAAATTTGGTCAAATCTTGTCAAACAAATTCAAACTTGGTAAAAAAAAGTAAAAAATATTCAAAATGGATGAAACCCAAGTCAACTCCCAAAATTCACAATCAAATTGGAATAAATGTGGCTTGAAATTGAATTTTATGATTTTTAAAGCATTAAAAAATTTTATCAAACTTTGAAAAGTGTAAAATTATCCAAATCCCTTAGGGTTATTTTCATAATTTGACCTTTTCGAAGTTGAATTTTTATAAAAACTTTTAAATCATAATTAAATATTATTTTGTGACTTTTGATGCATTAGAAACCTTGATCGTACATTGAAAGTTACAATATTACTAAAATACGCTTAGAGGTATTTTTGTAATTTGACCTTCTCAAGGTTAGAATTTCATAAAAAACTTTAGATCATGATTTAATATAATTTGATGATTTTTGAAACATTGAAAGCCTTGATCGTATTTTGAAAAGTATGAAATCACTAAAATACTCTTTAGGGATATTTTTATAATTTGACATTCTCAAGGTTAGTTTTTTGTGAAACTTTCTATATCATGCTTTAAAAAATATTTGATAATTTTTGGTGCATTCAAAACTACAGCGATACCCACAATGTGTAAAATTACCAAAATATCCTTATGGGTAATTTCATAATTTGACCTTTCTGAGGTTAGATTTTCACAAAATTTTCAAATCTTAATTCCATATTATTTTATGATCTTTGGTGTTTAAAAATAATAAAAATGAACAACGGAACATCGTTTTCTAAGAAAATGGCCAAGAAACTGAAAACTTTATAATAAGGGGTAAAATGATTTTTTCACTTTGTTATAATAGCATTAAAAATTCAATCTTTGGTAGCATGCTTTCTGGACCATGAAATCATCTTGGGGAGCTTGACCCAATATGAAAGATGGCTCCTTGCATAAAAAACAAGGGAATAATGTAGACCATTAGATGAAATTTCAATCCAAGGTTAAAATTCAATTGTGGGGATAGTTTCATCTTCTTTTTGGGCAAGAGATGGACAACTTTTGTAGAATAGAGGCTGGGTAATAGCATGAAAGAAAGGAAAAAAAAAAAGAAGAAAAAATGTGAAAAAAAAGGAAGAGAAAAAAAATCTTTGCTAGCTTGAAGGTATAATTTCTTTACTTTTTACCTTACATTTTTGGCATTCTCGTAACATTTTTCATAACATTTTCATTTTGATTTTTCCATTTTCTTTGTTTTCTTGAAAGTTTATAGTTCATTTCTTTGTTTACTCAAAGCTTATATCAAACTTCATTCAACTAATTCATAGCTTGGATTAAAGTTAGAAAACCAAGCAACAAAAAGTCAAGACCACTATTAACACCATTTAAAGGTTTAGCCAACCTCTCATTCATCGTGGCCAAACCTCCTTTTGCCTCTTCTTATTGTTTTTCTTGCTTTCAAAGGTTGTTTATGATGTTTAAATGATGAGTTTATTTGTGTTTTATGTGAATTTTGATTGATTAGTGATATATGTTAGTGTTTGGTTCATGTTCTAGTTGTTCATAACTTCTTTGCTTTTTTTAGTTTACTTCATGTTTGGTCAAATTCTTCTTATGATCTATATACCTTCATGTGATGATTTCGTAAGTAAGTGAGGTATGATTTGGCTTAATGAATGATTGTATGATTATGGAATGGCCATGAGGGTTTCGGTCAAGCCATCCCCATGTTTGGTTGAATTCTCTTTCTTCACATTTAGCTAAATGTTGTTTGATTTATGTGTAATGACTTGTGTTTTTGCTATACTTATCAAGTTTATTATATGTTTGGTTTAATTTTCAATGAAAAAAATGTAGTTTATTAAGTTGTTTGGTGATGTTTCGATGTTTGTTTGGTTAATTTTTAATGATAGAAAATGGTGAAACATCTTTCCAAAATTTGAAAAAAGTTTTATGTTTGATCCATTTTCACTTGTTTCCACATGCACATATTGTTCATAATTTAGTTTTGCAAATGCCTAAGTTTGTAATTAGTTTATTCCTTTATCATGTATTTATCATGCATGCATATTTACATTTTTGTCAATGGTATTTTTGTAATTTATTTTTGTCACATGCATAATTCCATGAAGCCTCAAATTTCATCAAATTCTAAAATTTAAATCCAAAACCTTAAGCCTTAAACCTTAAATCGTAAATCCTAAACCTTAAACCTAAAATCTAAAACCCTAACCTTGGCTCTATCCATGCATTTGCATTTTATTCTTGTTTTGTCATGAATCATCTTGCATTCATATTATGTCATTCATGTATTTATTCATTTTTATTATGTTCATATATACCATGCATATGTTTTTTAAATATGTTTTCAAAGGCAAAAATACTTTTAAATAAGATAATATTTCAATTAAATATAGTTATCGAAATCTTGTCTAATTATAAGAGAACTCTTGGTGGTTATAATTTACTTGAAGTCTTATCTGATATAATTTAAAAACCTTTAAATTATAGATATTTTCGAAGTTCTCCCTAAATATGGGAGAGTGAAAAAAAAATGTCATATTTAAAGTGTTTTTATTTTGATCTAAAAATAAAATGTTTTGTTTTCAAAAAGAAGAGAAAATTCAAGTTTTTGGAATGAAAAAAAAATTAATTTCTAAATACCATGTATAATAAGATCATATTTACCAAAATTTAATAATAATATAAATTAATTAGTATCATTTTTATGGGGTTATGGGGTGCTAACTCTTCTTCACGTGTAGCCAACTCTCAAACTGTAAACCTAATTCCGTAAACCTCAAGTTGTTCTTTTTATAAAACTAAATGATAAAAAAATTTTAAATGACTTATCACACTTTAAAAAAGATTGACGACAACTTTTTATTATAATTTTTATTAAAAATGCTTTTAAAAACCTTGCTTTTTTATTCTCCTTTTAACCGATGCTTGGATTCTTCTCAAATCCCGAAACATCGCGACAACCCGATCAAGTCTTATTCCTAGAACTTGCAGTTCATTAGACAATCGAAGAGCTTCTTGTGGTTGATCACTGTCAGCATAACCATATATCATTGAACTCCAAGATAACGAGTCCTTTTTCACCACGTCTCTTGAATACCCAGAAACCATGGCCGTTGAAACAACCAAATCCTTTGGTGTCATGATCTGATCAAACAATTGCTGAGCCATATCCATACAACCACAACTTGCATACATAGTCACAACTTACAATAGCACTCCTCAAATGAGCATCAACCAAAATATCTTCTGCATAACGTAGTCATGTTTAGCTAGCTTGCGGAAAGAATACTGGAAAGAATAAACTTATCCGCCTCGATATTAGCCCTCTTCATCTCCTCAAACAGCTCCAATGCATCATCAAAATGTCCAATCTGACAGTAGCTGTTGACAACTAAATTCATTAAACAAACTGACATTGGTTTAATCTAATATATATATATATATATATATATATATATATATTATATTTTGTTTTATTACTTCACTTTTTTACTTTCTCATTAGTTGCTGAACAGAACAAAAACAAATACTAACAGAAAATATGATATCATATGAAATTAAATTAAATTAAAATTTAACATACAGAAAAATACAGATATTTCAGAAAAAGTTAAATCACAACTTTCACCATTAACAAAATTTTATTCAATCTTAATTACTCAAAATCATTATTGACTACTTTATACCTATGAAGTTTGGTCGTAAAAAGAAGTTTGAATCCCCCTTCCTCAAAATTATACTTTTCATTAAAAGAATTACCCTTTGATTTTGTAATCAGAAACATCTTTTATTTAAAAAAAAAAAAGAAGCAAAAACCATACCATTTATCATAATACTCCATCCAACTATAGCCCGGTATTCTATTAAACATAAATTGGGCCTCCAGAGTCTCCTACAGCTCAGATACATCCCCATGAGACCGGTATGCATGAAGGTATCGGAATCAAAACCCGACTTAAACCCAAACCCATGAGTCTCTTTCCATTCAGCCAACCCCCAATCCTCGCCGCAGCCTTTAAAAGCGGATGAAAAGCTAACCTTCAAGTTCTTATTAGTGCATTCTTCAATCCTGTAAGTGACTTTCATTATTAACCCGGGAAGCAATTTTTTTGCTTTGGTTTGGAGGTGGATGAGAATAGAAAAGGGAAGAAAGGTGCTTCCTCCCCACAAATACCAACTAAACACTACCTGGAAAGCAATACAAGTTGTTTCAATGCTATTAATTTGCGTAGAAATTGTCTGGTAATACTAAAAGTTTTCACCAGTGGCATCAGTTTTTTCTGAAGTATTATTATCGTAAAATGTGTGTTCTTTTCTTAGGTGGAATTCACCCCGCAAGAGGACGATTTTCTTCTAAGATACAAGGTCAATGCTCTTAATCAGTTCACTTATGGTCTGACCGTCTGATTGTAGGAGGTGGTTTTTTCTAGGCAGGTGCATATGTTTTCACTCACATTATTTCTCGTTCTTTGTATGCGATTGTGCATCCATAGATTTGGGTTTTAATATACAAAGCATAAATGCAAGCATGATTGGGTTGATGTATCTGCTGGTGCTTCAAGATACTTGTTTTTTTTTTTTCTTTTAATAAGTAGAATATTATATCTTCTGCAATGAATAATATGTATTGTTCTTATTGATCTTTGTTTTTCAACTTCCATTTAGAAAGTGGCTTTTTAAGTTTGGATTTTTCTTTTTCTGTGCATTGAATGAATTAAATTCATTCTAGATTCATAGAACAGGGTCTTCAAAGTTGAAATTTCTCTTACTATGGTAATCTATAATCTCAAGAGTCAAGACTATGAACGTGAAGTATTCTATATGGTGGCTATTGGGTCCTCATTTTTTTTTTTTTTTTGCTATATATTGCTGCTGAACCCTACAAAGCTTTGATAGTGTTTAATTCCTTTTGCCCCTTGGACATGATTAAAAAGGAGATCAACAGACACAATTGCGGGACATACAAATGCTACTTTAACTTTTACAAACAAACTTTTCATTGCAAGCACTATTCTAATAAATATGCCTTTGATTTCATCCTTTATTGTAACCTAAAAATTTAAATAGGCTTGCTTAGTTTGGCTAAGGATTTTATGATTCTAATTTTAAAGATGCAATTGCTTTCTCAAAGTGATTTCTTGTCCAAGCTTAAACTAGAACTTTGGTTAGTAAGTGCCTTTTCACAGGACAGTCTTTTTCTTGGCTGTTGTCTAGTAGTCATTTCTATTTTTTTTTATAAATATTCCATTGGATACTAAAATACTTATGAATGTTGGAAGATTGGCTGAAAATTTCAGCCAAAGAAAACTAATATGCTGACCCCACTAGCATCTAATTGGTTGGTGGTTAAGAGTTGGAAAACAATACATTAATTGGATGGGTTGATTTGGTTGATGGTCGACTAGTTTGTAGTTGAAAATTGTCATACGATGGTTGTAATTAATTGGATAGTTACGAGTTTAACATTAAATATGACAAACTATAAAAGGCAATATATGTTGCCTTTTGGTCTTGGTACCGAGAGTGAAAGTGAGAACGAGAGTGCAAGTGAAAAGTGAGGGTTTAAACGAACAGATATTTCGACTAATCCTTTGTGAACATGTTCAGTTTTTGTTTGATTATGTGTTTATTAAGTTTAAAAAACGATCTTAAATAACAATTTTATAGTTGTTTATTAAATAAACTGAATATAAATAGATGTCTATTTAGTTCATTTATGTTCACAAATAAGTTTGTTTAAGATTTGTTTAAATTCATTCGTTTAGGGTTTGTTTATGTTTGTTTATTCTTAATTTAAAATTATACGTTTGTTTGTTTAAATTTGTTTGATTATGATTTGTTTAGTGTTTGCGAACATATTTGTTTATTATTCATGAACATGTTTATTTATATATGTTCGTGAACATATTTATTTAATATTCATAAATAAGTTCGTTTAACTTAATTAAGCCAAACATAAATCGAATGTAAATATCCTACCATTTAAATAAATTAAGCTCGAATATAATGAACAATTTTCATATTGAACACGAACAATTCTAAAAATAAGCAAACAAACCATAAACATATATTCGTTCGTTCATGTTCGGTTTGTTTATACCCCTATTAAAAATTTAAAAAAAAAGAAAACAACTTTTCGATCTTGAAAGCTCTCTCTCAAGTGTGACGTTTAGTTGTGTACTACTATTAGTGTTGTGATTTGGACCTTAAATAACCAAACCACCTTGTAGCAGGGGAAGCAGATCAAAGTAGACCTTTAGAAATTAAATTGATCAAACCAAAGTACTAGCTAAACAAGAAATTAAACTAAGTAAAATATGGTAAAAATGAGAGAACACAGGCATATATGTGGTTTGGAAATATTTCTTTCGTCTGCAAGCACAGCAAAGAAAAAGTTCACTATTAAAAATTGAAGATTACAATGAACAATCTCACACTAAAATACCTTACCATGAACACTCACTAGGATTCTCACATATTTTTCATTACCTAAGAATAGTACAAAATTATACTCTAAATCAGAAAGAGCTGAGAAGACCGAAAAGCTATTTTTTTTTCACTTGCACTTTTGCTCTCACTTTTACTCTCAGTACCAAGACCAAAAGACAAGACTGTCTTTTATATTTTGCTTGTTAGATTTAATCTTAATTTCTTATCTGCTTACTCCCAATTACAAATAATTCGGCAAGCAACCAAGTTGATTAATGCTTTATTTCCAACTCTTAATCACCAACCAATTATATGCTAGTGGGAATGGCATGTTGATTTTCTTTGGGTTAAATTTTTAGCTTATCTTCCAACAAATCCCCACCTTGGCATAAAATTTCATCAAGTCAACTTTTCAAGAAAGAAATTTTCTGTGCATGCCATCCAAGTAGTTGTTGATCTTCATGAGAAAACACCAAGCTCAAGCCTAAGCCCATACTTGTCTAGCCAAAAAACCATAATGCTTCTCGCTTCATTTTCACTTTGCTCTGTACCAAAAGTCAATCAGTTTGAATAGCAAATTGACAAACACTTCATACCTTCACTATCAAGAGATAGCAAACACAAAGCTTCCTCGCTTCTACTCACTATCACATGCTCCACCTTCTTGCTAACTCTATGGTCTAACCATTTAAACAACTCCTTGACTATCTTTTTGGTCTTTATTTTCCCATCACATCCACGAGCCACCGAAGGATCTTATACTGCAAGCTTCTGACACCCAATGCATGCTCTAAGAATATGCAACACGTTCAAGTAAACAGAAAGTTAGTGGTATGGTAGTATGAATACATATAGTCTAGGTAGGCTCTGTCTTAGGAGACTGGGTTTTAAGTGGGACCGTTTTTTACTCCAATATTTTTTTGGGAACTTGTCTAGTCAACACTGTTAATTTCTATGGATCATTTAGAAATATTGATTGATCTTGTTGTTCATCATGGCCTCCAACAAAACTAGCTCTAGCAAGAGTTTGAGTAAGGAGTGACTATGAAGACAAATATTAAGTACACTACAAGAAATCTGACATATAGTGACGCTCAAAAAAACATTGGTAAAACCCCAAAATCCATTAGTATAGCACTATAAACCTTATACCAATGGTTAAAATGTGTATTCCTATGAATTTTTAATCGTCAGTATATCCATTGTTGGTATAAATCTATACTGACGGTTTTTAAGGTGTTGGAATAGCTTATAGAGATATACATACGATTCAAGACCGTTAATAAATGTATATATATTAGTATAGTATCCGTTGTGTGTTAAACCATTATACCTTTTACCAATGGTTAACACCCGTTAGTATAGACTTGTATGTTTTAATTTTTCTTATCTATACCAACGGTGAATGCTCGTCAATATAGATTGTTAGTATAGCCTGAAATATTTCAATAGTAAAATGCATCGATATAAATTTAAGGCGTTGGTAAAAAAATTTTTTTAATTATATTTTTAATTATTAATATTTATTTATAATCATAATATGATATGATTTCATATAAAGTAAAAATACACAAAAAGTAAAAATATTTAATAATATTTGAAATAAAACAACAACCAAATTGTTTTATAATCCACAAATTTAAAATAAGTCAATAACTAACGTCATTGTACCAAATCCAAAAAAAAAGAAACATTAATATCTATGATTGAATATCTACAAACATAGTGCTTGAAGTTTGCATCAAAAAATCCTCCTAGTGTTATTACTAATTACTGAAGCTCAAATCCTCTATATATATTCTGAACAATGTTTTGAAGATTATTTACATCAGATGCATATTGATTTGCTGCAACTCTTGTTCCAATGTCGGAGCCACATAATTCATTTCTTGATCAATCAGATTGTTATTTAAGAAATTCCTGTAAAAGCAAAGTATTCATTAAAATTTCAAAACGAAAGATTTTTTTTTGTGATGTTTTTATCCGAGAGGTCTAAAGATAAACTACGTACCAGATTAAGAAGAGAAGCTCTTTCCCAGCTACATGTTCCATAGTCACATTTATCAAGAAACCACCAGTCCATAGTAGAATAGATGAAGTTTTTATTTGTTTTTCCTATCGAAGCTGTTCCATGAACAAAAATAGTACCGCTAATAACATGTCCAAGCCCTCCTCTACTTTTCAAGGTGACAAACACTAAGCCTAGATTCATCCAATACAACCAAAAATATAAAAATAAAAAATAAGCATGTTCGATGACACAAAATTGAAATGTAAAAAATGAAAAATACTATCGAGAAATGACGAAAGTATTGACGCTTCAACTTTGATTCAACTCTAAAACAAAATGGTGCCGATGGGCTTAAGTTTGTAGAGTCGATGAGAGGTGGAGAGAGTTGGTGGGAGGTGGCGATTAAGTATGTAGAGTCGGTTGGAGGTGGAGTTAAGGAAAATGATTTAAATTCATAAGCTTGCCATTTTTTTTGAAGTTATTCAATGTATTTTTTGCTAGAAATGCCTTGAATAATCCTTTAAAAGAAATTCAATGAGGTTATTTAAGGTGTCTCTAACCAAAAACACCTTGAATAATTCATTTCAATTTTTATTGAAAGAGATTATTCAAGGCGTTTTTTACCAAAAACGTCTTGAATAATCCCTTGTCATTTTTTTAGGATTATTCAAAGTGTTTTTGGCTAGAAACACTTTGAATAATCTTTTTATAAAAAATTAAACGAGGTTATTCAAAGCGTTTTCTGTCAAAAACACCTTGAATAATCCCTTGCTATTTTTTAGAGATTATTTAAGGCGTTTTTGGTCAAAAACGCCTTGAATAATCCTTTACAAAAAATTGAATCGAATTATTCAAGGCGTTTTTGGCTAAAAATACCTTGAATAATCCATTAACAAAAACACCAAAGTAACTTAGTCGATTAGAGCATACAACTATTAGCTATAAAGTTGTAGGTTTGATCCTTCCCTCCAGCCAAAAATATATTGAATAATCTTTTATAAAAAATTGAATAGGATTATTCAATTTTTTAATTTTTTATAATATAATTTTTTGATTTTAATATATTAGTTTTATTTTTTAATTCAAATATTTTTTTACATAATTTATACTATAAATGCCAATTTACTATCAATAAATATATTTTTAATTTAATAATTGAATTATATCTATTACGAAGTAAATAAAATATTACTAATATTTTATATACAAAAATATTATCTTTAAATATTATTTAAATGATTAACTTGTGTAGTTATTATAATATGCATGATTATTTTGATAATTTCAAACAAAATAATGTTTGATTTTTAATAATACCAAACAAAAATCTTTAATTACAAAGAATTAATAATTTTTAACAAATAAATTGATTCAAGATCACGAATGGTAGGATCACTTTAGTAATAAGATCATCTTAGTAATTAAATTATCATGATAATTTTGAAAATAATATCAAACGCTACTTAAGTTTTTTTGGTATCGTTACATCCTTGTTTTAACATTATAATGAAGTTTACAAGAGATTCATTTAGATGCAGAACAGACTTTAGACCTAGTCACCATTGAGCACGTATAATGAACTTGTCTCATTTCATTTATTTTGCTTGCGAGTTATAACATTTAGTCAACATTTGATGATTATCCTGTATATGCTGTCAACGCAAAGTAGCATTTTACTGGATTAATACTGATTTGGTATCAACTTGGAAGAATGACTTCTTTTGGCCTACGGTAAGATATGGAGTTATTAGTCAATTAATCAGGTCTATAACTATGATAGTATGTCTCACCCAAAACAGTTTGACAGGTTTGGCTGTGGGACAATCTAATTTTCCTGCGTGTTGTTCCTTATATTAAAATTACATTAATTTTTTTTAAGAAACGTTTTTGTAATTGTCTGATCCTTAACCAAGACTGGCTGCATGAAATCAAATTATTGCCTTTCCTAGATCCTGCAAAATATATGTCATGGCATTTGGATTCAGTTCCCCGTTTCCTGACTATCTTGTTGGTCCAGGTGAACTCTGGTACTGATCTGATGGCAGACCCGCTAGATTGTGTTTTTGGTTATACGAATACAGCAGAGGAGATTCATCACTCCTCAAGGATGCCAAACAGAGCACAGTCTTGCCCATAAGACAGTTAACTGTAGGCGTCAATTGCATCATGAGGAGGATTCTTCGAGCTCTCATGGTAAGTGTTCCAAGTTGAATGTAATGTCTAGTTGAAAGATATATTTACATTGGATTTCTGGCGGTATATTTAAGGATTCGAAAGCACGAATCCTGTGAAATGCATTTTCATCATGAAAGTCATCTGTTGACATGGAATTGTTTGATGAAATGAATCGACGCAGCACAGAATTGTTAGATTAAATGAATCGAAGGTCACAGTATCATCTTCAGATTTTTTTTTTTTTTTTTGAAATAGAAATTTGTTCATTCATTGATGAATAAATCTGGATTACAGATATTGGGAGGAAGCTCACATATCCATTGCCTCTGCTCCCTTACCTGAAAGGAAACCTTAGCAAGACAATGTGCTAAACCATTAGCATTCCTGCTCGCATGTTTGAAAGAGCACTTCTTGAAGCCCGTTGCTGCCATTCTTATGTCTTGAATAAAATTATAGCCAGCAAAGAAAAAATTAGTCGCCTGAATAATTTCCTTTATAGCCATCAAGGAATCACTTTCCACGATTATACTTTCTATCCCTTGTTCTAGAGCAGTCTGTAGCCTCCATCGAATTGCACATATTTCTGCCATTAACTGTTGATTTTAGCTTCTTTAGATGCAGCAGAAAGTAATATCTTTCCAGTAGTGTACCTATATCATGTGTCGAGACTTAATCTGCAGGCTCATATGACTTCAAGATCCGGTGATGTAAACTTTTATATCTTATGACCAACTTTAGTACATAGCCTCCTCCACTCCAATGAAGGCCTCACTGTCTCAGTGGCACATTGCTAATACCCCAAAACAGGCTTTGATAAGATTTGTCACGTGTTGAGACTCAACTTTCAGACTCATGCAACTTCAAGACCCGAGCATAGACTCATCCGACATCCCAGATCAATCTAATTGTCACGATTCACATTCTTATGAGGTATTATCCACTTCAATCTCCTTTGACCTTACAATTTTATCTTACAAAAAGCATTTCATAAGAAGAAGATGGTGTGAACCCTTATATCCCATGACCAACTCTAGTACACAACCGATATGTGATTCATGACTCCTCCTTATGACCATAACACCTACACATTGCTACCAAACCAGCTTCCTTTGAGGATCCTACAAACGCTGCGTTCACATTTAGCTTTATTTACTTCCTCCTAGGAGGTGGCCAAAGCTCCTGCTGGGTGTTTGTAATAACAGGTTTTTGCTGAATTTCTTGTCCCATCCTCCCTTCCCCTATACTTCTTGCCAGTCCTACAGATTTCTAGTCACTGAGCATTTGCCCTGGTGAAAGCACATGTTCCTGTTAAACCATAATGTCCAGAGGCAAAGCATGAATGTCTCCAATGGAATGTTCTGTTTTAAGCTCATGAAGACCTGTAGCCAGAAGTCCTTTGGGTTATCACACAAAGGCATTTTTCAAATTGTCAAATTCAGTTTAGACCATAGTTTCCTGCTCAAGACGCAGTCAACAAATATAAGGAATTCAGCTGACTTTTGGTTGGTAGAAAGTCATACATAAGTTGCCAAAGAAAGATTTTAGCCTTTGGTAGCACGTTAGCTCTCCACAATAGTTTCCAAACCGGTTGTCATTGCTGTCGATCTAGACCTCTTCTTCTTAGCACCTCCCTAGCCCAAAAATAGGCCGACTTGACAGTAAAATTCCCGAGCATAGTATCATTCCAAATAAAAATGTCCTTAGTGTTATATTTGCTCAATGGTATGCTAAATATTCTTTAAGCATCATCAAAACAAAACAGTTCATTTACTGTCTCTATCTGCCACCGTTTTGAATCGTGGTCAATTAACAAAGCCAACTTAATTGGCGTGGGGTGTCCGTTTCCTGGCAGATCAACTTTATAGTCTGGTTGTTTGTCAACCCATTTGTCTTGCCAGATGGCCACACGCTTCCCATCTCCAATCCTCCATCTTGATCCTTCGAGCAAAACTTCACTGCCCTTGAGAAGGCTACTCCAAAGATATGAAAGAGAGGCACCTCTTTTGGCCTTTAGGAATGAGCCCTCCGGAAAGTACCTTGACTTCAATACTCTACAGCACAGAGAGTCTTCATTTTGAACCAGCCTCCATCCTTGTTTAACTAATAAAAACAGGTAAAAAGCCTCCAGATCACGAAACCCAAGTCCACCATCCAGTTTGAAACAGCACATTGAATCCCAATTGCTCTAATGAATCCTTTTATTCTCCTCAGTAAAGCCCCACCAGAATCTTGCCATTAGAGACGTGAGCTGATTGGTGAAGCTCCTTGGTAGTTTGAAAAAGACATAAGGTATGAAGGTATAGCTTGTGCAACCACTTGAATGAGAACAACTCTACCAACTTGCGATAGAATCTTCGCCACCCTTGAATCCTAGACCATACTCGTAGTTTTATGGGACCAAGACAGCCACGTTTCTCCCTTCCAAAGGCAATTGGCAATACCAATTAAGAGCCATCTTCCATTCTCCTATGGATACCCAAAGTATCCATTAATTTAGTCTTGACTTCTAGCCTTTTATTGGCACTGAAAAATACTACTGACTTGTTCACATTAATAACTTGCCTAGAGGCAGTTTCGTAACTCTGTAATACATGCAACTAATTGAAAGGCATTATTGGCAACTAAATGAGAAAGATCAGGGTTTATTTTTTCTTATATCACTGAGGTTTTGGATCTAATGCATCTTAGAAATAAGTTGCTATTTTTCCGAGTCTACGTACCAACGATGAAGGTACCTTTGGCATTTTGGATGACGTGCGGGCCCTAATAGTAAAAACAAGGCTGATTGAGGAGGATATAGCACCAGAACAAAGAAAGTAGAAGACTAGATTCCCTTCAGTCCTGAGGGAAAGGGATTCTTGAGATTTACTCGATTTATCTTTTTTGAGTTTTTTGAGTTAGTTCAAACTGATTTATTTATATGGGGTTTAACGAATTCATAAAAATTTATTTTTTCACAATATCTCAGCACATTCAAATTAAAAAAAAACAATAAATGGAGAAGCACATTTTCTGTCCTTTGAATCAACCATTTATTATTATTTTTTTTAAAATTTTGTGACCTATATCACTTCCCAATGCAAGCCAGGGCCCTTGGTCCTAATTTTCTGGCCATTTTACTGCTACAAAATGGTAGGCATTGAAAATACTATGGCTTCACTTGAGGTGCAAATCATCTTTTTTTATCTGTCTTAAGGTCATGGTTTGAGGATGTTAGGGGTAAATGTCATTTTATTTCTCACTAGTTTAAAGCATGCTCTTCCTTCTCAACTTAACTTTGGCTGCTCTCAAAGGGGTAGTTAAAGTTTTAAAAGCAGCTTGTAATCATGCTGTAAATGTGAATAATCTCTTACTTACATCCTTGAAACTTTGAGAACATGAAATCTTTTGTTTATTATTGCTTTTGCTTTTGCTTTTCTTTTGCTTTTGGATGCTTCCCCTCAACCCAATCTTTAAAAATGTTTGTTACAGTTCTTTAGGAGGCCTAAAAGACGCCCATCATGGAGGGGAAAAAGTATGATCTTTGAGACCCTACTTTCGCTGACCTACCACACGCATTTGGCCAAAAATTAAAGGGGAGAAACACAATCATAAATATGTAAAAGAAAAGATAGAAAAGATAGATAAAAGAGTTTTCTGGTTCCAATGAAACCACTTGGAAGGATCACGGAACCTTCATCCTTTGTCTTTACATGCAAAACTTTCTGAAATGGGACTCAAAATTGAATTGAATTCCCAATATTATTATATGAATTTTTTTTAATAAAATTACATGTATCAATAGGAATTATAAACATAAACATCAAATAACTTTTAATACATATCAAGAAGAAAAAACTAATAAGCAAATTAAATCAACAACTACCAAATCAATATATATAATTGAATAAAAAAAACTCACACGTGATGAAATTTCTAAAAATTGCTGATCTCTTTTTTTTTTTTTTTTGTCAATGACATAAGGCCTCATTTGCATGAGTGTTTATTAAAGCATCCACATTTCTTTTTTAGCTTAATGCTAGAAATATCATGGTGAATGTTCTTTGTTTTTTTTTTTTTTTTTTTTTGACTTGGTGAATGTTTATTCTTGCTTGTAATTGGAATGCAATTTTCTTCAAAACAAATTATATAGTAGTTCAAATTGACAAAAAGAATAGAAAAGAAAAGAAAGATTTTTCAACTACTGGTTGATTAATTTAAATGGGAAAGAAATTGTTAAGGTTAAGGTTACTACATTTTTAGTGATTAGAATTTAACACCCAAATTTCTATGCAAAGAAGTATCAATATTAAAATGGGCTTAGGCAAACAATTAAAGAATAATTAGCCCCTACTTTTAGACTTGGGTGTGCTTATAGTAGTGCCATATACTGCTAATATTCTAGGTTATGTAGATGAACAATTGTCAATCATGGACTTAATTTTTTTTTAAAAAATTTACTACCAATTAAGCATTACTTTCTTATGAAAATATATTTATGATTGGGTTATATATAATTAAGGCCTAATTTAGAATTGTGTTTACGTTAAAAGCTGATTTGATCCAATCTTAATATTAAACAATAAAAGAATAAATTTTCGGTTTAAAATTTTGATTTTTGCAAGCAAAACAGAAAACTACTTAAAAAGTGCTTGTATAGTGAAAAAGTGTTTTTGTGATAAAAAAAAAAAAACCATATTACCTTATTTTTTAATATTTTAATTTTTATATACTTTTTTTATATATTTTAATTACTCACAGTATTTTTCAACCCAAATCCAAAACCTTAAAATTTTTAACCAAAATTTTCTTATCACACTTTTTAAATGCATTTTTTCAATTTAAATTCGATTTAAAGTTTTTTAACCACAATAACAATATTAAACTAACTCTAAGTAATTGGCTAAAATAAAATAAAAAATCTTTGAACTAAATTTAAATAATTATTCAAATTTCTATCATTTTATTATAATTAATTGAATTCTCAAAATTTATTTTCAGTAAAAATTTTTAAATTTTTATTTTTATTCAATTAAGTTCTTGATTTGATGGAAATTGATGAGTTAAACAATGTTCATCCAAAAAGAATTCAATTGAATAAAAATATATATTTAAAAATTTAATTAATTACAATAATATAATAGAAACTTGAATAACTATTTAATTTTTCATTTTTAAGTTTTTTTTTTTTTATATTTTAGCCTAAGTAATTTTATTTGAGTTGTTTCTCGTTTCCCTTTTTTTCCTTTGAAATTGCATGTAACCTCCCTCTTCCGTGTGAAAGTTAGCAAAAAATGAAAATCTCTTTTCCAAAGAGTTGATGATGCCACAAAAATTCAACTTTCAATAAATAAATAAACAAGCAATTTTGTTTTTAAAATTTATTTATTATTTATTTTATTACAAAACACAAGTAGTTAATACTCAATTCTTAGAAAAATATACTAGTTGCACATTTCAACTTTGATTTGTCACATCAATCAATTTTTAGTATGCAATGAGAATCCAAAAAGACATTTGCAATTAATATTTTGGACGCAAAGAAATTTAAATGTTTGACTAGTCTTATATCAATCGAATCAAACTAATAAAAGGTTTACGGCTACATGATTATCAAATTTTACAAATACAGTATGTTTTGTTTTGCAAACAAAACTTTAGATAATATGACTTTTGATAGATCGTGGGGTTCGCATAATTTTATAACTTATAAATAGATAATACTAATAATAATAAATTAAGCTTTATTTCTTATAATTAGGAGGTTAATTGTATAAAAAATAAAAATATATATATTAGGTCGTAATTTTGAATTTATTATTAAGTTATTTTTATAAAAAATAAATTTTTTATCTACCTTTTTAATCCTCATATCATTTCTTATTACTTGCATTAATATTAGGGTTGGTAATCAAATCCGTACCCATTAAGTTTCCACTTGACCTAACTTTATAGAGTTTTTATTTTTTTTTTTTAAATCAAGTTTTGAGTCAAGCCAGGTATTTTTAAAAATAGTGGGATCGGGTTTTAAGCAAACCTGCTCTAACCTGACTTGATCCGATATATAAAATTTTTTATTATTTATTTAATTTTATACATATATATATTTTATATTTATATTTTAAAAAATAATATTTTATATTAAAAATTAATATTTTATTAATTTCAGGTCAGGTCGAGTTGATTGCAGGTTTAAACATATGCAAGTCGGGTTAGTTCGAGTATTAAGCTTATAAAGTTAGGTTAGGTTTGGGGTGAGCAAATATCTGTCTCGACTTAACTCGTTGCTTTCTCTAACCCATATCTTTTGTGGTTTACCTTTAAAAGTTTTGATCTCTCCTAAGTAAAAAAGTTCATTTCTCTTAATTAATGCATAGATAAGCCTATGTTTCACATGTGCAAATCATCTCAAATGACACTTTCTCATTTTTTTTTTTTTAAATTTGGACTACTATTAATTTTTCTCGAATCGCTTCATTTATAATTTTGTCTCTTTTAATCTTATTACACATCCATCTAAATATCCTCTTCTCAGTTATACTCAGTTTTTTCTCATATTGTTTCTAAACAGCTCAACACTTAATCCTATATAATGATGCAGGATTTAAATTTATTTTATACAACTTCGTTTCCAACTTTAAAAATATATTGCAATCACACAATGCACTAAACACAATTTGTCACCTCATCCACCCTGATTGAATCTTATTATTTACATCCCCTTTTATTTTAGCATTATTCTGAATAATTAATCTCAAATATAAAAAATAATTACTGTTTAGTACTACCTCACAATCTAAATTAATCACATTAGTAATCATTTTTTTATATTACTAAACTTACGTTCTATATATTCAGTTTTAAATATATTCAAATTAAAATCTTAAGACTCAGCATATGTTTCTATAATTCCAATTTCACATTAAGATCATCACTTCTTTTAGCCACTAAGAATATATCATCAACAAATAATAGGGATGACAATAAATAGTAAATAAATAGATATTTGTCATTATTCGATCCATTTATGTCAAATTTGAATAATTATAAATGAATAATTAACGAATTCGAATAAAAGATTTACTATACGTGACAAATTCGAAGCGAGTATGAATAGTATTTTTTGGATATCCAATATTCGAATCCATTTAAATTTTAATGAATTGTAATGGATATCTGAATCAGTTATTCATTAATATATGTAAATTTTATAAAATTTTATTCTTGTAGAAGATTCCGAGCCCTAAAAAATAATTTTTAATTATTATTAATTAAGAGTGAACTTGAATTTTAAATTAAATTATTATTTATTTTATATTTTAACAAAAAATTTAAATAAACGAATATTTTAATAGATTTGGATATTGAAACAGATAGTGTTTATTTAAATGGATTCGAATTTGGATAATAATATTAAACTTAAACAAATATTTAAATGAATTAAGATATTATAAATATTAAACATATTCAGATATAGATATCTTAAAATTATCGGATATCCGCTTCATTGTTATTCCTAACAAATAACATATATTATGGCACTTTATATTGAATATATCCAATGAACTTGTTTATAACTAATATAAAATATCTAATTATTAAATGGAGACACGATAAAATTATTAGATATAATGAAATTACTTTAATTGTATCAAATCATGATATTCAAATAGGTGTTATGTGGTTTCTTTTATATTAATCGCATCTAATAATGAGATTCATATTATTTATAATTTTTTATTGTAATATTATAATTAACTAATTATAATTAAAAATTATATAAAGATTTATTATTTAAAAGTGCAAACTTTGCCTAATATTTTTATAAACTCCGCATAATTTTAAATCATAATTGATTAATTATATTATAATAATTATAAGAAATATATTATCATTGGGGGTAACATTACATTTAAATGAAGCCTTGCTATTTGTTATTGGATATAAACACATATTTTGAAAATTAAGAATTAAATAATTATGTTAAATAAATAAATTAATTAAATTGTCAAATCAGACATGTGAGTGCCAGGCATACAATTATTGTTAGTTTCCAACAGTGCATGTGCATGATGTTCATGCACCTATGTTGCCACCACCATCTTTATTTTTCATATAAAAAGCAAATAAAATTTTAATTATGACCGTAATTTTTAAAAATAAATACTACATAATTCTACAAACCAAGAAATAACAAAAAATAATTAAATTTCGTCATGTAGAAGCACAAATTTCCAAAATGAAGTAAAAAACAAAAATTAATTACGGGGTGACCACATCTAATTTTCTAATAATAATGATAGTCCTTTTCTGTACGGCACTTTCCAAAACAAATTGGCCAAAATCCCAAAGGAACAAATATTGAACCACATACATATTAAATGAATATAAATACAAATATAAATCAACAAAATACTCATTTATGTTCTCAATTGATTATTACAAAATCTTCACAACTTGTTTTTATTTTATTTTTAACTTTCTCTTATTAAATAAAACAAATTAAAGAAATCCATTTCATATAAAATTTTAATTCTCTGTTTTTCTTTCTCGTATATTAAAAATATTTTTTCTTCCTCCTTTATCATTAATTAAAAAAATTAAAGTGTATTCAAATAATTTTTAAACAATTATAAATTATAGTACTAGGCAGTTATCATTTTCAAGGAAAAAGAAATGGTAGTCTTATTGGTAAATTTCTTAGAAGTGGGGCCATTAACCAAATCTAAGTGATTTATGATTCCCGGGTAATGGGCTTCTAAATGTTTCACCCAATTTTTTTTTTTTACACTATATCAATATTTTTTTAAAAAATACATGCATAATAAATATCAAATTTATCTTTTAATAAATTATAATTTTACTTTCTTTTTTCTCTTTTTTTCTTTTTCTTTTTTTCTCTTTCATCTTTTTTTCCTCTTATACTCAATTGAATTTGATTTTTTTTATTTTTATAAATCTATTTTTTAGAATACAAAATAAATTTTGAAAATTCATTTTTAAAAATTAAGATGTATTATAAAATATGAGATTTTTCAAAAATAAAATTTTAAGAATCTTAAAAATAAAATTTTGAAGCCTTAAAAGTTTCTCAAAAACGAAAATGAATTTTTGAAAACTTTAAAGGCATCTCTAAAATTGATTTTCAATAATTTTTAAAATTTTTTGAAAATATATTTCAAAGAATTGTAAAGGTTTTTTTTGAAAATTTATTTTAAAAAAAAATTAAATTCTATGAAATTTATTTCGTAAATCTTAACATATTTTCGTATGCATTTAAATAAAATAAAATAAAATAAATCTTAAAATCTTACTTTTAATTAATGGAAGACTTTATAAAAAATGTAATTTTGAAGTTAATTCGATGGATTTATGATTTATTAGAGAGAGAAGAAAAGAGAAGAAAGAAAAATGTTGAAGGTACGAAAAAAAATCAATTATTGAAGAATGGAATGTATTTGATAAAAAAAAAATTTTAATTTAAATTTAAAATGTATTTAATAGTGAAATGTAAAGAGCAAAATCCCTTGGGTTTTCTGCACACCCCGGGCCATAATAAAATCCAGATTTCAGAGTTTTCATTGACAACCTTTTACATTCTCAAGCAAATTTTCCATTTAGAAAAAATGAAGGAAAAAGAAAATCCAAATCACAAATTCTAGTTGCCTTTTTCAGCACTCAATCTCAAAGAAGCAATTGTTTTCACAATCCTTCCTTCCATTCTATTGTTTCACCCTTTAGGGTTGGATTAGATTATCAAAATCTTTCGAATTTATTTTCGAAGAATTGACACCATTGCTTTTATGATTTCACCTTTTCCAGTCCACAGCTTGATCAGGATTTTGATTCCTATCCAAATTTCTTCACTTTTCTTCACCAGAGCATCTTTCTTGTTGCTATTAATCTTGTTCCAGGCCTTTCCCTTGCCTTCCAGTTCTTCACAATTCACCTCTAAAACATCAAATCTTTGTCACAAAAACCAAAAACCCAAATCGCAAATACCCTCAGAGAACATCATGAGAATTCACCCATTGCCCAGGAAAAGAAACATCACTATCCAATATGAGATGAACCCAAGAACCACAAGGTCCCAAGCTGAGACCTTGTTAACTGGCGGGTCCCATAAGAAGCTTCGGCGGCTGCCTCACATCTTTAGCCGCGTCCTGGAACTGCCTTTCAGATCGGATGCCGACGTGGCGGTGGAGGAAAGCCCTGACTGTTTCAAGTTCGTTGCTGAAACGGATGGGAGAATCGGCGACGTTGTCAGGGCTCATATGGTGGAAATCCATCCTGGGGTTACTAAGATTGTGATAAGGTCGAATAGTTTGGTGGATTTTAGTTCGTTGGATGATTTGGAGCTTGACATGTGGCGGTTTAGGCTGCCGGAGACGACGCGACCAGAGCTGGCTAGTGCGGTTTACGAGGATGGGGAGCTAATTGTGACGGTGCCGAAGAGAGGGGAAGTGCAGAATTTGGAGGAAGGAGTTGGTGGAGGTGAAGGGAATGGGGAGTTTAGAGGAGGTATGGGAAATGGTAATAATAATAATAATAGGCTTGTTCTTGTACAGTAAAAACGATAGTATATTTGCTTTGTTTTTTTAATTGCATGATATTTTCATTTTAGTTATTGTATGGTTACCTTTTATTATTCAATCAAATCAAGAATTGTTCTTCTCTTGCATGATGGGCATGATGAAAGTTTTGGTTTGATATTGTTTCCTTGGCATGATTTTGATGAATTTTATTGGGGAAGTTAGATGATTCCTTTGGCATGATCTTGATGATTTTTTTTTTTTTTTGGAGGATTTAGCTGGGTTAGTAACTTTCAGCAAAATAGTTGTTTTATATGCTTGTTTGTACATATTAAGGCTGCTTATGGTGCATTTTGTTTCTTGAGGCCAAGAAAAGGTTTAGGATTTTGGTATGTTCATAGGAATGTTGCTTAGAATAAGTTATTATTTGAAAGATGCTCATAAACATTTTTGTGGATTTTTTTTTGTTTACTATGTTGTTTTTCCATAGAAACGGGAATCGACATAAATCGATCTAAATGTGTGCTTGATTGAAGTTGGTTCTTTTCATTTCTCATCCCATGATTAGGCAAATGGTGAGCAATGAAAGGCCTAGCAGAGTGGCCCCAATATCAGTGTTTTTGTTTTGTATCCTGTTTTCATCATATGAAATCTGTCTATTGATTTGTCAAGAACTAATAATTTATTTTTAGAATAAAGATGAAAATTATTTGCTAATTTTACTTTCTTGTTATTTTAACATTTCCTGGTAAATAATCAAAGAACAAATATGTTACATGTTTGTCAACATTACAAGGTAGTGATTGCCTAAATGATTACTTTCCAGTCTTTGTCCTAGAGATTCATGGTATTTTACGTGTCTGCATTTTCTTGTTTCAGCTGAAATTCAGCCATAAACATTGTAAAGCAAAATCATATTTTGTGTGCTGATATTGAGAATTGGTTCCTTCTTACTTTGTGGTTAAGAATATATGCTTCTGGTCCACTTGGTTTAGGTAAAAAGGCCATCGAATCTTGTACCAAAGGGTTTCATTTTTTGCCTTGTGATTTTGGTGATTTAAATATGCCTTCTAGCATATCAAGCTCTTGCAAAGTAATGATAATCTTTATTATCTTGCGTCTTTTTTATTCATTCATTCTCTTGATATTATGATGAATCTTTTTGTTGACATCCTTTTTTCTTGAAAGAAAAATTAAACTCCATCTCTCTCTTATCCTGTTAGACCTGCTGATTCATAATGTCAACTTTCTCTGTCTTTTTGGCTATCCAAATAGACAATTGGACATCTTTATCACTTTGTGTGGAAGATTTGCTTGTCATATCTTGTTCATCTCGTTTCATACCGGAAATGATGTTTAAACTCTGTTTCTCCTGCAGTGTTCCATTTCTATGTATGATTGTCACTGGTTGCTGAACCTGTCATCTTAATTTACTGCAACACTTTCCAAAAACTTTTCTCTATCATACACGACCTATTCCCAAATTGACATGAACCATCTTTCTAGCCTCCCACAAAGGGTCAGTTTCAACTATTCAGAATATCTTTTAGCTGTGGTCATGCCTGTTGGCTTACTATTCAGGCATCCATCTCTTAGGACGGAAGCTTTAGGTCCAAGGTTCAATTTCCACATGTTCACAAGCCCTTGAGGTTGGGTGGGGGGTGGGGAGGAGCTGAGAATGAGATTTGATGACGAGATTTGATAAATTAAAATATGATATGATGATATGATAATATAATACGAAAAAAGATAAAAATAATACGATTTAAAATTTTAAAAAAATGAATTTAACAAAAATTAAAAAATTATATTTTTGTATTTTTGATTTGTGATATAATTTTCATGTAAAATATAAAATGAATATACAAATTGTTAATGTTTTATTCAATGTGAATATACAAATTGTTAAGATAATGGTATGCTTATCAACAGCAAATGCTGTTCCGAAAAATTGGACCTCCTTTTTTTTTTTTGTTGGAGGGATTTATTTCCAATCATTTTTCTTGGTGGGGATGCTTTTGGGGGTTGCAGTTGTGGTGTGACTAAAGGTAGATAGATTCCTTCACAATTATTTTGAGAATGTTGATCATCCTTGACGCCCGCCAATCATGGCTGAATCGAGAAGGAAGAAGGTCCCATTCCAGCCTCTGATACTACCCCTAATTGCTGCACTTCTTAATATCAAAATAATGAATTAGTTGTCAAAGCCCATGTGAAAATTTTCACCACAAATCAAGTTCTAGCTGGTTTCATCATAACCCAGAGTGGCATTTACTTCTTTGTCAATGATTAACAGCAAAAAATGTGACTATTAAAAGAAAAAAAAGGTGTATGTTTTAAAAGAAAATAAAATAAAAAGAATATATGAAAAAATAAAAATCAAATTCCCTACGCAACGTTGTTGACTGGCAAGCAATGGGACAAAGACACCCGGTAGTTTTGCATATGACTAATAACAATGGTTTCCTAGGGAAAAATAACAAAGAATACAGTGTCTAATCAAGGCCAAATCTTGAAGATGAGATTGTAATTTACTCTTGTTAAATGGTAATATATGTTATTTTTTTCTATGAGTAAATTACTTTTTTAGTCTTCAAAGTTAGGAACACATCATTTTAGTCTTTACAATTTAAAAAATAACTTATTTATGTTTGTATTTTCAATATTGTAACAGAGATGGTTGTTTTGTCAATATTTTTGTTAAGTTTCAAGTGAAAACACATGTTTGCCACAGGAAAAAAACATGTCACCACCTGACGTTCATGTGGAATTTTTATTCTTTAATGTTAATAGTCATAATCCAAACAGATTATCAACAAATAATTGATTCAAGTGATAAATAAAATGTTTTCTTCACTTGTTATTTAAATTTAAAATGCTAAAAGACTATAAAATGATAATTTTTTAGAAATCCATTAGACTCGACCTAAATAACCTTACTTGAATGGATTTAGGATAGAAAAGTATTGGACAAAACTAAAAAATCCTTAACTGCTTAATAAAAAAATTTCCTAAGAGAGTTAGTGGCTATAGGAGATGACTATTTAAGGAAGGACTTGTTTGTTATACGTGTGTGATGCACATGTAATTTTTATTTTAAAAAATTTAATTAAATAAATAATTTTTTTGAATATTATGATAATAATGATAAATACTATTAATTTAATTTTGAATTTGATATAATATAAATAAAATTTGATAAGTTTTGATAGAATTTTATTCAAAATTTGAATTTTCTTATTAATTTTTTATTGAATAAGTTCATGATAAATTTATTTTAGCCTTTCTAGATGAAAGTCTTGACTTCATTTTTGCTAGTAACCAAGGTTCAAGCCCTAAAAACTTCAAATATATATAAAAAAATCAATTACTAACAATTAAGTTATCATTGATTTACTACTATGATATCAATAATTTACTATTAAGCTATTAATGATTTACTACTAAATTATAAATGATTTATTATAAATTGTTGATGATTTGAATGATTTACTACTAAATCGTTGAAGATTTACTACTAAGTTACTAATTTTTTCATAAAGTTATAATTGATTTACTATTAATTTATCAATGATTTATTATAAAGTTATCAATAATTAACTATTAAATTATCACTAATTAACTATTAAGTTATCAATGATTTATTATTAAGTTATATTGATTTACTATTAAGTTATATTGATTTACTTTTAAATGTCCAATGATTAACTACTAGTTATTATTATTTACTGCTAAGTTTATCAATTAATTACTATTAAACTCAAATAGATTTACTATTAAGTTATCACTAATTTATTATTAAATTATCATTGATTTATTATTAAGTTATTGCTTATTTTTTTATTAAGCTATCATTGATTTAATAATATGTTATTATACATTTATAAAAATGAAATATGGAGTTTAAAAAGTTCACTATATGAGATAATTTTCCTTTTATATAATAACATTATTATTTTAGAATTTAATTACTAAATGTTTTTATTGAATATATTTATGGTACACTTATCCTAGTCTTGCAAGATGAAAATTTTGTCTTTATTTTTGCTAGTAATCGAGGTTCAAACCTAATAATTTCTAACTATAAAAAAATTATCAATGATTGACAATTAAATTATCATTAATTTACTACTATGTTATTAGTGATTTATTGTCAAGTTATCAATGATTTACTATTAAATTATTAATGAATTAGTATAAATTTATGAATTATTTACCATTAGGTTATGAATTATTTACTATTAAGTTACGAATGATTTAGTATTAAGTTATGAATGATTTACTATTAAATTATTGATGATTTACTACTAAGTTATTGATGATTTATTATAAAGTTATGATCAATTTATTACTAATTTATCAATGATTTACTAAAAAATTATCAATAATTAATAAATTTATTACTAAATTATCATTAATTTGTAGCCAAATTATTAGTAATTTACTATATGTTATTAGTAATTTACTACTAAATTATAATAATTTACTATTGAATTATTAATGATTTACTATTATATTATTATATATATTTATTACTATGTTATTATTGATTTACTACTTAAGTTTTGATTATTTACTACAAAATTATTATCGATTTACTATTAAATTATCCATTATTCACTATTAAATTATCGTTGATTTATATTAAATTATTTATGTTTTACTATTAAATTATTGATTATTTATTATTAAGTTACACTATTTACTTTTAAATTTTCAATGATTAACTATTAAAATATCAATTATTTACTATTAAGTTATGTTGATTTACCACAAAGTTATTTATGATTTCTTAGCATCAATTAATTATTATTAAATTGAAACTAATTTACTATTAAATTACCATTGATTTATTACTAAGTTATAAATAATTAACTACTAAATTATCATTTGTTATTTTTTAATAAGTTATCTTTAATTTACTACTATGAGTTATGTATTTACTATTATGTTATAATTGATCATTTATTACTAAGTTATTATATACTATTATGTTACTATTGATTTATTACTAAATTATCAATTATCGACTATTGAAATATCATTAATTTATTATTAAGTAATCACTAATTTGGTATTAACTTATCTATGATTTACTATTAAATTATCACTAATTAACTATTAAATTATTGATGATTACTACTAAGTTATGTTGATTACTTTTAAGTTTTCAATTATTAATTATAAATTATCTATTATTAAGTTATCAATTAATTACTAAATTATCAATTATCAATTATTAATTACTAGATTGAAGCTCAAAGACTTGAATTAAACAAAAAGGGGATGAATTGGTTAATTATAAATTTTAAGAATTTGAACACCAATTAACACAATAATCACAAATATTAATTTCTAAACAAATAAACATAGTATATAAGCACAATATAAACAACTTGAAAAAAAGGTAGAGTTGGAGAATCAAACATTGGTGTTTATAGAGGTTTGGTCATTTCTTATGGTATCTATGTTCTCTCTTTTAGCCTTACTTGCCAAGGAGTCCAATCTACTATAAGTTGAATGTTACAACCTAGCTTTTCAAAGTTCCATACAATCAACAACACGATCTGTTAAGGGTTATCCTCCCCCTTAAACTCACAACCTCACAATACAAGTTCTAAAGTGTTTTTGCAAACTCAGGGAACCTCTCTAAGGTTGTGTGTTTGCTAATTTGAAGTACAAATCAAAATTATAAAGGATATCAAAAGAGAAATAAATACAAGATTGAATGTTTGCACTTTTCTCATAACAAAATGCTCTTTACTGCTTGGAGAAAATGGTGAATGAAAGCAATAAGTTTCCTTAATTCTTGATAGCTTCAATCTAGTAAAAGACCTCTTTTTATATGTAGAGAATGGATGAAAGCTGTTGGTTTCGTTAATGGTTGAAGCCTCTGTAAATCAACAAGAAAATGACTTTTTAAGCTTGTTAGGGCCGAATCGATCGATTTTTTTTTAGAGGGGATTGATTGGTTTTGGCTTTGCAAGCCAAAACGCATTCATTTAAAACATGACCAAATGAATCCTGTATGGGCACCAATCAATTCGTTAGCATGGTGATCAATCCCCTAGGTTGGGTGATCAATCCCTTTTCTTATTTTTGACACGAATTTTGCTTCTAATAAAAAAATCAATTAATCCTTACAAGAGGGGATCGATTGGTTTTCATTAAAATTCCATGAGACAACCTATTGGGCAAAAAATCAAATGATTTTTTTGAGGAAGAGATTAATCTTTTCTATGCAATTTTGGCCAATTTTGTTTTTAAACTATGGGAGATGAATTATTTTTATTAAAACACATTTTTGACTAGATAAAAAGCTAGAAAAATATTCAAATTATGTTCAAATTAATTTAATTTAATTTTAGCAAATTTTTGTTGTCATTTCAAAATACTTTATCAACTCAAGGCTAACAATCTCTCATTTTTTGATATGACAAAACCAATAGATTAAATTTGCTTTGAAAACATTTTTTAAAGAAAAAAGCTCTCTCTAAATATAAGCATGATCAACAAAAAATTAAAGGGCCATTTTTCAATAAGCTTTCAACAAGAATTAAGCACAATATAATTTCAAAAGCATTTATAAGATATAAACACAAGCCAAATATCAATTATTCATTGAAGCATAAGTTCCCCTTTTTGTTACGCTAGAACCATATAAGCAAATATAACAATTTAGCAAATTTTCATAATACATAAACTTTTCCTCCTTTTTGTCATAGCAAAAAGGAACCAATATCATCGATTCAATCCCCACAAAATTAACTTGCTCAATCAATTCAAGGCAACAATATCATTTAATCTCAATACTGTAGCCCACCATAAGAACATAATATCAAGAATTAACATAATCATAATATGAACACAATAGCAACTTCATAGGAACACAATATCTTAAGACCACATAATCAAGCACAATATAATATAGAAAGATGTTCATACCATTAAAGAAAAATATGCAAAGTGACAATGTTGATGTTACAATAAAATTTATCTTTAATAAAATTAAAACTTAAAAAGATATAAATATAGGAAAAACAATTTTGCTTGGCATTAATGATAGATCAAGATGGAGAAGGATAAGGAGGAAAATGATGAAAATACTACTCCATTTGCTTTTGTGTAGTGCTGGTTTGTCCAATTTTAGTCCTTACTTGTTGAACTTGTGAAACTTACTCATTTTTGGTTACTTGCATGTTTTCCAATCTAGAGTTCATATCCCAACCAATGAGTATAAATTGTTTATTTGAGTTATAAGAATTTGCAAAGCTTTTTAGGTATCAAATGGTGGACTAGAAAGCCTTCTTGTAGAATATCTTATGGAACATCTTGTGAAACATCTTGAACCTCATGCTTTTCTTTATACTCAATTCAAATTTCATTTTCCTAATATACACACCAGCAACATTTTGAGTATATCCCATTTTATGAAGTGTATGAACTCCAACAAAACTAGTAAGATCGAATACAATCATTCTATCACTTCTAGTATTAATGCCCAACCTCTTAAGTAGATTGCTAATGACTACCCCATATACCAAGGTGTAATTCCTATTTTGAACAACCCTCATCATATCATTGAAAATGAAGTACATGAGATTGGATTTCTCCTCATGTTTTAATCTTATACATTCACCAATAATCTTGCTTCCTAATGGTGGAGTATTAGATTCCAAAGGGTGCTCATAAATGTGTGACTATGAGATGAAGCAATCTGTCATGCATAGACAATATAGAAGCTTGAGTTAGAGCAATCCTCAAATCATCATTTTCAAAAATACCTTGAGCTAATCCAAGTATATCACACTTAGTGTTTGTATCTCCATTTTTATCTAGTACAAATGCCTCAACCAATAATTGTTTATCCATTATAATTTTTTTACCCATTAGATATGTTATAAATTTATTAGTATAATACTTATTTCCATGTCTATCAACATTAATACAATTTGCATTATTATAGAATACCCTAACTAGATTCTCAAAAATAATTCCATCAATGCTAAAATAGTTTATCCAACCACATTTCTCAAAAACATATAAATATGAAAATTCAATGGATTTGAGGAAATCAAATTAATTACCCTTTCTTGCTTGATTTTTCTATAAGCAAAATAAGTATCATATCTCTCATTTGCTGCAGGGTTTTCAAAATTTTGGTTGAAGGAAGGCTTGATTGATGAGTTAAAGGCTCCTTTTGGTGGATTTCTCTTTATGGCAAGTGGGGGTCTTATTTTAGATGCTATGAAAGAATTGGAATTTTGGATATGAGAAAAATAGGTAGGCTTTAGAGAAATTGATGGAGGAAATTAAGGATGTAAATGATAGGAAGTAATATATTTTTATGAAAAGCAAGAAGATTGAATAAAAGATAGACTTTGAGAGAGAAAACAAAAGGAGATCAAAAAATTAGAGAGAGAAACGTTAGGGATGAATTTTGTGGTGATTTTGAAACTTTTAAAGAAAGATTTTGCAAAACAATGAATAAGGAAGATGAAATTTACAAGAAATTTCATTTGAAAAGAGTGATCTTTGAGAGAAATTAAGTCTTGAATGTTTAGGGTTTGAGAGGAGCTAGGATAGAGAAGAATGAAGAGTTAGGCTTGGCTAGGTTATTTTGAGAAGAAGTAGAAAATGTTATTCAAAACGGGGCATTTTAATGATGCAAACCTTGGATTGATCAATTGGGTCTTTAAGGGATCAATTGGGTCACGTTCTTCCCAGGTTTTTTTCTTTTTTGCTATGGGTTGAATAAGCAATTGATCTAATCCTTCAAAGGGTTGATCGATTTTCATGCAGACATTTTTTTTTAAATAGGATAAAAATGATTTTTAAAAAATTTATACAATATGATCATTTTAAAAAAATTAAATAATCACAAACATAATCATAATTAACAAGTTAACACAAATATATCAAAATAAATACACATTTGTTCAAACAAAAGCATAGATATATCAATTAATCAAGAATTGTATTTCAAAGAGCATTTATCAAACCAAGTTCACCTCTAATTGTGCAAAATCTATCTCTATCAAGAGGTTTTATAAAACTATTAGCTAATTGATGCAACGTATTAGCATATTCAAGCACAATGTCACCATTTTGAACATGATCTTTAATAAAATAATGCCTAATTTCAATGTGCTTGGTTCTTAAGTGTTGAATTAGATTTTTTGTGAGATTAATGGCACTAGTATTATCACATTTAATGGGAATGTGTTCCATGGTAATTTCAAAATCCTCCAATTGATGTTTGATCCAAAAAACTTGAGCACAACAACTACTAATTGCTAAATATTCGACTTTGGTTGTGGATTGATCAACATTATTTTGTTTCTTGGAAAACCATGATATAAGCATATTCTTAAATAATTAACAAGTATCAAAAGTACTCTTTCTATAAATTTTACAACCATTAAAATCCGCATCAGAATAAGTATATAAAGTAAAAGATAATCCTTTTGGATACCATAATCATAAAGTAGGGCTGTCTTTAAAGTATTTAAAAATGCGTTTAACAAGTAAATGTGATTCTTTAGGTAATGATTGAAATCTAAAAGTACACACTAAAAATTATATCGGGTTTACTTACAATAAGATATAGAAATGAACTAATCATAAACTTATATAATTTAGTGTCAACATTTTACCTTTTTCATTATTGTCAAGCTTTGTTAAAGGAGTTGATTGTGGCTTTGAATCTTCCATTCCAAAGCTTTGGAGCAAGTCCTTGATGTATTTGGCTTGATTGATTAAGGTACCATATTTTGTTTGCTTTACATGTAACCTAAAAAAAAATGTAAGCTCTCCAATCATGTTCATCTCAAATTCACCTTGCATTGTTTTAGCAAATTCTTGACAAAGAGATTCATTAGTAGCACCAAAGATGATATCATCAACACATACTTGCATAATGAGAATGTCCATTCTTTTTGTTTCAATAAAAAATGCAATATCAACCTTTCCTCTATTAAAACCATTTTCAATAAAAAAATTTTGACAATTTTTCATGCTAAGCTCTAAGAGCTTGTTTTAAACCAAACAAAACTTTTATCAATTTGTAAACATGATTTGAAAATTGAGGATTTTCAAAATCGAAAGGTTGTTCTACATATACTTCTTCATTTATAAAATAATTTGGAAATGCACTTATGACATCCATTAGAAAAAGTTTGAAATCGTTAAAATATACAAATACAAGTAACATCCTAATGGCTTCTCACCTTGCAACTAAGACATAAGTTTTATCATAATCAATTTCTTCTTCTTGACTATACCCTTGAGCTACTAACCTAGCTTTGTTTCTAACAACATTGTCATGCTCATCTAATTTATTCTTAAAAACCCATTTGGTACCTATAATAGGATGATCACTAGGTTTAGGTACAAGGTTCCATAATTGACTTCTTTTAAATGGGTTCCATTTTTCTTACATAGTAAAAATCCAATGATCATCTCCTAAAACTTGCTTCTTTTAAATTAGTTAAACTTTTCTTGCATAGCAAAAATCCAATGATCATCTCTTAAGACTTTATCTATGTTCTTAAGTTCAATATGAGAAAGAAAAGTAACACAATTACACATGTAAAAAGATCTAGTTCTTATCCTTTGAGATAAATCACTAATAATCTCATTATCTTTAACATGCCTTCTTTCTCCATTGTGATTAGGTTCATGCTCTATTTGTTGTGGTTCCTCTAGAAATCCATCATCGACTTCTTCATTGTTCTCTTCATTGTCATGTGATGCATCATTGATATGTTCTTGAAGTATTCCTACATCATCATCAAGAGATACCTTTCTCGGAGAAAGATTAGACTTAAAAAAAATAACATTATGGATTTTTCAACAATCAATGTTTATTTATTAAAAACTCTATAAGCTTTTTAATTCAAAGAATATCTTAGGAAAATGCCTTTATCACTTTTGTTATCAAATCTTCTAAGGTTATCTTTTTCATTGTTAAAAACAAAACATTTGCAACCAAAAGGATGAAATAGCTTATATTAGGCCTTTTTCCTTTAAAAAATTCATAAGGAGTTTTCTTCCAAATTGGCCTAATCATAATTCTATTTATAATATTTACAGTTTCTACCCAAGAATATCTAGGTAAATTATTTTTACAAAGCATAGTTCTAGCCATTTCTTCCAAAGTTCTATTCTTTCTTTCTACTACCACATTTTATTGAAGAGAACTAGGAGCAAAAAAATTATAGCTAATACCATTTTCACTACAAAACTCATTAAAGCCAAGGTTTTCAAACTCTTTTTCATGATCACTTCTAATTCTAGAGATTGAATATCTTTTTTCATTTTGAATTTGTTTGCCAAAATTAATAAAATTTTCCAAAGCTTCATTCTTTGAATGCAAAAAGAGAACTTATATATATCTAGTAAAATCATCAACAATAACAAACCCATATTGTTTACCACTAAGGCTCATTGTCCTAAAAGACCAAAAAGATTAATATGAAATAGTTGAAGTGGTATAAAGGTTGAAAACAATTCTTGGTTTTGAAATACACTTTTCTATGTTTTCCTTGAACACATGCATAAAAAGCCTTGTAATTTTCAAATTTCAATTTTGGTAAGCTAACAACTAAATTATTTTGGGAAAGTTTTGAATTACATGCATATTTGCATGCAAAAGTCTTTTATGCCAAATCCAATTTTCATTTTCTTTTTGAACCATAAAACAAACATTTTTAGAAGACAGATCATTCAAATGCACCACATAAACATTTCCTTGGCAATGTCCACCAAAAACTAGTTTGTTAGTCTTTATATCAATTACTTGACAACATTTGGATTCAAACAAAACTTTAAGTCTTTTATTACACAATTAACCAATGCTAAGTATGTTATGCTTGAGTCCTTTCACAAGTAAAATATTTTCAATAATAGTTGAAGAATTGCTACCAATGGAGCCAATTCTTTCATTTTGGCCTTTGAAGTTATCTTTAAATGTAACATTTCCTCCACTTTTAGGTGACCTTGAATTGAGTCTTATCTGTAGTTATATGTTTTAAGCATCCGCTATCAAGGTACCATGGATTGTTCTTGCTTGAAATTACCTTATAGCAATGTTCATCCTCCTACAAAAAGATAATAAAAATTTTGTTTTAGGTATCCAAATTTTTTTGGGTCCTTGAAAGTTAATGTTTACAATTTTTGTGCTTTTGGGAATCCACTTCATCCTAGTAACTTCATCTGAAGATGTGCTAACTCATTTTGGAATCCATACACTGCTAATGAGTTTACCTCTATAAGTGATTTTCTTTAAGGAGCAAAATTGTATAGAATGACCTAATTTATGATAATATGCATATGTACTAGATGAGTTATTTGGTTTAACAAGAAAATTTTTCAGATGAGATTCTTTATTATCACCATTGTAACCTAATCAATATTTATCAAAGAAAAGCTCTTTGTATTTCAAGCATGTCATAAGTTTTAGATGTCCCACATAAAATCTAGAAAAAAAATTATGCAAATTCACATTTTTCTTAGTCAAATCATCAACCTTCAATTTTAAAACCTTGATTTCCTTCTCTAATTCATTTTTAGCGTTAATCAAAGATTCATTGACTACTTTCAACTTAAAAATTGTTTTTCTATGGCTCATGTTCATGCTTTCATATTCTATAACTAATTCATCAAATGCATCTTGTAACTCATTAAAAGTATAAAAATTTAAATCATTTGAGTTAGAATTTACCTTAGATTCATCAAGAGCCATGACATAAGTTGGCTACTTCCTCATCATCATCATCATTGGAGAAGTCACTATCACTCTATATAGCCACCATTGTTTTCTTCTTTGGCCTTATTACATTTTGTTTCTTTAACAAAGGATAATCAAAGTTGATGTGGCATGGTTTGTTGTATTCATAGTGCACCACTTAATCTTTATCTTTTTTACTTGATTCTCCTTTAATGAACTCCCTTTGTGGCTTTCTTTTAATGGAAAACTTGTTCATTTTCATAAATTTCTTGAACCTCTTTGCAAACATAGCCATATTTTTTTTTATTTTCATTTTCTTCATTGCTTTCCTCGTTTTCCTGTTGGATATTTGATTTTAGAGCAATACCACCTTTTTTTTATTGGTTTTGGCACCGTTTGAGCTTTATCTCAAAAGCAAAGAGAGAGCCTATAAGTTTATCTAAAAAAATTGTATCAAGGTCTTTAGATTCTTCAATTGCCATCACTTTTGCCTCCCAACTCTTTAGTAAGCTATTTAAGATCTTTTTCACCATTTTCACATTGGAATTTATCTTTCCAATAGCTTTTAAACCATTGATGATGTCGGTAAAATGGTTGGACATCTCACTAATAGTTTCTTCTAATTTCATTTTAAAGAGCTTATAATAATGAGTAAGCATCCCATTTTTGGTCTCCTTGACTTGATTTGTGCCTTCATGGGTAATGGCCAACTTATCCTAAATTTTTTTTGCATTTTTATACAAAGAAACTCTATTATGCTTAATAGGATCCATTACACAAAATAATGTGTGCATTGCTTTTGCACTAAGTTGTACTATCTTCAGATCATTAGTATCCTTTTCACTTTTTGCTTAATCATATTTCTATCATCCACCATTTTCATTAAAACTTGAAGACCATTGATAATAACTCTTCATACTTCATAGCATTAGCTTGAATGAACAATTTCGTTATAATTTTCTAATATGAGTAATTGTCACCAATAAGGAGAAAAGGTCTTATAATGGAATGACTTTCACCACCAAGAGATGTGGTAACCGTTTCATTTGCCATGAGACATATTTTTTGTTGCTATCCATTCATCACAATACTTTTTTGAGCCATTTAGAATCACTCTTAGGTTATTTAGACCTACGAAAATAGAGTATTAGCTCTAATACCAATCATTAGCTTAAAGACTTAAATTAAACTAAGATGGAGGTGAATTAGTTAATTATAAATTTTAATAATTTAAACACCAATTAACACAATAATAACAAATACCAATTTCTAAACAAATAAACACAATATATATCATAATATAAACAATTTCAAATGTAAAAAGGTAGAGTTGAAGAATCAAACATCAATATTTATAAAGGTTCAATCTTTTTCAAGGTAATTACATCCTCTCTCTTAGCCTCACTTGCCAAGGAGTCTAATCCACTATGTGTTGAATGTTACAACCTAGCTTTTCAAAGCAGTATACAATTGACAACATAATCTTTTAAGGATTATCCTCCCCCTTAAACTCACAACCTCACAATACAAGTTTTGATGTGTTTTTGCGAACTCAAGAAACTTCTTTAAGGTTGAGTGTTTGCTAATTTGAAGTACAAATCAAAGTTATGAAGGATATTAAAAGAAAAATAAATACAAAATTAAATTTTTTACATTTTTCTCACAATAAAATACTTTTTAATGCTTGGAGAAGATAATAGATTGAAGCAATAAGTTTTTTTGATTCTTGATAGCTTGAATTTGGTGAAAGATCTCCTTTTATATGTAGAGATTGGAAGAGAGCTATTGGTTTCATTTAATTCTTAAAGCCTCTACAAATCAATAAGAAAATATGACCTAATCTAGAAATGAGAACCAAAATGGCCTAAGTTGCTTAGTAAGAGTAAAACTATCTTTTCACGTGGTAAAAGTGGATATCTTCATGTAAGGACAAGATGAAATGTAGGGGTGATTTAGGCTATTGGATTGAAGAAGCACTCATTCAATGGTTCATATTCATAATCTTGACCACCAAGTTTGGCATAAAAGGATAAATTGATTTCATCTATTGGATGATTTTAATCTATGGGCTAAGACTAAAGATCCATAATTATGAAGAAAATTGAAGGACACATTTTCAACCCTTAGATTAAATTGCTTTGATTTAATGGATTACATTTCAAGCCTTGGTCATCAAGTTCTGAAAAAAAAGACAATTTAATCTTTTCTCTTGATGAAGTTTAATCTAATGGTAGGATAAAAAGTGCATAAAGAGAAAGGAAATTGTAAGACACATTTTCAATACTTGGATTAAAGTGTTTTGATCCAATAGCCTTCATTAAGTCTTTCATCATTAAGTCTTTGTAGGAAAATGCCAAATAAATCTTCTCTTTTAGATGAGCATTGATCTAATGGCTAGAAAAAAAGAAAGATTTATGAAAAAGAAAGCTTGAGGGCTAACGAATGGATTCTTCTCTCTTGATTATTATAAAAGAAAAGTGACACCATTCTTGGAAAATAAGAGGAGAAAATTTTTGGTGAAAAAAGCTAAGGTGGCTTTTTTCATTCATTCTTTCATTTTTTTCATAATGTAATTTTATTCTTCCATACATGTAGTTCTTACTTGGATATATATCTTAATATCTTTATGATATTAAGGCTTTGTGATTCCTTGTGTTTTTGTGAATAAAATGTTCTCTAGCTTTTTCATTTTTGGTAGTTTTTTAAGTATTTGATAAAAATCTTTTGGTAATAAAAAGTTATTTTATAAATATGTTTTCATGTGTTCGATGCGTGTCTAATCTATGGATGGATTTCCTTCTTGCTTGGTTTTGGGTAGTATTTACATTTCCTTAAATGTTTTCTAACTATTTGACAAAAGTTTTCAAAACAAAAAAAAAAAAATTATGTTGTAAATATGTTTTCTAAGTGTTTGATGAAATTTTCTAAATAAAAGTAGTATTTTAGAAATGTTTGTTAAGTGTTTGATGAAAAGAAAATGAGTTTTAATGGAATGGTGTCTAATGACTAATGGAAGGATGAATTGCCAACACAAGGTTCCAATGACGACTTAGGGGGTTTTGACCAAGGTATTGTCCCTTGCTTGGCGCTTTGATTTTCATATGCTTAATATTAGTGATTGCTAAGTGTTTGTTATTTTGTTCATGTCATGTTAGTCATGTTAGTGTAATGCCATGTATCATGGTAGATTAATTTCATGCATTAAGTTAGTATCATATTTAATATAGTAATTGTCATGCTTTTTTAGCCATGTTCACTTACATATTGATCTTTAATTAGGGTATGAAATCACGATTATTAAACTTGCTTCTAAAGTCCCACTAGATATAGGGATTTGTGAGGATGTTTAGTAATTATGATTTTCAAAATTCTAAACCTACCCAAAACCCTAATCCATCTCTAAAACCCTAACCCTAGGTCAAACCCTTAGCCTTAACTAAACCTAAATCCTAGATCAAACCTTAAATAGTGTGTCAAACCCCAGGCCTTAACCTTAGGTCAAATCCTAAACCTTAACCAATGGAGTCACCAAGTTGTTGCAATGTGTGAGTCCAGGAATCTTACTACAGGACGAAGATTTTAAAATATCAAAATAGGGAATCACTATCAACCTTTTTTGGTAGATGTGATTGGATATGTAAAAATTTATTTTTTTAATAAAACGTTAAAACTAGTTTAAAGTTGATCAAAAAGATAAATTTGATATTTGAAATCAGAGATGGGTTCAGGAGTTAGGTTACGCATGAGGAAATATTAACAATTCCATAACATTTGTTAAAAAAAAAACCAATTAATCACATGTTATCCTTGAGTTTTGATAACAATGGTCTTAACTTTAATATTCAAAGTTAATTCTTTGAATTTAATTTATTTTCGTAAAATCTCATTTTTTATTTATTGAAAATGTAAATTATTTTATTTTGAATTAAAATGAAAGCTTTTGATATCGTAACATTTTTTAAACTCTTATATTTCTAGGCAAAATTTCAATAATATTTTTTTACTCTGGGATTTCCATTATGATCCATAAAAAAAAATTAATATTCTCTATTAAAATTAATTGTTGATAATTTCACCTATATCTAGGCAAGATATCAAGAATTATTTTACTTGAAATATTATCATATTTTATTTCTAAAACATCTTTTTTTTTTGAAACATTTAAAAAAAACTCACATGAAAATGTAAATACATGGAAATGTGATTTGGATTAGGGTTTGGGTCAAAATTTAGGTATGGAAATGCTTTGTTGGGGGTTTTGGGGTTTATAACAAGTTTAAAGTTTTGTTTAGGATTTAAGTGTAAGGTTTCGACTAAGGTCTAGGTTTAGGGTTTAAGGCTAGAGTTAGGCTTAAGGTTTAGGTTTGGGGTTTAAGTTTGGGTCTAAGTTTAGGGTCTAAGTTTATGGTTTAGTTTTAAGGTTTGACCTAGGTTTAGGTTTGACCTAGGGTTTAGGGTTTTAATGTGTAAGCAATGCATGACAAAAGCTTATGACATTTAAATGCTAATTCTACAATTGAACTATATGCAAATTATGAATGCAATTAAGTTGCCATGCAACTACATGGCTAAAGTAATTACACAAACACTAAACCAACTAAATAAGCATAAGAAAAAAAAAATACTAACTTTGTACAAGCGAACAACTACAAAACATGATGAGAAGGGGAATGAAGATTTCGACCAAGCATTGGGAATGCTTTAATGATTATTACAATGTCGTTAGAACTTATATCAAACACTTAGAAAACATAATAAAAGAACCTTTTATTTCATCAAACATTTTAGGAAAACACCATTCCATTAAATCTCATTTTCATTTCATTAAAGACCTAACAAACATTTAATTTCATACTTACATGTTTGAAGAATTTTTATCAAACATTTATCAAACATCTAGAAAACTGCCTATTATTGTTAGCTGAATTTTTATCAAATACTTGAAAAACTAAAAAAAATTAAAGCAAGCATTTTATTCATCAAAAGCATGATAAAGATATGATTTAATAAATCAAACAAGATTAACATAAGATCAACTCATCATAAACACATAAAAACCAAGAATCAAAGTATAGTATTTGAAACACTTACTTGTCAAATTGTTAGTAAGGTGTATATGTAGGATAGGGTTAGTATGGAATGTATGGTTTAGGTAATAAGTTTCCACAGGTGATCATATATGTTTGTCCTTTTTTTCTTCTTTTATATGGTTCCCTTTTTCAAACTGAAAGGATCATGACCTTCAATTTTGTCATTCTTGATGACATTTTCTATTATTTCCCCAAAAATAACCATATCTAGGGAAATTCTTTGTGGCATTGCTACTAATTTATCATAAAAAGGGGCATAAAAGATGTTAAAAAATAGTATAATAATTTTTTTTCAATCAATAAAGGTTAAACTTGGGTTGTTTGATTTTTCCAACATTAGGCATACTCTTTAAAGATCTTATTAAGCTGATTTTCCATTTTTTGTAGGGATAATTTATCTTACACCAGATCCACACATGCTTATACTATCAAATAAAAGATTTGACTAAATCCTTCTAAGAGTGAATTTTGCTTCAGTCCAACTGTATATACCATCTTGCTACAAATCTGATTAAATTATCTTAAAAGTAATAGATTAGCAGCTTGTCATTATGGGTATGTCCTATCATTTTTTGACAAAATATTGTGATATAAGTAGAACGACAGTTCATTTCATCATACATTTCAAAATTTGAGACTTTGAACTTAGTAGAGATAGCCAAACTTGGCACCAATCTAAGATCGTTACATTGATACTTCTGAAGATGTCACTTCCCTGCATTGCTTTTAACATTTTCCTAATTTATCATTTTTGTTTTGCATTTCAATATTTTCCACCTGATGAGATACACTTCTCAATTTCTCTTGTTCTAGTGGTTTGTCAAGGTTTTGAACCATTATGGATCAACAAGACTAGATTTTGGGTTCATATTAATGTGCACCAGTGGTTGATTAACAATAAGACCCATTTAGGTGTAGTTTTGCCTGCTCAATGGCTGTAATGTATGATGGTTTTTTTGTATTGATCCCTTCCCTCGATGCATATGTATCAGCATCATTTTTGCCATTCGATAGACTGGATAACAATTGTTTAAATTCCAACATCTATCTATTTATACTTTATTATATCTCGATCACATTTTTCCTAATTTTTTCTTAAGCTTTTTCAACCTTTTCAATTTTGGTCGTATTTTTTCTTTCAATAATTTAAAATTATGAACAAGTATTATATCTGTGCAAGATCAACTGTTCTAGGTTCTTTAGCCTTGCTATCCTTGAACCTTTTATTAATTACCATATGTTAAGAATGCATGATATGAAATTGTTATATACTGCCTAAAAAAGATCCCCTTAACATCCTCTAATATCTAGGTAAGATTCTTAAAGAAATCTCTTTTTGCCTTAAAGGTTTGATGAAAGTAATTTCATAACCATCATTTCCCAAGCAAATGATGAATATATGTTGTGAATGCAATGATAACTATTTAAGTGCATTTTTTCCATTATGTTTTTGTAAAAGGGATTTTCTTAAGCTTATTCAATATTTAGGTAGGATTTTTAATGATATCTCTTTTGTCTTTCAGGTTTGATGAAAGTATATTCACAACTACCACCTTTCTTCATAGGGAGCTGGTACCACCTATCACAGGAATGATGAATGCCAAGATATTTTTGATAAAATTAAAGAATATTTGACAAATCCACTTGTTATGGTACCACCCATCATAGGAAAACCCTTGATTTTGTATTTGGTTGTTTGTGCAAATTCCATGGGATGTGTGTTAAAACAAAGGGATGAAAAGCAAAAAAGAGCAAATCATTTATTAATTGAGTAAAAAATTCATTGATTATGAAGCTAAGTGTTCACAATTAGAGAAAATGTGCTCCACACTGGTTTAGACTACTCATAGGCTAAAGTAGTATACTCTATCATACAAACTAACTTGTGTTAAAATTGGATCCATTCAAGTACAACTTTGAGAAACCATCTCTATCAAGAAGAATAGGTAGGTGGCAGGTCATGCTTTCTAAGCACGATATTGCATACATGGCACAAAAGGTAGTAAAAAGAAGTGTAATAATTGACTTTCTTGCTAATTGTGTTGCAAATGACTATGAGCTAATGAAGTTCAACTTTCTAGATAAAACTTGATGGCTATTTTTTCAATTGAAAATTAGAAACCTGTGGTGAAATTGTGGACAAGGTTTTTTTATGGGCCATCTAATGTTTTATGATATGGCATTGGGATAGTATTGATATCTTCAAATGGAGATTAGGGTAGTATTGATATCTTTTAATGGAGATTATTATCCTAGCACTACAAGTTTGAATTTTAACAACACCAATAATGTAGCAGAATATAAAGCATGCATTATAGGCTTGCAAATTGCTATTGAAAAGAAAATCAAAATTCTAGAAGTCTATTAAGATTAAGCTTTAGTAATTTATTAGTTGAAAGATGAATGGGAAATAAGAGGCCTAAAGCTAGTATTATATAAAAAGCATATAGCTAGATTGATGGAGTAATTTGAGAAAATTCAATTTCAACATTGTCATCAAGAAGAGAATCAAATAGCAGGTGCCTTAGCTATACTAGAAGTAACGATTAGATTGAATTCAAGTATAAAAATTCAAACTATTATAATGCAAACATGAAAATCTCCAATGTATTGAACAAATGTTAAAGAAGATATGAATGGCTAGCAATGGTATTATGATATCATGTAGTATATCAAATATCAAATATACGTAGAGCATGCATCAAATAATGATAAAAAAATCCTAAAAAGATTGGCAATATGGTTTATTCTTGATGAGACAATTTTGTATAAAAAGAGTTAGGATTAGATACTACTCAGATGTGTAAATGTTACAGAAGCAAGAAAAAACTTGAAGAAAAGCACCAGGGAATATGTAGGATGCATGCAAATGGACATATGTTAGCCAGACAAGTGATGAGGGCAAGATATTTTTGGCTAACATCAGAAAGCGATTGTATCAACTATAAAAGAAAGTGCCATAAGTGTTAGATTTATGTAAATAAGATACATGCCCTTCCAATTCTCTTACATGTTCTAGCACCTTTGTGGTCATTTTCTAAGTGTGAAGTGAATGTGATTAGACCTATTACCCCAAAGGCTTCAAACAAACAATGATTATTTTCATAGTAATCAATTACTTCATAAAATGGGTAAAAATAGCCTTATATGCTAGAGTTATATGATCGATTATATACAGATTCATAAAGAAAGAGATAATATGCTAATATGGACTCCTGAAAAAGGTCATCTCTAATAATGCCAGTAAATTAAACAATAAATTGATGAAAAAAATATGTATACAGTTTAGATAAAGTGTGACTAATGCTTATAAAAATTGGAAAATAAGACTAACGCCTATAAAAATTAGCATAAGAAGCTACATTTTGCTTTATTTGATTACAAAATGTCAATTTGTACTTCTAACAAAGCTACTCCTTTTTCATTGGTATATGGGATGAAGGCTATTTTGCTAATTGAAGTGAAAATCCCTTCTCTAAGAATTTTGATGGAAGCAAAACTAAATGAAGCATAATGGGTTCATAATCACTACGAGTAACTAAATCTTATAAAAAAAAAAGTTCACAATACTTTGTACATGATCAAATGTATCAAAAGAGAATAATGCAAGCACATGGTAAAAGGATATGGCCTATGCATTTTTATAAGGGTGATTAGTTTTTAAGAAGATATTGCCAAGTTGACATGATAATAGGGGAAAATAGACACCAAATTGGGAAGGGCTATGTGGTAAAAAAAGCTTTCTCAGGTGGAGCCCTAATTCTAACTAAAATGGATGGAGATGAGTTGCCAAATCTTATGAATTCAAACACTATCAGGAAGTATTTCACTTAAAAATTCAAAATAAAAAGAAATGAAAAAATAAACAAAAATAAAAAGAAAGAATCAGACTGAAAACCTAAAAAGAGCAATCTGAGTCAAAAAGGAAAAAATATCTAGGTTGAAAACTTGAAAAGTTGGCATAGGTGTAAGGAATGAGTTAGAAGAGATGTCTAAATCGAAAACATGAAAATGTGGCTTAGATATGAAAAAGACAACATTAAAATTGATGAGGGCAATGTGGGTTTGAAGAAAGTTTGTCGATAATTTCAGATTATAAGCAAGGTTCAGTGTGATAAACTTAAAAGGATCAAATATGTCAATGGGTTTTGAGAAATGATTCAGAGTAAACAAATTCATATTATCTTATATTCATTATTTAAAGAATTGAAGATTAATTCGTGATATTGTCTCAATTGCTTTCTTTATATTTCAAAAATTTTATATTTTTCTTTGGAACTTTGGAAAATTTACTTTTCAAGTAATGATGAATACCATTTTTCTTTTTTAGTTAAAGTTCTCTTGATCCTTCTTTATTCGTGAAATCATTGCATTTCTGATGGATTTGGGATAATGATTAATAATGTTCATAATAATCACTTATAATACTTTGGGAAGGTTTAATAATAATGAAAACAAAGGGAAAAGTAATAAAAAGGCAAAGATAAGAGAACAAAAAAAAAATTTGAGAAAAAAGTAAAAGATGAAAATGAAATGAAAACCAATGAATGAAAATGAAACTAATATGGAATGTATATTGGACAAGAATGGAACTTAAAAAAGAGATACAATGATAGTAAAGGTATTTGGAAAATGAAGAGTGTTTTTGGACAAAACAAATCTTTTTGCAAAAGATTAGATTTGTAATCATGTGGAAAATGAAAAAAAAAAAAGAGAAATGAAGAAGTGAAAGGAAAGAAAAAGAAAAAAGAAGAATCTAAAAAAAGGACTTTAATGGGACAAGAATGCTATATGGGTGTTGAGGATTTGTAAAATGAATTTCATGAGCCCAAGGTTTGAAAAACAAATTTGGTCCTAAGAACCTTGTTGCCATAATTATAAGCTTTTGGCATGAATTAAATGATTGCATTACATGCAGTGTGTTCCTTGCATTTTATTGTATACATTTTAAGCATGGTTTGGAAAATCAGACATGTTAAAAAAGAGATAAGTATTTTTCAAAAGAAAACCAGAGGTGAGAAAACAATTTTTGGGTTAAAAAATTTTTTTGTGAAAAATGTTAAATATAACCTGTAAACATTTCATGGATGAAATCTTTTAAAGTTTCAAAACCTCTCTATATGTAAAAAGCTTTTCACAGACAATGTCTTTTAAAGTTGCAAAAGCTCTGTATTAAATGAGCTTTTCATCGATGGAGTTTTTTAAAGTTTCAAAACCTCTATATAAAATAAGCTTTTCATGGATAAGATCATTTAAAGTTTCAAAACATCTGCTTATGATGAGCTTTCTAAGATGAGTTTTAAAGTTACATAGCCTTTGTTTAAATGAGTCTTTTTCAAGATGAGATTTTTAAAGTTGTTGAACCATTATTTAAAAGAGTTTTTCGAGAAAGAATTTTTAAAATTGTGAGGCCTCTAGTAAGAAGAGTTTTCTTTTCAATTTATTTTTATTAGAGGAATTAATAAAAATATAATTTAAGATCTCAAAAATCAAAGTCTAACCCTAAAGGCATCACAAAAGTAACAAAAACAAGCTTTAAAGACTTTCTTGTAAACTTAAGAAACCCACATTATCATTTCTTAGCAGTATAAAGTCATAATGTCGGCATAAGAGCAAAAAATCTAGAAAGGAGAAACAAATGATCTAAATTGCTTAACATGGGCAAAATTATCTTTTCATGTGGTAAAAGTGGATGGCCTCACATAAGAACAAGAGGAAATGTAAGGGTGATTTAGGTTATTGGATTAAAGATGCAAATATCCAAGGGTTCATATTCATAACCTTGATCACCAAGTTTGGCATAAAAAGACAAATCAATTTCATCCATTGGATTGTTTTAATCTAAAGGCTAAGAATAAATATACATAAAGACAAAGAAAATTTAAGACACATTTTTAACCCTTAGATTAAAGTGCTTTGATCTAATGGCTTACATTTCAAGCTTGGCTCATTAAGCTTTGGAGAAAAAAACAAACCTCCCTTGATGAAGTTTAATCTAATGGCTAGGATAAAAGGTGTAAAAAGACAAAAGAAATTGTAAACACATTTTCAACTTTTGGATTAAAGTTATATGATTCAATGGCCTACCTCAAGTCCTTTCTTACTAAGTCTTTGTAAGAAAATGCCAAATAATTCCCCATCCTTGGATGAATTAGGATCTAGTGGTTAGGAAAAAGGTAGGATTTTCTTTAAGAAAGGTGCAAAAGACCTAAGAAAAAAAAAGCCATCTCTTTTCTATTTCTCATTCAGCCATTCTTTGTTATCCCTTTTCATATAGTCATAACATACCTTTAAAAAGCTAGAAAAAAGTTGCAAAAAAAAATAATCCTAAAGATAGCTTTCTTAACCTTATTTTGATTTTTGTTTTCCTACCACTCCTATCTTCATTCATAGCCTTCATCCATAGATCACACTTGTGTTTTTTCTTCTCTTCTACCATTTTTTTTTTTTTTTGCTTAAAAGGAGACATTCTTATGGGTTAATCTCCAAATAAAGATGTTAGAAAAAAAAAGAAGAATGCCAACCCTTTTTCCATGGTTGTTTCATTTTCTTCTCTTTCTTGTCAATGTTCTAAGCTTTCTACCTTAGTTTTCCCAAGAAAAAGCTAGCAAAATGTCCTCTAAACATGATCATAAAGGCCTTGGCCTATACCTTTCCATGGCTAGGTCGAGACCCTCATTTCTTCCATGATGCTTTATTTACTTTAAATTATAGGTTTTTATGCTTTACATGTTAGAACTTTAGGCTTGTATGTTTTTTGTCTATTATGATTTTGGTTGTGATCTACTATGGATGAATAAAATGGTATTTTATTTTATTTTCTTATTGTTGTCTCAATCTTGAAATGATGTTTTAATGTTTAAATGAAGTTTCTTGTGTAAAAATGATCAGAATTGACATTAAGTGGCCAATGAAGCTTTTAGCCTTGACCATTTTCATGCCTAGGCCGAGATCTTCTCTCTCATATAGCCTTACATTGCTTGCTTTTATGTTTTTTTTTAAAAAGTCTTAAATGAAAATTTTCTTTAATAGCATTTTTTTTGCTTGTGGTGTTTTAGTATAAATCATGTTATTAATGTTGGTTTAATGATGGATATATGAGATAATGAGAGTGAAAATGAGCCTTGAGGTTGAAAATACCATTGATAGGTTCTTTGGAACTTGAATCTAAATTTGGTGTTCAAAGGTCAATCTTTTTTGTTCATTTAGGTCATTTGGATAGTTTGTTGCATGTAGCATTATTCATTTCATCCATGATTAGCATTTGGGTTTGATGTTATTCTTATTGGTTTATACAAGTTATGTACATACATATTAATCACATTTTGCATGCATATCAATCACCCTAAACCAAAAGTAAAACTTTAAGTCTAACATGAAAAACTTTAAGTCTAACATGAAATCGAGACCCCAAAACTAAACCATAAAACTAACCCTAATTCTAAACCCTAACCTTAAATCCAAACTATAACCCATAGTCAAACCCTAACCGTAAACCTAACCCTTAAACCGAGACCTCAAAACCAAACTCTAAGCTTAACGTTAGCCCAAACCCTAAACCTTAACCCTAGCCAAAACCCTAAATTCCAAACCCTAGCATAAACTTTAAAACAAACCTCAAACTTGCTCAAAACCCCAAAGCAAACCCTTTCCAGAGCCTAAAATCCATACCAAACCCAAATTTAAACAATATTCCCATGCATTTGCCTTTTGCTTGTTTAATAATTGTTACGTACATTAGCATTCTAAATAGTCATTTATGTGAAATCTTTAGTTATATTCATGCTTTTATATATGGCATTCACATCTTATTGCATTTATAAAAAAACAATTATCTTTGCTTTTATAGATCATCATGAAAATCCCAAGGTAAAGGAATGTTTTTTTTAATTTTACCCAAATATAGAGAAGTTTAAAAAATGTTTCAATACAAAAAAATTCTATTTTCAAAATAATAAAAAATAAAATTTTGTGAAAATAAATGAAATTTAGGAAATTAAGTCTAAATATTAAAGTTAATGTCATATTTCTCCAAACTCAAAGATAATATGTAATTAATTGATATCATTTTTAAAATTAGCACTATAAGGGTGCTAATCTTTTCTCACACATAACTTAACTACCAAACCCATTCTAATTTTGAAAGTCAAAATTATATTTTTGATAAATTTTAAATTAGTAATAAGGTTTTATTGAAAAAAAAAATTTTAGGTGATTAATCCCACCTACCAAAATAATTAGTGGCAACTCTTTATTTTTATTTTTAAGTTTTTCATTATGTGGTCGAGTTCCTGAACACACATATTGTGACAATTTATACATAATTAAGATGCAATCAATCTATTCATCATATAAATTTTATATACTTTGACTTTTGTATGACCATCATTTAATGTGTTGATGTGACAACATTTTTTGTTTTTTTTTTCAATTTTTTTGTTATTAATTTTGATAAATTATGTGAAAAACCTTAAAGTAGGTGTCCACGTAGCACTCAAATTTATTTAGTTTTTCTTTCATCTTTTTTTGTTATTTTAATTAGATAAATTTTGTAATAAGAGGAACAGATGATAAGAATGATAAAATAATTTACATCTTATAGGTTTCAATTAGACAAAATTCAATAGGGCCTTTTTTTTTAAATCATAATTGAGTTTGAGTAAATTGGGTTTTTAAAGAGAAAAGATGTTAGATTGACGACGGATTAATGATATTTTGCCACAATCCAACTTGAGTTATATATATAGATATATATATATATATATATAAGTATATATTTTATTATTCATAATATAAATTTTGAACATTTTGTCGACATGTTTCACACCTAACCATTTTTTTATATACTTTTTTCTTTTTTATTTTCATTTTTACCTTTTTGCTTTTTTATATATTTTTTCTTTTTCTTCATTTCATAGATGATAGTTTTTTACATTTATGGTTGACTCATTTAATTATTAATTTAAAATATATATTTTTTGGTTTTTGGTTTTTTTTCTTTACCTTTTATTTTTTTAATTAAATAAATCTTGTTAGAAAATAATATCAATGATCGGCTTTTGATCCATCCTGATCCGATAAAAAACAATTCTTTTAAATTGAAATCATTAAACACTAAAACCTTATATAATCAAGATTCTAACTTTCTTCACGCAAAAAATGTTAGAAATTGAATTTCCTTGCAAGATGAAAAGAGGGCTTTAAGAAACAGAAAATAGTACATGTTTTTCAGCCAATCCTTCGTACGAGATTCCAAAATGACAGGGATCTTCCAAAAAAAAAATGATGCAAAGAACTCGTTGATATCTGCATCTGGGAAATGTGATCTTAGAAAACGTTCAACTGTTGGCTTTCTTGCATGGCTTTCGAAGAACTTTTGGAACAGCGAGAAATCTATCGTTGTAGAAGCCAGAGCTGCTGACCCTCTTCCCCACCCTCCAGCTCCAATTATCACCAGGATTTGGCCAATCTATAGAAGCATAAGGCAATTCTTCCCCACCACTACCAGGTGGAACTGGTGTAGGGAGCTTATTCTCTTTAATTAGAGGGGACAGTCATTATTTCCATTAGGGATATCATTCCCCTGAATTTCATCTTTTGGTTCTGATGTAAGGGAAGCCGGTCCAGCATAGTAACTACAATTGGGATAAAATAGCATTCAAGAAAACATAATGAATTCACCAGAAACTTGCAAAGAGACATCTTCTTAATTACTTAAAAATTCATCTGACTTCATTTGAACATACGTTGAAGCTGCTATGCACACTAATTTATGAATAAACCATAACAACAAGAATAACATTGTGCAATAGTTGATGACTTTGGAATGAGAATGATGGTTTATCCCTGGATTCAGAAATAGAAGGTTCCGCTCTTACCTAATTACTATAAATGATATTTCCAATTGCAGGTAGTTTACATTGTTAACAATGAGGCGAGAGTAATATGAAGCCCCTCTAAATCACAGCTTAGGAAAACAAAACAATCTTATGAGCAAGCAAATAAAATCATAGTATGTCCAAAGAACCATGCATCATTGCTAATTGTTACACATGTTGAACGAGAGATTTCGAGGCTTGCTCTATGCCAAAGAAGAATCACACCCCTAAGAAATAGAAAATTCTTTAAATTATGGTAACGAATCTTTCAGTCATTACATTTAAAATAAGCATTTTAAAACTATTTTAAACAAGAACTTGGAAAGAAAAACTAAATTAAACTTGAATTCTCATTATTATCTGCTTAAACTCATCCCAATAACAAATATCGAAGAAAAATGAGTAAATAAAAAGAAACAACAAAACCATGTAGGAATAAAAGACACATGAAAACAACAAACTTACTCTGGAAAGAGATCTTGATAGATATCCATGTGAGGAGGACTATCAAAGTCAGAAGGGCCATAGTGTGAGGGGAACTGCCCATATGAGGAGGAGTATCCATATTGGGAGGAGAAGAAATTGACATCATCAGAACAAAAATTCCTATAGACCTGCAACATTAAGGCACCCAAAGATATATAAAGATGGAAGATTTGATCTTTAGACTCTCGCTCAAAAGTAATCTTTCATTGTGAGAAATGGTAAGACACTGAAGACAGCAAATAAGAGATCTTTCATTACGATACCAAAAAATTAAGAAACTGGATTTACAAGTTGACAAAATGTAAATCTAAGGCTTAGAGAAATGATGTCTCAAATAACAACAGTTAGTCTTGAATCTCTCACAACTCACCAGGAAGAATAAGGGCCCCTTTAAAATACACCCCAAAATTTTCTTTATACACTTCCAAAATTTTCTTCTAAAAATACTTGCATAGCAAATACTAATTTTAATCTTTAGTAAGTGACAAAAATACTCTTAATAACTTATATACAGCAAAACTAACTTCGTAAATCTTAGAAATAGATTTTCGAGAATTATATTGTGTTCTCAGTAATCTATTTTTGAAAAAAAAATATAATTCTTAGAAATTCATTTTCGAGAACACAATAAAATTATATTGTGTTCTCATAAATAGATTTCCAAGAATCATCTTGTATTCTCGAAAATCTATTTTGAAAATACATAAATTTTTATTTAAATATCTATTTAATTATAAACTCTTGACAACATTTCATTTTAATTTATATAAAATAAATATATTTACTCTTAAAATAAATAATACTAAAATAAATAAATATGATGTGTTAAAATCTCCAAATGTCTCTAATAATTTTTTCTGAGGTATGGCTCAATACGGATTTTTAATATTTATGCCACCAATATCTTTCAACTACCAGGATACTGGTGGTCAAAAAATTAGATGTCTTAACTGTAAGATTTGTCAATCTGCTGATGACATTGTTATGGTAAATGTTTTATAAGGTGTTCGAGCACTGACTAGCATGCATGCATATATATAAGTCATCGATGTATCTATTCTTACTTGATTATATGTGCGAATGAAAGTGACATCTTAGTTCTCAAGCATGCACAAGCATAAATGTGTTTTTGTCTTGAGATCATAAAACCAAGAATATCTTTTTACCTATGCAAAACCAAAAAATTAGAAAACTAAAAAATGGTGTTTTCAATTTTTTGGAGACTCAAGAGAAAGAACAAGTTTATGCCATTCATATTAAGAATATTGATTTGGGTTTCAATCACACACATGATCAAATAAATGGGTTCATAAATGCATAATTAAAGTTTTCAATGATTAAAAATAAAATTGACTTTCTTGAAAATAGATATCCAAGAAGACTCAAAGATTCTTAAAAATTTATTTCCGAGAAGACTCAAAGCTTTTCAGGAATGGATAATCTATAAGTTTTGAGTCTTCTCGAGAATCTTTGAGATTTTTCATAAATGAATATTTGAAAATTTTTAAAACTTCTTTAATAAAAATGGATATCCGAGAATTTTTAAAACTTTTTTAATATCCATTTTCAAGAAGTTTCAAACTTTTTGGATATTTATTTTTGAAATATTAGATTTTAAAAAATTAAGAGAGAAGAAAAGAGAAATGGTAAAAATAAAAAATAAAAAATAAAGGGTGAGAATGTATTTAGTAAAAATAAAAACTTGAATTTTGAATATAAAATATATTTAGAAATGACATTTATAAAATAAAAAGCGCGGTATAAATAGAATTCCCTGGAGAAGAATCTAGCAGCTTTAGGGTCACTGAAGAAGGGAAATGATTGTTTTATCCCTTCTAAAAGTACTTGCTATTTGTGTACGAAGGATGTTGAGATTGGGTGATGGTGACAGAATGTTCAACAGAAAACGTATAAAAACAGAGTATTTTGTTTCATATTGGCCCATGCTTCTCTTTGGTCCCTTTTCTGCTCACGAACTTAAGCCATGTCGTTGCGACTTATTTATTTATTTATTTATAATTATGAGCTGAGGTTGTCGGAATTAAATATTATCATTATTTTATTACCAGATCACGTAAATACTATTGATATAATATAATTGATTTTATTTATGTAAATTTTTTATTTTAATTTCTTTTTTTAATCCAATGATTGATTTGAATGTTTCTCTTTTTCACTTAAATTTTTTGTTTTTATTAATGCCTCACTTAAATTCCACTTAAACTTTTTCAGAGATTCGTAAAATATGTCAAGTGTAATACTATATCATTGAATTGGTGAAATCTAGAATTTGGAAATAATTAAAATATTAAAAAAGTTGCTAAAATATTTCAATTTTTAAAATAAATTATTATATTTTTTAATCCAAATAAGTCTTTATCTTTTGATTTATATCAAAATAAATTTTTATTTAAAAAAAAATTAATTTATGTTAAAGATTTGTTTGATTATAAATTAAAAGTTAACTAATTCACTTTTAAATAAACTTTTATACTTTTTTTAATCCAAATAAGCCCTATCGATTGATTTATATCAAAATAAGTCTTTCCCTCAACGAAAAAATTAATTTATGTTAAGGATGTGTTTAGTTATAAATAAAAAGTTAAGAGTATATTTGGATACAAATTAAAGGTTAAGAATTTATGTGGCTATAATAAAAATATAAGTACTTATCTAACTAAAATGATAAAATTTTTAAATTTTTTTTATTATTTTAGCCTTTCAAAAATTAATTTGCTTAAAATTTAAGGAAACTAAAATTAGAGCATTAATAATTAGTATGCCTACAAAAAGAAATTAAGCGAATTGGCGAAGTACAGAAATGGTTGTTCTTTGACTTTGTGATTCAGATTACTTCCTATTGTTGTGAGAGAATACGGAGAAGACGCAGCAAGTTTTTGAGAATTTTATACTATGAAGTTACAGAAACAGATGCTCAGTCAATATATTGGAGGATGTGGGATCAAAAAGCATGGAGAAATACTCGCTAATCATTGAATTAGATACTCGGCTATTTTCAATCTTGAAAACAGTAACTACATGAGCAAACATTGTTGCGACTAGCGGATGAAAAGAAACATGGGGAAAAATATAATCAAGTGCCCAATCAACGGAAATACACGTTTTTGGCACTATGAAGTGATTCCCATTTTGAACTCTTTGCTCCTATATCAACTACTCATTACAAAAATCTTACTTGTGTATTTTATCTATCCTCTCGCTCATTAACTCAACACTATATGTTTTCTGACGAGGGTTCTATAAGTGAAATGCTCTCTCCTTAACTGTCCAAAATGGTGAAGTATAAATCACTCATCAGACATGATCAATTTCTTTAGCTTCTGCATGTTTAGCCTATCTTCTTGGAATTAAATATATTTTGGAGTTTTATATAGAACAGGTATCATTGAGGGTGGAAAAACATGCCTGAAAAGAAGACATTGTTCCATTATTTCATGGCAGCAGTACTGCTGTCATCTTCGGACAGACGTTTTAGATTTTTTTTTTTTTTGTTTAATGATTTCCATGCAAGTATTCTTCATACATAATCATCAACTGTTCCGCTACCTGTGGAAGTAATGAGGATAGAATCACAATTTACATAAGAAAAAAAAAGATTGAACAAATTTGCAAAGAACTGAAATTTTACTTGAGCCAAACAACATGAAGAAACCAATTTAGATAAAAGGTTATATACCTCCTCAATGCTTCCATCCTCAATCTCTGTATTTAGAGATAGTAGCATGCTTTCATGAAGCAAATTTTCTAAATCTTCTATCTCAAGTGCTGCAAAATCAATATATAGTTCAGTACTCATATTTCATACCAACTTGTTCCACCTTAAGAAATCTTCAGGAGAACAACATATCCAGGAAACATGAGCAAGAGTAAAATAAATTAACCTTTGGATTGAAAGAACCAAGAGAAGACATCAGCGGCAAGCTGTTGGGATTTCTGAAAGGAATCGTGGCCACCCCATTGGTTTTGGACAGCCATTTGAAGACCGTGCCATCGGGACAGAAGCAACGTAATTCCTTCCTGGAGATGAAAGGCAGCCTCAGGCTTTTGAAGAGTAGAGGGAAAACTCGAACGGTTGTCCCCATTCAAGGATCCCATATTATGAGCCCTCTAATTCTGCTCTCTCTTCTCCTCAAGAATCAAGATATCTCAAAACAGTTAAAACATAATGTTGGGGAGATACATATATATAAAGAGAGAGAGAGAAAGTTCTTTTTGTTCCTTGTTTTGTTGACAATATGGGTGTAAGATAGAAAGAGGTGCGAAAAGTTGGGATCAGAGGAGAAACGGTCAGTTGAGAAAACAAACCGTCGGACCAATGATTGAACAGCCAACTAGATATTGAGCAGCTACACGACAAAAATGATGTATAATCACAAAAAACTTCACAATCTGTGGAGATTGTCATAGTGCCTTCATCATCTTGTTTATATCTGGCATTGTTGGGAGAGAAATTATTGCGAGAAACTTCAGGGACTGTCTAAAAGATTATTGGTGAATAATTTATATAAACAACTTATTTTATGAAACATAATCAACAAATTTTGTTTCTCATTTTTTCCATCTTAAACTATTTTCTTACTAGGTTTTTGCAAAGCAAATTTTCAAGTGGGAACTAGGCATACCTTGACGCCCCATTTAGTCTGAAGCTTTAGTTAGATTTAATTGTTTCCAATTTTATTTTATTTATTTATTTCTCAATATTTTTTATTTTATTTTGGCTTATTTAAAGACAAAAGGAAGAGAGATCCCGAAATTACAAAAAGAAGGAGCTAGGTTTGAAAAAGGACTAAAATTCTAAATTATTTTGAAATTAAAAGTCTTGTTACATAGGATTAAAATCCTAATCAAATGTATAATGTATTTGACTTGATTTTGGAGAGAGATCCGAATGGAATTAAAGTTAAACTCTAAAACCCAAATCTTAGTACACATAAGAATCAATAGCAATTGATAGGCAGAAAAGACAAAGTTGCAAAATTTTTTAGCACTAGTTATCTTTAATTTTGGGGTTTGCTTGGCTGTGGTTTTATGCTCTAAGGGTTTTTCATCAATTGGTAGAAGGAGATATATAAAAAGCGACGTCTACATAACAAGAAATGTTTTTTTTACCGGCACTTAAAAGATTAAAAAAGTGCCTCTATTACTATTGTAGGTAATTCTTTGACCGCTTGTTGACCACCTGCTAAGTAAGTATTGGTGAAAACTTTTTGATGGTGAAATTACCAGTACTGAGATTACACGTATATTTGACAGCACGTCTTTTTTTGGTACTTTAAGCTACCGTTGTAAATAGAAAAACATTTAATGGTATTTTAAAATAGCAGTAAAAATCACATTTTATTTAAAATTTTTTTATTTATTGAGTTAGTTATATTAACACTTAAAATTATTTTTAAAAATTTTTAAATATTTTTTAAAATAATTTTCATATTTCTAATCCTTACATAGAATGAAATTAAAAAACAATTCATATCAATTAGTGGAGAATGAAGGTTGAGAAATGAAAGTCAGTAAATCCCAACTTTTGCAATTTCTGGCAAAAGACATTTTTGGATTACTTATTTCTCAAATTTTACTTTTTTTATTACAGAACAATAATCGCCTCACATGTGCATCACACTTGAAGTATGTAAGCATAGTTAAAATCAGGCAGAAACCTTTGAATTTCATATTAATAAAGTAAAAATATCATTGTAACTAAGAGTTTAACAATTTACATTTCTTATAAAGAAAAAGGTAGGAACACTGCTAATATCCCAGCGGGCAGCCACATCCCTACCCTCGTCTATATCAACTTCTAAGAACACCACTTTCACATATTTTACAGCTAAACTTGTATAAAGAGGAGAGATGAAGTGACAGGGACCACACCATGTTGTAGTGAAGTACAATATCATAAGGCGAGTTGTTCGTGTAGTAGCATTCAACTTAGTTTCCAGCTCACTAGTGGAGTGAATGCCAATAACTTGCCCTGTTAATTTCAAAAAGCATACGAAGGTAGCATACATAAATACTTGTCCCATAACTAACAGTAATGCAATTCACATGTGCATAAAAGAAATAATCCTAATGGGCGGTATGGACTCTTCCAACTGATCCACGAGTTTTTATGACCCAGAAGTTTGTTATACTAAAATATTGCAAGAGAACAAGAATGAATTGGAGAAATGAATAAAACAGTACGAGTAGTACTGATACAAGAAATTCATTACCCACAGAGACTTAAGATCAGCATTGCAAACGATTTGTTATAGTAGTGTAGGAAGATGTTCCAGTCTCTTAGGCCATTTTGAGTCTTTAATTACATTATGAACACTAGCTTCTCTTTAGCTAGAAAGAAGTGACAATATCATTTGATAGATCTGAAATTATTAAAAGGACAAGTTTGAAAAATGAAAAGAGATGAATGAATCTTTTTATATCTTTTTTGAATATTAAGATATGAATGAATGACAATGAGAAGCAGATTGTGTGACAATAAACATCTTTTAAGTAGCATCCACAAAAGTTTTCATCATGTATAGCCCAAATTAAGATTAGGGTAGGTAAGCCTTGTATGAAACTTTTGTTTTCAAGAAAACCCAATAGGAAAAGGTTATGCGACAATTTAGCACTGATATCTGTTGGGGAGATAAACCACACTTGGAGCCCATGAGAGCATACTAGAGAGTCCATACATACATGTTGGATATCACTTGAGCCCAAAAGCTTAAACTATGAGGTTCTTAGATCCTTCATGCATATATAAGACATCTTGTTCAGATTTTCTAATGATGTGAGAATCTTTACTCACATGTGAACCTTATCCCAACAATCTCCCCCATTTACTTGTGAGTTCTAATCAAGTTCCACCTCAGCTCCCTCGTGCGAGTAAGTCCTATCAACACCTTCTTTGGGTTAGGCAACCTCACATCTCTAGTGCACCTTTTAGGCTATGGCACATCACTCAACCTAGGTGCCTAGGTTGTCTCAATGCTCCCTCAAGCTTACATTTCAAGTTGACTCACCACATCACCCACTTGGGTGTTTCACTTCTGCATATTATTATATACTCACTGCATTCAAGTTGAATCTTTTAATACTGATGTTCGAGCATATGAAGTTGATGGACACAACCAACCTCAAATCTGCCAACAATCTCCTTCCAACAACATTACTGGGATTTGAACCTGTGACTTCTCGAACTCTTGACTTTTTTGGCTCTAATATCACTTGTTAGGGAGATAAACCACGCTTGGAGCCTATGGGAGTATATCAGAGAGCCCATACATACATGTTGGACACCACTTGAGTCCAAAAGCTTAAGCTATTAGGTTTTCAGGTCCTTCATGGATATATAGGACATCTTATTCAGATTTCTTAATAATGTGAGATTTTTTACTCACATGTAAATCTTATCCTAACAATATCTTATTAAAAGAAAAATGCATTTTAGCAACCTCATGCAAGATAGCTAACACCGCACACAAGCTTATAAATAGCATGCCTAGTAAGCAAGAATAAAAACCAAAAAAATCCATAATTTAAGGAAATAAAGCTATCTAGTGAAAACAATCAAATTGAAAATTTTGGCTAAAGTGACAGCAATGAAGCTTACATAGCTAAGGTTCAAGTAGCCATACTTTTGAATAATGATGTCCATATTGTGGTTTAAATCTTGAATAGCACTAGAGAGACTACATCACCTAGACCTCTAACCTACAAAGTTATAAAAAGAAAGCAACTGAGAAAAAGCAATAGGGGCCATCTCAATAACAAAATGCACAATATTCATTGGTGGCTTTTTCACAATTCCTCCAAAAATAGGTATATGGTAATCCATACCAGCATTGTTGTCAAAAGTTCTACCATTTTCCCTTTCAGAGAATACAAAGTCTGTCATATATGCATCCAATGGAACTTTGACTGCAAAGACACATTAAGTGAGTAAGTCTTTGCTTTCAAAAGTAGAAAAAACCTCTAAAGTGCAAGGACATCAAGAATGCAACAGTAATACAAAGATTTAATGCAACAAAAGCCAAAAATAAAAAGAACGCCATATGTTGCCTAAGGAGATGATATAAAGCAATAATTGATAAGTCATATATGCCTAAAACTTAGTCACAAATTAAATTCCAAGTAATTAATTAGTCTGGATTTGTAATTCACATTTGTTATCTTGGGCCAAAAAAGCTGTCAAAGAGAGAGGGGCAGCAAGCAAAAGATGATAAAATGGTGAATGCAAATAGCAAATGATCCAAAAAGATTATGTTGGTGCCATACAGTAGTGAATACTATACAAAGGCAATGTTGGTGTCACACAATTTTCACCATCAGGTTTTGCTTCTGAGATTGGCCTTGCAGTTGTCACCGTGGTTGAAAGAGCACCAGCAACTATGGAAGCCACTGTGTATTCATGATAATGTTTCCTTTTATGCACTTTGTAACCATTTGGCATGAAGCTTTCTACTATAATCTAGCAAAAGAAAATAGAACTATATCACTTGATGTGTACAGTTTTAATTTAGTGGAAATAGATTTGATCAAATATGCTGATTTATGCTTAAATATCCATTTAAGGAAGAAAAGCCTTTCGATGTGTTACAGTCCAATTAGAACATATAAATTTCCAAGCACAGAACTAGAATGTAGATTCAAGACATTATTTAATATGACAAATGGTGGTTGACTAAACTATCATAAATTAGTCAACAAATTAATAAAATGACTACAGATTCGTGAATATAATAACAAAGAGCAAATGACTTACTTGTATAGGGCTAGCAACCACCAATATACCAACAAATCCACCACTTATTACACAACCATCTGGTCTAGCCAATAAAACACTCAACCCACTAGTTCTACTTTTTACACCACCAATGTCACTGACTATAAAAGAACCAGTTATGGACAATATCTCAAAGCAACCCTGCAAAGTAATTCAAATTTCAACCATTACAAGGATAAAAAGAGGTTTTAACTTATATGTAAAGACATAAGAATAGATCAATAGAACAAATAAAGAAAAAAAAATCAAACCTGAAAGTTGGCGACATTAAGACAGCATGTGGTGAAACAAAGTCTAAAAGCCAACTAAGAAACAACCTAAAATATGGCCTTGGGACCAATCAACCTATCTAAACTTTGAATTAAATAAATATATATATTCTCACTATACTTAAATTTATTGCTAATATATGCCAATCTTTACTACTAATATACCATCACTTCATTCAGAAAACTAGTATTTTATAGTTAATAGTGTGGGATGAAATTCAATGCAAGCAATTTTCTATAAAGATTTGATTTTGCGTTTCAAACATGTAGTTATTGATTGGCCAAGCTTATGTACTATCTTATTTTTTATGCACGTCTAAATTATTCACTTTATTTTTACACATGGCTGCCTCTATATAGGCAAGCTATAATGGTCATTGATATGAAAATGGTGATTATGATGCTATTGTATACTAAAAATAGGGAAGAGCAAAGAAAATAGTACAAGAACTGAAACTATCTTAAAACAAAAAAACTTCATATGCTAAAATTCATAGAGGCATTTACACAAACATTACATAGACATAGTAATTAACACACAAAAAAACCAATTGGTGCCCAAAAAGTACTAAAGCTAGAAACTACATATAGGGTCTACACACAAAAATTCAAATGTTTTCTCTATTCTATATATTCCACATCATACATATAACTAAAGCTATATTAAAATAATTCTAAATGTTCCACACAAAATTAGGATTTCAATGAAATTGCAGAAAGAAAATTAAAATTCATACCTGAAGCCAAATAAAATAAAAGCCTCTTTCATTTTCTTCAATTTTTCTTCATTTTTCTAACTAAGCAACTGCATACATTTCATTAATCATAGCTTTAATACAATTTATTCCTATTCTTCTTTCACAAGAGAAATTGAAAAAAAATTTAACTTGATGATTTTGAGATAAAATGAATAATTAAAAAAACAAAAGAGATTATATCAGAAAAGAATAGAGTATGAGACCAAAAAGAAAAAGAAATTGATAGAGAATTTAGCAATAATTTTCATTCCTAACCTTGAAACGCTTGTTTTATATATTTATAACTCATTTCTTAAATGACTAATAGGACTATACTCTTATCCATAAATTACTCAGCATAACTAATTGACAACTTTTTTATCCCTAAAGTACTTAACAAGCTCTTTATACTTCACTGACAGTTCTTTTAACCTCACTTAGCATTATGCTACCAACTTCATTCATGCTCCAGACTTTTTGACATTTCAACCCAACTTTGTTATTTCTACAACTGGATGATAACATCACATTACCCTCCTCTTCAAGGGATCCGTATCCCTAAAGATCAAATGAAAAGAATTTGGACTTTATGGTATAATTAGCATATTTAGGACCTAACTTAGAGAGTTCATGTAGCTTAGCTTGTCTATAGGCATCCATTAAACTAGTAGGTACATTAGCTTTGACCTTATATTCTAAGTCATCTTTAAGCTTACTCACAAAGCTAGAAATCAAGTATTCTTCATTTAGATAAGGGTTAAACTGCAACATGTATGGCTTTAATTCTTCAAAGCTTTCTTGGTAGTCTTTCGCTGTACTTTTCTGAAGTAACTTATTAAAATCTTCTATCACATTTAAGTAAGTTCCATTACAAAACCTGTTGCATAAATCTTGAGCAAACTCTTACCAAGTCACTATATTCTTCTACATGCTATAATCATAGAACCAGGTTTCTGACTTCCCTACAAATACATTACTGCAATTTTAATTTTTTTATGGTTTAAAATGAAAAAAATAGCAAAATACTTCTAACATTTTTTATCCACCTTTTGGGGTTATGTCCATCAAAATTAGGTAGTTTAATCTTAGGTTTTGGGGTATATGCACTTATAGTAGTATAAGGATTACTACTTTCATGGTTGTTGCATTGCTACATTCTACCCTGAAAAATACTACTACTAGACTCAAATTGGGTATTAGCAAACAACCCTGGTTCATTAGTCTTATAGACATATTTTCTTTGGTTGTTAATCATAGTGATTACAACAGGAGAATTACCATATTTTTTTAGTAAAAAGTCGATTGTCGGTTGATTGCTGTTGTCATTGGCTACACATTTTGTCTCTGATTGAGTTTGCAACGTTTCCTTTGGATTCAACAAATCCATAACCTATTGCATGTACTTATTTTCATTTAACAGGGCCTTCTGATTCTTGACTAACATTGCCTCAATGTTTTTTTTCTCTACCTCCTACGATCTTGGAACAATGTATTGCATCTTGGAATAGTGTCTTGCATTTTGGAATAATGTCTTGCATTGCTTTCATTTTTTCCCACATTACTTCTATTTTTTCTTGCAATGCTTAAACTTGTTCATGAAAGACATTATATCAAGTACCTTCTGTCACGGACAATTATTTTTTTTTAGGGTGTTTGGATCTATACAACTTTGATACCAATTTATAATAAAATAAATAGTGATGAAAAGAGAAGAGATTATACTAGAAAAGAACAAAGTATGAGACCAAAAAAGAAAGAAAAATCAATAGAGAATTCAATGATAATTTTCATTGCTAACTTTGAAATGCATATTTTCCATATTTATAACTCATTCTCTAAATTACTCGTATGACTATCTCACGATCATGTATAACTAATTGACAATTTCTTTATCCCTAAATTACTCAGTATAACTAATCGACAACTTCCTTATCCTTAAATTACTCAACAAACTCCTTATACTTCATGTGACAACTCCCTTGGCCTTACTTAGCATTTTACTACCAATTTTCTTCACGCTCTAGGTTTTTTAACCTTTCAACCCAATTTTATCATCTTTGCAACTAGATGATAACATCACAAATCCATGGATTAATTTATAATAATAATGAAGATGATTATAAAACACAAGTAAAATTTCAGAGGAAAACAAAATTAAGTGTGAATTTTCACCTTTGTTTGGTAGTTAAGACAATGTGAGAAAATAGAATTTGAACAATCCACGAAATTAGATTATTTACCGATCCTTTCCTTTGTCTAATGTGCTAATTATGCACGCTTTTTTGGTAGGTGAACAACGAGGTCAATGATAAAAAATTATGGTTTTGTCTTTGACCTATTTAGAAAGACAAGAGAAGGGAGGAAAAAAAGGAAAAAATCATTTTTTTTGCCCAATAAAATTGATGTGGTTAAATAAAAAAAAGAATTCAGAGAGATTTTTTTGGTGAAGAATTTAGAGAGATTATGTTTAAGTCAAGTTTGCATGGAATCCAAGATACAAGTCTTAAAACCATTAGTCTTTGATTTTGATTATTTAATTATTGTTAGCATTTCCAAGTTTAAAGTGTCATACTTTATTATTTGTTTATTTCTTTAGGCATATATTTTTATTTATTTATTTTATTTTTTATACATGAAAAATCTGAATTATTATTTGTTGTACAATTAAAATATATTAAACTTAAAAGTAAATAAAATTTTCAATGACAAAGCCTCTTTAAAGAAATAAGTATGTTAATTGAATACTCTTAAGATGATTAATATTTTTAGTGAGTTAACTGATATGTTAGAGAAAATCTAAAAATATTTGCAAAATTTAAATATTAAAATTGACAAAAATAATAAATAATAAGAATAAATTAGGACCATGTTAATTAAGGCTAAAAAGATAATTTAAGATTAATTGGTACCAATTTATGGGTATTGTAGGGGTGTTATAATATTTTTTACATGTAATTGAACTCCCCTAATTCTATTTAGAGGACCAAAATATATATTTTTTAAAGACCTTTAATCAAGATTAGGATTTCCTTAGAAAGGTAGATTCATTTAGGTGACCAATTACACTTAGATAAAAAAATATTGGTGACGACTCCATGTATTATGTCTAATGGATTAGTTCTCAAACTTATACGATATGACAATTTATGACTCTATTGGAGAAATTAGAGAGACTGAAATTTGTCTTATGCCTAGGTTGTCTTATACCTTATTTATTGGTCTTACTTTGATTATTTGTGTATTTATTTTTTGTTTACTAACATGCTTGTTTTTTGTATTATCCCTTAGTAAATCATTTGACAAGGAATGAAATATGAAATTTGAAATAAAAATGTCTAAGGATTTGCATGTTCTTTCGCACATACCACACATGTATTTTTAAACATAAACTCTCTACTCAAGTTTTATTCTCTTTTAGGAGGGCGTAAGTACGTACACTCTTATAAGATGATAATCTTTGTATGAGCTAGCAAAACACTCCTATTCAAATTGAACCCTTTTCTGCTTGAAGCTCGTTATGAGTGAGGATTGGAGTGCTTTACTAATCCATCATGGATGTTAACAAGGAGAAGTTTGGGAACTTTTTAGCTTTTTGAAATATCCTAACCCAGCATGTAGACTAACTCTAAAATCTAACCCTAAGTTAGAGTCATATCTTTTCAAGCTTTATAACCTAAGATTAAGACACATGAAGGAACATATTTTATTCTTAACTGTGCATTTATCAAGAGAATTTTGAACTTGTACTTTTTCAAAAATATTAGAGAAAAATGAAAGAAAATGTGAAAGTTTGAATGTATTTTTTTTCCCATCAGATTGTTTCATATCCATTTCATCGTGTATTTTATACATACATTGTGTATATACATCATCAATGTAAACACTTTTGTTTGTTCATATATAAAAAAGATATGAATGGGTAAATTGTTAATTAGGGGAAACTCTGCCTTTTTAGTTTTGTACATAATTAGAAATGAATTCTTGTATTTCATTATATACTTCATCTTTATTTTCACATGTATTTCTTTCAACCATGTAAATATTTTTGTATATACATTATTTCGTTTGTTTGAGGCAATTGGTTTTTTTTTTAGTTTTATACTTTGCTTAATTTTGTATTGTATACATGTAATTATATGTATATATATCTTTCTTTCATGTGAGCATCTTTGTATGTACATTATTTCTTTTTATTTGGGGCAACGTGTGTTCTATTCAGATAGTTTTATTGAAAATAAATTCTTGTTTTATTTGTTTGAAATGAATGGAATTTAGTGTTTGAGTATTACAACATGTTGCTACGAAGCTAGTAGGATTTGTAAATATTGAGAATTCTTCTTTCATCTTTTCGAGTTTAAGATTTTTTACAATGAAAATTCACATGATTTTTTTTCATAATTAAAAAAATGATTTTTTTTTAAAAAGGAAAAAATTTTAGTGATATCAATCTTAAGAGAATTGATGATTATTGTCAAGAATGAAAGTACCACAATCTTTTCACTTGTCATTTCATGCTCCAATACAATTGAGAACCACACCACTAAAAAAACTTGAAACCCTATTTCACATGACCGAAAGGATGATCTTCGTTAAGGATATAAGCAACAAAAGGACTAGTTAATTTGTAAAATCTTTTAGATAATTCTTTGAAAGCCAATACATAAGGAACTCTCTAAAAGATTCTAAATTTTGGTAATTTTATAAGTGTCAATACTATTTCAAACACATCATTACCCAAGTTCCTTCACCAAACTCAAATTCATTGATATTTTCCTTGAGGGAACAATTACTAAAAAGCCCATATTCTCCCAAATATCCTTGACCATCACCTTAACTTATGCAATGTTATTGTTTTTTACATACTTCTTGGGGCAAATTTACTAAAAAGGCCTAATTATTTGATAACCACAATATCATCTAGTTCAACATTTTGATTTGCATGACTTTCATTTTCTCTATCATTAAATCAATATTGCATGAACAACCTAAGTGGACTTAAAAATGAAGATTGTTACATTGGGCATTTGCTTGATTATGAAGTTGAAAAAACTTTTTTGATGATGAGTTTGAGAAAAAACAAAGAGAGAGGGAGAGAGAGAGAAAGAAAAAGATGAAAAAAAAAGTTGATTATGGCATTATGAATGTAAGACATTAAAATGAATCTAAAATCAAGGAGAAAAGAAAGTCATCTCATAGAAATTGCTTTTCAATTGAAATATCTATGTTTAAAATGACAAATTGCCATTTTTCATATTTCTTTCACAAAAAAAAAAATATTTGTCATATCTTCTAAGCCTTTTTTTTTTCAATAAACCCTAACCAATGATCATCCTCCACAATGAGGGCAAGTATGAATAGAGATTTATTTACGAAAACATTGAATCTCAAGTTAAAGGCAAGTAGAGAATGCCTAAATTTATGAGGCAAGTTTAAAGTAAATTGAGTTTCAAAAATTATGAACTCAAATTGTCAAAAGTGAAAACATGTGAAGAAATGAAATAAAAAGAAATAAAAAGTTGAAAAAAAAATGTCAAATGTCTTAGTGAAAAGAAAATGATCCTTGATTTGATTACTGTTGAACCTATTTTAGGCCTATTATGTTTTTTTTCTAAATCCTAAACCTTGGCCTACATTTCATCTTTTAAAAAATTCATTTTAATCATGTATGGATACCTAGGTTGAAGAACTTGTTCTTTAGGAAATCATTATCAATTGGTTTTGGATGAATTTTGAATTTTCAAATGCATGGTAAAACAATCCGAAGAAAAAAAAAAAAGAAAAAAATGAATGAAGCTTGAGGGAAAAACTTAAAAGGGTAGTTTAGAGCAAGATTAAGAACAATTCATACATAATACCAAAGCAAAGCAAGAAGCCTTAGAAAAGAAGAGCTTAAATAAATAGACAAGCATTGATAACCTTTGAGAAATCTATAATCAACCTCACTTTAAAGAATTATTACGAATTTGAACTTTTTTTATTTTTTAGAAATTTTGAGCCTATCATAGCTGGTCTTAACATTTGTTAAAATACCACATATTAATAATTTAAAAGTGCCAAAATTGATTGTGCTTTAAAAAATGACTTTCATTTGTTAGCTTTGATGAAAAAGCATTGATTTCCCATTCTTATCTTATGGCAAAGTCTTTGTTGACAACTATGATCTTAATGCACCAAACTATTTCATCTTTTGGAAAAACCAAGTTATGATTTACCTTTCATTTTGGCTAGTAATCACTAGTTTTCAAGATATTTAATCGTTAGTTCTTAAAAAAGAATTAAAATATGATTCATTTTGTCTTGATCATGGAAAAATAGTTATATGGGGTAATTTTCTATTGTCAATCAATAAGCTTATAATGGCAATATGAACACTTTGGAGAAATGATTAGGGTTAAGCAAAATTTGGTTAAAACCAAAAAAAAAAAAAATCAAATTTTTAGGGAAAATTAGGTCAAGTAATTTTGGTTATATGGATATTTCAATTATTATTTTAGTTTAAATGGTTAAAACAATCGATTTTTAGTTTAAAAATATCTAAACGGAATAAACCAAAATACCTAACTCAATACAAAATAAATAATTAAAAAAATAATATTATATAGGTATACCCAATAATATGATATAGGTATTCTTAATGCAAGAAATAAAAACTAGAACTGACTAAACCAAGAAAACTGATCGAAATTGATCGCTTTAATTCGATTCAATTTTTTTGATTTTCCTTATATATATATTAGTCAGTTCAATTTTTATAATTGCCTAAGTTGATTAAGTTGGTTATTCGATTTTTACGATTGATGCAATTAAACTAACCATTTGCTCAACCCTAGAAATGATTCATTTGATTATTCTAGGTAATTATTGTTTTTATTCTTTTGAAAGATTTTTAAAAATATTCAAATTTCAACTTTTTGCATATATAAATTTTAAAGGATGGAAGAAAGATGATTTCCAAACCAATATGACAAGAGTGACCTTTTTAAAGAAAGAAAATGCTTTGTTTTGATAATTATATTTGCATCACTTAGTGAACATTTGAGTCATTGTTTTGAATATTGCATTTGTATCATTGTTAGAATCCTACATTTATATTATTTGATGAGCATCTAAACATTTGTTTTGAATATTGCATTTGCATCATCATTTGAATTGTACATTTGTATCATTTGATGAGTTTGAATCTTTGTTTAGAATATGCATTTGCATTATTACTTAGATCGTGAATTTATATCATATAGTGAATTGTTTGGATCATGCATTTGCATCATTTAACATTATAATTGCATTTTCATTTTTGAAGTAAAACATTTGTATTTCATCTTTGGAATAGGACATGTGGGATAGATATTTGTATTTGCATTTGAAAAGTATTTTGCATTTGCATTAGTAAGATAAAATGTGTTGCATTTTAGATAAAAGGCATTTGTTTCACATCATTTTTAGGATATGACATTAGTATTGTTGTAAGCTTTGAGATAAAGAAAGAAATGTGAAATATTAGAAGGAAACATTGAGATCCTTGGAAAAAGAAAAGATGTTTAAACCTAATTTAGCTAGCATATGATAAGATTTTAAGTCCAGTTTAGTTGTCCCATTAGATGAGATTTAAGTCTAGCTATGTTGGCACATGAAAAGAACAATTTTATGATTTTCCTTTTAAAGTTGTGGAGCCTTTGTTTAAAAAAACTTTTCAAAGATAAGCATGATTTATAATACCTTACATCATAATCTCAAAGGCATTTGAGCATGATTTGTAAGATCTCGAAGCATAATCTTAAAAGATCTCAATGCATAATCATAAAGACCTCTAGGTATAATCTTCAAAACTTTCAAATATTATTTTCAAGATATTTGATTTCATTTTTCAAGTTTGGTTCAGTCCAAGTCATTTCATTTTTAAACTTTAGCTCAATCTAGGCTATTTCGTTTTCAAACTTTAGTTCAATCTAGGTCATTGCATTTTCATACTTCAAGTCAGTCCTAATCATTGCATTTTTTTATTTCGGTTAATCCAAGTTATTTTATTTTCAGACTTTGACTCAGTCTAGATCATTCCATTTTCAGATTTTAACTTAGTCTAAGATAAAGGTGTTCATAGAACGAGTCGAGTTGGGTTCAAGCTAGGCTGATGTTTGGTATCAATAGCTTATATGTTTACCTAAGCCCGACTTAAAATTTTGAACCTTAAAATTTTTTCAAACTTAACCCAAATTAAAAAAAAGATCCTAAGTCCACCTATTAAACTTAATTTATATAATAAAAAATAAAAAAGTGTGATTAAATTAAGTTTATTGGGATTATATTTTATTCACATATATATAAAAAATAAAAATAATAATTATACATGTAAAAATTAAAAATAAAATTAAGTTTAATAATATATATCATTTTATTTTTAATTTATATATATAAATGAATTAATTTATATATAATTTACATATATATAAATTAAAATTTTACATATATATGAATTTGGTCTTTAAATCTTTTGTCCAAAACTCGACCTAAAATTTAAACAAGCCTAAATATTGTGCTCAAGCCTGTTTAAAAGGGCTTTAATTTTTTGTCTAAACCTTCTTAAAGGTAGGCCTTCAGGCTTGGACAGGTAACTTGACCCTTGAATAAGTTTAGTCCAGGAAATGACTTCAACCAATATTTTCTAAATTTAAAAAGTTTCATTACTTCTAGTTAAAGGGGCTTTCCAAATTTTAAAAGTTACATTGCTTTTAGTTAAAGAAGTTTTTCTAAATTTTAAAGGTTTTCGTTAGAATAGCTTTTTAAAATTTTAAAGTTTCATTACCTTTGGTTGGAGGAGTTTTTTTCAAATTTTAAAATTTCATTACCTTAGTTAGAGGAGCTTTTCCAAATTTTAAAAGTTTCATTGCCTTTGGTCAGAGGACTTTTCCAAATTTTAAAGTTATATTACCTTTGCATAGATGGGCCTTTTAAAATTTTTCAAAAGTTTTTGAGCTTTTGTTAGAAGAGTCTTTTAAAAAAAAAAACAAAACAAAATATGTTTGGGTAGATTAGGACTCGAACATAATGATTGTATATTTCTTTGTACAATTCTTATTTCACAAAAAAAGCATAAAGAGAGACAATTGTAAACACTCTATTTAGTCCAAAATTTTATTTAGATTAACTTGTTTCAAAATTTTATTTTATTTATTTCTCATTTTTTCTGAATAGGATTAAAGTTAAACTCTAAAATCCAAAACCCATGTAAAAGTATATCAGAGCAAGTTCTTGTTCAATTTGGCTTATGATTAAGTCCATATTTAAAGAATCTTGTAGAGACTTTATTTAGTCTAGGGTCCAAACTAGTTGGGTTTTGACTCATTTCAAGCCTGACTGTTAAATATGGGGTTTTATTTGTACTTTTTTTAAAAAAAAATTTTATCTTTTTATTATTTTGATTTTTCTATTCTATCTTTTGTATTCATCTTTTCTTTTATTTTTTGTTATATTTCTTTATTGTTTCTCTTTTTTATCTCTATTTGTTAATTTATTTATCCATTTTTTGTTGTTTTCTTCTTTTATTCTTACTTCTAATTATCTAAAAAATGAATTATGAAATTAAAAGAAGAAGCTTGGTTATAATGCTGAGGGCAATAGAAAGAATCTCATTCTTAATTCAAGCTGTATTAGAGATGGAATTGGGTTGAAACTCTTAAGGATAAATTGTAGTTTTTTTTTGGATAATTTAGAATTTAAAATTTTGAGTCTAGAGTGAGTAGAAACTCTCATAATTTTAAGTAATGCTACAAGCAACACAATAGAACAAAAAACAATCATATAGGAAAATTTAAAAGTAAAAAAAAAAAGGTAATTTAAGTTCAAATTTTAGGTTTTTTCTTGTTTTTGATGATTTTTAAATGAGATTTTCAAGTTCTAGCAAGATTTCCAAATTGTGGTGTTATTTTCCAATGAGCATTGAAGTCCCAACTAGGATTCTGATGATAACTCTAGATTCCGACAATGATTCTCAATTTTTCAAGTATCAACCCAATTATACCTATACCGTAGGTTTTACATTTTTTTGTTATTTTATTTATTGTGTTTTAATTGGTTTATTTTATGTTATTTTTATTATATTTTACTTAGGGTGGGAATTTTTTGGATTAGGTAAAGTTATTAATTTGAAATAAATTAAACGTAAAATAAAATTTTAACAAAATCTTGAAAAATAAATGGTAATTGTTCAATGATGAAATTCTTAAAAATTACAAATGGATAATTTTCTCAGAGATTTCTAGTAGGTGAGAATTTTTTTAAATTTAACCCAAATTGAGGAAAATTTAGATAAATTTTTTACAATAATAATTGGTATTTATTTTAAAAGTAAAATTAAAAATAATAAACTTTATAAAAATTTAGGAGTGAATAGCAATTATCTAATGATGAGATTTTTAGAAATTACAAATGGTCAATTCCTTAAGAAAGTTTTACGTGAGGAATTTCTCTAAATTTAGTCTAAATGGTAGAATAATTTAGATAAAATTTCAACAAAAGTAATTGCACTCATTTTCAAATCAAATCAAAGAATATAACTCATAAATTTTCTTTTTTGAAAGTATGTGGAAATTATCTAAAGAGTTTCCTAGGTTAGGAATTTTCTAAATTCAACCCAATGGGTGGAAGAGTTTAGATAAGATTTCAATAAAGATAACTAGCATTTATTTTCAATCTAAAAATTAAAAATATAAGTAAAGAATAAATCCGATAATAAAATTCTTAGTAATCGTAAATGGATAATTTTTTAAGAAATTTTTAGGTAAAAAAATATTTTTAAATTTGGCCTAAATGGTAAAAAATTTAGATATACATTCAATAAAATAAGACTTAATAAAACAACTTATTTAATCTTTTTTCCGATGATTAAGCCTCTTCAAGAAAATAAATGAGATTCTTGAATACTCTTGAGGTAAAAAAGTATTTTTATGAATTTCTACCAGATTGATGAAGAAACCTTAAAAGTTATTTTCAATATTTAAACAATAAATTTAATAGAAGGCTATTAGAACCAAGATCCTTAAGATAATTTGAAATTAAGTGGTTTCGTCTTTTGGAAAGGCATGTGAGGGTGCTATAACTTTCTTATACATAAGTAAACTCTTAAACTTAGTTTGAATTAGACCATAACCTATTCTTTTAGGAACCCTTAGTCAAGTTAAAGAGTTTCTCAAAAGAATAGATTCAGCTAGGTGAGCAATCGCACCTAAATAAAAAAAAATTGATGGTGACTCCTCTTGTTGTGTCTAATGATAAGTTTACAAATTTATACATTATGATAGTTCAACGACTCCATTGGAGAAAAAATCAATAGAGTTGAGCCATAAAATTTTAAATTTATCATAATTTTTGGTTTAATGGTCTTAAATTGTAACGATTATTTTATTTGTTTACTAACATTTTTCCTTTGTTTTTTCATTTTTGCTTGATTTAGGGAAAATTGGGGTTGACAATTGTATATGTTCCTTCTCACACAATATTAGATTTATTTGCATTACATGAGTTATATACCTAGGCTTGGTCCTTTTTATAAGGGAGTAAAGTACTTACACTTTCATGAGATGATAATCTCTGCAATGGCTAACGAAATACTCTCACCCAAATTGAATCATTTCCATTGGTAGCTTGTGATGGGTGAAATTGGAATGTCTTACTAGTCCATCATAGATGATAGTGAGGAACAATTTGGAAACCTTTTAGATTATGAAACATCCTAACCAAGCATACAGTGAACTTAAAGAATTCAGTTTTAATGTAGAGCTATGTCAATCTTTCATGTAGGATATGTCTTTATATTAATCTTATATTTGTTGGTATTTTTGTTTTAGTTGAGATATATTTTTTTAATTTTGTAAAAAAAAAAGTTTCTTTTAAAAAAGTGTTTTTTACTCATGTAAACACTTTTATACAAGCATTATTTCACTTGTCCATATATAAAAGAAAAGGATGTGAATGTGTAATTGTCATCAAGGGCAACTCTATCTTTTTTAGTTTTTAATTTAATTGAAAATGAATCTTGTTTTTCATTATATACTTCATCAACATGCTTGTATTTGCAAATACATTTTCCATACAAACATTTTGCATTTACATTTTTTTATTTGCTCTCTTCGATTTTGTATATAATTCTTAATTTGAAATTATTTTTTTATTTTCATTATATGGATGCATATGTCTGCACATATATATATTTCATTCAGGAAAATATTTTTGTATGTACACTATTTCATTTGCTCAGGGCAATCTTTGCTCTTTTTACTTTTGTACATAATTGAAATTGAATCATTATTTTGCATACATGTAATTGTAGATTCATCTTTTCATCCATATAAATGTTTTTGTAGGCACATTATTTCATTTGTTTGGGGTAGGCTTTGTTTTTTTTAGTTTCGCACATTATTCAATTGAAAATCAAATTTTTGTTCTTTCATTATGTGTTCCATGCATATATTTGTATTTACATTTTTTTCATCTATGTATTCATCTTTGTATGTACATGATTTTCATTTATTTGGAGCAATCTTTATTGTTTTTAGCTTTGTACATAGTTTAATTTAAAATAAACTCTTGTTTTTTTTAGATTGAAAAAGTTTTTTTGGGATTGTAACATGTTGCTTCGAATTGAAAGGTTTTGTAAATACTAAAGGTTGATTTCCTTTGTCTTTTGAGTTTAGGCATGTTTGACAATGGAAATCCACATGATTTTTTTTCTTGATTAAAAAGTAATTTTTTAAAAAAGAAAAAAATCCTTATGGTAACAATCTCAAAGGAATTGGTGATTAGTGTAAAAAATGAATATAACCAGTCGTTTCACTAGCTATCTCATGTTAAGATCCACACCACTTAGAAAGCTTGAATTCCTAATTTTCATAAACCTTATTTTCACTTGACCAAGACATGATCTTTATTAAGGCTATGAGCAATGAAAGGGATGATTAATTTGCAAAATCATTTGGAAAATTCTTTATAAGTCAATACGTGATGTACTTTTTGAAAGATTTTGAATTGTGGTAATTTGATAAGTGTTGAGGTTATTTCAAATGTATCAATACCCAAGTTTCTTCATGAAATCCAAATTCTTTAATTCCTTTATTAAGGGCACAATTACTAAAAAGCCATAATTTCTCCATATCTTTTATCAACATTTTGGCTTGTGCAACATCCATTTCCTTTTTATTCTTTTCTCAAAGTTTCCCTTTACCTACATTTTGGGCAAATTTACCAAAAGAGCCAAATTTTTTTATGTCCACAATATCTTTTGTTTCAACATTTTGATTGGTGTAACAATTGTTGTCATTGAACAAAGATTGCATGAGCAACCTGAGTGGACTTGAAAATGAAGATGAATACATTGGGCCTTTACTTGATTAAAAAATTGAGATGGTATATTCTGAGCATGAATTACGAATAAAAAAGGAAAAAAGAATGAATTACAAACAAACAAAAAGAAAAAAGGAAAAAATGTAAAGAAAAGAGTTTATTGTAACATCATGTATGTGAAACATTCAAATGAATCTAAAATCAAGAAAAAAAATCATTTCCTAAGAATTGGTTTTCAATTGAAGTATCTATACTGGAAATGATAAATGGTTGTCATAACATGTAGGCTGGGAACCTACCCATTAGATACAAAAATCATGGAGTTGCCACTAATCTTTTTTACCTAGGTGTGATTGGCCACCTACATGAATCTATCTTTTTAAGATTGTCCTTAAGTATAAACTAAGGGTTTCTAAAAAAATAGATTCTATTCTACATCATTAAAACTAAGGTTCAGGAGTCAGTTATGTGCAAGAAAAATATTAGCACCCTTTTATGCCCGAAATTAGTACCAAATTAATTATGTGTTATCTAAATTAAGCCTTATCAAAGATAGTTTTATCATGCGAATTAATTAATCCAATCATTTTATTTATTTACAAAACATGGTGGTACACAAATTCTATCAAAATATCAAGCAATCATACAATAAATATTAAATATCATGTGAATATATTACATATCATATCGAATATCATGTAATAATATCACGCCTAGATCATGCGAAAATATTCATGCAAGAGTATCATGCAAATACATTAATTATCTTGCAATAATAATAATCATATAAATATATAATGTCATGCAAATATATTATCATGCAATAATATAAAATATCATGCAAATATGTTTATAACCATTCATGTAAATATATAATTATGAAATCAAATATAATCACACAAATATATTAGTAATTATGTATAATCCTCCAATTATGCACACAATAAATATAGAAACATGCAATTAAATATCATTTAAATATAATATTAATCATGCAATAAAATAATACATTATGCAATAAATAATAATAATAAATAATTATGCAAATAAATATATTAATAATAATACAATATTACAAATAAATATTTTATAATAATCATGCAATTAACAATGGAAATCATGCAAATAAACATACAATTAAATATATAATCATACAAATAAAAATATATAAACCATGCAAATAAATATGCAAAGATAATATATAATCATGCAAATAAACATGAAATTAAATATATAATCATGCAAATAAATATATTAATAATCAAGCAATTAAATATATTAATAATCATGCAATCAAACTAAATATAATCATACAAATAAATATATTAATAGTCATGCAAACATATTAATAAATCACACAAATAAATACATTAATCATGCAAACAAATATATTAGGCAAATAAATTATCATGCAAATATATTATTAGTCATACAAATTCATGCAAAAATAAATACCATGCAATAAATATAAAAATAAAAGTAAGCAATTAAATATTATAAAAGTTATGCAAAAATCACAAAAAAAAGAAAACAAATATTACCTCAATGGATCACAGGTAGTAATAATTTTTCATCTTTCAAAAACTAATGCTTCATACTATAAATCTTAGCCTTTTTTCCAAAAACTCCAACTAGATCTTCTTTGCAAATTTTTTTGCTTGATTGCTTATTCCTTATTGATTCAAAACTTTGCCCAAATTTTCTCTTTTTTCAATGACCATTGTTTGATTTTAAAGTCAATTGCTACGAGGCCTCCCCTTTTTAATCTTAAATTTAAGGTCTTTATATAGGGATTGAATCCCTTTTGATTTGGAAGAAATTAATTCAACCGAATCTAAGATTTCTCTTCAAATTTTATTCTCTATGTAATCTTTCCTTTTTCAATAGATTGAGCCCCAAGTCTTTCCAAAATTATTCAACCATTAAAGTTAAAATCTAAGATAGAATCCAACAGTTGAATCGAATCCAAGACTTTCCATGCAAAATCCCACATTTTTTTCTTTTTTACCCTTTTTTTATTTTTTTACCAATTGACTTTGACTCTTTTAACTAAAAAATACAAAAATTAAAACCAAAAATTAAACTAAAAAATTAAAATACAAATAAAATTTAAGGCTTAATTTTTGCGCCCAAAATTCATTTTCCAATTAAGGCCCAATTGCACAATTAAAATTAAAATTTGAAGCCCAATGAATTTCAAAAAATTTTGAACAAAATGGAGTGTCAACAATGGCCACCTTTCATTATTCCTTTCACAAAATAAGAAATCATCCATTTGCTTACCCCTTTTGAGCTTTTTTTTTTTCTTTTAAATCAACCCTAACCAAGGATTACCCTTCACATTGGGGGTAAGTTCAAAAAAGGATATCATCAAAATGGCATTGGATCTTATGTTAAGTGCTAAAAAAGATGTCTTATGTTAAGAGGCAAGTTTGAAGCAAGCTAAGTTCCCAAAATTTTGAATTTTTTTGTAAAAAATAAAAGCATGCAAAAAAAAAAAGAAAGAAATGAGAACAAAAAATGAAAAAGATGAAAAACATATTTGGGAAATGGAAAGGATAAACATCTTTATGAAAAGAAAATGATCATTGGTTTGATTACCTTTATGCACATTTTTTAGGCCTATTATCCTTTTTTTAACCCTAAATCCTAGTTTATGTTACATCCTTCAAAAAGTTCATTTTGATCATGTGTGGATACCTAAGTTGAAGAATTTGTTCCTTAAGAAATCATTACTATTTGATTTTGGATGAATTTTAAATTTTCAAATGCATAGTGAAACAATCCATAAATAGAAAAAAAAAAAAAAGCAAGAATAAAACTCTAGGATCAAAACCTTAAATGAGTAGTCTAAAGCAAGATTCAAAGCAATTCATGTATAATACCAAGGTGAAGAGCAGTCTAAAGCAAGATTAAGAGCAATTCATATATAGTACAAAAGTGCAGTAAGAAGTCTTAGAAGGAGAAGAGCTCAAATGAATAAATGAGCATTAAAAACTTTTGAGAAAACTAGGATTAGTGCACTTTAAAGAATTGTTACAAATTTTGAACCTTTTCTTTGTTTTTTTTTTTTTTTAGAAATTTTGAGCTTATTGTAGCTAGTTTTGATATTTGCTAAAATTCCACATATTAAAAACTTTAAAAATGCCAAACGAATTGTGCTTTTAAAGAAAACTATCATTTGTGAGCCTTAATAAAGAAGGATTGATTTCCTCTTCTTATCCTATGGCACAGTCAACTTTGATAGCCAAGATCTTGATATACTGTTTTAGTCTTTTGCAAAGACCTAATTGCAATTCACCCTATTTTTTCTTGGTAATAATCATTAGTTCCTAAGAGCTTTTATCACATATTTTAAACCAAAAATGAAAAATTGATTCATTTTCATCTTGATCATGGAAAATAAGTTATGTGGGGTAACTTTCTATTGTCATAAATAAGTTTAAGATGAGAATATGAATATTTTGTAAAATTGAAGTTCTAATGACCTTTTTGAGGCAATTGCTGTTGCATTCTTTTGTAAGTTTTATAGAACTCAAATTTGAATTGTTGCATTAGGATGAATGAAAGATAGATGATTTCAAGACCATTAAGACAAGAGTGATTTTCTAGGTCAAAGAAAATGCTTTGTTTTGATAATTACATTTGCATCATGATTTGAACATGCATTCGCATCACTTAGTGAACATTTGAATCATTGTTTTGACAATTACATTTGCATTATTGCTTGGGCCATACATCTACATCATGGGTGAGCACAAAAATTTTAGATGTGATTATTGCATTTGTGTAATTTAGAAGGCATTTGTATCATTATGACATTCAAAATTTTGACCTTGGTAGGAAGAAATTTTGAATTATTGCATTTGCATAATTTAAAAGGCATTTACATCATTATCATGGCATACAAAATTTTGACTTTGGTGGGAAGAAATTTGAACTTGTGAACCCTTGACAAAGAAAGACTTTTAAAATTATATTTTTTCTTCTTAAATGAAGAGAACATTTTTTTCAAGTTTTAAAGTTGTTGAGTTTTTGTTTAAATAAGCTTTCTCTATAATAAGAATGATTTATAAGACCTCAGAGTATAATTCCAAAAAACCTCTAGTTAAGATCTTTAAAACATTCAAATATTTTTTTAAAATTTTAAAGTTGTAGAGCCTTCATTTTGAAGGAGTAGTTTCAATGTTCAGAATGATTTGTAACACATCTAGACATAATCTTTAAGAATTTTCAAATGAAAATCTTTAACTTTCAAATGAAAATCTTTAAATTTTTTTATATGAATCTCAACATTTATTCAAATGGGAATCTTTAAATCTTGGATGTGAATGTCTAAGACTTTTCGAATTTGAATTTTTTAAATTTTATATGTGAATCTCTAAAGTTTTTTCGAATGAGAATCTTCGAGTCTCTAAGACTTTTCGAATATGATCTTTGAAATTTGGATATGAAACTTTAAAATTTATCAAATGTGAATCTTTGAATATTTATGGATATGAATCTTTAAAATTTTTTAAATGTGATCTTTGAAATTTTAGATGTGAATCTCAAAAACTTTTTCGAGTGTGAATGTTTGAATATTAGATGTGAAACTTTAAAATTTCATTTGTGAATCTTCAAAATTATTTGTGAACCTTTACAATTGAGAAATTTTAAATTACAATTGTGAATCTTTGGATCTCGGGAATCTTTAAAAATTTTTAAATTACTATGAAATCTTTGAATTCTTGTGAAAATTTTGAAATATTGCGAATTTTTTAATCTTGTGAATCTTTAAATCTTGTGAATTTTTTAATATTGCAAAATTTTGAATTCTTACAGTTCTTTGAATATTTTCGAATCTTTAAATTCTTGCAAATCTCAGAATCTTACGAATCTTCAATTCTTATGAATTTGAAAATCTTGTAATTTTTTAATTTTTACGAATATGAAAACCTTGCGAATATTCAATTCTTGCAAATCTTCAATTCTTGTGAATCTAAAATTTTTGCGAATCTTCAATTTTTATGAATCTAAAAATCTTGTGAAACTTCATTTCTTGTGAATCTAAAATTCTTACTAATCCTCAATTCTCGTTAATCTAAAAGTCTTGCAAATCTTTAAGTCCTTATAAATCTTTAAATTCTTGCGAACTTTTTAAATCTTGTGAATCTTTGAAATCTTACAAACCTTTAAAACCATATAAGCCTTTAAATTGTAAAATTCAAACCTTTGAATTTAATTCCAAATCTTTGAGTTTCAAATTGTGAATTTTTGGATTTTAAGTTAAAAACTTCTAAATTTTGAATGTTTGAAATTTTGGTACATAACCAAACTATGAATCTGCATTTTAGATGAGAATATCTGGATTTTTATTTTAAGTCAAATCTGAATGTAATGACTGTTTATATCTTTACATAATTCATGTTTTACAGCAAATATGCAAAAAAGGTAATTGTAAACACCTTATTTAATCTAAGGCCCAAATCTATTGGGTTCGAACTTGCTTTAAGCCCGATTATTAAATTTGGGATTTTATTTGTACTTATTATTATTATTATTATTATTTTTCTATTCTATCTTTTGTATTTATCCTTCATTTTCTTGTTATATATCTTTATTATTTATCTCTTTTTTATCTTTATTTGTTTATTTATTTATTTATTATTTTTTTGTGTTCTTATTTTGTTCTTACTTCTAATTTTTTTAAAAAAAAGAATTTTTAAATTAAAAGAAAAAGTTAGTTGATAAGGCTGAGGGGAATAGAAAGAATCTGGATGATAATTCAGGCTATATTATAGATGGAATGGGGTTGATACCAAGGTTGTTGATATCATACCAGATAATGTTTCAATTTTTTTTAAAAAAAAATGTGATATATATCAGTACTAGTTGTTTCGGCATATTATTTCAGATTTTTTAGTTTAATACAAATATATTTATAAATATATATGAACTTGTATATTATAATATTATTAATAATCTACACAATAAATATGCAATATATTCAAAAATCAATAAATAAGTTTAAAAGCATAAGAAATAATATCATAAATTTTTTATGATATTTTTAAATACTTAATCTAATCATATGATATTTAAATAATTATTTTTCACGTAAATATTAAGGTAAAAATAAAGAATGAAAAAAATTAACTAAGGTGTTATAATTGTTAAACTTTATAAAATGAGTATAATTGCTTTCTTGAAAAAAAATTGAAATACTTATAAACTTTGATTTGAAAAAATAAAATATAAAAAATAAAAAAACTTAAATTTTAAGGATTATTTTGTTATTTTTATTTTTATTAGCTTAAAAATAATTAAATAATAAAAAAATTAAAAATTACAACATATATTTCACATTTATTTACCGGACGAAAATGTTATTTCACTGGAATTCACCAAACTAGGCAGAAACTAATGAAAATAATTTTTATTACCTAGTATCAAATCTGGTATGAAAATCATCGTGAGGTGTACAATATTTTAGTATAACTAGAGCATACCGGCTGGGGTAATCGATATTGAAGCGAAATTAACAACTATGGTTGAAACTCTTAAGGATAAATTGTAGTTTTTTTTGTGATAATTCAAAATTTTAAATTTTAAGTTTGGAATGATTAGAAACTCTTCGAATTTTTCTTATAAATATTTCTACAAGAAACACAACAAAACACACAATGATCACATAGGAAAATTTAAGAGAAAAAAACAATTTAAGGCATTTCAAGTTCGAATTTTAGGCTTTTTCCTTTTTTTTTTTTCCAACAAGTGTTGAAGGTCTGGACAAGGATTTCGATGATACCTCTAGATTCTAACAAATGATTTGGAATTTTCTAAACATCAACCCGATCTGACCCGTACCATAAATTCTACCTTTTCTTTTGTTAATTTCTATTTATTTTGTTTTAGTTGGTTTACTTTATGTTATTTTTATCATATTTTACTTAAGGTGGGAAGTTTTAGGATTAGGTAAAAATATTAATTTGATTAATAAAAATTAATAAAAATAAATGAAAGGTGAAATAAAATTTTAACAAAATCTTGAAAAATAAATTGTAATTATTCAAAGATAAAATTCTTAAAAAATACAAATGGACAATTTCTAAGAAATTTTTAGGTGATAGATTTTTTTTTCTAAATTTGACCTAAATAGAGGAAAATTTAGATAAAATTCAACAATAATAATTGGTATTTATTCTCAAAGTAAAAATAATAACAATAAACTTTATAAAATTTTGGGAATGAGTAACAATTATCCAATAATGAGGTTCTTAGAAACTACAAATTGTTAATTCTCTAAGAAATTTTTAGGTGAGGAATTTCTCAAAATTTAGCTCGAACGATGAAATAATTTAGATGAAATTTCAACAAAAGTAATTGCATTCATTTTCAAATCAAATCAAAGAATATTACTCATAGATTTTTTTTTTGAAATTATATGAAAATTATCTAAAGATGAAATCCTAGGAAAATCCCAAATGGTTGATTTCCTAGGAGTTTCCTAAGTTAGCAATTTTCTAAAATCAACTCAAAGGGTAAAAAAGTTTAGATAAAATTTCAATAAAAATAGCTAACATTTATTTTCACTCTAAAAATTAAAAATGTAAATAAAGAATAAGTCAAATGATAAAATTTTTAGTAATTGCAAATAGACTATTTCTTAAGAAATTTTTAAGTAAGAAAATATTTTTAAATTTGGCCCAAATGATTAAAATTTTAGATATATTTTCAATAAAATAAGACTTAATAAAACAACTTATTTAATCCTTTTTTGACAATAAAGCCTTTTTAAAAAAATAAATGAGATTTTTAAATACTCTTAAAGTGAGAATATTTTTAAGAATTTTATCAGATTAATGAAAAATCTTAAAAGTTATTTTTTATATTTAAAATTAAAATTTAATAGATGGCCTTTAGAACAAAAAACCCTTAAGATAATTTGAAATTAAATGATACCATTTTTTTGGATAAGTGTGTAAGAGTATTATAACTTTATATATAATCAGACTCTCGAACTTAGTTTTAAAATACTAACTAAAACTTATTCTTTTATAAACCTTTAATTAAGCTTAAGACTTCTTGAAAATAATAAATTCACCTAGATGATCAATCGTCCATAAATAAAAAAGATTTATGATAACTCTTCTTATTATGTCTAATTATAAATTTACAAATTTATAGGTAATGACAAACCCACACAAGCACACACAAGATTCAATAGCAATTAATAAGCAGGAAAGACAAAGTTGCAAAATTTTTTAGCAACAATTATTTTTTATTTCGAAGTTTGCTTGGTTGTGGGCAGTAATGCTTTGGGGTTTTTTTTGTCTTAATTCTTCGAAGATTTCTTAGAAATTCTGAATAGGTGAAAGGGGACATATAAAAAACGACATCTGGTTGTTTTGAAGAAACAAAAAATAAAAAAGGTAGTTGGTTATTATTTTTAAATTGTGATTTGTTTGTCTTGCATGGAATCCAAGGTACAAGTCTTAAAACCACTGATTTTTTTTTTTTTTTTACTAAGCCAATATTATAGATTAATTAATAAGCATCAAGGCAATACAAGAATCAAGTCCTCCAAAACAAGGATGTGACGAACTACACACATCATAGTCATAACCCAACAACACATCAAAACTAGATACCACCAAGCAACTGATAACTAGCATCTAGCAGAGGACTCCAAGATCAAAGAGAAAAACAAAAGAACTGGCCATATAACAGTAGCAGGCAAGTCTAAAATTTGAAAAAGGGATTTCAACCCCTTCTCGTGTCGTCTAAAACAATCTCTAATCCACCCAACTTATATAGAACTGACCATCCTAAATGAAAAACCCTAAGATTAATAAGCATTCCTCGTTAAAACCAATCAATACAATCAACAACCCCTCTTCGATGCATCTCAACCTCTCAGTAGAATACCAAGCTATATAACAGTCTCTAACAACACACCAATTTCTTCCACAACCTTTTTACGGCACCAAAACACATCCCACCACAAATTTTCATATCCTCGAGAATACACTGGGCATAAACAATTACCATGTTCAACTCAGCATCTTGAAGGAACTCTTCATCCTTTTACCATTATTGCTTTATCCGATGATGCCACAAAAACTTAAAGTTAGCATTCTTGTCCAATAAAATCATCCACCTATCAGAACACCTTTCAGCTGGACTAAAACCAAGTCAGAATCCTTGTAAATCCAAAATTAATCAATCGCTTATTAAGGAATAATTTCACTTTTTTCTCCAAAACTCAAACACCATATCTAAAACCATTGGTCTTTGATTTTGATTATTTGATTATTGCTAGCATTTCGGGGTTCCAAGTATCATACTGTATTATTTGTTTCTTTCTTTATGCATATATTTATGCTTATTTTTAAAATTTTTTTACATGTGAAATATCTAAATTATTAATTTTTGTACAATTAAAATATATTTAAACTTAAAAGAAAATAAAATTTTCAACAACGAAGACTTTTCAAGAAAATAGGTATGTTATTTGAATACTTTTAAGGTATAGAATATTTTTAGTGGGTTGACTAAAGTGTTAAAAAAAACCTAAAATATTTTCAAATTTTAAATATTAAAACTAACAAAAAATAATAAATAATAAGAATAAGTTAGGATCATGTTAATTAAGGTTAAAAGATAATTTAAGTTTAATTGATACCAATTTATAGATATTAAAGAGGTGTTATAACCTTCCATATATTCATCAAATTCTCGTAATTCTGTTTAGAAGATTAGAACCTATTTTTTAAAAAGATCTTTAATCAAGCTTAAGACTTCCTTAAAAATGTAAATTCATTTAAGTAACCAATCATATATAAATAAAAAAAAATTTTGATAACAATTTCATGTACATACCCATATGGTTTACCATACCTATATGAAATATTCTCAATTCATATAGTTATGATATTCTCAATCCAAATAAATACATACCCATGTAGTTTATCATATCTACATTCATCTTCTCTTTTAATCCACTCAATCATATATTCTCATAAAGATGCTTTCAATTTTCTCTAGTCTTATAGATATCTATTTTATAAAATTTTACAACTCTTTTACATCATTTTTTTTTACTTAACTCTATAGAAATTTTGCTTATTTATAAGCATGTTAACTTATCTATAAAAAATCCATTTTCTCTTAAAATTCTTTTTTTTTTAATTTTTTTATCCATAAAAAAATATTTAGTCAATCTCAAAATAATTTCAAACAATTTTTTTCATAAGATTTGAATTAATCCCAACATTTTGGATCCTTAGAGTTTTACCTTTTCTTCACGACATATTGACATCCATTTCTATATAGTATGCGTTAATACTAAGTTAGGTAGATCAGTTTTGCTTTTGACTGTAGGTAGATGTGCTTAGAGGGTTAGTCACTTCCCTTAGGAGACAACTGCCACATATTCCTTACTAGATAGAATCGTGGTCTATGTCCATTCTTATATTGTTCTTTTCCTGATCTGGTGGCTTTCTGTCTCATTCTCAATGCAATTACATGCTTAATGAAAAGAGGATAGCTAACTTTTATATCCTCTACAAATGAAACAAATAGTAAACTTTATCTAGTGATATTTTGGTGATTATTCTATAATTCTTATCTGAATCTTACAGCCTTTAAACTTCATCCACAAACCAGATTTAAGCTTAAAATTATCCAAAAGGTTCTGTTGTTTATTTATTTTATTTTGTGTAGGTATAGATCCTCTCCTGAGGAAGTGGCTGCAAACTGTGATATCACATTTGCCATGTCTTTTAAGATGATATGTTGGAGGTATCTCTTAAGCCCCAAAAAGGATTGAGTTCCAAGCTGATTGACTGGTTTGAGAAGTTAATAGTTAAACTTATGCAAAATTTTGCACAACCTCAGCATTATTTGTCTGTATAAGGTACAATTGTCACTAAGTACTACCTAACTCATGCAAGGATTATGCTGAATGCAAAAGAAAAATTTTCTGGCTGAGTTGGTTTTTTGGGTCTTGGAATGATGGTTTCACCAATGGCACAAAATCTCATAAAAGCTGGGTATGGCTTGGTTTCTCTTCCTAATTAGTACAGTTAGAACAATCAAATTGAAATAAAATTGTGTCCTAAGAGATGTTGCCTCCATTCACAGAAGCTTAACATGGAACTACAAGATCCTGTGTTTTATTTCCTTTTGATCCTATTTTCTCTCTCTTTCCTTTACATAAAACCTCTAGCATCAGTTTGAGTAAAAAATTAATTTACTTTATAATTTCACTTTCTTAAGCATCAGAGATGTTCAACTCTAAGAGTGATGTGTTTAGAGTTTAATCCTCTAACATGAATGTGGCAGATGTGATGTGACAGAACGGAACATGACAAAGAGCAAATGTGATCCTCTCATCAGTCTCAGTGCAAAGTGAGATTTCAATATCCCTGCTATGAAATTAGTTTTTTGTGGTATTACCACACTACTTTGGAATTTCTAAAAGTTTGGATGTTTTACCTTTTCTTCATGACATATTGACATCCATTTCTATATAGTATGCGTTGATACTAATTAAGGCAGATCAGTTTTGCTATTAACTATTGGTAGATGTGCTTATAGGGTCAGTCATTTCCCTTAGGAGACAACCGCCACATATTCCTTAGTAGATAGGATCATGGTCTATGTCCATTCTCATATTGTTCTTTTCTTGATCTGGTGTTTTTCTATCTCATTCTTAATGCAATTACATGCTTATGAAAAGAGGGTAAAGAGGATACCTAACTTTGTATATCCTCTACAAAAGAAACAAATAGTAAACTTTATCTAGGGATATTCTCTGATAATTCTATAATTCTTGTCTGAATCTTGCAGCCTTTGAACTTCATCCACAAAGCTAGCTTTCTATTGCTATAGGTATTTTTGTCCAGAGGTCTTCAATATCGCTAGATTTAAACTTAAAATTATCCATTAAGAGGTTTTGTTGTTTGTTTGTTTTATTTTGTGCAGGTATAGATCCTTTCCTAAGGAAGTAGCTGCAAACTGTGATGTCACATTTGCTATGTCTTTTAAGATGATATTAATGGGTTTCAAGCACCAATAAATGGTTGGTTTAATCAGTTAAGGTTCATCCTCCTCGACGAAGAGATTTTGGGTTCGAATCCTGTCGGTGGTCACTTGTTGAGATCATCTCGAATACAGGACCTGCAGCTACCTGTTTTAAGTTGTCAAGTATAATACATCTTGTCCTAACCTGAAGGACTGAGCACCTATATATCCCGGATTTTTCTTACCAAAAAAAAAAAAAGGTTTCAAGCTTATCAAATCCATATATAATGGATCAGAAAAAGTAGATTAGCTGGCTATATGTGCTCTTTTGGGATTAATGGATCATGATCATTTGGGATTAATGGGTTTCAAGCTTATCAAATCCATAAACTAGCTTATATTCATTAATTGGTTTTATGTCATAGTTGTTCACTGTTCCTTCGTATTTAGATTTAAATGGGTAGAAAGAAGTGTATCCCTTCCCTATTTGCATTTATGATGGTAAAGCCTGGATTAATATTGCAATAGTTTATATTCTGTAGATTACGCTAAAACTCTCCAAAAGCTTACTTCCCTCATTCTCTCTGCTTTTCTTTTTTTCAAATCGTTCTTGCCTTTCACTAATTGTATTGTGTATTCCAGATTTGAGGCTAGCATATAAGGTTTATATTTTTGCAAAGGAAGAAAAATAAAATTATTGCACGATTTGTTTGTCAAAACCAGTACTACTGTCTAAAGAATCAACAGCACGAATCTGCTATGATGGTTTTGACAGATGCTTTAGTCAGTCTAGAAAATCCTGAAGTTACAGTTTTAGTAAACTGTGAAGGATTATTTCCTTTCAGAATCCCCATGCAATTAATGAGATCCTGTTCCACCCTCTTGGAAAACCACTATCCTAACTGTCTTGGCTGTTTGTCTGTTATATGGCTTCCTCCAGTTTTTTGTGTCATTGCTCATACTTTTATTCAGGTTAATTTTACTTCTTTGACTCAAATATGAATGTGTTATCTCTTGGCTTTTCAGGTTTCTTTTCCCTTTTGTGGCTTCAAATGTGTTAATTTTACCTCTCTTTCTGTCTGCCTTTCATTTAACCACAGATCCGTGTTTTTCTCAGGTTTTGAAACCAATTACAAGGAAAAAGTTAAAAATTAGAGGAAAAATATTCTGCAAGGTTCCCGTGGAGAACCTTCAGACACTTCCATCGTATCTTGGTGGAGATTGCAAGTGCACAAAATGTTTAACTATTGTTGTTCATAATGTCAAGCGTCCATGTACAGATCAGATCAACAAGATACAGGCAAATTAAGTTGTTGACAACAATTAGGATATACCCACACCTAATGTAATTTGTCAAAGTGGGAGCTGTGACCAGGTATTAAGAACTGCCATAATAAGCTTGCTCATGTTATCCTAACTATAGTTTAGTTGACAGCCATCATAAACAGTGACAGCCTTTTTATCTGTTGTAGCATATTGAAATTTGTCTGCTGGCTGTCTCGGATCTCGAACCAAGCTGTCTTAACCTGTCGGTGTTTTGTTGAAGGCTTAATCTGAATTGGAATAGTTTATCCTTCTTGACTGTTATGCAAGTTGATCAGTTCTTCGTCTTCTGGATTAAAAGACTGTGGAGAGTTGGTTCTTGATTTATTCCGCATCTGCCAACCTTCTTGATATTGAAATAGGAGATGTTGAAGATAATCAATATATTCCATCTTAAAGAGTTTTTTCAATAGCTCCACTGCTTCTAGTTCTATTGGGAGATATTGATAGTCAGTGGCAGAACTCATTCATCCTATTCAAAAATTTCTACTCAAACAGATGGACGACGAATTTTTGTTAAAAAAACTTATTCTGCCACTGACTATTAAGATCTCCTAATAGAACCAAAAGCAGTGGAGCTCTAAAATGGAAGATATTGATCATCCTTAACATCTCCTATTTCAATATCAAGAAGGTTGGCAGATGTGGAATAAATCAAGGACCAATTCTCCACAGTCTCTTAATCCAAAAAACGAAGAACTAGTCAATTTAGATAACATTCAAGAAGGATAAGCTATTCTAATCCAGAATAAGCCTTCAACAAAACACCGACAGGTCAAGATAGCTTGGTTTGGGGCCCAAGATAGCCAGCAGACAAATTTCAATCTTTTATAGTATCTACAGTAACAAATAAAAAGACCATCACTATTTATGATAGTTGTCAACTAAATTATAGTTAGGATAACCTAGGTTAACCCTAAGTTAAAGGGTTTATAAATAGAAGGCCAAAACTTTGTAAAAGGCAAAGGCTAAGAGCTTTTTTCTTTCTTTTTATCTCTTTACTCTCTCTTCTATAGTGTGAAGCTTTTGTTGTATGATATACATAAATACTGAAGAATCAACGTGTGATCTATTTCAGTAAGTGATCTTGACTTTACTTTATTTTTTGTAAATTGTTTCATGTTTTAAAGCTCATATCACTGTGTTTTTTGGTTTCTTTTGTTGGTGTTTATGCTAAAAAAAACTTGTTAACTGGCACTTCTTGAAACTATTAAAAAAAAAAACTGACATTGGTTTTAGGCATCTAAACTATAGAACAAAATGAAGAATATAACTATTTATGTTCAGATCAACCTTATAATCATATTTGTTGAGTTTGTAAAAAACGACAAGCATTTCTTTTATATTTATTTTCAAATCCATAACATCCTTGAAATTTTTTAAAGAGAGATTTTTTCAATCATATCAAATTTGGAAGGTTGAAAAATTAATGTCTGGATCACCTTTGGAACCACCAATGGATGGTATAGAAAACTCTGAATTGCTCAACCAAGTAATTCAAAAATATTTCAATCCTTCAAAATATTATTTTCAAATAGGAATCTCTATGATGAAGTATGCAAAAATTCCTTTTAACACAAACAACTTGTTCAATCTTATCCAAAAATTTTTGTTCAAATAGATGGACAACAAAGTTTTGTTAAAATAGCTTATTCTATCACTGACTATCAAGATCTCGCAATGAAACCAGAAATAGTGAAGCTACCAAAAAAACTCTCTAAAATGGAAGACATTGATCATCTTCAACATATTTTATTTTAATATCAAGAAGGTGGGCAGATGTAGAATAAATCAAGGACCAACTCTCCACAGTCTTTTAATTCAAAAGATGAAGAACTGGTCAACTTAGATAACATTCAAGAAGAATAAGCTATTCTAATCCAGAATAAGCCTTTAAAAAAGCATTGACAAGTCAAAACAGCTTGGTTCAGGCCCGAGACAGCCAATAAACAAATTTCAATCTGTTACGGTATCTATAGTAACGGATAAAAAAACGATCACTGTTTATGATAGTTGTCAACTATAGTTAGGATAACTTAGGTTAACCCTGAGTTAAAGGGTCTATAAATACAAGGCCAAAACTCTATAAGAAGCAGAGCTTCCTTTTTTCTTCTTTATCTCTTTACTCTCTCTTTTCTCTCTCTTCTACTTGTTTCACTTTCTTTTACTACCTAGACCTTTTAGCTCAAGATTAACCTAAGTTATCCTAACTATAGTTTAGTTGATAACTATCATAAACAGTGACAATTTTTTTTATCTGTTACTATAGATATTATAACATATTGAAATTTATCTGTTGGTTATCTCAGACCCCGAACCAAGCCGTCTTGACCTGTCAATGCTTTTTGAAGGCTTATTCTAGATTAGAATAGCTTATCATTCTTGAATATTATCCAACTTAACTAGTTCTTCATCTTTTGGATTAAAAGACTATGGAAAGTAATCCTTGATTTATTTCACATCTGCCAACCTTTTTGATATTGAAATAAAAAATGTTGAGGATGATCAATATCTTCCATTTCAAAGAGTTTTTTCAATAACTCCACTACTTTTGGTTTTATTGGGAAATCTTGATAGTCAATGGCAAAATAAGCTCTTTTAACAAAAATTTGTCATCCATCTGTTTGAGCAAAAATTTTTTGATAGAATAAACGAGTTGCTTGTGTTAAAAGAATTTTTGCATACTCCATCATAGAGACTCCTGTTTGAAAATGATATTTTGAAAGATTGGAGTATTTTTTAATTGCTTGGTTGAGGGATTCGAAGTTTTCTATACCATCCATTAGTGGTTCCGAAGGTGGTCCAAACAGTAGTTTTTCAACCTCCAAAATCTGATATAGTCGATACTATTGCTAATATCGCTTCAAAAGAACCAATGACTACTCTTAGAAATGTTATGAAAAAAACTGATAATATTTCAAATGAAAATTTGAAAAAATTACAAATCTTCAAAAATGATGATATTTATCATACTAGTTTTTTCAAAAGTTTTCAACCATGGATAAATTGTCATATAGAAAAAGTATGTGGTGATACTATAGCCAATGATTCTAAACAAAGATCAGTAGAAATTCCTTTAGTTTTAAAAGAGAAAATAAATCATTTTCTCATAAAATTTCCAAAAACAAAATATATACATATAAGTGTTATTATGATAACCATTAAATCCCTTTTTATTTCGAGAATAGATATCCCTATTTTAACAGTTTTAATGGATAAAAGATTGTCAAACCTTGTTAATGTTATAATTGGTATAATTGGAGGAATCTAATCCAATCTAGCAACAGGATTAGTTTTATTTAAAGTAAAACCAAATTATTTTATTTCTATTTTTGATCATCTTATTGATGAATGTCTTTGTTTAAGAATCAGAACAAAAAATTTTGATTTAAATGAAAAAGCTCATGATCTTTCTATAAACTGGACTGCAATCTTTCTATAAACCAAGATTTATGGATTTTAGAGATCTTTCTATCCCAATAGGATGGCTATTAAAAGATATTTCTTCAAAATCAAAACCTACAATCAACAGAGTAAATTCTTTAGGATTTTTTGCTTTTAGAAAAAATTTATATTTGAAAAATTAGCAAGTTAGTAGTTCTAACTTAAACCCTGATTTAGTTCTACTTCCATCGCTCTCTTCATTTTCTAATCAAGAAGATGATATAGAAAGTTTAAGTAGCAACCAATTTTTTGCTACTCCTTATAGAAATTTTTTTTCTAGTTTTCAAAGATCAAATAGCACAAACAGTACTCAAATTTTTATCTTTCCTAGTGATAATCAATCATAACCCTCTAGTTATAATATTGTCAATTTAGTATTAAACTCAGTATCAAAAGGTTGGCAGATGTAGAATAAATCAAGGACCAATTCTTTACAATCTTTTAATCCAGAAGACGATGAACTGGTCAACTTGGATAACATTCAAGAAGGATAAGCTATTCTAATCCAGAATAAGCCTTTAACAAAGCACCAATAGGTCAAGATAGCTTGGTTCAGGGCCTTTTATATTATGGTAATACTATTGTGGTAAATGAAGACAAACCCTCTTCATCTACACAATCTAAATTCTCTAAACAAAATATTTAGATTTTAGAGCTCATAAAGAGCATGTTGAGCATTTTAAACAAAAGATGGAAAAAACATAAAAACCCCAAACAAGGGTGAAATAATTAAAAAGGATTGAAACCCTTTACAAAGATCATATAGATCTCTTTACTAAGTTTAGTTATTACTACATGCTTAACTACGACACAATCAATGAAAGTAGTAATGATGAAAGCATCAATGATAATTTTGATGACATTTTAGCTACTAACCCGTGGTTAAAAATGAAGAAACTTCAAATGAAGAAAAAATTTCATTAGAAGAAGAAAAAGAAAATCCAACTCCAAAAACAATGGATTGAGGAAAAAGAAAAATAGGTGAAGTTTTTAACCTAGAAATAGATGATCTAAAATTTCTAGATATGTCTAACCTAGACATATTAGAACAACATCAACCTTATCTCCTAAAAAAAGATGAGATAAAACAAACCACTGAAGTTGGCCAAACCAGCCAAACCAGTCAAAACCAAATAGCCCTACAATTAATTCTCTAAATAAGAGAACAGTTGTATTTGAAGGTACATATTTAGATCTTATGAAAGTCCCTATTTTAGATTATAGAAAAATCATAGATGATTAGGTACAATCCATGTCTACAAAGATACTTGGAATAGAGAAAATTTTCTCTTGTGGTACTTGGCAATGAGATGTTCTTCAATTTCTCAAACAATGGGAAAATAAAGATTTGGGAAACACCCAAACATTTACTCTTTTAGTTCAAAGAAACATCCTAAAATTACTAAAATTATTAACACAAATTCTAAAAAATGAATTTTGTGGTAGTATAGATGATATTATTGCCATCAGTTCTACTATTACTATAGGGTGTTTCATTGGCTCCCATTTGTTTAATGGTAAAGCATTGTTTCTACAATTAGAGATTGTTGCTCCAATATCTATAAGTATATGAAGGAAATACAGTTTGTATTTTTTAAAAACAGAATTCTCCTTTGATATAGTTGTAAAACCGTTTTGGTTGTTTATTAGAAAAAATAATAATATCTTTATCAGTAATTTTATACCGGTTAATAATAGCTAAACTTTTGTTTTCTTCAATTCTAATTTTTCTAGATGAAGAAACTGAGTTTAATACTGAATTTACAGTATTATAAACAGAGGGTTGTGATTCATAGACTAGGATTGTAGAAATCTTTTATTTCTACTCCAGTTATTTTTGTTTCTTTCAACAGAGTTTCTGTAGATTTTACAATTTCAGAATAGGAAATAAGGGTTCATTGGTTTGGATCTTGTGAGAAAGGTGAGAAATTTTGGGGAATCTGCATTATTGGTTGTATTGCAATTTCTTGAGGGAAAATGTAATAAGGTCTTTGCGGAATCTATTGTGAAAGATAACCTCGTGGAGGGTAAAGAAGTGTATATCCTGGTTTAGGATATTATTTAGACAAATTAGATGAAGAGGAAAAAGAAGAAACCTTTTTGGTATGATCTGAAAACACTTTCTTTCTATCTCAACACGAAGAAAGTGGCACCTTTTATTACATACTACAAGAAATTTTAATTGTTTTTATTTTTTTTTCTTTGATTGTTTTAAATGTTATCAATGAAAAGCTTCAAAGTTGATAATTAATTAATAATTTGTAATTTTCTATAGTTTTTTTTGTAGCTTCACCTATTCTATATTTTTATTTCATAAATGATATTTCAAACGATAATTTTTTTAACTTTTTTCATTAAAATTTACTGAAACGTAAAATTTTAGATGAATGAGTTGTAGAGTTGAATTTATATATTATCATTTTATAGTCAATCAAAAGTTTATTTTGATCTAAAAATAAAAGAGATAATTACAATATTAAATCTTTTTATCGTATTACATGTTAACATAAAAAAAATAAAATAATAAATATAAAAAATTTATACCCTCGGTGAAACAGGGCAGCTCACTAGTGATATTAAAAGCAAAGTTACTGATATATATAATGACATAATATTTTTTTTTATGAAAATATAATGACATAAGTACCCATAAACTTGAATTAGCTTTACCCTTAATTGATAAAATTAATCAATTAAAAATTATCTAAAAACTTACTATCCAAAAATTTTTAGGCTAACAGTAATTTAATACAATTAAAGCTCTTCTTTATCTAAAAAACTAATCTTATTATTAAATTTTGAAATTACAGTACATAAAAATTAAATTAAAATGGTATTTTAAAAATTTAATGAACAAAATTTTCACGTCTGTAAGTTCAAATGTTTTTCACATCCTTTTATATATACCAGTATATGGTTACATGTCTTGTATATGAATATGTATTTCTATTATATTTTTAAAATACAATTGAAAAATGTAAATAAGTGAATTTTTAATTAATAATTGATATATTAATATATTTTTGCATCATATAATATCATAGAAACTCAATTTGTGTGAAATTGGGAAATCTCATATTTAAAGAAAATCTAAATTATAAAAGTGAAAATTTCCATCAAAATAAATTAAATTATGAAAAAGTATAACTAATCTTGAGTAAATCAGTACAAAGATATATTATTAATTTAAAGACATGCAAACCAATAAATCATGACTATCATAATAAAAATTAAAACGTATGCAATAAAAAATTTTTGAAAAGTTTATCATCAACTATTATATAAATTGCTTGTACAACTCCTAATTGCCACGTAAAAAATATGACTATATATCTCATTAATTTCAAATTTAAATATAAAAAATATAACTAATTTTGAGAATATTAGTATACAAACATATTGTTAATTGAAGGACATGCAAATTAATTAGAGAGATTGATTTAACCTATTTTGAACTCAAATTCTATTCTCAATTTTAAAACCAATAATCATTACTATAAAAAAAAATTAAAAATAAAAACTAATCACCATTTATTGAAATAATTTCTTGAAAAAAATGGCTTGAAGATCATTTGCTAGCCACATAAAACCAAAATAAAAATGTATTTAATTTTAAACTCAAATTGATTAAAAATACCTACTAAACCTTTTGAATGAGATGATTTTTTTGGTAAAAATTTAGTAAAGACTATTACAAACATGAGTTAAAAGTAAAGAAGGTATAAGGATAACAAAGCATAATTAAGGCAAATAAAATATTTGTAGCAGTTAATGTTAGTCGGCTAACATCCTTCATGTTGGATATCATTCATTGTGAAAGATGAGATTTGTGCCATTATTGGACATTGTTCTGATGTCCATAGCTACTTTCAATATAATTAAAACTACTTTTTTATCTATAAAATTGTAACTATTATTATTATCATCATCATCATCATCATCAAAATTCAAAATTATAATAAATAAAATTAATTTAAAATAAAAAGGAAATATTTTTATCCAAAGCAAAGCAGGAAGAACATGCTATAAGAGAACAACTGCACAAATACCACAGAACAAAAATACAAGCAGGGGGATAGGGGAGTGGGGCAAAGCCAAAACACAGACATCACATCTATCGGGTAGAAAATGGGCAGCAGCTGACCTTACTAGTGTTTTACAGTTTTGCTTGAGTGCTTCCATTCATGGTATATATATACATATATATCCTCAGGTTTACTATTTTCATATAAAAATTATGTTGTAGTAGTACAGTTTAGTAGTTAAGTTATTATTTTGAGAAATCATGCTTTTTGTTAATCGCATATATCATAAACCACTGAAGAAAATAAATTTAATAACATAACTTCAAACTTGCTAAAAATAATGATGGGATAAAATACTCTCAAATAATATTCAAACCAAATATATCACGTAGCGAAAAAATTAAATTATTCATTTTTTATGTGAACTTAATAAGAATCAAATAAATTAAGTTAACAAATAAATCATTAAACCATAAACACAAAGACGCAAGTAATTTATATGAAAAGCCTTTTCAAAACGAGGAGTAAAAATCACAAACAACAAAAAATAATTTTTACTATCAAAATAATAGCAATATAAAATTCTCTCTAGCTAAAACTAGAGGTATATAATTATAATATCTTAAGATTAAACAATCTTAGTAAAGAAATAATCTTACAAGAGAAAATTAAAGAAATTTCAACAAATTTATAAGATTAACAAATACCAACGAAATCAGTAAGTAGAAAACTCAAAACTCAATCTCTGCAGTTCAGACTGAAGAACAATGAGTCGTGAACACATTGATAAAATTTTAACTCAATCAGACAATAGATTAACCTCACCAAACTCCTTGATCGAGAAACTACGCAAAAAACCCTTTTTCTCCCTTTTTCCTCTATTTTGCAATCACATTCTCTTGTTTTTTTTTTTTAAACGATATCAGGATTTAAAACCCTATAACCAAGCATGAAAGGACTAAAATGTCCATGATGAATGGGCTTTGGTTTAAGCCACCTCCACGTGGAGGAAACCAAGCCCAACAAATCTCCATTTTTTTTTACTATGCGGAGGAAATCACCACTTCGACGATCGAACGATAAACTTCAAGTTTCTCCCTTGGTAGTTTTACCAACTCAAAAGTATTATTTTCATACAAAGATTTCATCACATCCTGCATGGCATCAACCTACTTTTTTTTGTGTTCATCTTCCATGGCCTCTACATAACATTTGAATTCTCCCCCATCAATTAATAGCACATACTTATCAACAGAATACTGTATAGAAGGCTATCAATCTCTAATAGACCTTTTCAGTGGAACTTTTGATATCGGTGGCTATTCATGGGTATCATCACCCACTTTAACCTATGTAGGATTAGTATCAACATTACTTATATTATGTTGGTTATCCTCAACATCTTCAGCCTCTGCAGGCATATATGTTAGAAGAACTAGATCTAAGTTAATGAAATCATCACTGCATCGTGGAACTAATGTATCAATATTTTGAATATCTTGTATGGTTTGGTCTTCAACAAAAACAACATCCCTACTTCTCACAAGTTTCTTTAGCATTGGATCATAAAACTTGTAGACACCTAATTTGATCTAGGCCCGGATCAATTGGGCTTAGTCCAAATAGGTAAGCCCATTTGCATTTTTATTTTTATTTATTTATTTATTTATTATTACTATTATCATTTATTAATATATATATTTTTTAATTATTAACATATTTTTTTATTTATCTATTAATATGTTTTAATATATTTTATTATTTATCTATTAATATATTTTTTTTTACTTTATTTTTTTCTTGATTGATTTTTTGCTAGGATTAGGATCAGAAAAAATTAAAATTCTACCGTGAATTTGAGATTCAATCAAAGTCTGGATTGGATTTAAAGATTGAATCTCAATCCAAGATAGAATTGGGATTGATCAAAAACTCTTCTAATCAATCCCTATAAATAGGTCCATAAATCATACAAAAAAGACATAGAAAATAATAGAAAGAAAACATAAGCAAAAAAGTTCGAAGGTAGCTCTATAATTTTTAGGAAAATTTTTTGAGATTTTAGCTTTTTTTTTTGGAAAATTTTTGAAAAATTTTCAGATTTCGATGAATTTTTTGGCGGTATTTGAATTTTTCGACGAATTTTTCGACCAACTTTGAAATTTTCGACGTGCTTTTTCAGATTTCGGTAGAACATTCAATCGAAATCTGTAATTGTTTAGAGAGAATAAAGAAAAAAGAAGGGAAGAGAAAGAAAAAGAGAGGGGAAATCTGAAAGAAGATCGAGTTTCAACCTTATATACCCTTCTCAACATGACGTAGTTTTTGTGTTAGTAAACCTAGAAGATCCACGCGTTTTGTCAAGATCCGACCCGACCCGTAGTGCATCCAAACCAGCGACCTGTTTCTCCGCCTGAGTTTCAGTCGAGCCGTTTCCTGTTGAGCCGCACATTTGAGCCGATTCTGTCTCTCAAGCTGAGTCGAATCCAAGCCGAGCCGAGCCTTTCCAAGGTTTTTGTTTTAATTTTATTTTATTTCTTATTTCCTATTTTTTAAATGATTTTTCTAAAATAAAATTAAAAAATATATATTTTTAAGAAAAAGTTGAAAATATCATTTTTTTTCTTAAAATAAAATTTCTAAAATAAAATTTTCAAAAAAAAAATATTTTTAAGGGAAAGTTGAAAGTATTAATTTTTTTTAAAATAAAATTTTTTAAAAAAGGTATTTTTGAAGAAAAGTTGAAAGTATCAATTTTTCTTTAAAAAAAATTCTAAAATAAAATTTTCAAAAAAGTATTTTTAAAGAAAAGTTGAAAGTGTCAATTTTCCTTAAAATAAAAACTTTCAAATGCTTTAAGGAAATGTTGAAAGTATCAATTTTTCTCATATAAAAGCAAATTAATTTTTTAAAAAAAAAAGATTTATATCTGAAATTGAATTATTTTCTTTCTTGAAATTTTTATGTTAAATAATTCGATGATAGAGCCTTTGCAAGTGAGATAGTAATTTTCTTACATACTCTTGAGGTGGAGAAATTTTTCTTAATTTTTTGCCAAAAGTATTGGAGTTAATTAAGAATAATTTCCAATAGTTAATTACTTGGTAAGATTTTTTAAGGCTTATTGGATAACACAAAATTCAGCTGGTACCATCTTTCGATGGGTGTTGTGAGGGTGCTATAACATTTTTCACTCGTAATCGAACTCCCCAAACCAAGTTTTGATTAGTAGATGTGAACATATTCTTTTAGGGACCCTTAAGCTTAAATGTTTCTTAAAAGGATAGATTCTTTAAGTGGCCAATCGCACATAAACAAAAAAGATTAGTGGCGACTCCTAAGGTCAATGTCTAGCGATAGATCCTCAGATCTAACGTTATGACAAAACTTGTAGCCAAACTCATCCTGGTCATAACCAAAGAACACATTTTATCTAGTCTCAACATCAAGCTTGGACCTCTCTTGTTTGGGAATATGCACAAAAGCCTTGCATCCAAAGGTGCACAAAAGCCTTGCATCCAAAGGTGCACAAATGATCATAGGACACATCCTTGCCTAACAAAATGCTATCTTAAACATCAAAATTTAAAAGAACACATGTTGAAAGATTCAAAACATGTATAATTGTACTCAAAGCCTCACCCTAAAAAGATTTTAATAACTGTGTTTGTGAAAGCAAACATCTCACTTTTTTCATTAGTGTCCTATTTATCCTCTCAACTAACCCATTCAACTGATTAGTTTTAAGAGGTGACTTTTGATGCCTAATACCTTGTTGTTTACAATACCCATCAAAAGGTCCAATGTACTCACTGTCATTATCAATCATTATGCATTTCAATTTCAACCCTGTTTGTCTTTCAACTAAAGCATGGAATTATTTAAACACATCTAACACTTGGTCTTTTGATTTCTTGATGAGGGGATGTCTTAAATGCAACTCTAATTTGTTTCCCTGCCAAGCAATGATCACACTTCTTCAATAATACATTATTCACCCAAAAAAAAAAGATTTTTCTTGAGCAAAACCTTTAAACCTTTCTCGCTCATGTGACTAAGTAACTTATGCCAAAGCTCAGTTGTATCATCATTAGCTACTGCATTGATAATGGAATCAAATACCTTTACCTACATCAAACACAATGAATGCTTTATACCCCTAACTATAACCAGAAAATCTTTGGTGAACTTCCACTGACCATTATAAAAAATGCTACAAAACCTTTCATTATCAAGCTTCCTTGCAGAAATCAAATTCATGCGAATATTGGGAATATATTTAACATTTTTCAAGACCAATGTAGTGCCATTATTAGTCTCGAAGAACACATCTCTCTTACTAATGGCTTTAGCTGAGCCATCATTACTCATTTTAACACTCCCAAAATCATCAGGTGTGTAAGATACAATTTAGTCTTTCCGAGATGTAACATGAATTGTGGCACTGGTCTCAATCACCCTATAGTCTCATGGCGTGCAAGATTAACATCATCATCATATAAAATAAGGAAGTCATTTATGACAAAAGCAACTTTATCAGCATTATTACCATCACCATTTTTCTTTTCCTTCTTTGTCACTATTGTTATCTCTTTTCAACTTTTGGCAATATTTCTTATGTACCATTTTAGACCACAATAATGACACTCAACATTAGCAAATCTATTGGACTTATTCTTACTTCTGTCTCTATTCTTCAGACCTCTACTTTTACTCCTTCCCCTATTTTCTGTGACTAAAACCTTAAACTATGAAAAAGAACCCTATGACTTTCTTCTCATCTTTTTATTCAAAATACCCACTACTAGCCAAATCCATAGTAATAATACCATTTAGGATTGAGTTAGATAACATTATTCTAAACATCTTTCACGAGTCTAGCAATGTACTAAAAAATCATAAACCCTATATCTCATCTTCAAACTTAAGATTCATGCCAGCCAACTAATTAATAATACCTTGATATGCATTTAAGTGATTTGTCACAGGAGTTTCATCTGAATATTTCAAACTCATCAACTACTTAATTATTAAAAATAGTTTATTATTCTCAGTTTTTTGCGTATACAACTCCTCAAGCTTGCTCCAAAGAATACGTGCATGTGTTTCTCCAATAACATGGTTCAAAATATTATCATCTACCAACTGTCTAATATAATTACATACCTGTCGATGGAACAAATTTCATTCCTCATCTGTTTTATTTTCAGGCTTCAGTGACAAACATAGGCAAATAATAATCTTTCACATAAAGTAAATCTTCCATATTTTCTTTCCACACATGATAATTTAAACCATGTAAATTAATCATTCTACTTGTATTGGCTTTTATTATTTAACACAAGGCACAAATCAAATAGCTTGAATTCTAATACCACTTTGATGGGATAAAATAATCTCAAATAATATTCAAACCGAATATATCACGCTGCAAAAAAATCAAATTATCCCTATCTTGTGTGAATCTAGTAAGAATCAAACAAATAGAACTAACAAATAAATCACCAAATCACAAGCACAATGACACAAGCAATTTACGTGAAAAACCTTCAAAAAATGAGGAGTAAAAACTACGAGCAACAACAAATAATCTCCACTATTAAAATAATGAGAATACAAAGTTCTCTCTTGTTAAAACTAAAAGTATACAACCACAATATCTCAAGATTAAACAATCTTGATAAAAAAAATAATCTTGCAAGAAAAAATTGGATTAGTTTTAGCAAATTTAGAGATTAACAAATACCTACGAAGTCATACGGTAGAAAACTCGTAACCCAATTCTGTTGTTTAGACTAAAGAACAATGAATCATGAACACACTGATAAAATTTCGGCTTAATCAGACAACAGATTGACCTTAATCAAACTACTTGACAAAAACTGCACAAAAAACCCATTTTCTCTCTTTTTTCTCTAATTTGTCACTACACTTTCTTATTTCTTTTTCAGCCATATAAGGGTTAACCAAGCATGAAAAGATTAAAAAGTACTTAGTGAATAGGCTTTGGTTAAGGGCACCTCTACGTGAAGCAAACTAAGCCCAACAAATCATTGTTGGGATAAAGTTCACATGTGACTATAATATCCCACATCACTAAAAAATCTGAATGAGATATCCTATATATACATGGAGGATCTAAGAACCCAATAGCTTGAGCTTTGAGCTCAAGTGGTATCCAACATGTATGTATAGTCTCTAGTGTGCTTTCATGTGCTCTAAGTGTGACTTATCTCCCCAACAATTGACATCAGAGCCAAAGGTTCTACTTGGACGTAAGGAGTGTGTGGAATCGAAACACCTAAGAAGGTCATGTACTAAGTTAATTTGTAATAAAATGCAAGGTGAAACAACTTAGACAGCAAGGTTATGTGCTATGATTGAGTCTAAGCTGTGATTGATTGCAAGCTTAAGAAAGCACTAAGATAACTTTGGCAACAAGGTTGTATGCTATGATTGAGTCCAAGCTTGAGGGCATTAAAATAACCTAGACCTACAGAGAGGCAAGGTTGAATGCTGGGCATAAAATGCACTAAGACCATCCAATATGTGAGGTTGCTTGGCCTGAAATGAAGTGTTGATAGGACTTACTAGCACGAGTGATTGAGGCCAAGCTTGAGAGGCACTGAAACAACTTAGGTAGCAAGGTTGTGTGCTATGATTAAGTCCAAGCTGTAATTGATTGCAAGCTTGAGAGGCACTAGAACAACCTAGGCAGCAAAGTTGTGTGCTATGATTGAGTCCAAGCTTAAAGGCATTAAGATAACCTAGACCCACAAAGAAGCAAAGTTGAATGCTGGGCCTAAGATGCACTGAAACCATCCAAGACGTAAAGTTGCTTGGCCCAAAAAAAGGTGTTGATAAGACTTACTAGCACGGGGAGCTGATGTGAGACTTGATTAGAACTCACAAATAAACGAGAGAAATTATTGGGATAAAGTTCACAAATGAGTAAAAACTCTCATATCATTAAGAAATCTGAATAACAGATCTTATATATACATGGAGGATCCAAGACTAAAGTGCACTGAGACCATCCAAGATGTAAGGTTGCATGGTCCAAAAAGAGGTGTTGATGGGACTTACTAGCAAGGGAAGCTGAGGTGAAACTTAATCACAACTCACAAGTGAACAAGATAAGGTTCACATATGACTAAAAAATTTCACATTACTAAAAAATCTTAATAAGATATCTCATATATACATAGATGACCCAAGAACCCAATAGCTTAAGTTTTTGTGCCCAAATAGTGTCTAACATGTATATATGGACTCTTTGATGTGTTCCCATAGACTCCAAATGTTAGGACTTACTAGCACGAAAGTGATTAAGGCCAAGCTTGAGAGGCACTGAAACAACTTATGCAGCAAGGTTGTGTGCTATGATTAAGTCCAAGCTGTGATTGATTGCAAGCTTGAGAGGCACTAAGACAACCTAGGCAGCAAGGTTGTGTGCTATGATTGAGTCCAAGCTTAAGGGCATTAAGATAACCTAGACCCACAAAGAAGCAAAGTTGAATGCTGGGCCTAAGATGCACTGAAACCATCCAAGACGTAAAGTTGCTTGGCCTAAAAGAAGGTGTTGATAAAACTTACTAGCATGGAGAGCTGAAGTGAGACTTAATTAAAACTCACAAATAAACGAGAGAAATTATTGAGATAAAATTCACATATGAGTAAAAATTCTCACATCACTAAGAAATCTGAATGATATATCTTATATATACATTGAGGATCCAAGACTAAGGTGCACTGAGACCATCCAAGATGTGAGGTTGCATGGCCCAAAAGGAGGTGTTGATAAGACTTACTAGTACGGAGAGCTGAGGTGAGATTTAATCACAACTCACAAGTGAACAAGATAAGGTTCACATATGACTAAAAAATTCCACATTACTAAAAAATCTTAATAAGATATCCAGTATATACATGGAGGGTCCAAAAACCCAATAGCTTAGGCTTTTGAGCCTAAATAGTGTCTAACATGTATATATGGACTCTTTGATGTGTTCCTATGGACTCCAAGTGTGACTTATTTCCCTAACAAATAAGATAATTGAAACACTTCAAACTTGGAGCTAATATTAATCAACCAAATCAAGTAGGCATGGTAGTAGAAAAAAGTAGCCAAAATGTGAAATGGTAGACAACAAAATGCAAGAGTACAATTCCTGTCATAGGCTAAAATACTTGATTGCAGTTAAACAAGCAACCAAAGGCCAAAGAATATTCATATATGTTTAAGGCGAAAAGCAGACCTTGATGATTAAAAATTACATCCAATTCTAAGTGGAGCTTAGACATCTTTTTGATGTAGTTTCCCTGTAATAATCTTGAACATTTGGAGGCCTTTGCTAAATGCATCATTGAAAAGGATCCTTGTCTGCATTGACTGGAATCCAGGCATCCATGACAAAAGTGCTACAGGGGCCATGACAATAACTCCAAATAGTATTTCATAAAGCCGAGCCACAGAAACCACAGAATCCCAGAGTCTGGTATGCTGAAGAAGGGGTCGAAATACCTGAGCAATCGATATAAGTCCCCAACCAGTGGGAAGAAGAGCCAACAGACTGGTGAAAATATCAACTTTTTTGAAGGCTGTAACGTGTAGCAGAGCTATGATAACAAGAAACCCAAGTATAATCAACAGGGATTGAGCCAGTCGAAAATATATATGCTCTTTTGCCTCATATTTGTCCCGAACATACAACACTGTTAGATAAATTCCAAATGCCACGAAAATGTAGATCCAAGACAAGAAGTAAACAGAAACACTCTTACTTTGACCAGAAATACCCATATGGTATACAATTCCATACTGGAAAAAGAAGAAACGAAGGTTTAAAACAATTTCCAGTAGCTTTCCCCAAAGGCTGGTTGTGCGTAAATGGTCCTGCTCCTCATACCACCACCTCTCCCAGCTCTGTTCAGACTTTGCAAACACACCACCATGGTACCAAATCCAGTTCATGAAATCATCTAAGTCATTTACAGTCTTTAACCAATCAAAACCAGAAGGATTGAACAGGAACGGTGCAAATATCCATGATAGGACTAGGAGCCAACTTGTCACTGTCATGTCTATGTAAGAAAATGTGTTCTTGGCTGCAGGGCTGTATATTGCATAAACTGTAAGAACCAATCCAAGCTCAATGGCCTTTATAAAATGACTGCGTGAATACAATCTGTAATTTTCTGCAAAACTCCTGTGTTGTACAGCAAAACTACGCCCAGTTGGTAGATACTTAGCACCCCCATGAAGGATGGTCTGACTGAAGAAATGGGCACGAGTGCCCATGGAGAATGTGTAAAAAACAATTGAAAGCTGGAGCTGCATCATCAAGAATTCCCAAATGGCTTCAAGAAAACCACTCTCAACGTAGCTCTCCACAATTGCCGGAAGGGTAGTAAATAAACCAAATTGAATGACGAGTTCTTGATTGATCACAGCACCGAGTGCTTTCCTGCTGTTGGTATCATTCCCTAGAACAGAATTCTCAACACCACTAAGAGCCAAATAAAGTTGAACCCATAGAAATATATACACAGTAAGGATGACCACAGTTGTGTTGAAGAAAAATCCAACAGTTGTGTGGAAGAATGACAACATTCGGAAAAAATCAAGTCTTTGACCCAACCTGTAAACATCTCTGCTAAGAACCTGTTCACCACTCCCACATGCTATCTTGGCTTCAAACTTTGATATTTGATTCAACCCAAGATCCCTTCCTTTGCCAACCTGAATGTATTCATGGTGTGTGACGCTACCTCCTCGCAACGTACAATTAAAGCCAGCAAAAATGTCCTCACTGATATTAATTACTTTGGAAGCTTTACTAAGCCCACCACGAGTCAGGAACCAAAACCTGTCAAAGACATCAGGATGGCCATAATGCATTCGAATTTTCAGAGGGTTTGCGTAGAGACGCTGAACTAAGGTAACAAAACTTGTTTCCTGAGCTGACATAAACCAAGCAAGTGAAGAAACAGAACCCGTAAAAATATGTTCTCTAACCCCCAAGATAGTTGGCCTCCGGATTCCATGATAGTGCCTGAATTCTTCCAACAGGTTGCGAAGTTTTAGTGCCTCCTCAAAATAGTTGTCTTGGTTCATATCAATAGTTTGAACAGCATCACCTCGAGTGAAGATAATGGAATGGTTCTGATTCTCTGGTTTGCCCTCTCCAAGGTTCAAAGGACCAGGCAATTTGACACGATAGATCTCCACTTCCCTTTGTAATTGTTGATCATACTTAACAAGAACAGAGTAATATTCCTCATTATAACCTATTGAAACCTGATCAACATAGGAAATTCTAAGGGCTTCATTGTGTTTCAATAAATCCATGATGTCTTCAGCAAGGGGATCCTTTCTGGCCTTATGTTCCCCATATTTCTGACAGGAAACTACATACGTGAACTTCATCAAAGCAATCCCGTACTCATGGCCTTTGAAGCGCAAACTTGCTGAAGGTAACCTCTTGGAGTTGGAACCATCAAAACTGCCATCTCTCCCCATAAAACCAAGTTCTTGTTCCTCTTCTCTTATAGTTATATCCATCTCCGTTGAAGAATCAAGAAAAGTTAGCATCTGTAGAGCTCGATAATAATACATCATTCCCCTGACAGTGCGTGCAAGAGTCTGACCTCTATAAGATGCCCAAAGCCTCAGATCTCTCAACTTGGATGTCCATATTTCTTCATCTGTTACCATTCCCTCTCGGTACATTCTTTCAATGAAATTTTTCCACTCATCATCATAAATGGTCTGCAAATAATACAGGATAGAAATTCCATCTTCATTCTTAGTTCGGAGTATTTCTTTGCTATATAACACATCTTCATCGCAGAAAGGGGTAAGGACACTAAAAGCCATCATCTTCTCCACTCGAGGAGCATGAGGCATTTTCATAAAGAGTGAGTTGCTAAAGAACGCAAGTCGACGTCTTGCCTCAATATTAACAGGAATGTTATGCATTGAATCCCTGGTGGTAAGAATTGTATGCAACCGCTTAACCTCCCTATAGAAGTTCTCATTACTAGGATATGGCAACTCAGCCACATTTTCAAATAGCGATCCACCCATGGCAGTTTGACTGCGTGACGCCAATCCATCCTCCCTCAACTGGTCTATAGTCCTCTTCGCTTTAAAAAAATCATGAACAATAATTCCGTAAAGGACCTGAATAGCATTCCCCACCTCACTCACATTCTTTTTGGGTTCAAGCAATAGCTCGACAAGTTTTATCAACTTGGAATGAATTTGCAGCAGTGCAGTCATTTCAAATGTTGCAGTGAAATTCTCAATCCCAATAGAATGATCGATTTCCTGGAACAAGACTTTGAGAATGGAATTCTCCTCAGTGTTGTTATTAAATAGTATTTCAAGCATCAAGTACTTGAGACAATGATAAGTTTCAATCACAGCACAGCGCCTATACTCATTCTTGCATATTTTATTCCAGAGCCACTTATCAGGAGTATCCATCAAGTCTCTTGCCAGCATAAGAGCAAGTAGCAACTCATTCCCTAACAAAAAACAAGGCCAACGAATAACCTTGATATTCCAAGAATTCCTGGGCAACTCTAATAGCTCAAATTCTCGGTCAGATATGATATCTTCTTCCCTAAAAGTGGTAATTATCTCATTCCATATCAAAGCAAACTTATTAGCCTCAACCTGGTTTGATTCGATCTTTTTGAAAGGCTGCCAAAGCCCATAATATCTCAGCATCAGCCAATAAATCACATAATTAAATTTTTCCCTCAAAGTTCTAGAACTCTTTAATTGCTCTTGTGGCATCAGATTGAATACAACGGAACTAGCAAAGAATTGAAACTGCAATCTCAACTGCTCGATGTTTCTGATCTGACCCAATTGTTGGATCAACCCCACCACAGCACCCACGAAGGAAGAATAGATTGAGAACCAAATTTGAGTATCCACCAAGTAAATTAACACCACAGGCAACCACAACAACACGATAACAAGCTTGTTGCTGACACTAAAATTCTCATGCCAGTGCCACTCATACTCTTCAGTTTTCAAATCCAACAATTTTTTTGTTGTGCTAATCATAGGTTTAATCTGCAAGAAATAACTAAATGCAAATTTTGTACTTAACACCACAACCCAGAACAGAATATACTTAATGGTATCAACTAGCCCTTCCCTCAATCCTTGACCGATAAAACAGTTACCATGGAACCACCAAGATATCAGGTAAAATATTCTCCAATTCCTATGCTCAATAAAACGCCTAATACAAGGAAGGAAAAACAATGGCAATTCCAGCACTTCTGGTAACACATAAAGAAATGCAAGCCATAGAAAGAAGATTACCCTTTTGTTAGCCTCATCAGACCAATGTTTGTCATAGTTCCTTTGCATCCAGATCCTTCTATAACAAATCATAAAAGCATAAGTCCAAGCCGCAGCAACCAAAATCTTTAGCACCATCCTAAGAACAAATCGCATTGTCTCTCTAGAAACACGACCGCACTCCATAGCTGCTTCCAATAAAGCATGCAAACACCTCATTCCGCTCCAAGTGATAAACAGTGTCAAAACTCTAACCTTAACATCCATATTATTCAAAGCCTGCGATGGATACTCCTCCTCCCAGGCCAAGATAACCGCGACGTGAAGGAACAGCACTAGCATCACCCACAGCCTGTCAAAGCTTCTGTAAACGTTCCAAAATGTCCTATGTTCAACAAACCCAGTTTTCCTTTTACTTTTCCTTGTACTGAATGCGTGAAAAAAATTGCTGCCGTTATCAATTGGCCACTTGAGATTCTGAAAACATCTCTTACTCCAAAAGTACTCATTGAAATCATCATAGTTCCTCCACGTACTATGAGAAGCGGTTCCATACTTGCTTCCCTCCACCTCAAGCTTGATTGTTTCATATATTGGCTTCACAATGCAGTTTAGAAACGCGTTTTCCCCTGATATTGATGGGGTCGCTTGCAATCCAGTATTTTCATCAATGTCGTCTTCTAGAATTTTATTCAATTCCATGGTCATGTGATGAAAAATGTAGCAGATGCATTCAGGCATGAACCTTAAATTCGCAGATTCTCCCCATATCAATAAATAGAGTCCTACGTAAAGTAGTTCTCTACGAGTATCAGAATCAGAGCTGGAGCTGTTGGAAACGCAAACGTTGGATTTTTTCCCGAGATAAGAGCTCCAGTTAGTGTAATTTTCAAGTAACTTACAGCGGAATTTGCGGAGGGCTATGGTTTGAAAAGTAACAGTGTCATCGGGAGGAGGAGAGAGGCGCATTTGAGCGTTGGCCAGGTGGAGAACAAGGTGCTCCCTTTGGTTCTTTATGTTATCACGTTGGAAACCAAAGAACAGACCCAACCAATCGAGGAGGTCCATGGACGGAAGCCACTGGGAGTATGGTGGCTTGCGGAGGTTACCGACATCGCGTAAGGATGATATGGTGGTGCGTACTTCTGGGTACCGAAGGGAGGGGTGGTCTGTGTGGAGATTATGTACAGGGATTATGTTGTATGGTTCGTCATCTGGTGGAAATGACGGTGAGTCACGCCAGAAACGGCGTTGGAACATGGAACCAAAACAGTAGAAAATGGCAAGAGAAAAGCTGAAACTGGAATTGGGTTACCGTGAAGGCTTAGCTGTGCCAGTGGAAAATTAATGGAAAATGATTGTTGAAGTGCGTTTACTTCTTTGCAGGTAATTTTAGAATAAAATGAAAATTATAATATTTTTTACATACTGATTTTATATGCCTTTTGGCATTATGTAATAGACATATTAATTTTACTAATTGCTCCTCCAACATAATTTTACTAATGTCGTACTCTGGTTTTTTTTATTCGTTTTTAACATTTTTTTTGCTTTTTTACTTTCAACGGCACATGAACAGGCTGTCATGCCCTTTCCCATTATGTCACGTGCTACGATACAAGTGGCACATATTTTTTTTCCTTTTTTTTTCGTTCTTAGCTTTTTTTTTAAAATTAATAAATTCTAAAAAATTATAAAAAAATATATGTTTATAAAGATTGTATTTTTATGTGTATGAACATTATACCAATTTTTTTTTTTTTTTTTTCAATTTTTTATTTTTAAAATAAAAAATAATTAAAAATTTTTTAAACACACTTGAATAATATGTTGTTTAAAATTCTGTTTTCTTTTATTATTGCATGTCATTTTTAAGGTTTTATTTTTTTTTGTTTCTTTATTTTTCTTTAAAATTATTTAATAAATATTTTTAAATTTATAAAATTATATATTTTTTAGATTTTTTAAGACTTACTTGTATCAAACTTTTTTATCATAATTATAAAAATATTTCTATAATATATTTAATTAAAATTACTGTAATGCTCTTTAATGATAATTACAAAAAAAATTTTATTACGTCCTGTAAGACTTTTTTTAATATAATTACAAAAAATCCTTCGAATTATTGACCCTAGGCTTACAGAACGTCATGTGTCAACCACTCAACCTGTCACGTAGTAGCTCTTGGATTTTTATATTTATTCTTGTAATTTTTTTGAGTGGTGGGACCCAATTTTTTAAACGATACGGGGCTCACTTTTTTTTTTTAAAGTGTGACTTTTTTTTTAATCCGTTTCTTTTTTTGTTGGTGGGACTCACATGTTTAAAATTTTTTAAAGGGTGTGGGCTCGCAACTATTTTTTTTGTTTTTTTAAAGATGTGAGTCTCAAATTTTTTTTCAAGTAGTTTATTGTTTTGTTATTTTTTATTTATAGAACTCACATGCTTTTTTTTAATTTTTTTTGAAATATGTAGTACCCACATTTTTAAATTTATTTTATGGTTTTATTTTTTTTCATCCTTTTTTATTTTTTATTATATTCAATATTTTCAAATATATATTTTTAAAAATTTTGTTAGTTTATACCAATTTTTTCTCTCTTTTTTCTCTTTTTTTTATTTTTTTTACTATTTTCTTTTTTATATTTTCAAAAAAAAATTTATTTTTTCGTTTTAATTTGATTTTGAAATTCACTTGCTATTAAAGGTAAACAATATATTTATTTTTTCTCTTTTTTTAACTTTTCTTTTTTATTTTATATAATTGATAAATATTTTTTATTTAAATTTTTTTAGTTCCACTTTAAATCAATGTTATACAATATGTCCTATCATTTTATTTTTTGTTGAATTTTCTATTAACTTTTTAAATATTTAATAGTTTTTAAATTTTGATTTTTTTAATATGAGTCACTTGATATATTATTTAAAATATATGTTTGATTTTTTTATTTTTTATTTTTTAGTTTTATCATTTTTAAAGAAAATGATAAGTCAAGATCATTAGTAGCAAGCCAAATCTCATCAACATACAAAATCAAAAATTTAAACTTGCTTTCACTAGCCTTCAAATATATACACCGATCAATAGTGATTTCTTTAAAACCAAAAGAAGTGATAGTATCATTGAACTTAAAATATCATTGTTGGGAAGTTTGTTTAAGTTTGTATATTGATTTTTTAAGTTTAAACACATTTGTTCATTTTCTTTAACTAAAAAACTCTCGAGTTGATCCAAAGGTAGTATCTTTTCCTTTTAAGACATTCTTAATGTTACCTCACATGGTTCATCCACTGTAGGTTCATTGGCTATTATTTCATTATGGGATGTTTGGTAATTTGCTTTTTGTTATTGTAGTTGTTAAACTATTCAACAACTATAAGAACAACAATTTAAGAAGAAGTTATAGGTACAAAATTTACACCTCAACTTCTTAAAATTCCACCTTGCACTGTTCCACACCCCTACTAGTTTCACCATTTTCAATGAACCTAGCATTTTTAATTTCAACAATTCTTGTACTATAGCTAGGATAGTGTAATCTATACCTTTTAGATTTTTTAGACAACCAATGAAAAAACCACAGAATGTTATTGAATCTAGTTTCTTCTTATGTAGATTATAACTTTTTATTTTTGCTGAATAGCACTAAACATATAAGTGCCTTAAATTAGGTTTCTTTCTTATCCACAGTTTAAAATGAATCTTTGGAACTACCTTACTAGGAACCTTATTTAATGAATACATGATGGTTTTCAAGCATGCATCCACAACGATGAAGGCAAAGAAAATTGCTTAACATACTCCTAACCATATCCATTAAAGTGCAATTATGCCTTTCTACAACATAATTTTATTGCAGTGTACCTAGCATTATGTATTAAGCACGGATGCCATGCTTTTCAAGGAATTTAGCAAATGGATTAAGATATTATCCATTTTCATCATACGTTCCATAATATTCACCACCATCATCAATCAATTATCAAATTCAAACCCATTTACTTATGGAATTAAAGCCTACTAATGTCATCACCTATTAAACTTAATTTTTTAAGAAAAAACCAATAATTTTAATATGGTAAGAGGAGCGTTATAGTAATTTTATCCAATGATGATGGGAGGGCATTTCTATAATTATGGTTGCAAAAGAGATATTTTAGTAACTAAAAAGGGCATTATAGTAATTTTAGTTAATATAGAAGGAAAGCCATTATAGTCGATTTTGATGTGAATCATTCAATTGTCAAACAATTATAAGGGCATAATGATAATTTTCAAAGGGATCACTTTAATATAATTGTATGGGTGTTAAAATGTAATACGTAATTATGAAGTAATAAAAATACATTTTCATAATTATGACAAGATGGTATTATAGTGTTTTTGGTAAATTATAATATGAGGGGTATTTTTGTAATTATGGTGAGAGGGTATTATAGTAATTTTGGCAAATGATAGTAAGAGGGCATCTTCGTATTATGGTAGCAGGGCATTATATTAACTTTGACCAATTATGATAAGAGGAGTATTTTAGTAAATATGTTAAGAAGGGCATTATTTTCATTTTAATTAATCATAGAAAAAGAGGTGCTATAATCAATTTGGATGTATGTAATTCAATTGATAAATAACTAAAATGGCATTATGATTATTTCTAAAGGGATTAATTTCATATTATTGTATGCATGTTAAAATTTAATACATAACTATGAAACAATCAAAAGGGTATTTTTGTAATAATGCTTGAGGGTATTATAGCAATTTTGATCAATTATAATATGAGGAGTATTTTTGTTATTATGATAAGAAAGGCATTATATGAAGCAATCAAAAAAGTAATTTTTGTAATTACAGTTAGAAAATATCATAGTAATTTTAACTAATTATAACATAATGGGTATTTTCATAATCATGGTAAGAGAACATTTTTGCAATTATGGTTAGAGGGTATTATAGTGATTTAGACCAATTGTAATATGAAGGGTATTTTACTAATTATGTAAGAGGGCATTTTTGTAATTATGGTTGTATGGGCATTATAGTAAGTAAATAAGGTAAGAAGAGTATTATAATAATTTTAGTTAATCATTGAAAGAAAGGTATCACAGTTAATTCAAATGTATGTAAATCAATTGTCAAATAATTAAAAGAGCATTATGATAATTTATAAGGAGATTAATTTCATATTATTGTATATATGTTAAAATTTAACCTGCAATTATGAAACAATCAAGAAAGCATTTTCATAATTATGCTTAGAAGGTATTATAATAATTTTGGCCAATCACAATATAAAGTTTAACTAAAAAAGTGCTCTGCTAGTTTTGTTCCAATTCAAAAAATAAATAAATTGAACCTCATGCAATGCCCAAAAAATGAATTTAAATGCAAACAAATAGAACAAATTCCTTATACATCTATTGTTAAAAGTTTTATATATGCTAACTTGTACCAAGCCAAACATTAGTTTTAGTGTTGGAATGTGAGGCATGCATCAAATTGATCTAAAATTAGATCATTTAAGGACTGCATGAAAAGTATTGAGATACTAGCAAGAAATGAAACATAACATGCTCATTGATAGTAGACTCAATCATCTTAAGGCGATAAAATATTCAAATTCAGATTTTATTAAGTGTATAGATACTAGAAAATCCACATTTGGCTATTTACTTCTTTTTAGTTGATAGAGCTGTTTCATAAAAAAGTGCAAAGCAATTTGTCATTGCTACATCAACTATAAAAGTTGAGTTTGTAGCATGCTTTAAAGCCGCTATTTGTGGTTTATGGCTACGAAACTTTATTTCAAGACTTGAAATTGTTGACAATATTGCCAAACATCTAAAATTTATTGTGCAATGGTGCAACAGTCTTCTTTCCTATAAACAAAAAATATATATTCTAAAACAAAATGAAAAGTATATAAAAATGTTGAACACATGGAAATGAAATAAGTTGACGTTAATAAAGAAGTCCAAAAATAAAAAGTGTCAATTGAACACATTAACACCAATCTTATGGTTGAAGAGCCATTAACAAAAGATTTATCACCAAAGACTTTTAATGAACATGTTGAAAGAATGGGCATTATTGAAAACAATTATTGATATTATGGTAAAGTTTTATGTTTTTTAAAAATTTGATGCTCTAAACTCTTTTAAGTACCATTTATGACATATTAATGCATCATATTTCATTATGTTAGTATATATACTTGATTAAATTATGTGAATATAAACATAATTTGTCTCTAATGAAGACATTATTGTTAGACCATTATGGTATCTGTCGTTACAGGTTATGATGAGTATAGAACAAAGAATGTGATCCATGGAAGGGATTCTATTGAGCTAATGACATCTATCATTACAATCCTTATTAGTTTTCTTTAATAATGATTTATGATTTGATCAATTTCAAAAAAGACTTAGCTTATAATTTATGCATTATGTTTTATATTAAACCATAAAATCGAATAATACCATGTAGACCAAGTAGGGGAAAGTTAGATTTATGAGGCTTACATGCCAATTATCCAATGTTAAATAAATATCTTTATATTTACTTAAAAGATAATAAATAGTTTAATCAATGCTATGAATTTGAAAGGAAAAATATTATTGATCAAAAGAAAGTTACTAGATTATTAAATCATATGTTGATGGAATGAATAAAGGCATTAAAAAATTGCTCATCTCTCTACCTATAAGTTTGAACTTTCTCTCCATTAAGAAAGTAAAAAGAAAAAAAAAAGATCAAGAGTGACAAATCAATTTTAATAACATTTCATTTAAAGAATTTATAATGGATTAAGGTATATTTTTCTTTAATAAAATAATTATGAAAATCATTTTGTTTATGACCTTGGGCATTTAAATTCGATTGGCATAATTAAAAAAACTCTATCAATATATTTATTTATAAAATATATTTTTGATGACTTAATTTACATATGTTAAAATAAAATATTCATAAATAAAAAATAGTAGGATAAAAATATTGACTCATTTTACTATATTTAAACATTAAGTAGTATAATTTAAAACTTTCCATTTATTCTTTTAAAATTAAGAATCGGGCACAATCAGACTTTTAATTTTAAATGCGATGTGGTGACAAGATATGAAACAATACAGAAAAAAAATTGTATAACGATATTAAGAAATGTATCTAGTGTTTATTCATTTTACATGAATTTTGACAAGCACTATTCATGTCTTACACGTTTTGATATGTCTAAACATTTGTAAGATACGAAAACATGTTTAGGTAAAACGTATCACACAAATATACATTTAATACATGATACAGCATGAAAAGCACGTTTAGTTAAACCATGTCACATAAGTACACATTAATACATTTTTGTATTTATTTTAATTTAATATAAATATATAAAGATTATTTTAGTTTTTAATCTTTTAATTATGATGCCTAATTATCTATTCAATATAACCATATAAATATTATTTTAAGCATATAATTATGATACTCATTTTATAATTAATATAAAATTATTTTTATATTAATAATATAAACACCATATAAATAATAATATTTGTACAATAGGTCATTATTTAGTAATTTATTTTTTAATCTTTAGTAGCCCATCATTTCGGATTTGTTGGTGATAAATTATTCTAAATAGCATGTATAAGAATAAGAAACTATATAATCATTTTAATAGCATGAGTCATATTATAAGATTATTTTACAGCATAAGGGTTTACATAAGAAATTATGCATTTGAAATTAAAAAAATATATATATTCTAAATAATATGTATAATGATAAAAATTATAAAATTTATTTTATATTATATGATAAAATATTATTAAAACGTAACTTATGTAACTTATAAATCATATAATACCGTAAATACACATATCAATAACCTATTTTAAATAGGTTATTCTAAATCACATGATAGTAGATTATATTTTTTAAATTAAACATAACATATTTATTTTAAATAACATTTATAATGATAAGTGATTATATAATTTATTTTATATCATATGATAAGGTACTATTATAATGTAATGTATCACACATCTTAATGACATGTTTTATATGCTTTATTTAAAATCTAAATCGCATCATATGATATCCAAATATAATTATAATAGGTTATCTAATTTATTCTAAATCATATATATACTCATAATAATTAAAAATATGTAATTTATTTTAATCATATTATAATGTATAAAAAATTATTATAAGTAACATATCATATATATTATAAGACATTATTCTTTTGTTATGTAAACTATAGTTTAATGTCTTTAGTGGAACTTTACATATGGAGGTTGGAGACTTGGACTAGGAGTAGTGTAATTTATACTATGTAAATATGTAATAAGCTATTGTTTAGTGTTTAGTGTTTTCAATTATTTAGTACTTAGTCTTACTTGTGCAATTGTAACTTGTAAATAGATAGTTGTTTATTATTTCAATCATGTTGGCCATGTTATTCGTATAAAACCATCTTAGTTGTGTCTATTCATTTATATCCATGTTAATTATGTCTATTCATGTCGAGTTACTTATGTTGTGTTTAAATGGGTTAATTATTTACAGGTTAATTTATCATGTCATGTGTAATATGTATAACAAATATGTTGTATCCGTATTTAGGTTTTAGACCTATTTAATAATACCACATAGACCAAGAGCTAGAATGTTAAATTTATGAGGCCTACATGCCAATTATCCAATGTTAAGTAAATATCTTTTAATTTACTTAAAAGATAATAAATAGTTTAATAAATGCTATGAATTTGAAAGGAAAAAAATGTTATTGATCAAAAGAAAATTACTAGGTTGTTAAATCATACGTTGATGGAATGCATAAAGGCATTAAAAAACTGCTTCTCTCTCTACTTATAAGTTTGAACTTTTTATTTATTAAGAAAGTAAAAAAAAAAAAAATCAAGAGTGACAAATCAATCTTAATAAAATTTCATTTAAAGAATTTATAATGGATTAAAATATGACTTTTCTTTAACAAAAAAATTATGAAAATCATTTTAGGCATTAAAATTTGATTTGCATAATTAAAAAGACTCTATCAATATATTTATTATAAAATAAATTTTTGATAACTTAATTTACATATGTTATAATAAAATATTCATAAATAAAAAACAATAAGATAAAAACATTGACAAGTTTTACAATATTTAAACATTAAGTAGTATAATTTAAAACTTTCCATTTATTACTTCTAAAATTGAGAATTGGGCACAATTAGACTTATAATTTTAAACATAACATGGTGACAAGATACGAACAGTATAGAAAAGAATTGTATATTGATATTAAAAAAAGTATCTAGTGTTTATTCATGTGTACATGAATTTTGACAAGCACTATTAGTGCCTTACACGTTTTGACACATTTAAACATGTGTAAGACATAAAAACATGTTTAAATAAAACGTATTACACAAATATACATTTAACATGTGACACAACATGAAAAATATGTCTAGTTAAACCATGTCACATAGGTACAAGTTTAATATATTTTTATATCTATTTTAATTTAATATAAATATATAAAGATTATTTTAGTTTTTAATCTTTTAATTATGATACCTAATTGTCATTCAATATAACCATAAAAAAATTATTTTAAGCATTTAATTATGATATTCATTTTATAATTAATATGAAATTATTTTTATATTAACTAGATTGATGCCCTCACTTCGTCGAGGGTTTTTTTAAAATATTTGTAAATCTTTTTATTTAATTAATTTTAAAATATGATTTTAATTAAATTATATTAAATAATTTTTATTTTTTATATATATTTAAATATATGTATTGATATTGGTATACAAACACAAAGAAAGATATAAGGAACACTACAAGAAAACTACCATATATTAACGCTAAAAAAACTATTGGTAAAACCTAAAAATCCATCAGTATAGAATAATAATCCCTATATTGACAGTCAAAATGTGTATTCCGACTAATTTTTAATCGTTGATATGTCCATTGTCAGTATAAACTTATATTAATGGTTTTTAAGGTGTCAAAATAGCTCACAGAGATATACCAATAGTTTAAGTCCATTAGTAATTGTATATCCATTGATATAGCATCTATTATCTGTTCACCATTATACCTTTTACCAACGGTTAACACCTATCAATATAGACTTGACTAATGGTTTAAATCCATCAATAATTGTATATCCATTAATATAACATCTATTGTGTATTCCACCATTATACCTTTTACCAATAGTTAACGCTCATCAGTATAAAATTGCATGTTTTAATTTTTCTTACCTATATCGATGGTTAACGCTTGTCAATATAGACTTGTATGTTTTAATTTTTTCTTATCAATACCGATGGTTAGTGTCTGTTAGTATAGATTTATATGTTTTAATTTTTTATTATATTTTACTAATAATTGGTGACTATTAATATCACCAATTTTTATGAAATACAATACGCTCATTGAATGATTAGAAACTAATTACAACTTCAAATATTCAAGGAATATTTATACATTCTCTTCTAGCTCAAATAAAGAAATTGAGGTTTCATTCATATTCTTATGGATAGGCTAATAAATAAAAAAAATAAAAGACAGTACATTATTGAGATTGTCGATTTTTGAAGATATTTTTTTATTTTATTTCTGACGAGCCAAGACAATAGGATGAACAACAAGGGTTCTATACCATGAACATTGTATCACACCTAAAATATTCCAATGGTCAAATCTGCTTGTATATATGTTAAGACATTGGTACATTTTTAAAAAAATTATATTTTTAATTATTAATATTAATTTATTTATATTTATAGTATGATATGTTTTTGTATAAAGAAGAAAAATACACAACAAAGAAAAAAAATTTAATAACATTAAAACTGCAAGTAAACCGTTTATAATTCACAAACTTAGTATAAGTTAAAAACTAAAGTCATTGTACCAAGTCTAATAAAACAAACATCGACAAAACAAACATCATTGAATGTCTATATTGAATGTCTACAAACATGGTGCTCTGAGTAAATAAACAATTTCCTAAAGCACATGATCCCATCATAGATTTCTACAAAGAAGCATTTGCATAGCATTAAAAAACACAATTAAATAATCTTTGTAAATTGTCTTTTATATACAGAAGGTAAGAATAGTGAAGAATGACATGAAGTCATAAAAAAGCAACTGATTAACCCTAAACCACAATGATTTTTTTTTACAAGATTAACTAATGAATGGGAAATTTTCAATTAAAATCCCCATAAAAAAGTTTACTACTAGAATTACGATGCAAAATGTGTTTTAGGTAGCTGAAGTGTACCGAGCATAAATATTTCTTGAAGGTTAACAAGGTCTTTCTTTGCATAATTTTTGGCAAACTGATTTGTCAAAATAGAATCGACAACCATTAGTTTCCACATTCCAAATAATTAAGACAAGATACAAATGTTTACTTGTGTTAGACCTTGAGATGAAATTTCATCATTGATTTTAACTGAACTGCACAAAAAAATTACAACCGCATAAGAAAATGACCAAGTTCTTCAAATCAGCTGTATACTATGCATAACCAGTCAATTTTAAGCATTTAAAAGGAAAAAAAAAAAGCAAACTAGTTGGATGGAGAGAGATCAAAGATGTTAACTAATGCAGAAAATATACAAATATTGAAATAAAACATAGTCATATCATACAATAGTTCAATAATGCTTATATTGTGTGACAACTCTTTCAATCATGTGAGAAATGAGATCCACTTTTAATTCATGTATACGAATAGAATAGATCATTGTAGAAAAAGATGGATTGTAGAACTATTCTAAAATTTCATTGTCCTACTAAGAAACAATTTCATAAAGGAACACCAAAAATAGCAAAGAAATATACTCGAAGTGTACCTTATAACAAGTATTATCATTTGTGATTCCATGACGATCAGTAAGGTAATTGATATTCAACATCAAGCATATCATTACAGGGAATCAAAAGTTCTAGGTTGACATATTTCTTGAAACAATATTTACCAAGTTTTACCTATAAAACATCTTAAAAATTGTATCTACCAACATGCAATGAAAACCATCTTGAATAGGCCTACAACTTAAAACATTGGAAACAAATTCATTAATGATAGGTAGAGGAAAAGAGAGAAAATTAACAAGCCAAATGGGGATTCAGGTCTATTGTAATGCTAAATTTTTAAATTCTATGTGATTTAGATCAAAATTATGAAAGGAAAATGAACATAACCATAACTCAAGTGCTGTTAACCTTAAATGATATAATTTAATGCTCAGGGTTTAACTCTGCCTATAGTATAAAATATCTAAAATCCATAACATGTTTGGCATATAAAGCAAACACTAGCCTTGATCTCAAAGAAAGAGCTTCAATCCAAATTTTAAGGATATAGTAATTCACTAAATAACAAAGTAACAAATAAGAAAACCACACCAAGTCATCAACCAAACAAAAATATGTAGAAAATCGCATAATTTAATTCAAATAGCTAATTTGTAATCAAAACCCCAAAATCATATATGAAGTATTATAACATAATAAAACATAACAAAAAATTTTTAAAAAAAGTCTAATAATTATTGAAAATTAAAATCCTAATACTCATTCAAACAACTATAGATCAATTTTTTGCACAAGCAAATAACATAAATAAGGATGATACTTGTACCAGGGATAATTCAATGCAATTAATTGAGAGAAAGTACTTGAATACCTGCTTCTTGTCTTTCAATCTTATAAGCTAAGTGAATCACACTTTGGATTTGCTTGCCTAGAAAAAAATTGAATATGTTCCAACGAGAAAAATTAGCCTTAAAAAGCAAAAGTTTCAGCACATTTGAAATTTAAATAGATCCCTAAATGAATCGAAGTTCCAAAAACCCTAAATGAAGTTTCAGCACAGATGAACTTTTATGAACAAAGAATGCAGATGGTGAAACCCTAAATGAATCATTTGGAAGAATTTGAACTTACAAGCAAAAGAAATCAAAGTTTTAGCATAGAGAAAATAGAAGTTTGCAACAAAGATTGGTATAGTTTGTAGTAGAGATTGAGAGTGAGAGTGAAAAGATCGAAGATGGAGAGTGGTGAGAGTGAGAGTGAGAGATTTAAAAAAAAATGAAAATATGATTTAAAAAAAAGGTTATTAAGTCATATAAGAGAGGTAAAGTGCCTTTAAAAAAATTATATTAGATTTTTATAAACCCTCGTATAAGAATGTTTTATTAAATAGAGAGCTAAGAGTGTTATGTGTTGGTTAAAAGTGCCTTTAAAAATTAAATTATTATAGGTAGTTTTATAAAGCTAGTAAAATAAAAATAAAAATATGAAATTATTGGCACTTTTATGAACCTTCAAAATTTTAGTGTCACTAAAATTAATAATTTTTGTAGTGGGCTATACTAACAATTAATTATTTCTGTTGGTATAAGTACCATTTACCTATGGATAGTTTTTAATAATTGAAACCTTATACCGACAGTTAAAATACAATCCGTCAATATATTAATACATAGATTAAAGGTTATTTATATACTATCAGAAAAAGATCAATATATACTAACAGAAGAATAAATTGTTGTATATGCACTATCTATCTTAATAGTAAAAAAATCTATTAGTATAGATACTTTTTACTTATATAGGTAAGGTATATTATGACGGTATTAAAAAGTCATCAATATAGATCTCTTTTATTGATGCAATTTAACCGTTAGTATAACCCATTGTCAGTATATGAAAATTTTATTATAATGGAAAGAAATGTGTCAAACAAAGATCTACCTCCTTCAATAACCTATTTGGAACCAAGAGATTTTTACTAGATGCCATTGTCAAACTCAAACTAAGTATCTCCACAAAATGCAAGTCATGTTAAAGCTGCATGTAATTACAGGCAGGTGATATGCATATCAGAGATTGATGTTGCTCCAATGATAGCTATAAACTAATAGGCCACCAACAACACCACTAGAAGCTATTAAGATTAAGAGTGTGAATAAATTAAAATAGCATAAAAATTCCAGTAAATTATAAACAAAGTCATGCAACTGACTCATTTCAATAAACATAAACAAAGAATTTAACCTTACCACTCTATGTTTATACGCTATGCAAATGATGTTTATACTCTTCATCATTTATGCTGTTTTTGAGAAAACTAATTTGATTTTTACAACCTTTAATAAAAAAAGTAGCCAGCATTAAATTTGACTCAGTAACATTGTATGCAAACAAACTAATCCTTATAATCATTGATCTTTATTTAACTAAAAACCAAACCCTTTTCTTAAGAATCAAAAGCAACCAACAACTGAATGCAATCAAACACTTCTTCTCAAGAGTTATGTGCTCCAAACTCTAAAATCTAATTAGTTCCACTTGGCTTGGCAAGTAGAAAACCAAAATGCATATATAGCTAACAACCCATTTTCTTAAGAATCAAAAGCAACCAACAACTGAATGTAATCAAACACTTCTTCTCAGGAGTTACATGCTACAAACTCTAAAATCTAATTAGTTCCATTTGACTTGGCAAGCAGAAAACCAAAATGCATATATAACTAATCATCAAAGTTCACATCTTTTCGTTTTGTACAGTTCAATTAAAAACATGAAAACATGAAAAATAGCTACAAATTCTTAAACCTTAAAATACATATCAAAAGAAACAATTTTTTCCACATTAAATGCATTATTACCTTCGAGTTAGATTTGTCAAAGTTACAATCCAACATAATGTCAAATTTAGCCTAATAATCAAAAATAAAAAAAATTTTACTCAAAATTTCTTCTTTCAAAACAAAATCAAAATTTTGAAAAATTTTTACAATTACTATTTTGAGTGCAAATTTAATAAACGACATTCTCTGCCCTAGTTTTTGGATTATGAAAAATGCCATAATTATTGAATGTGCTAGCCACTTTTAATTGAAACTGGCTCATTAGTAAAAACATTTTCGAGGTGATCTAAAAGCTCCTTACCTTGGCAAAATCCAAAATTGGGATCAACATACAGGTAATTCCACATGATCACTAACATGCAAAGACAAAATCTTCCCAAAAATTGCATTCAAAACATCATGTAAACCTCACAAGAAATATTTTACACAAACTAAAAACTAAAAAAAAGACATAACAAATCTTGAGTCAAGCATAGCCTTCCCTATTCAATTAAATCAAGCAAAACTCAGCATAAATTATTGATGGGTTTCAATTTGTACCCAAAAAACCAAACCCAAATGCATGCAAGAAAAACCAAAAAAAAAAAAGAAATTTCATATACAATTCCTTAATAAAAAATCTAAAATAAATAAAACCTATAAATAGCATTAATTATAAACAATTAAATAAATAAATAATACTACCATAAATAACAATCACAAATGAAATTGATCAAGTTTCCTATTAAAATAAGAAAACAAAAACAAAGCTCCAGATTTTTAAAACAAAAACAAATTTTGCTCACATAGGTAGGTGTTTCTCCTAAACTAACAAAAACAATGAAATCAAATGTTATAACCATACTTTTTCAAGAAATCCTTGTCCACGACAGATGAAATGTCAAGGAGAAGATTGCCCTTCCCTAAGAAGATTCCTTTATAAGCTTTTTTTTTTTTTTTGTTGCTGGTAATAGTTTGGTCAAGGAAAAAGGGAGACAGAGAAAAGGAAAAAGAATAAGTAGAATGTGAGTATGAGATTTTTAGATCTTGGTTGTTTTGGAATCCTCCCTTTATATCTTTCCTTTTTTTCTCCATACTTTCTCCCTTCCCTTAATTTCCATTGTAATTATTTTTAAATACAATGTTAATGTGTATGGTAAATTGAAGAATAGGGGATAACTTTTATTAATTGTATAGATAATATAAGCACAACATAAAAAGTAATTTTAGTACAATCGATCATTATTTAGTAATTTATTTTTTAATTTTTAGTAGCTCATCATTTTGGATTTGTTGGTGATAAATTATTCTAAATAACATGTATAAGACTAAGAAACTATATAATCATTTTAATAACATGAATCATACTATAGGATTATTTTAAACCATAAGAGTTTAAATAAGAAATTATACGTTTGAAATTAAAAACAAATGTATATTCTAAATAATATGTATAATGATAAAAATTATAAAGTTTATTTTGTATTATATGATAAGAGATTATTAAAATGTAACTTATGTAACTTATAAATTATATAATATTGTAAATACACATATTGATAGCCTATTTTAAATAGTTTATTGTAAATCACATGATAGCATATTATATATTTGAAATTAAACATATCATATTTATTTTAAATAACATTTATAATGATAAGCGATTATATAATTTATTTTATATCATATGATAAGGTACTATTATAATGTAATGTATATACACATCTCAATGACATGTTTTATATGCTTTATTCTAAAATCTAAATCACATCATATGATATCCACATATAATTATAATAGGTTATATAATTTATTCTAAATCATATGTATACTCATAGTAATTAAAAATATGTAATTTATTTTAATCATGTTATAATGTATAAAAAAATTATTATAAGTAACATATCACATATATTATAAGACATTAGTCTTTTGTTATGTAAACTATTGTTTAATATCTTTAGTGGAACTTCACTTATGGAGGTTGGAGACTTGAACTAGTAGTATAATTTATATTATTTAAATATATAATAAGCTATTGTTTGGTGTTTAGTGTTTAGTGTTTTCAAATATTTAGTACTTAGTCTTATGTAATTGTAACTTATAAATAGATAGTTGTTTATTATTTTAGTCATGTTAGTTATATTATTCGTGTATATCCATGTTAGTTGTATCTATTCATGTTGTGTTACTTGTGTAGTATTTAAATGGGTTAATTGTTTACAAGTTAATTTTTATCGTGTTATGTGCAACATATATAATAAATATGTCGTATTCATATTTAAGATTTAAACATATATTATAGTTCATATTATGTTCGTGTTTCAACAATTAGTATTGTTACTCATATTAAACATGATGTAAAACAAGATATGAATATATGAATTACTGGATCTAAGCACAATTGGATTTTTTTTTATAGGAACAGAATAGTCCACCAATGCTTTAAAAATCGGACTAAAGATCGAACTAGTTGAACATCAATTTTTGGTTTAACAAGTTGAACCGATCAGTCCAACTACATATATGTTGGTTGTTCAAATCATGATTATGATTTATATAAATATTAAATGTAGGAAATATTTGAAAAAACATTAACTTATTCGATGGTAAGATAATTAGTACAAAGTTAAAAGGTTAAATATTGAACTCTTTTATTTAAAAAAAAAAGAAGAAAGATTGAAATTGTTTAATCATCGAGTGTTACATTCATATAATAAAAAATAATAAATTAAAATCTAATTAAACAATTAAATTCACATACAAGAAAAATTAAATCAAAAACTTCAAAATTTTAACACCTCCTCTTATCATTTATCAAATTTCATTGGTGACCAGGTTAAAAATTGAAATCTTAATCATTGGCAAATATATTTTGAAATACTAAAAAATTAAATTAATGCTTGAAACAGATTTAATGCAAATACAAATCCGATTTAATCTGACTCAACCAAGTGCTTGACTGGTCCAACATACACTTAATAGATAACCATTAGCCCACAAGCACCTTTAGTTTTGGTTGACACTGACAAAATGCTACTGTGCTATTTGGATTTTTTTTTTTTTTGAGGTACTAGAATGCTACCTTACTTTGCACGAGTTTTAATTTTTATAAAAATAAATTTGAAGATTTATCTTTTTTAATTCTTGGATTTTTTAGATTTGAAAAAATGAGTTTGAAAATTTTATATTTAGAGTTTTTTATATTGTCGTTTGTGTTGATTAATTGTTGTTACTTTTTTCTTTTAAAGTGAATTAAAAAAATCTCATAACTAATATCTTTTTAATTTTTTTTTTGCTTACACGAGAATTTTTTTGGAAAAAAAATATATGTTAGATTTGAAAAAATTTTAAAGAATTTTTGTTATTTTCTGGTGAGTTTCTTTGTTGATTTTTCAGTAGGTTATTTTTTTAATTGATTATTGTTTTAATTATATTTTTTTGTCTTAATAAGTGATTGAGATTTAATATATTAGTTAGTTTTAAAAGTTTTTTAGGTTGATTTTTTCGTTGATGAGTTGAATATATTTTTAGAGACTTTTTAATTATCTAGGTGTTTGGTTTTTTTTTTTTTCAAAAAATTTAGAAGGCTTTATAAATACCAACAACATTTCTTCCGACCTCCACTCACTTATTATTATTTTTTTATTTTCTATTTTTATTATAAATATAATTATAATTATAATTAAACAAATGAAAAAGAAAATTTTTTTTAGGAAAAAGTTTTTTTAATTAAAAAAAGATGACACATGGCAAGCAAAGGGCTTGCCACATGTTACCATACTATCCCCCCTTAGGGGATAATTTTAATATATAGTTATAGATTATAGATTTTATGTTTTTGTTTTCAATTTTTTTAAGACTAAAGTAAAGACATGTTTAGTGAGTTTGTTTTCATTTTCAAAAACCAAAAATAAAACATAATATTTTGCAAATTGTCAAAAATGATATTTTCAAAATTTTGGAAACATTTTTTTACAATGCTAATATCATAGGACACTGTTCATTTAATTTATTACTATATTAATTCTAATATTTGAAAATCAAAATATTCGTAAAAATTTGCTAGTAGAAAATATTCAAACCCTTACCATTTTAAAAATTAAAGCTTTAGTTATTCTCTTACTAGCTTTTTGTTGATGGTTTTCTGAGTACAATGATTGGATGCCTTGCTGAGTAGATAAAAGGATGGATGACTTGGAAGTTAGAGTGACTTATGATAGAGATAATGGTTAGAGGGCATCAGAGGTAGAACTTCAAAGCATGAAGTTAGGAAGGTATAGTAAATGAGGGAAGGTAAAGAGTATGGAAAAACAAAGAAGAAGGTGAGAATAATTAAGATTGAAAGCGAAGGGTTTAAAATGAAATATAGGGTCTAACTTTACCTATTATAATGAGTTTGTGCCAACATGGTCAGTTAACTTACTTGATATTGGTTAACCACTAGACCAATTGAGCTGGCTATCAACATGGTAGTTAACATGTGCGAATATGGTAGGCAAGATGTTGATTGGTTGACCAAAAAATAATATTTTTATTGACAATTTTCTTCAACAAAAACATTTTATTGAAACAATTAACTCATGATTCAAATTATAATAACTTTATACTATCAAGATTTTAAATGAAAAAATTTTTTTAACATAATCTATACTAAGAAATAAAGGTATCCCTACTCTCTAATTTAAAGCCAACTCAGTAATAAGATTAAAAAAGATTTTTAGTGTTAATTTTGGATTTTTGACCAATTTAAACCTCTTTACTACTACTAAGTACTAATTCCACAGTCGCCACACCTCCTAAGGTTTTAGCTTTTATAATGGCAAAGAAATTGGCAAAAAGTGACATCAACAGAGACTATCAATTGAAGATGTAGATACCTATCAAAATGGGCTTAGATTTTTTTTAATTAGGGCTTTGGTTGATATTGAATTCTAGGTCCAAAGATTAAGAGCCTAAAATTTTATTTTTATTTTTATTTTAATTGATTTTTTAATTTTATTATTTTTGTTTTTGTTTATTAAGTCAACCAGTCAAAAGTCAAAAACAAAAAGCAAAAAGTCAGCAAAAAAAGTGGTGATTTTGTTAAAAGGAAATTTTGGCAGATTTGATTTTGGATCCTGGAAATCTAAGATCTAGTGCTTATGGAAATTCTTGGGCTCTAATTCACTAAAAAAGGAAAAGATAATTTTTTAAAAGAATTAAAATTTGATTTTGCCAAGATTTAGTAGGACTTGAAGTTTTACAAATTAAAAGGGATTTAATCCCCTATAAAAAGAACCATAGTTTGCAAATTCACAACAAGCACAAAACAAGAAAGCAATGAACAAGCAATTAGCAATTTCGGGGCAATCAATTATTGCAAAGTTTTTCTAGGTTAGATTTTGAGATTTTGAAATTCGAATTTTTTTGGTCTTGAAAGATTCTAGGATTTTGTTCTTAGATTTGGGAAGCTTCAAGTTTTTGGTTTTTTAATTCAAGGATCTTCTTGCAATTTTGAGTCTTTGGATTAGGACTGTTTGGATTTTGGTTTGAATTTTTGGGTTTTGGCTTGATTTTTGGATTTTAGTTTTTATTTTTTTGGAATTCTTTTAAAGTCTTGTTTGAATTTTTGGAATTAGGTTTGAACTTCTTGGTTTAGGCTTGAATTTTTCTCTAAAATTTAAGTTTTTTCGATTGATATCACGATGGCCGGAGGGCTTTAGATTTTGGGTTTTGCAAAAATTTGAAAAAAATTTAAATTTTTTGGTGCAAGTTGAATTTGTTAATGTTGGATTCTAGAATTAATGGCTAGAATCTAGAGATTTGTTGAATTTCTCAGTGAGCTGTTTAGAGATAAGGCAAAGATAAACAAGTCTAGAGAAAGAATGAGATAGGGGTTTTAAGAAAAGTTTGTTATTTTTGGTTTTTATATCAACTTGGTGTGACATATTTTGAATGCTTTTCATGCTCGAATTAATTGTATCACACTAAAAAGACTCATATTAGGTTTCTTCTTTTTTTTCTTCGTTTACTTTTTCTTTTCTTTTTTAATTTTAATTTAATTTATTTTTTTTTTATGTTCTTCTATTTTTTATTTTACTATTTATTGTTGTTGATTGAATTAAAAATGGTGAGGAAAAGAAAAAAAAAAACTTTGGTAAGATATTTATAATTTACATGTTTATGATTTTATTTGCATGATTTTTTGTGATATTTTTGCATGAGTAATATATATGTATACATATGCATTATGTTTTTTATTTTATTTGCATGATTTTGAATATATTTGCATGATTACTTGCATAATTTTTATTATATTATTAGCATAATTTATTATGATATTTTTGCATTGTGTTTTGCATAGAGTTTATTTATTGCATTATTTATTACGATTTACTTTTTCATGATTTATTTTACATGTTTCAATTATGATATATTTGCATGATATTATTGCATAATTTTTTTTTTACAAAACTTTGTACGACAATATTTTGTAAATAAATTAGTCGTTTTGTCATAAGATATTTAATAAATCAGACGATGTAACCTCTTCAAGTAAACGAGTTTATCTTGAATACTCTTGAGGTGAAAAAAAAATTTTTTTTGGTGCAAGCATGAAGATCTTTTTAATATTTAAATATCAAAATTAATTAAAAATTATTTTTTTATTAAGGCTTAGATAAGATAATATATGATTAATTTGGTACCAATTTTGGGTGTAATGAGGTGCTAATACCTTTTTTACATGTAATTGACTCTCAAACTTAATTCTATTGATGTAAGCCAAAATCTATTTTTTTAGGGAGCTTTAGTTTAAGCTTAGGACAACCTTAAAAAGGATAGATTCACATACATGGCAATCACACCTAAATAAAAAAGATTGGTGGCGATTTCATATTTTTTGTATCTAATGAGTAAGTTTTCAAACTTGAATGTTATGACAGTTTGGCTGACTTCACTAGGGATATTAGAAAATCAAGCCATTAGTTAGCCATATATTATCTTAAGCCTTGTTTTGATAGTTTTTATTATGTAATTATTTATGATTTCTCATATGTAGTAACCTAGTTGTTTGTTTTGTAGATTTTGATTTTTCATGTGCACTAATTTATTTGATTATTTGAATTGGCATGGTCTCTCACACACGTCACATATGCATTCATGCACAAATTCTAGACTCAAGCTTAGTCTTTTCTTAGGAAAGAGTAAATACTTACACTTTTGTGAGGTGATAACCTTTGTATGAGCTAACGAAAACTCTCACTAAAATTGAACCATTTCCTTTTAAGCTTATAATGGTGGGCAAAGATTATGGTGCTTTACTAGTCTATAATGGACGATGATGTAAGAAAAAATTTGGAAGCCTTTAGATTGTCAAACCTTTGAACCATGTATGTAAATAAACCTTAAGAATCCAAACTTAAGTTAGAGCCTTGCCTTCCTAATTATTAGAAAATTTTAAATAGGTCACATGAAAGGATATTTATTACTATTCTACTTGTTATTAAATTTTGTTCCTTGTATATATTGTGTTTGCTAACCCTTTTCTTTTATTGTGTATGCATGCACTTACATTATCAGATTTATTATAATTCATGATTGCCACAAAAAGTCTTAACAAAAAAAAATCTTAATTACATTTATAGAAAGCCTAGTAAAGTCTCTATTGGCTTGAAAAGGAAGTTTAAGAAATTGAAACTCGTAAACAAAGGATTAAAAGAAAGGTTCAAGCTCTCAGACAAGAAAAAGATGAATATAGGAGTTTGTTCTCTAGCCTTAACATAACACAACCATCCACCACTCGTGAGCTAACCCAACTCCTAAAAGAAAATGAATAGTTACAAATAAAGGTGCAAGAAAGTGAAGAGGCACTCTCTGAAGTGCAAAAGCACATCCAAATGTTGGATGGGGATGTTGTTGAAATTGAAACATAAATGGGGGCCTTAAATGAAGAATGTGAGCAAGCAAAGGAAACATATGTGAGAAAGCATGACCAATTGGAATACTTGCTTAATCAAATCATTGTGGCTACTTATAAAGCCAAATACACAGTAAAAGAGATCAAGGAGTGAAAAACAAAGGTGCTACCAGTTGAAACACATGGCCAAGGACTGCTAGATAATCTCAATAAAGTATAAAGCCAATATCAACAAATTAGAAGTTTCTTTCCATAATAAACTTTAAACTTCCTATGAATGTAATTTTGGATTTGGTTAAACATAACTTTTAATTCAATAAAGATTTTTCTTGTTAACAATTATTAAGTGGTAAATCCTCCTTATTGCATTCATGCATTCTCATACATAACAAAAGTTGGATGGTTTCATAAATATTTCTTTAAATATGCAACCGAATTGTAGTAAATTAAGATTTAAGGATAGTTCAATCTTTGAACAATCAGAGGCACTACAACACTAGATATCAAGCAAGGATCATTGAAAAAGAAAACATTTTTTGTTTTCAAAAGTTAGAAAAGGCATAAAAGGAGTCGAAGGGACAGTGGGAAACTATCACTGAATTTTTTAAAAAACTGAACAAGGGGAAAAATTGGTGGAAAAGATGGTGGTCCAAAATGAAAGTTATCCACTTTATCTTTTTAGTTTTGACCTATACTCACACAAGCATCTTAAAGGGCCTAACATCAAGTGCCACTTATTGGAGGCTACCCCTACATGCATATTGACATGCCTTCAACTGCTACTCTAACTCACATTGTTCCCGTCAAGATATCTGATCCAACCCAAGTTCCTAACTTAGATGATCCAAATGAGCAAGAAAAGATAAAGACAGACCCTATAAAAGCTAATGAGAGCTCTAGATATCAAAAGATGGATCTTATAGAATATATGCTTAGAACCATTGAAGGAACAAATTTTTATGAAAAAATGGATGCTGCTAGACTATATCTGGTTCTTGATATAGTGATCCCTTCAAAATTCAAGTTGCTTGAATTACAAATTATGATGAAACAAGTGCCTTATAACATATGTGACAATGTACTATCGTAAAATGGTTGCATATGCTTATAATGAGAAGCTGCTTATCCATGTCTTCCAAAATAATCTCACTGGTTCTACTACCAAAATAGTAAGTACAATTGTATAGGTCTTACATCTGTGGCTTAAGGGAATTAGCAAGGGCTTTATTGTGCAATACACGCACATCATAGATTTGGCACTAAACCATCTGTCCTTACAAAGCATGAAAAATAAAATATTAAAGTTTCAAAAAATATGCCCAGAGGTGAAGAGATGCTGCTGCCCAAGTTCAACCACCACTCATAAAAAATGAGACCATAATTCTATTTGTCAATACTTTCAAAGCCTTATATTATGAAAGAATGACTAGAAACGCCACTAAAAATTTTGTTGATTTGGTGATTTATGGAGAAATAATAGAAAATACCATCAAGAATAGCAAGTTAGATGAAGGTGAGACTACCAATGCAAAGGAAGTTAGCGCACCAAAAAAGAAAGAAGATGAAGCTCACGCTGTGACTTATGAGGGGCAAGAATTTAGAAGTTTCACCCCATATTACCATCACCAATACACCAAGCCTATATAGCAATAACCTATTATCAACCAATGCCAACATCAATTTTTCAACTAGTTTTTCAGCCACCTACATATATGCCTAACCCTACCACTACACCAATTACAAAATGAGACAACCAAGCAAGTGATTCAAGGAGATATCAAAATAACCAAGAAAGAGCTTGTATTGATCCTATCTCTATGTTACTAAGTTATTATTGGAGCTTATTAAAAATCACTTGGTAGCACCTGTTTAGCTGAAACCTCTAAAGTCGTCCTATTCCAATTAGTATGATGCCAATGCAATATGTGATTATCATATTAGGAATATGGATCATTCTATAGAAAGTTATCTGGCTTTCAAGCATAAGTTACAAAATTTGTTTAAAACAAGCTTAGTAAGTTTCGACGAGCTAAATGGGCCGAACATTGGTAAAAACTCTTTACTTGACCACACAAGGGCATAATCATAGGAATGATAAAGAAAGTTAGAGTTGTTTGGAACTGCTTGTCATTTTAGAATTTCTTTTAGAATAATGTTAAGATTTCTTTTATATATTAGGATTTTGTTTTATTTTTTTATCATTCTAATAAAAGTGACAAATATGATGCATTTTTATGACATTTCCTCTTTCATGAGAATCACCATTATATACTTTCTCATACCCACTCTTACATTTTAAATAATGAATATTCAGACATTCATGACAATAATTCAATATTCAATTTTTAAAGCATCATTCATATTGGTAATTTAAAACTCTTAATCTATTTGGATTACTGAAGTAAAGTAAGATAAATTCTATGAAATGAGTTAAATCTGGCAATGAGTTTCACTCATTAAAAGATGAAAATAATGCAGTATGTGGTTTTTAAGATGGTTCATTCACAATTTTCCTTTTAATCAATAAATATTCTTCATTGAGCATTCATGTTTGAAGCAAGAAATAACCATTTTTCTTCTTTCATAAAAAGAAAATATTTGTTTGCTACCCTTTTGAGCCTATGCAATTCCTTTTAATGAAACCCTAACCAAGAATCACCCTTCACACTAGGAGGCAAAGTTTGAAAAGGCTTGTTCATAAAAAAAATAAAGGTCTTTAATGATTTTAAGGGCAAAAGTCTTTTGTGCTTAGATCTTTCTTAAAAAATGATGAAAAGTGCAAAATCAAAAATGAAAAGAGAAATGAAAAAAAAATCAATGGGGCAAAATGCCAAGTCTACATGATAAGAAATGATCATTTGGTTTATAACATTTCAAATACATTTTGGGCTATTTTTATCCATTTCATTCATAACCCCTCACCTTAGCCTACATTACGTACTTTAAAAGTCCATTTTGATCGAATGTAAATGCTAGAATTAGAGAATCTTAAATTGAACTATGGTAGACTTGTAATAAGATTATTTGGAATTTTGATCACTAATGGATCAAGGGAAAAGGGAAATGGGAAGAAAAGATGAGAAAAAGATGTATAAAAAAAAAGAAAAAAGAATAAAAAATAAAAAGAGAAAAGTAAAAAATTAGAAAAAAAGGAATATTTAAATTGAAAACCTAAAAGGGTGATTTAAGTGGACAAAATATTTGAGATAAAGACTTGAAAAAAACTTTATATAATTTGAGAATCCCATGGGATATGGATAATGCTTAGGTTGATAAGCTCAAAAATCAAGAATATCGATGGAATGAGTTTTGTGAAAGAATTCTGAATTAGAATTTAAAATCATTTGAATATTCACTATTTATGTTGATATCTCATTCAAATAGTCATGGTGATTTGCTTCTATTCATCTTTAATTTATTCTTAACCAGATTTATTCCTTTTAATAATGAATACTTATTTTTTTAATTTATTTTGTTCTTTACCATTTTTGTATCTCTAGAATGAATTGAGGAAATGTATGATTAATTTACATTTATCATAAATTAGAATGATGATAAATAAATAAATGCTAATGTTCACAAAAGACTCTTCCATTCCTTTGGAAAAAAAATCCATAATGATAAGGGTAGAAAGAAAATGAAATGAGAAAGCTAAAAAAAGTTTGAAAAGATATTTTACAGATATGGTGACCAAGTGATAAAAATCATGATGGATTAGTCAATAGAACTTGTGAGTTGTGACCAAATGATGAAAATGATAATGAATCAATAGATGGAATTAACGAGTTAAATTTGAAATTATTAGTATTGAGAAGCTAAAAAGAAAAACATAAGATGGTAGCTTGAAAACCTTATTATCATAATTAGAATTGTATAACATTGATTGACATTTGCATTACATGCATTGCATTCATGATAGTTGTTTGATGGATAAGAAATTCTAATTCTTGATTTTGCAATTAAATTCAGTGAAATTATGAGAAATTTTCTGAGAAGATGTTGTTCTTACAATGAGAAAAAATTTTTAAGATAAGATTTTGACTCTTAGATGGAAAAATTGTTAAGATTTTGACTCTTGATTGCAAAGAATTTTTTAATTAAATGGAGGAGGAGGATATTTTGAAAAGATTTTAAAGTTGTTAAGCCTCTATTTAGAGGAGTTTTTTTGCCATAAGATGAGAATGTCATATGTAAATCCTTGAGACATTGAATTTTAGATATGAACTTTTCGAATGCAAATCTTTGAATTTTGGATGAGAACCTTTAAAATTTTCAAGTGAGAATCTTTAAACTTTTCAAATGTGAATATTTAAGTTTTGGATGAGAATCTCTAAAATTTTCAAATAAGAATCTTTGAACTTTTAGAATGCATATCTTTGAATTTTGGATGTGAATCTTTAAATTTTAGATGTGAATCTCTAAAAATTTTAAATGAGAATTTCAAATATGAATCTTTAAATGTTAGATGTAAATCTCTAAAATTTTTTAATGAGAACCTTTGAATCTTTGGATGTGAATCTTTAAAATTTTACATATGTGAGCCTTTGAATCTTGTATGTGAATTTCTAAAATTTTTGAATTTGAATCTTTGAACTTTTGATGTGAATCTCAAAATTTTTTTTGAATGTGAATCTTTGAATTTTAGAAGCTTCATTTGTAAATCTTTAAATTATTTGTGAATCTTTTGCAAACCTTTGAATCGTTGCAAATCTTGAATTTAAATATTTGCAAATCTTAAATCTTTTATAAGTCTTTGGATTTCTTACCAAAGCTTAAAGCTTTTGCGAACCTTTGAATACTTACAAATCTTGAATCTTTTGTGAATTTTTAAATTTCTTTGTAAATCTTGAATCTTTTGTGAACATTTGAATCTTTACGAATTTGAATCTTTTGTGAACCATTAAATTTTTACAAATTTTGAATCTTTTGAGAACTTTTGAATTTTTACAAATCTTGAATCCCTTGCAAACCTTTGATTTCTTCCAAATCTTTGAAATCTTACGAACTTTTAAATTTAATTGGGAATCCTTGAATTTCAAGTTGTGAACCTTTCAACTTCAAGTTGGGAACTTTTGAAAAGCATGCAAATTGTGAATCTTTATTTCATATCAGAATTTCTAAATTTTTATTTTAACTCAGATCTAGATATAATAAGCATGCAAATTGCGAATCTTTATTTCATATCAGAATTTCTAAATTTTTATTTTAACTCAAATCTAGATATAATGGGTGTCTATGTCTTTGCACAATTCTTGTTTCATAAAAAATGTGCAAATAAGGGCAACTATAAACACCTTATTTTGTTTGAGAAATTTTCGATATCAAAAAATGCTTTTTTTTTTTTTCAATTGGGCCTTGATTGATATTGAATTCTAGCTCCAAAGATTAAGGGCCTAAAATTTTATTTTTATTTTTTGTTTTATTATTTTTGTTTTTTGTTTATTAAGTCAACTAGTTAAAAGTCAAAAAAAGAAAAAATGTGGCTTTTTTTTAAAAAAAAAATTTGGTAGATTCGATTTCAAATACTAGAAATCTAAGAACCAATGCTTATGGAAATTCTTGGGCTCTAATTCATTGAAAAAGGGAAAGATGATTTTTTTAAAGAATTAAAATTTGATTTTGCCAAGATTTGATAAGACTTGAAGCTTTGCAAATTGAAAGGGATTTAATCCCTACAAAAAGAACCATAGTATGTAATTCACAACAAGCACAAAGCAAGAAAGCAATTAACAAGCAACTAATAATTTTGAGCAATTAGTTAAAGCAAAGGTTTTCCTAGTTAGGTTATGAGATTTTAAAATTCGAATTTTTTTTTTTGTCTTAGAAGATTTTAGGATTTTATTTTGGGATTTGGGAAGCTTTAAGTTTTTGATTTTTTATTCTGGGATCTTTTTGCAATTTTAGGACTTTGGATTAGGATTGTTTAGATTCTGGTTTGAATTTTTAGGTTTTGGCTTGATTCTTGGATTTTGATTTTTTTGGATTTTTTTCAAGTCTTGTTTGAATTTCTTGGCTTAGGCTCAAATTTTCTGGTGGAGTTTAAGTTTTCCAGTTAAATGTTATAGTGGCCAAAAGGATTTCGTGGCTAGGTTCTAGGAAAATGTTGAATTTTTCAATGAATTTTTCAATGCCAGTTAAATTTTTTGATATCGAATTCTGAAATTAATGGTCAGAATATGAAGATTTGTTGAATTTCTCGATGGATTCTTTAGAGAAAAGGTTGAAAGAAATAAGTCTAGAAAGAAGGAGAAAGGGGTTTTAAGAAAAGTCTGATTTTTTTTTTTTTTGGTTTTTATATTAGCTCAATGCGATGTTATTTTGGAGATAGCTTTGACTCGAACCTCGACCCAATAACCTGCCCTAAAACCCAACCTGTCGTAGGTTTCTTCTTTTCTCTTTTCTTTTCTTTATTTATTTATTTTGATTTTATTTTATTTTGGTTTTATTTTGATTTATTTTATTTTTATTTTATGTTCTATTTTTATTTTATTATTTATTATTGTTGATTGAATTAAAAGTGATAAGGAAAAAAAAAAACTTCAATAGGATATTTATAATTTGCATGTTTATGATTTTATTTGCATCATTTTTTTTTATAATTTTGCATGAATAATATATATATGTATATATATTTCCATTATACTTTTTATTTTATTTGCACGATTTTTAACATATTTTGCATGATTTTATTACATTATTTGCATGATTTATTATAATATTTTTGCATGATTAGTTTCGCATTATTTATTTTACATGTTTTAATTATTATATATTTGCATGATATTTTTTTATAGAAATGTTGTATGACAATATTTTGTTAATAAATCGATCTCTTTGTCATAAAATATTTAATAAATTTGATGACGAAACCTTTTCAGGTAAATAACGAATTTATTTTGAGTATTCTTGAGATGAGGATAATTTTTTTTAATACAAGCCTAACGATTTCTTTCAATATTTAAATATTGAAATTAATTAAAAATCATCTTTGATTAAGGATTACATAAAATAAAATATGATTAATTTGGTACTAATTCTAGACATAATAAATGCTAATATCTTTTTTGTATGTAATCAACTCTTCTAACTTAATTCTATTAATATAGACTATAATTTATTCTTTTTAAAAACCTTTAATTTAAATTTAGGATAATTTTAAAAAAGACATATTCACATATATGATAAATTATACCTGAATAAAAAAAATTGATAATAACTCTATACTTTTTATGTCTAACAAGTAGATTTGTCGAACAAAAGACATGAATCTGGAAACCATGGCTCACCTACCTAAAATCCCAATGACGCAGGGACACCTACAGGGACTCAAACTCGAAGTGTGAGAAAGACGATAGAGAATAAAGCGATGAGTTACACAAGAAACAAAAGGTGGATAAGTCCGTGCAAGAAGAAATGCTGGAGAAGAAGTCAGGGTTCTCCAAGTCAGGTCGTGTCCGACTCGGTCATCCATGGAGATGCATGATTAGTTTTACAATTTGCTTTGACCTACTCAATTCAAGCTAAACAAGGTAATAAAAATATCTAAATTTTGTTTTTTCTGTTAGTTTTCTTTGACCTAGGTACTAAGATGCTTTTATAAATTCAATTATCTGCAAAAATCTAAGTAGTTTATTATTAACATTTTTTTGAACAAAATTGTTAGCAAGTTTGGTGCACAAAACATTAGAGCTATCCAACCATATTATGAAGAAGCATGAGAAGCAAATTCATCAAGTGAACCATCCACCTATTCAATCAATGAGAAAATCCACCTTCTTTTGTTTGACAATTGAAAAACAAATACTGTCACAAATGAAAAAAAATCACCCAAGCGTGGGTTAATAGCTAGTAATATGATTAAAGCTTGCTTACTGTAAATAGATATCAAGAAAAGATTTGGTACAAATAAAAATTTAATTGCATGAAGCCAACTCCTTTTATCCCAATCTTTGTTATAATTTCATTGAATAGGTTTAAAATTTTATCCGTATAATTTATTTTTAGAAACCTATATATTTTTCATATATTAACATATGCTCCTTTTTGTTATTTAAAAAAATATATTGATAAATTTTTTATTTATATGATTTTTAAACAAATAATATTAAATTATAAATGTTCTAAAGAAAACATTTTAAGAAAATAAATAAATAAATAAAGAAGGAAAAAACCAAAATAAAAGAGAATATATATATATATATATAAGGGTGAGAAAGTTTCATTTTTTTAATTATTTTTTTCTTTTTTCTTTCTCTCTATCTTTCTTTTTACAAAAATAAAAAAATCTAAACTCTTTACTAAAGTTTAAATTTAAAAATAAAAGAAAATAACAAAGAATATGGTCCAAAACTTTCTTTAAAAAGCTAGATTCATGGAAAGTTCAAAACATGTGTATTTTTTTAAAAAATTTTAAAATATCGGAATTTGTTCATAAAAACATTTCTGTTTGACATGTTTTTTAAAGTTTTTTAAAATTTATTTTTGAAAAAATATCTAAAAGACATGAAACATAGGGAAGTGAAAATAAAATATGAAAAAATAAATAAAATAATAGAATAAATTCTTATTTTCATTTTTTTTTCTTTTAATGCTAAGAACAATCTTCTTCCTTATTTTTCTCTTCTTTTTTTGTGCATTAACTCAAAAAACAAATTCATTGACTAAATGTGAATGTTTAATATTTTTTCTTAAATCATTCTAAATTATATATTTTATTTGATTGTATTTTAAAAGAAAATAAAGAATGAAAAAAATTATAAAAGATCTAAAACCAAAACTTTTTTTTTCAAAATTTTTATTTTCTTGTCGTTGTTTTCATTTTTTTTTTCTCCTAAATCCTTTTCTCATTATGATTTCTTCCCTCCTTTTCAATTTCTTTCTCTTCTGTTTTCTTTTCCTTTTCCCTTATTTTCCTTTTGCCCCAAGTCCGGCTTATCTATTATCTGAGTTATCATACAAAGAGAGAGAGGCCATTTGCCCACAACAGATTGGGCCACCACCCTTCATGAGTCAGCCCACGAACCCAATATTTTGACTCAACGTCCACAATCGAAGCACCATACATTTATCCGAAAAAACAGTTTTCACTCACCTAGTGTAAAATGGTGGTCTCGCTGCAATTTCCAGTCTCATCACAAAAAACAGTTGCGCTTTCTCCAACCACCATACAACCGAAAGCGGCACCTGTCAGTCGCGGTTTCTTCTCATTCCCTTCCAGAACCAGGTCTCTTCTCAAAATCAGGGGCAACTTGAACAAAAACCAATTTTTTCCCATCAATGCCATCGAAGAAAGCAAAGAGAGTGTGGAAGAGTCAGAGACCGCAATGGAAGTGGAAGCAGAAGCTTCGGCGAGTGAAGAAAGCGAGTTGAGTGAGATAGGAGCGGAGATAAAGAAGGCGATGAAGGAGAGAGAAGGGAGTAATAATAATCTTGCGGGCGGAGTGGCGGAGGAGATAAGGGAAATCGAGTGGCCTGCGTTTGGGAAAGTGTTGGGGACCACCGGCGTTGTGCTTGGGGTTATTGCTGGGTCTAGTGTCGTTTTACTTACTGTTAATGCCGTTTTAGCTGAGCTTTCTGATCGGGTTTTTGCTGGCAAAGGTGTCCAAGATTTCTTCAGCTGATTTATTTATTGGAATGGAACTTTTTTGTATTTTTTTAATTACAGTTTTTAATGTAATTTCTTGTTTCTGCTAAATCAGGCCAAAAATAAACATAACTGGAATAGACGCAACACACTAACTTAAACGCCAGCGCACTGAGCATAACCGTACTTAGTAGAAACGCTGAATCAACCTTGCGCATTTGTCTTGACGTCTTTCTTGTGTTCGCTCTTGCGTCAATTTCGGCTCAAACGGATCTAACAAAAACTCAAATAGAATTACTGAAAACTTTATTGCAGCACATCCATGGAGAAATTTTTAATGTCGCAATGGGTCTAAAATTAATGGAAAAACATAGCTGTAGTGTGAAAATCCTAATTAAAACTGCTGGGATTCAGCCAAGGAAAATTCCTAATCTTTGTCTAAAACCAGCGGATAGCTCAAGGCTCAAAGGTCATGCTCTCTGCCTCCTTTCTTACAGATTCAAACAGCACTGAGGACAAATACCTTTCCCCGAAGCTCGGAAATATCGCCTGCGTAAATTTATAGAATAGATCAGAGCAATTTAGAGTGGGAGAGAGAGGTTCTAATTCATGAAGTTAAAGTAATACAGGGCAGAATTTGCTTTGCAGGTTTAACAGGACCCATTATTGAACTTACAACAATGAGTTTTCCAGCATTCTCAGGTCTCTTAGCAATTTTAATTGCAGCTGCAGTAGCCGCCCCGGATGATATTCCCACCTGTAACAGATGCTTCAACAGTCAGCTAAGTGCAGGGACAATAGAAATGGATGAGATAAATCCCACTGAGATATCTCTGGTTTTGAAAGATTGAGAAACTTACGAGTAAACCTTCCTTCAGTGCCAGAAGCTTTGCAGTTTCAATAGCTTCATCACTTGATACCTGCAAATTTACAATAATAATAGGAATGGACGGTAGTTGTGGTTTATTAGCATTCACTGTGATAAGCTACCTCAATCAGGCAGGACAACATAAATAAACCAACTAATATTTAAGCTTTTTCATCAATGGTTTAGAAGAAAAACTTTACAAAACAGAATAGGAGGATCAATATCATGCATGATTAACATATCGGCCTTACTTGAACAACTTCATCAACGATATTGACTTCCAAAACACCAGGGATGAAACCAGCACCTATTCCTTGGATCTTATGCGGACCTTGATATTTGATATATAAGCATGAAACAACCAACAGTCATCAAACCGATAAACTTTTTAGCTTATAGTAATGTCTTGGAGAGAGCCAAACAACAAATTTAAGGAAAGCAGACTCATGGTGTGAAGATGAAATTTCATGTGTAGAATCCATAGACATACCTCTTGGGGACAATGTGCAAAAGAGACAGGAATCACTCACCCCTTGGTTGGATGGAATTGGGATTTTATTCCAGCCATTTTCTTTATGCCTTTTCTATTTCATTGTTTGGTTATTTTTTTAGCAAAGAGTAACAATTCCATGGAATGTCAATTCTTAAAACCAAGGACTAGCAATTCTCTACTCTCCCTTAAGGATTGCAATTCCTGCCTCATCAGTAATAGAGAATAGTATTTATTGGACAACTTTATCCTTATAATAACTACTTAATTCCAATTTTACCCTTTCATATTTAATTAATTCTAATTATTATGATTAATTATTTTTTATTTTAATTAATTAAATAATATTAATTATTCAATAATTAATTAATATTACTTTAATATAATTAAATAATATTAATAGTAAAATATTATTAAATTAATATTCAAATAATATTCAAATATTACTCTATATTAAAATCTTATTAAATTAAACATTTAATATTGAAAATAACATTAACATAATTTTAAAATAATATAATATACTAAATTATTATTAAATTAATATTTCATATTTCATATTATTAACATTAAGTTCATATTAATATTTAATAATATTAAAATAATATAATATATAATTATTATTAAATTAATATTTAATCTAAAAAGAATACCAAAATATTATGAAAATAATATAATATGTTAGAATATCACTAAATTAAATATTTATGATGAAAAATAATATTAAAATATTATGATAATAATATAATATATTAAATTAATATTTCATATTAAAATATTTCTATATAACAATTATTATTTGTAAATAATATTAAATATTTAAATATTATTAAATTAATATATTTGTTATTAAATATTAAAATATTATTAAATTAATATTTAAGATTGAAATAATATTTAAATAATAGTTAAATAACATTTAAATAATTAATTTTTAAAATACTATTAAATTAGTGTATAATAAAAAAATTAATAAAATACTAAAATATTATTAAATTAATATTTAATATTAATATTATATGAAAATAGTATTAAAATAATAGTAAAATAATAGCAAATCTTATTAAAGTAATATTTAATGTTATTAGTTTAATATTAAATATTGTTAATAATATTAATATTATTCAATAATTTTTAAAATTTTTAAATAATATCTAATAATATCAAATTAATATTTAATATTATTAAGTTAACATTTAATATTGTGGAATTAATATTGTTTAAATTTTAATATTTAATATGATTATTTTAATATTGATATTTAATTTTTACATTAAATTATTGAATTTTTATTCGTTTTTACTAATGAATAATTTTATAATAAAATATAAGTGTAAAATGATTTTTTGAACTTATTCCTTTCATATTTTTTGAACTAGCCAAATATATTAACACTAATACCTTTTTTATTTTATTCTAATGAACCAAACTTAAAAATATATATTCTATTTTATTTTTTTATTCTCACAAAATATCAATTCCATTCCTCTTTATTCCAGTCTGCGACGAAAGGAGTAACCAATGAATTACAGGAATATCATTTTTTTAGAACATAAAAAATTTGTGAAACACACCGTTAACCCTTCCATTCTCCCATTTGATGATTTATGCCAAAATGAAATGTGTTAAGGCTCCACTTATGAATAATTAATTTGTAGTTCAATCATTTGACAGAAAGATGCCAACTGCTAGTATATAATATGCAAGAATGAAGATTTTTAACTTACCAGGCTTTCCTCCAGCAAGAACAGGACTTTCAACTGGTTCAACACCATAAAGCTATCATACCCAACAAGGAAATTAATGAGAAATGGGGAACAAGATATTAAAAACAGATAATTTATCTACTCGACTGCTGTATATACTAAATGATTTAACAGTGAATTTGTAGTACAATAAAAGATGCAAGCTTACCTTAATGTTGGGATTCTGCTCTTTCAGATATTTGCCTGCACCTGTTATGGTACCACCAGTACCTATGCCAGAAACAAGTGCATCAATTTTGCCTCCCGAACCTTTCCATAACTCTGGTCCAGTGGTCTCGTAGTGTATCTATACCAACAACAGTTGATGTTAATTGACTTCGCCAGCCCATGATCAGATCCATTAAAATATTGTTCCAGAAAATACCTTTGGGTTCGCAGGGTTCTCAAACTGCTGGAGCATGTATGCATTGGGTGTCTTAGCCAATATCTCCTCTGCCTTCTGTACAGCCCCTTTCATGCCTTTAGCAGGATCCGTGAGAACCAACTCAGCCCCAAATGCTCGGAGAATAATCCTTCTTTCAAGACTCATTGAAGCAGGCATTGTAATGATAAGCCTGTATCTCTTGGCAGCAGCCATAAATGCTAGCCCTATCCCAGTGTTTCCACTTGTAGGTTCAATGAGGACACTCTTCAGCAACCATTCATGAACAAAGTTAAAACACAAAATCAAGGGACATTTTACATAAAGCGTTGTTCCTTCACGAAGAAACTCAGATCATTTTTGTTCACATTTTTTATAATAACAGACTTTCATTGATACTAATCCGGATTACAGACAAAGTTTGGGAGAGAACACCAAACCCCTTGTACTCCTATCTGACATTCAAGTTTTGCAATCTTATGGGATAGCTTATTTGCATCTCTAAAGACATGACAAAATCAACAGAATATTTGAAATCAAATTGCCATCTACCCAGAATGAAGTGTCCATGCTATTAACTTCTTTAACAGCCATTAAAGAGTCACATTCAAGCATTACTTTATCCACTCCATAGTCACGAACCAGCTTCAAACTCCACAAATTAAGGCCAACCATTCCACGACAATTAAAGCCAACTACAACTAATAATGCACATATTTCTTATAATAGTTAATTACACATTTAATATTTGAACTTGAAAAAAATATATAAATTGAAACCTAAAAGAATAAAATGTACAATTTACATCCTAATCTTTAAATTATATATCATATTAACCCAAACTCTAATCCTATTAATCATATCAACTTATACATATGACGTTTGAAAAATATTATTAAATTATATTTTTATCACACATACTGTAAACATCTTTTTTAATATAAATTAAAATATATTTTTTAACTTGAACAGTAAAAGTTGTCTAAAGATCAGTCAATTATTGTTTGTCATGTGGTTCCCACATGATGTCCAAATAAAATTTTTACTGAATATTTGACACAGATTGCTATTTGCACTACAACTTTTTTTCTTCACAACCCACTACTAGTAAAACCCAATTTTTTACTCAACACACCCCAAACCCAAAACACAAATTCACTAAAAATCCAAACACTTCATCTCCTTGAACCGAACACCCTAAAAACCTTAAAGTATTAAGCCCCAAATCAAGCCCCAATCTCTCATTTGATATTAGATAGCTTAGAATCAAAAGTTAATCATCTATTCTTTTTGCTATTGCATTTGGTTTCGTGTTTAGTTTCATAAGATTTAAGATTTTAAGTTTTGAGATACAATTTAAACATTTCAAAAATGAATTTTTAAAAATTATTGAAGGTTTTCCAAAATGAATGACCAGAATCATTTAAGAATTTTCAAAACTTCAAACATTTTGAAAATGAATTTTCAAAAATTATTGAAGGCTTTTCAGAAATGGATATCCAGAATCGTTTAAGAACTTCTAGAAATTCATTTTTGGATTCCCTTAAAGGTTTTTGGACATCCATTTGCAAAAATTTTTAAGAATTTCCTAAAGTGAATTTTCGAAATTTCTCAATGGTTTTTGGACATTCATTTCCAAAAACATTTAAAAACTTCTGAAAATGGAATTTTGGTACATTGAAGATGTTTGTGGAAGCCATTGCTTATGGCACAATAACTTGGCATCGTAAGAAACATTGATCCTAACAATGTCATCAATGATTGACGAATTTGATATTTGAAACCTTTAATCATTCGACCACCAAATATTGTTTACTTAATAATGTTTGCAACATTGTTACAATTTTGACAAACCTGTATCTAAGATGTGGCAATCATGCTCCATCTCACCAAATTTGATCCCACCATACTATTTCTTATCAGCAGACTCTCACCTGTATACCCACTTACAAGGCAACTAGTTGCTAACAAGAAATGTTATGGTGGTATCAAATTTGGTGAGATGGAATGTGATTGTCTCACAAGTGCTTTTTCATAATTAGCAATTTCTCTCAAATGCATGTTTGTTAGAATTGAAAAAATGTTACAAATAGTATTAAACGAATAATGCAAATGAAAGATTAAACATCTTTACTACTGGATTTTAAATGGTTCATACTTCGAAGAAATCATTAGAGACTCGTTTAGAGATCGCAATAAGGAACATTCAATATTTTCATGTCAGATACTGATCAAAGGATTAAAATCTACCTCATCGTACTTAATGCAACAAAGAAACTGAAGTAAAAAATTACTTCTGAAAATGCATTTTCAAATAATTATAATGCTTTCTAAAAATGTATTTTTAGTACAATGAAGAAGTTTTTGGAAATTATTTTCATTACAGTGAAGAAGTTTTTAAAAATGAATTTCCGGTAACTTTTGTTCAATTACGAAAATCAATTTCTAGTGAATAATTTTTTTTTAAATGAATTTTCAAAACTTACTAGAGAAGAGGAAAGACATGTGAAGGGCAAAAAGGTAATTGATTAATGAGTATTTAAGCAATTTCATTAAAAGTCAATTTTTTTGTGTATTGAAACTTTTTTGGGGTTTAATTAGAAGCACTTATCTAACACTTTTATTTAAGAAATGATATGAAATCTACCTTTTCATACCTAATGCAACAAAGAAACCAAAATAAAATATTACTTCTAGAAATGCATTTCGAATAATTATAATGCTTTTCACATATGCATTTCAAGTATAGTGAAAAAGTTTTCGAAAATGAATTTCCTATACATTGAAAAAGTTATTGATGAAGCCTCTGAAAATGAATTTCTAGTAACTTTTGTTTAATTTGAAAATCAATTTCCGGTGAATAATTGCTTTTTTTAAAATGAATTTTCAAAATTTACTAAGAAAAAAAAGGGATATTAAGGATAAAATGTAATTGACTAATGGATATTTAAGTAATTTCATTAAAGGTTAATTTTTTGGGGTGTATTGAGAATTTTTGGGGCTTTAATTAAAAGCACTCATTTAACACTTTTATTTAACAAATGATATGAAATCCACCTTCTCGTACCTAATATAACAAAGAAATTAAAGTAAAAAATTACTTCCGAAAATGCATTTCTAAATAATTATAATACTTTTTGAAAATACATCTTTGATACAATCAAAAAGTTTTCAAAAATAAATTTATGGTACATTGAAAAAGTTATTAAAAAAGTTTCTGGAAATAAATTTCCAATAACTTTTGTTCAATTCCAAAAATCAATTTCGGATGAATAATTGCTTTTTCCAAAAATGAATTTTAGAAACTCACTGAGAAGAAAAAAGTGGTGGATATTTAAATAATTTCATTAATGATTAATTTTTTGAGGTGTATTGAAAATTTTTTAAAGTTTAAATAAAAGCATTTATTTAACACTTTTATTTAACAAATGATATGCATATAATAAAATTATACTAATTAAAGATCATGTAAGCAAATTAAATTAAAAATATTAAAACTTAGATTAAAATAATACGTTATTTAAAAGTTCAATGTGCAAATTGTATATTTTATTTTTTAAATATCAATTTATATATTTTATAAAAATTTAAATATCAAAAATGTAATTTAACTCTCTTTTTATAAGTAAGAACTCAAATTCAAAATTTACAATTAGTTCACGACAACAGGTACTAACCTTTCCTGGTGTAATAAGACCCTTTGCCTCAGCATCTGCAATCATGCTATAGCCAATCCTGTGCCAATCATAAACAACTGTTAAGTTTTTGCAACGATTTAACAAAAACAGAAATTTAGATAAGAACCTGAAGTATTTAGGGGAACTTAGCATTCTAGCATGATAAACAGACTGACCGTAGAAGCAATAAACCAAAAAGAATTTTAAAAAAGGATACCTGTCTTTGACACTAGAACAGGGTTCCATCATTTCAAGCTTAGCAGCAATTCGAGCAACACAACCATCCACCACATTGTTCAGGTATACCAATGGAGTTTTACCAATCAACTTTACAATCAAAATCAAAACCAAAAAAGAAAATGACCAACAGTTAGTAAATCACTCTACCCAAATAAAAATCCAAAATCAAAATAGATCCCCATCCAAAGAAAGGGAAAGAAGAAAAAAAAAAAACCTACTTCAGTGACATCTCTGGCTATCCCAATACTTTCATGCGCCATTTTCCAGATAACTGAAATGAAGCAAACCCACTACGTAAAATAAGATAAAAGGTTCATCTTTTGCAGACTTTAAAGAGTAAAGGAACTGGTAAATTTGCCTTTTTGTTCAACAAAATGTGAGAAAAATAAATAAATTTTGGTTTTTTCCTTTCTGTTACTCAATTTTATTGGCATCCAAACAGAAAGTTTTTATTTATGAGAACATAATCAAAATCTCTTCGAAATCCACAAACACAAGAGAAAATAAAAATGATTTTTGAGTGAAATGGGAAAGTGATTAAAAATAATTAAAAAGAGGATTAGAAAAAAAAAAATCACCTTTGACAATTGATTTAGTCTAAAAGCAGATGAACTGTAACGGATGCTGTGGAGGTATAATAGAATGGGATTTACATACGGAACAAAACTTAAAATAATTATAAAAAACTCCAATTTTATCTAATTAATTTGGATAAAAAAACAAAAAAGGAGTGACATTAATTTCTGAATCAGCCTCTGAGAATGCATCCAAGGGATAAAGATGGGACGGGGAATTGAGCATTTTTGAATCTAACCTGATTTAAGGCTCAATTCAACAGTGCCAAATTTGGAAAATGACTCAAATTTTGTCAGTGTACCTGATTTTTTATCAATGGTCCAAACTTCAAATAATACTTTTCTTAGAGATACTATTTTCCTTATAGGGAAATTAAATTTTTGTCAGTATAACTGATTTTTTATCAATGGTCCAAATCATATTTTCCTTATAGATACAGTGTTCGTTATAGGGAAAATTAAATTTATCACTCATCTTATTATAATTTTATCGTTGTTTTTTCTTCTTTTTTTTTTTTTTTGAAATGTATTAGATATTTTTTAATTTGATTAAAAAAATCAAAAGTATGCTCAAAAAAATATATATCAAAACCAAAAATGAGCTACCCGACTAAATCCATTTGACTCGAGCCCTAGATATTGATATTTTAGGATAAGGATCAATCCAAAAATATTTTATTTTGATAAATAATATATTTTAATTAAATTTTTAATTTTAAAATACATATGAAAACATAAAATAGTTTTTAATATTTTAATAATAATCATAATTTAAATGGATAGGTTGAGTTTAAGCATGAGTTTTAGAGGTGCAAATTGGGTTTGGCTTCGCTCAAATCTCTCATCCTATACCTCTAATTAAAAGTTAATGACAAAAGAACTTTTAATGAGAAAATTAAAAAATAATTATAAATATTTAAACTTTTGATTTTTTTTTAAATAATAAAAAAGTATTCTAATTTTAGCACTTTATTTAAGTAAATCTTTATATGTTTATTAAACTTAAAAAAGCATTTGACTTTTAATTTGCATTCAAATAAACTCTTAAATTTTAATTTATATTCAAATAAGTCTTTATTTTTTATTTTATACCTAAATCAACTTTAATATAAATCAATCTTTTGTTTAAATAAAGGTTTATTTGAATACAAATAAAATGAAACAAAAACTTATATGGACACAATAAAAATAAAAGAGCTTATTTAAAAATAGTAAAATAGTTCAAAAAACTTTTTAGTGTTTTAATATCTTTTTTAACCAAATTAAAAAGTATGGTGATAGAATTACACATGTTCAAAGATAGATTGTAAATTTGATCCATTACTTAAATAGAATGATAAATTTAGATATTATTCTTTATTAAATTTATTAATAGCAACCTAAAATGATTAAAATATATGTAAAGAGTGGCAAATGATAGGTTAAAGTTTGGCTCATGTTGAATTCAAGTCATTTTAGGTTTGAATTGTTTTATATTCAAACAATTTTAAGTTCGGATATTTTGGATTGGAGATTTTTCAATTTTGGGTTTTTTTAATTAAAGTTTGTTCATATTATTTTTAGATTTTATATAAAATGCAACAATTTTAGCATATTTTTTAAACTTAGTTATTTCAAATTTAGATTATTTTAGATTTGAATATTTTTTAGGTTTGGATTATTTTAGAGTTCATAAAATTTTGTGTTCAAGTAATTTCAAATTCAAATCTTTTTTTTTTTTGTCAAATTAGATTCAATTGACTTCGAGTTTCAACTTTTTCAAATGAAATTTCATATTCTAGTTCATTGTGTCACATTTATTTAAAACCATAAGTATTGTTCCATTGAGCTAAACACAAATGTACTTAAAAAAGAATTAGGGCTATGAATTGCAAAATGTTAAGTTCAGAAAATGTTTTTATTTTAACCTATCAAATATTGAACCTTGTTAAATTTTTATTGATATCATTAACAGATAAACAAAGATTAGAAAAAAAATATCAACTTTGACAATTAACTTAGTCTAAAAGCAGATGAACTGTCATAGATGCTTTTGAGCTATAATAGAATGTAGTTTCTAAATGCACCCAAAAAAATCTCAAAACACTCATATTTTTTATGATAAAATACTCATATAGTAATTTTCTTAAATAACCTTAATCAATATACCATTTAGTCATTCTCTCATATTTCATACACCAATTTCAACTTCTAACCTCAAACTTGCCCCTTCCCCCTCAAACATAAATTCAAATTCTGACACTAGCCATCAGACGGATTGTCACTTATCAGCGTTAGTTGTCAGCGTAAAAAATCTTTCCAAAATCATCCTAAGAAATCCAAAAAAAAATTCAATATTCCTCTATTCTCGAATATAGTTCAATTTGGACCTTTGGAGAATCTTTACACATAATTCACTTTCAATATAAACATAATTTAGGGTCAAATCATCGTACTTTAATTATATATGCAACTCTAACTAGAATGCTATGCTTTTTGGCCAATTACCCAGTTTAGCGATAATGGAAAAGGAAAAGACCAAATTTTACATAGTTGAAAGTGGGTTCAAGAGTGAAGGACTTAAAACAAAAAGTTTTTCAGTGCAATAGCTAGTAATAGTAAATAAACTCATCATACACCTTCAATGAGATTAAGAAAGGTACACGTTAGGGATATTTTATGGTCCAAGAGGCATAACGAACTTTTTTTTTCTTAGTACATCAATATATGAAAGGCATTGTTGACATTCCAAGTTAAGTTAATGTGACTGGCCGACCTAATTTATAGGAGTCCTATCAGCTAAGCCAAGTCACCTATCCTCATGAACACATATGAACATGCAAAAATGTCACTATACAATTGAATCGTCATTTGTCAAGTCAGGTCAGGTCGACCTATCAACCTTATGCTCATAGACAAAATCTAGGCTAACTTAGCCTAAAGCCCCCTTTGACACAAGTATAAACAACCTATTTCCATTTAGGTACTATTCATTCAATTATCTACTTTCTTGGTGATTTTTTTTCATTTTTTTCTGCCAAACACTTACTTAAGCGTCGTAGCACAAACGCTAGAGACACCTCCAGCCTTTGTTACTGATCGACTCACGATCTCTGATTTGTTAGCTTTTCAAGTTTTGCCCTTGTCAGATAACTTGATACCAACATTGTGGCGTACTAAGTAGATTGTTTTTTATTCAAAAGCCAAGCAAATCATGCATCCATAGAAAAGAATAGTGAAAAGAGACAATGTTGCATCTAAGACTGAAACTCAAATTAGCAAACCAAACTCGGACTAACCTATCAAACCATATTGACCATGGAACAGTTTAAGGCCCTAACCCAACAACTACAGACCTTTCAAGAAATGATTTGCAATATAACCCATCCATAAACTTTAAAGAACCAATCACTATAGCACTTAGAAACCCTCAAACCCAATCATTGTAAATCTATGATAACAGTATAGCTACCTATAATGGCAATCAAGACTTTTAGCTTTGAAGATAAGCTCAAATTCCTTGATACTTCTTTTTTCACCGAGGATATTGATTAAGCTTTATCACTTAAAAGGTTCAAGATGCATACCCTTAAGACATATGATGATATTACTGATCCTTCTGATCATCTTAAACTTTATAGAAGTAAAATGTTGATCCAAGGGACCAATGAGCCACTCAATTGCAAAAGATGTGTAACTACTTTCGAAAGCACTACTCAATCATGGTATACTAGTTGGGAACTAAGGTCGATTTTAACTTTTAAACATCTCAGTCACTCTTTTCTTACCCATTTTACAAATGGTCGATGAGCTAAGAAGATTATTTTGAGCTTGATATCCATATATCAAGAAAATGATGAGTTTTTAAAAGATTATGTAGCATATTTTAATACCAAAACTTTTTATGCAAAAGAACTCGAATAAGCTGCTATTGTCGCTGCACTGATGAGAGGATTGAATGACAAGGAATACCACTTAAAGCTTATTATTTCTTTAAAACCCCCAAGACTTTAATTGAGGCACTGATGGTAGCAAAAAAGTACATTAAGGCCAAAGCATGATGAAAAATAACTGAAGTGATAGAGAAATTTTCCTCTATCTCAATAAAAAAGAGGTAAAAAAAATGACAATCCTCCAAGAGAAAAGAAATCCATAAAAGGGGTACCCTATAGCTAGAAACCCAATTGTAAGATATGACAACTATACTACATTGAATACCTCTTAAAAGAGGATTTTGATGCAAAAAGAAAAAGATCTCCAACTCATATGGCCTAAACCATTAAGGCAGAACGGTAAAAGAGATCTAACTAAAAAATACGCTTTCCATAGAAACCATGGCTACAATACCAAAAATTGTATTTACCTAATCAATGAGATTGAGAATTTAATTAGAAAAGGTCGATTGATAGATTTGTGGACAATAGAAGGCAAAGACAAAACAAGAGAAACTTTGGTGAAAAAATGAAAGAATAGCAACCAAAAAGAATTAAAAAAAGAGAGATGACAATGAGCGAGGTCACATCGATGATAGACCCAGTCAAAAACATGAACAAAGAAATGACATTATTAATCAACTTATGTCTGGAATTATCAATGTCATAACAAGAGAGACCTTGATATTAGCCAAAGCATATTTGATGTAAGAAAATTATTGTCATTGGATCCGCGACTAAGAAACCAAAAAGTTAGAAGGACGAACTGATCTCGTTTAGTTCAAAATACTAGCAAGAAATCTAATTCCCATATGATGATGCCATCATCCTTCAAGTTATGGTATAAAAGCATGTAGTGAAAGGACATTGTTTAATAATGGCAACTCGTTCGAATTTTGTACTTTTTAAAGATGCTTAAGATGGTAATTACCGAGAACATGTTGAACTGTTACACACTACTTTGTGGGATTTAAGAATGAACAGGTGCAGTCAAAGGCACTATCAATCTATTGATCACATAGGAGCTAAGCTGAGGATCATCAAATAAATTATTGAGTTTATACTTTATAATGGCTAATGTACCTTCAACTTACATCATTTTAGGACAACTGAGCTAATCTATCTTAAAGGCTATAGGGTTAGCCCTACATTTGAAAATCAAATTCTCAACCCTCAATGGAGTAAGAGAAGTCTGAAGAGATCAGTATGTAACAAGGTAGTGTTATGTCACTACTATGAAGGGCTAGACAAGGAAATAATCTATTAGCTTAGCCAATACTAGGGAAGCACAAGATGAGCAAGTTATTAAGATAAGGGATATGGCTAAAGGAAAACAAAATAAGAATAAAACTACAACAAACCAAAAAAAATAATCAGCTCTCTTAAGAGCAAAAAGGAATAAGCTTTTAAACTTATGATCAACTATGAAGCCATTCTAAATAACACTTATTAAAACTGAGCTTTTAAGCTGATAATACATACCGAGCTTTTAAGAAGAAACATATAGCATTTTAAAGCCAAGCTTTCAAGCCTACAAAACTACATTATGAGCAACACTTCATCAAATAAAGCTTAGCAATTTTATCTACTTTATCTATTTATTAAGCAAATTAAATTTACATTAGAAGTTTTATTCTCTTTCATAGGAACCAATTCTAATCCAAACAAAAAAATTATTACCAAAAGCCAAAAATCGATCTCACCTAACCATAGCCAACTGAAGATTTGATACTCATTTCGTTTTTGAAAATAACTTAGAAAAATGTATGTAGATTAGGGTGAAGCTCAGCCAAAAAGAAAAAAAGATAGATTTACTTATAAACAATGCCAACCTTTTTGCATGAACCCATCAGATATGCCTGAGATATTTCAATAATTGTATACAAAATGAACACTAAACCAAACATAAAACCAGTTTGACAAAAGAAGAGGTGTTTTACTTTAGAAAAACAATAGACTGTTGAAGAAAAGGTTAGTAAATTGCTACAAGCTGATTTTATTAAAAAAGCTTATTACTCAAAGTGGATAGCAAATGTAGTGATGGTAAAAAAGCAAAATGGGAAGTGAAAAATATGTGTTGATTTTACCTATTGTCTTAATGTTTCAAGACCAAAAAAGTATCTCGAGCATTGAACGAATTGGAAATTTGAAAAATAGGGGGTTTTAAAAAGTATTTTCGATAAAAATCAAAACAAATAGTTGCCACTAATCTTTTTAACAGTGTGATTGGTCACCCAAAAATTTTTATCCTTTTTAATAAAACATTTAAAAAATTTAAAAGTTTTATAAAAAGAACAAATTGAGGTCTGCAAAATCATATTTAGGCTTCGAGAGTCAATTACATATAGGGAAGAATTAGCATAGTGCTCATAAAAAATGATACCAATTAACTGGATGTTATTCTTTGACTTTAATTAAAATGGTCCTATTTTAGTGTTTAGAAATTAATTTCTTTTTTCATTAATTTATCAAAAGCTTGAATTTTTTTCTTTTGAAAACAAAACATTTTATTTTAAAATTAAAGTGAAAACACCTTAAGTATTAAGACACCTTGTTCACTCTCCTATATTTAGGTAAAGCTTCAAAAATATCTTTAATTTAAAAGTTTTCAAATTACCCCACAAAATCGAAATAACACCTAGCATAAATAATAACTATTGAAAGTTCCCTATATTTAAACCAAATCTTAAAAACATATTTACCTAAGATATTATCTTATTTAAAAATATTTTTTTCTTTTTGAAAACTCAGTTTTGAAAATAAATGCGTGATATGGATAATCATAATAATGATATGATGAATGCATGACAATAAAACATGAATGACAAAGTATAAATGCATAACAATTTATGAATGCATGTAAAAAAATAAAATGTGATTGAAATGCATGAATGGGGTTAAAGGTTGATTTTAAAGTTTGGGGTTGGTTCGAGGTTTTAGAGTTTGGGGTAGGTTTAGGGTTTAGGTTAGGGTTTGGGGTCAAGTTTAAAGTTTGGATTGGTTTGGGGTCTAGGTTAGAGTTTAGGGTTTGGGTTTGGGTTTAGGGTTTGGTTTAGGGTTTGGGGTTTAAGGTTAAGGTATAGGTTTAGGATTTAGGATTTAAGGTTAAGGTTTAGGGTTTCATGTGTTTAGGGTTTAGTTTGGGTTTTGGTTTATGGTTTCATGGGTGGTTTAGGGTTTGAAGGGTTTAGGGTTTCATGGGTTAGGAATTTAAGGTTTTAAATTTGAGGTTTCATCAAAATGCATGTGATAGAAACAAATTACAAAGATGTCATTGGTAAAAATGTAAATGTTGATGCATGTGACAAATAACAAAAATGCCATTGGCAAAAATGTAAATATTGATGCATGTGACAGATAACAAAAATGCCATTGGTAAAAATTGTAAATATTAATGCATGACTAAGGAACAAAGTAATTACAAATCTAAACATTTTAAAAACTATATGACAAGCTAAATGTACGTGCAAAAACATGATGTAAATGGATCAAATACTAAAGTTTTTAAATTCTCTAAACATGTTCCACCATTTTTTTTTTTTTTTTTGTTTTTTGAAAATTCACACAAACAAACACTAAAATTACCAAACAAGCTACCAAAACAACATTTAATTCATAGAAATTAAATCAAACACATTGAGAACTTAACGAACAAAGCAAGAACACAAATAATTAAGAATGAACCAAACAACATCTAGCCATGAAAATCAAAGGGAAAATTCGGTTCAAGCATGGAAAGCTTGGCTGAATGCTTTCATAGCCTCCCACTATCATTCATTCATTCATTCATTTAAACTCAAACATGCATTAGACATTAACATATTCATCATATAAAAGCATTTCTACGACAAGAGGAATTCCATCAAACATGTAGTAAACTAAAATAGTAAAGAAGCCATAAAAACATGAACCAAACACCAAACATATATCACTAACTAACCAAAATTCATGCAAAATACAAGTAAGCTAATCGTCTAAACATCATAAACATTATTTACAAGCAAGTATATCAACAAAAAGAACCAAAAAGAGGTTCGACCATGGTGAAATGGAGGTTGGTTGAATCTTCAAATGGTGTTAATGGTAAAGTTTTATTTACCTTCTTCGATATCTTGTCTCAAATCAAACTATGGATTCGTTGATTAAGTTTCTAGATCAAATTTGAAACTAAAAACACAAACAACTATGAATTTCTTTTTTAAAAAAAGAAAAATAAAAGGCAAATATGAAAATGCTTTGAAAATGGGATGAGAAATACATTGAGATGCAAGAATGGGAACTAGAAATTATACTTCCAAAAATGCTTTCCAAATTTTCTATTTTGTTCTTATTTTCTCCATTGATTTTTCCAGCTCTTCTTCCTCTTCCCCCTTCAAAAAACGTAAAGGGTATTTTTCTAATTTCATACCTTCCAAGGTATAATAAAGGTTTTCAAATTTTTAAAAATCATTAAGTAATATTAAATCATGATCTGTAGCTTTTTACGAAATTGCAACCTTAGAAAGGTCAATTTACAAAAATATCTTTAAGGGTATTTAAGTAATTTCACACCTCTCAAGTTGTGATCAAGATTTTTAATGCATTAGAAATCATTAAAAAAAATTAATTATAGTCTAGAAGTTTTCATGAAAATTCGTCTTTGGAAAAGTCAAATTATGAAAATACCCCAAGGGTATTTCATTAATTTTACATTTTTTGAAGTGCAATTAGGTTTTCAATGCTTTAAAAATCATAAATTTCAATTTAAATCCATATTGATTCCAATTGGTTGTGGATTCTAAAAGTTGACCCGAGTTCAAATCTTTTTTTGTCATTTTTGACCAATTTGACCAAGTTTGACTTTGCTTGACCAGATTTGACTAAGTTTGACTTTGGGGCATTTAGATTAAATTGGTCCCAAATTTAATTTTAAAAACTTGTAAAAATAAAAGAATGTTAGATTTGAATTGGGTTGGATTTTAAGAGCCTTATAAATTATCAAATTTTGCCTGAATAAAATTAAGTGTTTAAACCAATCTCAATAAAGCCTATCCTAAGGAAAGTTTTCTTCTGCCAAGTATAGATCGACTAGAACATAATAGTACTGAGCATGGGCTCTTGAGTATTATGGATGTATAATCTAGCTATAACCAAATCAAGATGTTCAAAGAGGATGAGGAGAAGATAACTTTTGTAACATAAAAAGCTCAATATTGCTACAAGGTTATGTTATTCGAATTAAAAAACACGAGAGCAAACTATCAAAGGTTGGTTAATAAAGTCTTTAAAGATAAAATTAGTCGAAACATGGAGATGATATAAATTATATGATTGTGAAAAGCAAGACCTCGACCAACCAATGAAAGATTTGGAAGAAACCTTCAACATTTTTAGGAAATATAATATGATGCTAAACTTATACAAGTGTGCCTTTAAGGTAACCCTATGTAGGTTTCTTGGATACATGATAAATCATAAAAGCATAGAGGTCATAGAGGCATAGAGGCCAACCCAGAGAAAATCTTAGCTATTTTAGATATGAACCTAATGATCTCTATGAAATAGGTTCAAAAGTTGATTGGAAGAATAACAACACTTAGTAAGTTCATGTCCAAATTGGTAGATCAATGTTTACCTTTCTTCAAGATATTCAAAAACATTTCAAACTTTCAATATAAATCCTAGCATCAACAAGCCTTTGAATAGATCAAGAAGATGTAGTCCTCACCTCCTGTTTTATAGAAACCTTAGCCCCATGAAACCTTGTATTTGTATATAGCAACAATTAACCAAACTATCAGCTTAGTGTAAGTCTAAGAAGAAGAAGAAAGATAGAGACCAATGTATTTTGTGGTAAGGTTTTAATAGGGGTCAAGCTCAATTATTAGAAAATAGAAAAATTGGCATATGCAATAGTCACCTTAACTAGAAAGCTCAAATCATATTTCTAGTCCTACACAATAAATTTTTAACTGACCAGTCATTGAAACTAATTCTGTGAAAACTAGAGCTTTTAGGGAGATTGATAAAGTGGATATTGGAGCTCAATAAATTTGATCTCTATATATTACTGAGATCAACACTTAAGTCCCAAATGTTGGCAAACTTTGTTATTAAATGTATCTCAAAAAGTCTTGAGGAATAGCTCATATCCACTAAGTAATGAAAGGAAATGGAAACATGGAAACTAGATTTAGATAGCTCAGCAACTAATAAAAGGAGTGGAGCTGGGTTGATCATGGTAAGCCCAAAGAATGTACAGTTATAGTATGCCTTAAAATTCCAATTCAAAGCCTCAAATAATGAAGTAGAATATGAAGCATTGATAGGTGGTAGCCGATCTAAATGTAAAATTTCTATGTGCATATAGTGATTATCAATTAATGGTTCGTCATGTTAATGAAGAGTTCAGAGCCAAAAAAATGATGAAAAAATACTTGGAGAAGATAAAGGCCTCGATGATAGTATTTTAGAAAATAAAGGTAAAAGGCTTTGAGGTCAAAAAATACCTTAGTTGATTTTTTTCTAAGTTAGCTTTAGGAATTGCATCTAGAAATTTAGGCCAAGTACTAATAGAATAATTGTTTGAAAAAAGCAAAAAAAAAAAATATAGATCAATTAGATTAAAGAAAGCACAAATTCATGGATAAATCTAATAAAAACTTACCTAAAATAGGAGAATCGCCAGAAGACAAGGCTCAAGCAAAAGCCCTAATCAGAAAAGTACCTCAATACACCATAGTCAATGAAAGGTTATATAATAAGTCTTTCAGTCTACCATACTTAAAGTGTGTAAATGAAGAAAAAGCTAACTGTGTGCTTAAAGAGATGCATGAAGAAATTTGTGGAAATCAACTCGAACCTCAACACCATGCCTATAAATTATAAAGACAAGGCTACTATTGGTTGATTATTAGAAAGAATGCTACCAATCTAGTTAATAAATGTGACAAATGTTAAAGGTTTGCTTATATTCAGCACCTGCCCTTGATTGAGCTAATTTCAATTATAAGTCCATGGCCTTTTATAAAGCGAAAAATGGATGTGCTCGAACTGTTCACCTTAACCCTGGGATAAAGGAAATTTGTATTAGTAACCATTAACTACTTCACTAAATGGCTTGAAGTCGAGGCCTTAGCCACCACCATAAAATTTTAACTGGAAAAGTTCTTTTGGAAGAAGATCACTATCGATTTGGTTTACCTCAATCCCTGGTAAAAGATAAAGGGAAATAGTTCAACAACCCAGCACTCAGAGAATTTTGTTCAACCTTTGTGTCGACCAAAGATTTACCTTAATAGCCCATCCACAATCTAATGGCTAGGCTAAAGTAGCCAATAAAAATATACTCAAAGCTTTAAAGAAAATGACGGATGAGGCCAAAGAAAAATAAATCTAGAAACTGCCTAGAATATGATAGGCACTAAGGACGACCAGCAAAACTTTGATGGTGGAAATTCCTTTTAATTTGGCATTTGGGATAAAAATCGTGGTACCATTAAAGATTGACCTTTTCAGCTTCTACGTTGAGCTAAGTAATGAACAAGAAAATGTAGATGCTTTAAAAGCAAATTTAGATTTAACCAAAAAGCAAAGAGAATTATAGCACATTAGCATAAGGTAACCAATTATTAGAATCGAAGACTCCGACAAAAGAATATTAGAGTAGGCAACCTGATACTTAGAAAATTAGAAGCTTTTAGAGTAGATAACTAAAGTAGGAAGTTAGCACCAAATTGGGAGAAGGCTTATATTGTTAAAAAAGAAGTATGAGCTAAGACTTACAAATTACATAATTTAAATGTGAATTTCATGCCGAGGACATGGAATGCTAATAATTTAAAAATATACAATCAGTGACCACCATGCTGGTCAGTAAAGTCGAATCTTAAAATTATAATTAATTAAATATATGAATAAAATCAAGCTAAGATTTGAGCATTACTGAGCTAAGACATTTTTTTTTTATTTGTTGATTATGTTTGCTTAACAAAGAAACAACAAAAAATAACTAGCAAATGAAAATATAAATTTTCATTAATAATAAAAGGGATACATCAGTTAAAATCAAACAAATAAAAACAAAAGTATAAAAGTTCCTAAGAACTAGCTCAGATTAATTCTTTAACTATGCACCAGATTCGAGTTATGGCATATCAGATCCCTTAGAATGGTCCATTATAACCACATCCACCTACCTATTTTCCTTAAACTCAGTAGTAGTAGTAGCTTGATTAATTTTGATGTCATCTTTATCCTAGTATCTGCCAATCATTGAACCTATTCAATTTGTTACTGACCTCTTACAGTAACATAATTAGCCATCAAACGATAGATATTAATAATTCAAATATGTCGATCAACATAATTATACTAAACTCAACTACAACTACATTCCATGTTACAAAGACTTATTCTTGAGCAAGTTTAGTCTGCATATTATAGAAGTCTTTGGACTCCACAAAATTTTCAATAGCATGTTGTTCAGATAACTTGGCTATCTAAACCTCCCCCTTAGATGTTTTATCTCCTTTAAAGCTTTTACAAGTTTTCTTTTGGATCTATGTTAGAAGGATTTAACTGTGGCATTTTAGATAAACATTTTCTTAAGTTTGCTCAGACTCTTCACTTATTTCTTGAGCTTGTCCTTATCTTTCTTTACATCAACAACAAAATTTTTAAGCTTCCTATTACTATTAGTGAGGGAGTTGATAGTGGATATGTACTTTTCATGTCTTACTCGAACTTGCAGAGATGAGCAAGAGCCTTAAACAAATGCATTATACTATAAAGATACTTAGGCATGACGTTATGCATAATCTTCTTTACTACGAAAAAATAGATGATGGATATGTACTTTTTCATTACATCACTCCAAGTCTGTAAGATAAAAAGAAATCTAAACTCAAATTATGAAAAAATAATAAGATGCAAATAAGAAAAAAGATTGAACTTAGACTTACCTTTCTTATGATGACATTGAGCATAATCTTCTTTACTACTTCGGCATCACTAAATGCGCTCTCATCGACATTATACTCTTAAGATATAGAGTATCGAGTAGATGTAAAAATTATTCCAACCTCAGTACCTAATGAATAGGACTCGATCTTTGGTCTTTTTTTATGACAGCTTCTCAACAAGCTTATCTTTCATCTTTTGAAGAGCAATAGGGCTCTTTCCTCTTATTCGTAGGTGTTAATAAGGATTTATTATTTTGATGCACCGAAGAGGATTGTCAAGTTAATAAGGATTACCTTTTTTTTTCCCTTTTGGTTAACAAGCTAGGTGAACTTGGTCAAATTAAAGTTGGTGGTCTTTTTGGCAGCCATATTATCAGATTCAATTATAATGATAGAAAAATCTGAATTGAAAGTTGGAAAATGATTACTTAGAAAATAACTTTGACAAAAAGAAAAGGAAAACATTACTCTAATACTCAACCTTCTTAACAATACTATGAAAGATTAGTTCATATACGTCTACCACTAACTCTCCACCTTTAAGGAAATAATTTATTGTATCCTTAGCCTTAAGCTTATCATCGGTCAAAGAATCCACCTTGGCATTATCAAATAAGCTAAGATAATTATTTTTCTCCCACACATTATTAACTTTATGGATACAAAGAAAGAGAACCTTTTGAGTCTTTATTAAGCTTAACCAATTAGCAAAAATCCTCTTGGAGAGATGAGCTGTCATATAAGATTAGCTCTTTTTATGAATATGTTTTTTTATTCTAAATTACTTTTTAAAAAGAGCTATTAAAGGAACTATCTGAAGCTCTTTACAAAGAATAATAAACACCACTATATACCTAAAAGAAAGGTGAGCTATGTAATTGTAAAATTATAGGTAAAAAAAATATCGATAATAAAAAAGTATAAAAGAAACCTAAGACCAACTAGAACAAACTCCCAGTACACCCATAATCTATCATTTTTTACATTATGAATAACCTTATCCTTAAACTTAGGAAGGTTAACTTCATATTTCTTTAAAAGATTAAACTTGGTCGTTAAGGCTATAACATGATAAATCGAGTAAATATTTGGACACTCTTCAAGAATAGTTCATCTTTTCAAGCTTTTCATCATGTCCTTCGAATTAAACTTAAGGTCATAGGAAGTATAAAAAGGAATGGTAAAAAATATGTTAGTAGAGACCTCGGGTGCTATAGCTTTTCCCCCTTCTCTTTCTTCTTATTACTTAGAACCTTTTTCCTAATTGGGCTCTTAGTTTTACTCTACCCTAAAGGCTTCCTCACCATAATCAGCCATCGTGGACTGAGTAAATCCATGGGACTAACAAGGATTAAAAATCTTGATGACATAAAAAAAAGATGAGGTACTACGAATAAGAGACATAGAGTTCAAGTTTAAGCCCAAATTAAAAAAAAGGTCAAAAGCAAGTATGGCTAGCAAGGGAAGAACTAGAATAGAAATTTTATTAGCTAGGGCAAAAAAGGATGGAGCAAAACTAGAAATAGTTGTAGTTGTTGTAGGATGATAAAAAGAAAACCTAGCTTAATAATATGAGGTTTATTGATGTTGGAATCTATGTCTACTAAGAGTTTCTCTATGACATGGGTTACCCTCTCACCCCTAGCATGGGCATTCTCCTCTAATTGTTTCTAGTTTTCTTTTGACATTAAATTGAGCCAAAAAAATAGCTTGAGTATAATATTTCCCTACAATAAATAAAAGGACAGAGTCATCTAATAGGATTTCAACTCTATCCTGGCTAGATTAATTGATGTTGGGAATTAATGTTTGAGTTATTGAAGAGTTTCTACAAATAGAAAAACTCACAAAGAAGATAACTCACAAGTATTTGAATAATGGTAGAATATGATTTTGAATTAAAAAAGATAAAAGTTCAACACCAAGACTAGAAACTAAGGGATACAGAAACATTATCCTAAAAATTTTAATCAAGGATACAAAACAATAAAAGTTTACCATTCTAGAAAATCCACCTAAAACATACAAAACTTGAAAAAAAAAAAAACAATCTAGAAAATTGCTTAAGGATAAATAAAACTCTATTCTTCTTTTACCAAAGAATAATAAAAAATATATAGGCTAGGAACATCCTTCCAAGTATGAAATCTTTTAGATTGCATTGCTAGAATCGTGCCTAAAATCATAGGATTTGCATATGAACATAATATTCTATAATGTGAATGTAATCTTCTACCCATTTACTCCTAAACTTGACCACAATCCCATTCATATTCATGATCTTCTTTTTCAGCTACTGTAAACATAATTTTTCTATTCCAACTGACCTTTACTTCTGTATTTATTTAGTGGATTTAGACCAAGGATAGGCTCATCTTATTTTGGATGAGTCTGCCTTAGTCTCAACCTAAGTTGTATGATATGCAGACACTTCAGTATCAATCTCCTTTGGTTAGAAAAAACTTATCCTTAAGTTTTAACTAGTATTCTCTCCATGGTAAGATGACAAATCAACAACATTGAAGGTGGAAGATACACCATAAGTATCAGAAAGCTCTATCTTATAGGCATTTTTCCCAATACATTAGAAAATTTTGAATGGTCCATCTACCTTAAGTTGGAATTTGTCAAACTTTTCTTGTGAAAACCTTTATTTATGCAAGTATTCCTACACCAAATCATGTTCTTTAAACTTCACTTGTCTTTGATGCATGATTATTACCTTTGTATATTTCTTATTTTTTTGTAAAATTCTATTCTGAACTGTTCATGAAATATTTTGATACTCTTAGCTCTTTTTTCTATATCCTCATCAAAATACTATTAGTAAAGAGAAAAACTAAATCTAGAGGATTGATTGGATTCTTACTATATATCACCTCAAAAGGGATGCAACCTGTGGCTTAGTTTTATGAGCGGTTGTAGGCAAACTCTATTTGAGGTAAAACAAGATCCCACTGCTTGATATTCTTTTTTATGAAAAAAAGAACCAAATGCCTTTTACTAACTTTGATCTTATTTTTTTTCTGTAGCTAAGATAACTTATATGATTGGGGGTGATCCACTACTTTAAGGCTTAATTTTTGCACCATAAAGGTAAAAATAATATTTTTAAAACTCTCACTATCAATTATAACATCACATACCTTCCCATAGGCAATACACCGAGTGTGTAACATATTTTTACACAACCAATCTTTTTTTTTAGCAGGTGCAGTACTTAAGCTATATTTTATTACTAAGGATTCTTCACAATCGCTATAGGTTACCTCTTCTTTCTCTTCAAGGTTTTGATCCTCTTCAGCTAGTTTTTTTATATTTTGCTTTAAATTTTCCTCTACTAAAGTCACAATCTTCCTATTTGGGCATACTGAGGCGATGTGTCCAAGCCCTTAACATTTAAAACACTTTTTGGTTTGTTCATTAGACTGAAGCTTGCTTTCTCAAAAACCAAATCTCAAGTTACTACCACGAGCCTCTTTTTGTTGTCTCTTCACTTTAAGGGCAAGCTTGCATACATTATCGAAAGTCTAATAGGGTTGTAACTACACCACATTAGCTATCTCAATCTTCAATCCTTCAAGATAACAGGGTAATATTTTGCTCATTCTGTTCTACCAATTCATAGTTTAACATAAGATGATCAAACTTAGTCGTATACTCCTTCACTGAGAGATCTATTTGCTTCAAATTATGGAGCTTAAAAAAGACATCTTGTCAAAAGTTGTCTAAGAGATACTTTTTATTCAACTCTCTTTTCATCTTCTCCCAAGTTGTAATTTTTTTCTTACATTCTCTTTTCTTTTACTTCTATAAATTTTTCCATCAAAAGGATGCATGCTTTCTGAGTTTGATGGCTACTAACTTCACCTTGTGATGTTCAGAGGCATCATGGTATTCAAATATACGTTTCACCGTGTGTAGCTAATCTAAGAATTCTTCAAGTTGCATTTTTCTCTCGAACTCAAAAATTTTTATCTTCGATTGAATATACTAGGTTGAAGTTTGTTTCTGCATAGATAGTCTTTGACTTACCATGGGTAAGATAGGACGTTATCATCAGAATCACTATTGTTTTCATGAAAGGATTGGTTTCTCCTTCATATTCTTCGTTTCTCTTTTGTTGCCTCTTTTTCTCTTCTCTTTTTTCTTATATATACAGCTAAGGTTGTAGTTGAAGGATTTGTTATTGCATTTTTCTATAAGGGCATCCATTGAGTCAACATTGGTAGTTGTTGCAATGTCGATATTGGCTTCAACCTTTTTTGTTGGTGCTTGAAGATGATAACCTATCATAGCTTTGATACTAATTTGATACCAAATATTGATGTTTGAGTTGTTGAAAAGTTTTTACAAATAGAAAAACTCAAAAAGAAGATAACTCACAAGTATTTGAATAATGGTAGAATATGATTATTTGATTAAAAGAGATAAAAGTTCACCACTAAGACTAGAAACTAAAGGATACAAAAATACCACCTTAAGAATTCTAATCAAGGATACAGAATAATAAAAGTTTACCACTCTAGAAAATTCACCTAAAAGATACAAAACTTGAAAAAAAATAATCTAGAAGATTACTTAGGGATAAATAAAACTCTATTCTATTTTTACCAAAGAATAATAAAAAAATATATAGGCTAGGAACATCCTTTCAAGCATAGAAGCTTTTAGATTGCATTGCTAGAATCGTACCTAGAATTGTGCCTAAAATTATGAGATTTGCATATGAACATCATATTCTATAATGTGAATGTAATTTTCTAGCCATTTACTCCTGAACCTGACCCTAATCCCATTCATATTCATGATCTTCTTTTTCAGCTAATGTGAATGCAATCTTCCTATTTCAGCCAATCTTACTTTTACATTTATTTAGTGAATTTGGACCAAAGATAGGCCCATCTTATTTTTGGATTAGTCTACCTTAGTCTCAACTCAAGTTGTATGATGTGCAGACACTCCAGTGTCACTAACTCCTCAATTTTCCTCGATTTTATCCTATATACAGATAAATCTAAGCTAGAAAAAATGGTAAAAAGATAAGAAAATGTATTGAAAAAATTTAGGGAAGAAAAATAGGTCAAAAAAAAATCTCAGAGAGAAAATTAGAAAGTAAGTAGGTCAGATTGAGAGAAAAAAATTTAAGCAAATGTAAACTACTATTGAAATAGGGTTTATATAAGTAATGGCCAACTCGATCGAAAGGCTTAGATTTAGCCATGTTATGATACCAAAATTGAGGATGACCTTTTGACCTCTCAATTCAAATTCAAAGAACCCTCTAAATTTAAATAACCCACCAATTTTTCTCTCTTTTCATTCAATTTGTCTAATTCTCTCTCTTTTTTCAATAAATGCAAGTAACCCTAAAACACAATTAAATATTTCAAAAAGTTCTAAATGCTACATTGGCAAAGAAAGATCCATTTAGCTCAAGATTGTTAAAGATCAGTACATATGAAGATCAAACTATACCAAATAAAAAGCTTAAACTCCAAAGCTAGCTCAGAAAGAATTACGGTTAAAACATTTCTAGTCAAAACAGATCAAACAATCTAACCTTTTAAAATAGTCCAACACCTCAGACTAAATGGATAGAGACAATTTGTTATTGGCATTTTATAGTTTAAATGGTGTAATAGACTTTTCCTTCCTTAGTGTGACTTAGCAATATACCTAGAGCATTATTAACATTTTAAGCCAAGCTAATGTGGTAAGCCGATCTAATTTATTGGAATCCATAATAACTCGACTAGGTCACTTGCCTTTATAAACACACATGAACATGCAAACGTGTCATTGTGTGATTGGATCATTATCTGTCAGGTCAAGTCAGGTCTACCTTGTCAATCATATGCTAATAGACAAAATTCAGGCTAACTTGACCTGGAGCCCCTTTCGACAAAAGTATAAATAACCCATTTTCATCTAGTACTATCATTTAATTCTGTATTTTCTTGGTGATTTCCTTTCGTATTCTCTTTTTTCTGGCATTGATTTGAGCGTTAGAGAATAAATTTCAAAAACACCTTCAGCCTTTGTTACTAATCGACTCCTGATTTTTTATCTCTTGCCTTTTTAGCAATGGCGAAGCCACATTAAAACCAATGAGGGCAATGGCCCTTTTAAAGATTTTTCAAGCCCTCTAATACATATTGATATAATTTGATATGTTTTATATAATTCATAAATATTCTCTTAAAAATTTGAAAATGGCCCCCCTAAAAAACTAAAAAGTTGTTATTTGTTATTGTAAATGTTTAGAATCTTGAGATTTTAGATTCAAAATTCATAATACCTGGATTTGTTTCAATTTTATGTTAGATTTGTTTAGTTATGCTCTAATTTGTTGATTGGTTTATTTATTTGATAATTATGTTATGTAATACATAATTATAATTGTAATTTGTACTTGTAATTTCAACAAAAAAAACTTTTAAGAAGAAAAAATTCAATTCTCAAATTCCAATTAATTTGTAAAAAGTATTAAAATTTATAGTTTAGTTTTCATTAAAAAATTAAAAAATAAATATATTTGTTAAATATGACCCACATTAAAAGGTTAAGACTATTCAAAGAAGTTTAATAAAAAAAAAAATGTAAGATTAATAGAACAAAAAAGACATAAATCTTATTTCCTAAAAGCCTAAACCCAGCAATAAGTCTTATTTCTTAAAAGCTTGAATTCAACACCAAATTGCTATAGTTATCGAAAAGGAATATGTATTCTTATCTTCTTAAAGAGCCAATTACAATGATGGTACAAAAGGGTGATTAGAACTTCTTCCATGATAAGACTACTGCATCTTTATTTTTTTATTTTAAAACCATTAATAGCAAATTATAAGTTTTTTTTTAATTTTAAATATGAGAAAATTAACAATATTTGTTGAGAGAAAATCTTAATCTTGTTAACTACATTGAGAGAAAATTTACTAAAACTTTTCAATCTAATGATTTTCTTTTAATGAAAGATTGTCATGCACAATTTTAAATAAAATTATTTGAGTTTCTGCTATCTTAATAGTTACAATTTTTTATTTATCTTATTTATGGTTACATTATGGAATGTCATATTTTACTTAAAATTTTTATAACTTTTGACCAAATAATATCATATTATATATTAAGTGAAAATTTTTAAATTACAATTGTTATTTAGTTTGGCCACCCTTAACTTGGAATCCTGGATCCGTCATTGCTTTTCAAGTTTTGCCCTTGTCAGACAATTCTGAACCAACAAGACAAAAAGTCAATTCCATATGGAACATTTTCCTTGTAAGTGAATCTACGAAGGTTACTCGCCAAAAAAATCTATAGAGCTTTGATGAATATAGACATCCATGTATAGTAACCCTTGCATTCAAAATGTCAGAATACGTGACCTCCCCTCCTTTTTTAGTACTAACATCTCCATCTCTTTGTCACTTGCTTTCAATAATGACCACTCCAAAACACATATGGAGAGGCCATTTCAAATTTAACAATCCAATCATTTTTGGTCTAAACAACAACGATTCATTTGAATTTGGAAATTTACATGTTTTTAATGGTTACGGATTTGAAATTTTGAAAGTTTTGTAAATTCAAAAGCCTTAAAAAAGCTTACGAACAACATATCCATTAGTCCATTAGATTTATGGATTTGCATATCTGTCATTCATGATTTTACACAAAATAGCCTAATAGATTAGTTTTAATTTACTCAAAAATTAACAAAAATAAAATGCAACCTACGTCTAAATTCAAAGTAGCTTGATTTAGGCCCAACTTGTGATTTTAGGGTTTGAATTGAAGTTTAAGGGATGAATTTTGGTTTAGAATTTAAAGAAAGATAGGATAAATCAAAAAGGTAGAAGCTTACAAAAGTGGGTGTGAAGGGTGTTTAAAGGAAAAAAAAAATATGGTTGTGAAGTGTAATAAGCAAAAATTTTGTGTTTAGGATTTGAATTTGGGGTGTAAATAGAAAATGAGTGTAGAGAATAATTAAGGGATGTAAATAGAAACTATCATAATAGAATGTGTCTTATATACAAAATAGAAGTGAAAATAATTATATAAAATTTTTCCAATTTTGTCTAACTAATTTGGTTTTAAAAAAAAAGAAAAAAGAGAGCCATTACTTTTTGAAATTTGAATCAGTTGTTGAGAATGTATCCAAAAGATAAAGATGGGATAAGTGATAAGGAATTGGGCAATTTTGAATTTAACCAAATTTAAATCTCAATTCGACAATTAACTTAAATGCAACCATTTTTGGAAAAATGACTCAAATTTTATTTAAGTAATTGATTTTTTTTTCAATGGCTCAAATTTACTATTTTTCTTATAGTGGCAATTAAATTTATCACTCATATTTAAATGAGTACAATTTTATCATTATATTTTTTAAGTTGGATAAAAAATTATCAAAGGTAGAAATGATTAGAGGTTAAGCTACTTGCCTAACTTAGCTTGGCTTAAGCCTTGGATATTGATGTTTTATGATAGAGATCAATCCAAAATATTTTACCTTAATAAATAACATATTTTAATTAAATTTCAATTCTAAAATATATTTAAAAATATAAAACTATTTTTAATATTTCAATAATAATCATAATTTAAATGAACAAGTTGAGTTTGGGCTTGAGTTTTAGAGGTGTCAATCAAGTTTGACCAATCCAAACTTGCTTATATATACATCTACATAAAAATGGGTAAAGTCATGAATAACCCTAAATTATAGTAAAATGTTCAATGTAATATTTGAATTTTAAAAAACTTTAATGTGGTATTTAAATTATGAATCTATTAACTAATGTAGTAATTGAAGGGTTAGTTGTCCACTATATGTCATCATTTTGAGCTAGCTACATTAGGGTGAGTACATTAGTTAATAGGTTTATAATTTAGGTAACACATTAGAAATTTTTAAAATTTTAGTACTACATTGAACATTTTACTATAATTTAAGAATATTCATGACATTAACCTAATTAAAAATTAATGGTTAAAATTTTTAATGAAAGAATAACAAATAGTCTATAGAATACTCAAACTTTTATTATTTTTTAACCAAATAAGAAAGTATGGTAATAATATTACACATGTTCAAAGATGAGTGGCAAATTTGATCCACCACTTAAGTAGAGTTATAAATTTAGACCTTATACCTTTTGAATTCATAAGTAATAGCCTAAAATGGTATAAAGAAATGGAAAAAATAGGTTCCAGTTCGCTTCATGTCATAGTCAAGTCATTTTAGTTTGTATTTTTTTTGGATTTTAGTCATTTCAAGTTTGAATCTTTTTAAGTTTAAATCATTATGGATCAAACAAGTAAGCAAAAATTTTGGAAAGATTTAGATGAGGTAGTGCAAGCCATACCAAATGAAAAAAGTTGTTTATTGAAAGAGACATGAATGGTCACGTTGGCAAGGATTTAATTGACTTTAAGAAAAGACATCGAGGATATGGCTATGGAGTAAGAAATGATATTAGGAATAATATTCTAGAGTTTGCTACTATATTTGACCTAACTATATTAAACATGTGTTTTACCATAAAAAGAATCATATTTAATGACTTTTAGGAATGGGTTAAATGCTAGTCAAATTGATATCTTTTTTTACAAAAACAAAGGATAGAAGTAACTGTAAGGATTGCAAAGTTATAGTGTGTGAGAGTGTGACAACATAACATAGACTATTAATTCTAGATATTTTTCACCTTTAAGGATCAAAGATGATACATTAGAGTCATGAATCACATATTAAATGGTGAAACTTGAAGGAGGATAAAATGTTAGCTTTTAAGGATAGACTGAAAAAGAGGTTGATTTAAAACCTGATGAGGATGTAGAAGTAATGTGAGAAAAAAATTTACCATAATTCAAAGGATTGCTAAAGAGACACTTGGTGAATCTAAGGGTCATACACTATTAGGAAAAGACTCTTGGTGGTGGAATGAGAATGTAGAAATGACAATTAAAGTTAAGTGGTAGTATTATAGAAATATAAGAAGCACTAAGGATGAGGAAAGTAATCTAAAGTATAAGATAACAAACAAGAAAACCAAAAATGTTATTCAAGATTCAAAGACTATGATCCATAAAAAATTATATAGAAACCAATGATAAGAGATGTAGAAAAATAATCATTCAAAATTGCCAAGGTGAGGATAAAAAGAGTAGGGATCTTAATCACATGAGATGCATCAAAGGCAATAATGAAAGAGTTTTAGTGAAAGATTTAGAGATTAAGAAGCAATGGAAAGATTATTTGATAATCCTTTTATTGGTAATTTTGAGCATGATATAGGTGAGCTTAACATACCTTTTAACGATATAAACCATGTTTTTAAATGTAATATTAAAAAATATGAGTTTCAAAAGGCTTTTAAAAAGATGAAAGAAAATAAAAATGTGAAACTAAATGGAATCCATTGAGGTTTGAAAATGCTTAGATGACATGGGGATAGGATGGTTGATGGATCTTTTCAACAAAATTTGATGTCAAAAGATGCTAGAAGAATGAAAAAAAGTACTTTAGTACCTTTATACAAGAATAAAGGTTGTACACAAAATTGGTTGAACTATTAAGGAATAAAGCTTATGAGTCATATTATAAAACTTTGGGAGAAAGTAATTGAATATAGGTTGTGATGTAAGGTCACTATTTCTGAAAACTTATTTGGATTTATGCCAAGACGCTCCATAATAAAGGTAATTCACCTATTGAGGCTTTTGTTGGAGGGTTTTTGGGTAAGAAAAAAAATCCATATATGGTATTTATCGACTTGAAAAAAACATATAATAGAATTCTCATAGAGGTGCTATGATAGGCATTAATAAAGAAAAGAGTTCCTTTAAAGCATATTAACATAGTTAAAGATATATATGAAAGAGTTGTAAGGACATATCCAAGATAAAGTGCCATGGTGCATATTATTTGTTGATGATATAGTCTTTGTTGCTAAAACTAGTAATAATCTTAATGCAAAATTAGAATTATGAAGGCATACACTGAAGGCTTTAAATTGAATAAATCTAAAACTGAATACATGGAATATAAGTTCAGTAGTCACAGGGAAACGAGTGCTTATGTGATTAAGTTGAATGGTGAGATAATACCAAAAATTAGTCATTTTCTATATTTAGGATCAATTATTTAAAGCAATGTTGCGATACAAAGGAATTTAAATCATAGGATTCAAGCAGGATGCATGAGGTGACGACATGCGCCAAGTATGTTGTGTGACTACAACATACCTTTAAAGTTAAAGTCAAAGTATAAAACAATTGTAAGGAGTACATTGTGATATGGAACTTAATGTTAGGTTATTAAGAAATAACATGAAAAAAAAATGAGCAATAACTGAGATGAGAATGCTTAGATAGATATGCGGTAAGACTAGAAGAGATAAAATTATAAATGAAGAGATTCGAAAAAATTAAAGATAGTCCAAATTGAGAAAAAAATGAGAGATGATTGTTTGAGATGTTTGGAAATGTGAAATATAGGTCTATTTGTGCACCAATTAGGAGAAATGAGTTTTTAGATTTAGGACAGACTAAAACTTCTAGAGGTAAACCGAAAAAAACATGGATGTAAGTAATAAGAAATGATATAAGAGTAAAGAAAGTAAATGAAAAGGTTATTTTTTGTATAAATGAGTGGCACAAGAAGATTCAAAACTACAACCTAATATTATTCTTTTTCAACCTTGCATACAGCCAACCCTAAAGTTATGGGATATAAGGTTTAGTTTTTTGTTGTTATTGTTGTTGTTATCGTTATCGATTCAAGTCATTTCAAGTTTAGACTCTATTGAATTAAGGTTAGTTCATATCATTTTTAGTTTTTATATAATGCAACCATTTTAGCATATTTTTCAAATTTGGTAGCTTCGAATTTAGATTATTTTGGGTTTGGATTTTTTTCGAGTTTGAATACTTTCATTTTCAAGTTATTTTAAGTTCAAATTATTTTCTTTGAATTTTTTTTGTCACATTAGATTTGATTGAGTTCAATTTTAAATTTTTCGAATGAAATTTCAAATTCAGATTATTTTATCATCTTCATACAAAACCATAAGCGGTAGTATTATTCACTTGAGTTTAAATACAACATTATTTAAAAAAAGAGATACCTTTATGTAAAATTGTAAGTGAAAATATTGTTACAATTGAACTAAATACAAAGTACTTAAAAAAAGTTACCTCTAAGTAAAAGTATTGTTTGAACATTTTTTATTTAAATTATTAAAATTAAATTTTGATTACTAAAATTTTATTAACATCAATAATCAATAATCATTAATAACTAAAATTATCATTAAGGGATAGTTTTTTTTTAAAACATGTCTAATTTACAAAGAAAAATACTATTTTACCCTTTAATTGATTACAAAAATATCATTTTTGCCCTTTAGAAAAAAAAACTAAAAATATAAATTGTAATTAAAAACGAAGAAAAAAATGTTTTGATCTCAAATCTATGGCTACTATAGGCAAAGCCAATGTTAAGACTCTATTGTCGATGATGACAAAGACATATCCCACAATATTAAAATCAAAAAATTTTCCAAAAAATACTAAAAACACAATTTATCAAATAATAAAAAACAAATCCAAGCAATGTCATAATCTAAAAAACTTAACCAAACACATAAATAAACTTAAATTAAAATACACAAAAAATTGCATATCAAGCAAAGTTAAAGTGAAGGAAAAGAGATTTTATCTCTCGGTTTCAATTTAGAATTTTTGGATGGATTTTGAGGAGTCTGAATGATGAAAACAAGGAAAAGGGTAAAGGAAGCCATGGTGAAAGTTTGGTGGCCAACGACAGCAACAACGATCCTAGATATGATGTTTTCAATTTCGGCTTTGAGCCTAGATTAATGAATTTTTAGGGATTTTTGTAAAAATCTAATCCTATATAAGCAAAAAGAGGTCAAAAGAAAGATTTTATTAATTTTTTAGGAATTTCAAAGGCTAGGCTTGGATTTCAACACACTTTCAATGAAATACGATTAAGTTCACTACATCACTAGTTGAATCTAAATACAAATTTCAATAAAGTTCATTTAGTATAAATTTTTTATTGATTTTTTTTTTCAATTACAGTTATAATACTTTTTTTTCAGTTATAATTATAATAACTTTTATTACTGTTATCATCTCACCATCCATTTAAATAAAGTCTAACACTGATGGTTAACTGTTGATAATGACGAGGATGATGGTTTGACATAAGAAACTAGGTTTAAGGGAATTTAGAGAGACGGTGGATTCTTAAAGAGAAACATAAACAAAACAATAAAATTAAAAAAAAAAAAAAACAAAATGTATTTTATATTGAATTTAACCCAAAAATAAAAATGAAAAAAGTCCGCATGGTGGTCCTGAATAAAACCCGGAACCTATACATCCAATCCGACAGCTGCAAGGTAAGGCATATATACTCGTATATGAACAAATTTTTATAATACAAGGTGCCTAAGCTTTGCTGTTTTTCTGCTTTGCTCGTATTTTCAAAACCATTTTATAGTTTTGTTTCTAAGCATCAATTTATAATTATGCATTGTCATTTCAAGATTTTTTTAAAAAATCATAATTTTAAAATAAAAAATTATAAATTTTTAAATTTTAAATTTATTAAATACCACTTCTTAAAAAATTAATGATCACAAAATTAAGTTAATTTCCTAATTATGCAATTTCAAGATCTTCCAATGTTTTCGCTCTATTGGAATTTTTAAATTAATGGTATTTATAATTGCAATTTAAGATGGTGAAAAAAAAAAGAAATGGTGGGGCTTATGAAAATCATGCAGTCTTACTACTTTCAAGAACTTGACATTTGGCAAGCTCACTGAGAAATAAAAAAAATAAATAAATGGAAAAACCTTATCCTTTCTAACACCACACACCTTCCTACAGGCTGCAGCTCTTCTCCTCGCTGTCCTCACCACAAAAAAAAAACAATGGCAACCCTTCATTTCACCCCCTCTCCTTTTTTATTTCTCGCCAAACCAAAACATCCCACCACAATTTCTACCTCCCACTACCAGCTTAACCCCAGAGCCCGCCATGGCTCTTTCAGATTCTCAACATTCATTGCAAGGTCTTACAAAGTTGTGATAGAGCATGAAGGTCAGTCGACAGAGCTAGAGGTGGAGCCCGATGAGACCATTCTATCCAAGGCGTTGGACTCTGGCTTGCCTGCGCCACATGACTGTAAGCTTGGGGTATGCATGACTTGCCCTGCTAAGCTCTTAAGCGGCTCAGTTGATCAGAGTGAAGGTATGCTTAGTGATGATGTTGTGGACCGTGGATATGCACTGCTGTGTGTATCTTACCCAAGATCAGATTGCCATATCAAGACTATACCTGAGGAAGAGCTGCTGTCATTGCAGTTAGCAACAGCTAATGATTGAATTGTTTATGCTTGATTCAGTTTCTAAAAGGTAAATTTTGATTCCAAAATTGTGTTTGTCGGATCCCTATTCATGACAGGACAATAGTAGGGTTATCCCATCAGTTACTATTGTAATTTTACCTGAAAAATATTAATTTGCATCGTCCATTTATCGTCCATTCAAAGTTCAATAAAATGATTATGATCCAGATTGTGAAGGTGTAGGAGAATGATCCCCAATTGATCCTTCATGTCTGGGGTTCTTCATGAATATAAAAAGTGCACTAGATTTTGAGTCATAATTTGATGATATTTCATGACTTTGTATTATTCAATTCCAAAGTATTAAGATGAAACCAGATAAAAATAAATAAATAAAGGACAAAATTGTACAGAAGGCTCTAATTTTGCAAAAAAGTTGCCATTCCCAACAGCTTAGAAGACTGAAACAGAAACCTTATGAAGATGCAGCCGCTTCATCAACTAACCCATAAAATAACCAAACTCCACTTGACAATCCAGAAGATAAGAGAAGAAAACACCTTCTCCATTACAAAGTGAGTAGAACTGACTACTAGCAAATTTAACTCGGTGGATCAGGGCAGTAATTTCATACATGAATGTAACAGTTTAAAATGCAACTCAAAATGTTGTCAAGATATGATCAAGTGGAGATGATAAAAGAACCAAGACAGGCAAATAAATGCATTTAAGTTGTTGATGCCTTGGCTGCTTTCTTGGGCCTTCTTTGTTTAAGCTTAACCTTCACATTTACACCATTATCAATTATAGACTGAAGAACTATCTGAAGCTTCCCCTCTAATCTGTCCCCTTTCCTTGGTGTGTAAATCACATCATGGATATCATCATCCAGTGCTCTCTGAGCTAAAATTTCTCCCACAGCAGCACAAGCAGATGCATTTCTGGTCGAACCTAAGTCAAATTTCATATCCTTGGAAATCGAATGAGCTACAGCAACAACCTTGCTAGTCGCCCTGTGAACGATGCAGGCTCGAACTGATGCTTTGGATATATAAATGTCCAGGCAAAATGGCTCATGATATGGACCCGTAAGTTGATTAAAAGTGGGAGCCCTAACCTTCTTTTTCTCAACAGAACAAACCTCAAATTTATCAAGAACATTAGTAACACTTCTATTTTTAACAACTTCAAGCAGATTAACATTTGATTTCTCCGTCCTTTTGCTTTTTTTAGGATCATCCTTCTTCTTTAAACGCTCCTTTTCGCTTTCTTTGCTATCATCCTTGTTCTTGGAACCTTTCTTTCTGTGGAAGTCATAAGTATACTCCTCAAACTCTTTGGAGCTACGGTCAATTTTATAAAAGAGACTACCTCGAATTCTCATGTTGTCAATGTCATCAAAGTCTTGATCATCTTCACTTTTAGGAGAACCGTCATCTACCCTTTGACCAACTGCTTCTGTAAACTGTCTTGTTCCCACTTCAGTATCAAATCCTTTATATGCATGAGCTAAACCCGATGAAACTTGCCAGGTTTCATCGTCTACAAGTTCAATATCATAATGACCCAAGTGAGAATAGCTATCATTGAACAAAGGAGAAAGATGAATCCTACTAGAGTAGTTTGTTGATGGGGTTGGCTTGATATCTTCGTTGTTGACAATTGGAGGAAACCTTGAGCAAAAACTGCGGAATCTCAGAAGGAAACCTGAATTCCCAATTGATGGAAATGCAATGACTTTTCTAAGTAAATGCAACGTCATTGGATTGGGGGCTGCTTGTTGGCAGAAAAGGAACAAAATTGGCAGGACTGAAGAAGCTCTCAGTGGCAAATCATCAAATAGTTGGTAGACCAAGAAAGATTTACGTATTGCGAAAACATTGTAAATTGCATTTCAACGTTCCAGGTGTTTGTTAATCAGTAAAGCCTACTTTTATTTCAAGAAACAATCTCCTAAGCTTCTAACGTAGATGGGTGTATGGGTGCACACAGCTGCGGAAAAAGAGAAAGCTGGAGACTGAAATGAAGAAGACTGCTAGTAAGTGAGAAATGAAAATATATAGTTGTGGGATGTCATGTGAGACAATAAGCAGGATGCTTCAGCCTTTGAGGCCTTGGTTCAGGATCAAGCAAACACTTGATTAAAGAGATGACGATCCTTAGGGAAAGGTTGTTTGGTTTGGTGGATTGGAGTTGATCCGTTTAACAGCTAAATTCTGTGGCCTGCGAATGAGGTTTATTTGACTGCCGCTCCGTAGCATCCCGATCTATTTGCCATTTGTTCAGGATCGTTCAAGGTTTATTAACTGGTAATTGATAATTGAAAACAAACTTGTGTATCGGGAACGAATTGTTTTATGTTGCATCTTGTTCATGAGAATATCAGGGAATGAAATACTGAGATTGATGTGAAAATTATCTCTTTTTTTTATTATTTATGTGCAAGATTTTATAAATTATATATTCATTCCTTATTTTTCATTATCCTATTTACAAAAATGGATAAGATCTATTTACATTAGAATAAGAATTATATTTTTTTTTATTTTTAGATGAAAATGACCAAAAATTAGTTTTATGAATGTAATTTTAATAAAAATAAAAAAATATAATTCTTATACTAAAATAAATCTTCCCTCTTAGAAACTTTCACTATTTCCTCGCCCTTTCCATCCATTTTCTTTCTCTCACTCCTTTACATCCTTTTCTTTCCCATCATGGTGTTGATGAAATTGCAAATTTAGTGGTTCACCGTTGCTTCCAAAGTCCTTAAGTAGTAGCTATCTACAGAGCTGAAATTCCTCCTGATTGTTCCAGTATAGATGGATAGAATGCCTCCCCAAAAAACCCTCTCCCCTCGTATCTGTTCCCCTTCTTTTCTCCTCTCAAGTCTTAGCAAAGTTGCCTTAGTGTCATGGTCCTAGATTGAAATGATAAATCTCATATCAATTTAGCATTAAAGTTCGATTTGGCTATGAATATTCATATTACCTTTAATTTATAAATTTTGTTTAGATAAAATCATAAAATTCAACAAATCGAAATAGATAATATTTTACAAGTTAATATGAACGTAATATTTAGTATCAATACTAACTCTAGGTGTACTAATTATTGATATGAGCATGATATTTGATATCAGAATTAATTTTAATAAAAATGGATCCTCTTGAGAATGAAGATTATGATCAATAGATGCTCTTTGAAATGAGAAATATGTTTATGACCCTAAAAAAAATTTATGAATCTCACATCAAATGTATCTTCAAATTCGATTTAAAATATAATTGTTCACATAGGTAAAACATATTTTATAAACACATTTTGTGAGATAGAATTCGTAAAACCTAATGAAATATAGATACCAGAATACCTTACAAGATGTTTAATTATAATGGGCCGGACAATACATTTTAGCTTATCAAACAGATTACAATTTTTCAGACCTAGAGTCCCCACAACAATCCATCTTTCAGAAAAAGAATATGCAAGTTCAAGGGAATCAAACACCATCCAGTAATGAATAAATCATCTCTATAAAAAAAATAAAAAAAAAAAGTTATCACTCGCAAAGAGCCTTCCCGGATGGCATTTGATTCTATTTGAACGCAAATAGTAAACGAGGATGCAAAGGCTCAGAAGATAAACAGAATAACATCTTTCTACAACTAATTCTACAGGGTTGTCTTGAGTTTAGACATTGTTATGATTCCACCGTGATTACTTCACAATCACCTAGTACTAAAAGTTTGATCAACATTAGAAACACAGCTTCTCACCATGGCAAAGCAAGAAGCAGAACATTTATAATTAACACACAGACATCGCTACCATTAAAAAGGTTAGTGATTACAAACAAACCATTTAGAAAGAAACTGAGATTGGTTCGGTAGTCATCATATCAGTGGTTACCATATCCATGGTAGTCATTGTCTATCGGTAGTAAGCCTGCTGATAAGATGGTGCCAAACCATTACCGTAACCGCCATACGCGGGATAGTTCATGGGAGCTCCAGGATAAGAACCAGTGAGGGGAGGAGGGACTGCTTCTGGTGAGTAAGCATAGGGATTGGTGGGTGGGCTCCTGCTTCCATACATGGCAGGTGGGGATGGGTATGCTGGGACTGCAGCAGGGTACTGGGAATGTGATGGAGACCTGACAAATGTAGGAGGTGCAGGAAAAGATGAGACATATGCATTCATCAAACGGCCAGCTTTAGCTGGAGGCATTGGACCACCATTACTAGCCCGCGTTCGCTTGTTAGCAGGGACAGCAGCTGGCTTTCTCTTCTCAGTCTTGGTCTTCTCTAGCTGCTCAAGGCGTTTCTTGAGGTTTTCAGGTGGAAACTCAGCCTCGAGTTTGTACTCTTCAATGCACTTGATGACAGCTCGAAGTGCTGATTGCTCTTTGCGTGCAGCAAGTTGCTAGAAAAAACAAGAAAGCTTACTTATTAATTGAAATGCAATGAATTTAAAGATGCATGTTTCCTTAGATCTAATCAGACGCAATCCCACATCCCTAATCCCCACCACAAAAGAGAAACATGAAATGACAATACCATTCACCCATATTAGGCATCCTTTATTGGAAAAACATCATAGTTTAATTTATAAGCAAGTAGGTAATATGTGACTGAAATAAAACAAAAGAATTAAGCATTCTGCTTACAGCAAACCCCAGGAGAAAAATCCTAGCATCAAACATTTAATTAAGTAAAAATAGATAATCCAAAACAATAAATAGAGTAAAACAAATGATCAGTATGAGTAAATTGGTGTATACCGCAGCCCGGCCAGCATTATTGGGATCGTCTAAAATAGAAGTTGCAGCCTTCTTCGCATCCCTCAAGAAAGATTTCAGCAAGGGTACAGGGGGGAACTTGTCCACAAGGCCAACTTCATAAGTGAAATGAACTGCATCAAGCTGCTGTCTCTTGCTGATCAATTCTTCAATCATGTCTGTATACAAGAATTAAAGGCCTTAGAAACGCATAGAGAGCATCGCTAAAGCACAACAAACCATTACAAGCAATGCTTTCAACGAAATTGGCCATGTTAAGGATTGCATAATGATATAGGCATTAAAAATGATATTGCAAATTAAACATTGAATCTTTACTTATTTGAGTTATTAGCCACATCCATTGGTTGCAACACCAACACCCTTGAATTAACGTTTTTCTCAGTAACAAACTAACAGAACCGTTGACTTCAACAAAGAACTTGATACATATCCAATCCTGTGAACATCTAGCTTCACCTATCTCAACAAAAAGTTCTGGTTGCTATCCTATTTGCACTAAACCACAACAGCAAGCACGCACACACTTCACAACATGCAGTACATAAGTCCCCAAATGCTAAAATTGCTTCACGATATTAGTTCCCTAAATGGTCCTCTGAAGCCACACCATATATCTTCCAAAAACACCAAGCAACAAAATAAAAAATATACATATACACAAATTGGCAACATTCATACCAGTCAAATCACCAATAAGCAAATTACACGCCAACATGAACCATCTCCAAAGCATGTAAGCTTACAAAAGAAAAGGTACATGTTTTACCAACATGTTAAGGCAATATACAATAGCTAATTAACATTAAGGCACTTAACTATGCTAGTTAACTATTGCTGCAGACTCTTCATTATTGTGGAGTACCTATGTCCAGCACATATCAAACTAACATGTTTATAGTGTTTTGCCTAGCCCTCCAAATATATGGAAAAACTTTAAAAAATAATTGAACATACCAGTTAGACCTAACAATTGTGTAACCGTGTTTGTTTATCTTGTGTCAAACACGTATAAAAAGGAAAATTATCGTTTAACGATTCATGTTGACACACTAAAGACTAAATACTAAACATGAAACACATTTTTTTTATTTTTGCCAAATTCATATGATTTTTGCAAAAATTTTAAACTGTCACTTTCGTGCTTTTTCTTTCTTTTTTTCTTTTATGTGTCAATGAATCATTTTTAAAATTGTCAGGTCTAAAACCAGATTCGGATACATACTTTTATCTAACACTCTCTTCCAAACACAATCAATATAAGCTCATAAAATGCCCTAAAAATCTCACCTTTACAACTCTTAAGTTAATTCTGAACGTTATGCAGCCAAGTTCAAATTAACCAGGAAAAAAAAAAAAACCCACTGTCACCACAACATCACAGTGAAACAGAAACATTCCAGTGCTTAACATAAAAACTTGAGTCCTAGAATACAAGGTCCTCTAATAAGCTACACCATGTTTGAAACTCCATACTCTCACTAAAAGGAATTAAAAATGTAATTTCATCAGAAGAAAAAGTAAGCATACCAGGCATTTTATCACCGAGGCCAAGCGAAATGGCAAGTTTAGGCATTTGTTTCCTCCAAGCAGAACCAACAACAAGCTTACTATAAAGCTCCAGATCCTCTTTCTTAACAATCCCAAAGGTAACCAAATGTTGCAAAAAAGTATGAACATCCGGTGTCTTCACGTTCTCAATCCCTCCTCTCTCTTCAAGACTCCTTTTCCAGGTCTCTGCGATTTCGTTCGCCTTCTCCTTCATACTTGGCGTAACAAGCATCCTAGATCTTCCGATCACCGGATCAACCACCACCGGAATTAAGCTTTCCAGAATCAAAACACAAGCCCATCCCAAATCATTTGTTCTCTCATTCCCTCTTTTATCCACCGGAAACACTTCCGATATGGCCTCCACAACGAACCTCGCCGGATCGATGCATTCTGATAAAGCCTCCGGAATTTTCTCTCTTAACAAATCGATTTCTTTTTTTTTGCCAGTCACCAAGTTCCAGAACTCTTTAGCTTTCATTTTCAAGCACGTTGATTTTAGGAGTTGCAAAAGGCCGTCTCCATCGTCAACTTCGCCGTCGGGATTGTCTTCGACGTCGTCGTTAAGGGTTTCCAAGGCAGTTTTTTTATGGAACTCTACTCGATTGAGTGCGATCTTGACGCTGTCATCGATGCTTAGCTCGCGCTTCTTGAGTGAGTCTAGTGAGGCCTTGGTCTCCGAGTCTAGTGTTTCAATTTTGCGCTTCAAGGCCTCCGATTTTCTCATCAGGTTTTGCTCGAGTGAGTTGATGTGATCGGAGAGTTCTTTCCACAGGAGAGTGCAGCTCGTCATCAGAGACGTTTGACGCTGGAACTCGTCGAAACTCGGCTGAGTTAACTCGGTCAACTCGCCTTGATCGGGGATCGACCCCATGGTTGGTAAACTTCTCCCTTTCTTTAACCCGTCCGGTGACTCTGAAGCTGAAACCAAAAGAAAAGAAACAGAAGAGAAACTAGAGAACCCCTGCAACGGAGAAACACGGGATGATAAAAGCTTAAGCAGCGCTGACGTGGACCTTTCAGAATAAGACACGTCTAATGGCGACTAAAAATGATGGTAATGGTCGTCTCTATCCTACACTGTGGGTGTGTATGATAAGGAGTGCGCGTTCCTGACGGTGGAACTAAAATGCGCGGAGTGGGTGAAGGCGTGTAGGATAAGGATAAGGGGGTGTTTGGTTGCGTTAAAAGACATGAGCTAGAGTGCTTTCCCGGATATCGAAGAGAGATCAGAAGAGAAAAAGAAAAGCAAACGGGGAAGAAAAACAGAGAAGGGGGAAAAAGCTGGTGAAAGTAAAGGAGTGGTGGGCCAGTGGGAAAGGGACTCAACATGCCCATATGGTAAGAGTCAGAAAAAGTAAAGACAATAGTTGATTATTGAAAGATAAATGGGAAATAGAGAGGAAAGAATGGATAAGGAAGTGAAAGGAGTGAAAGGAAAGAAAAGGAAATTTTTTGATAAATTTTTAAATTAATATTGAGAAAAAAAGTGATTTAAAATTATAATATTTAATATGATTAGAATTGAATTTTTTATTCAATTTAATTTAAATTTAAATATTAAATATTTTTATTAGATTCATATTAGTTTGTTAATAAAAATAAAAAAAATTCAAAATAAATTATATATTTTTAATAAAATAAAATAATTATTTTAAATAAAAACTTATTTAAATATATTAAAATTAAATTAAAATAATATAAAAAATTAAAAATACAATTTTTAAAATTCAATAAATAAAACTAAACTAATAAAATTTAATTCATATTAAATAAATTTTTTTAAAAAAATTGATTCAAATTTTAATTAATTTTTTAAAATCTATAATATTATATATCAATTAAAATAATCAAATCAAATTGAATCCTTATCGCTCTTAATTGGAACAGAACACGCGCATTTCTTTGTTAAAAAAAAAAAAAAGAAAAAGAAAAATCACATTCAAGGATTGAAGGAAATTTGTTTTAGTTGATATGAGAGATTTGGTTTCTTCATGGATGAGCATGGCAAAATTGGAGTTCATTTTGGGTGGTGGGACCCTCCTTTGAAGGACGTATACTTTTGACACGTGAGCATATGGACCCCATGATGGTGTTTTCCTATGGGCGAAAATTAAATATGGAGAGGGTTAGGTGATTGGTTCCCCAATTGGCATTACGTGTTGGCTCAAAATTTTGAATTAGGTTTTCAAATTCAATTTTTTTGTTTTTTTCTTTTTTTTTTTTTGAAAGTAACGGATGCATTACTTAAATTTAGGTTATGTACGGAATTAAAAATACCAATGCTTTAAGGTGTTACATGCCAGTCACTTATTTTTTATTTTTTTTATTTTTTTAGATCTTTTAAAATATTTGATTTTTTTTTAATTTAATTTTTTAAGATGAGATTCACTTTATATCAAATTTTTGCCTTTTTTACTTTTTTTTACTTTTAATTAATACTTTTAAAAATATTTTTTAGAATTCATTTGATATTTAAGATACATCAAGTGTTTTTTTTTTATTATTTAAAAAAATAAAAATTTTAAAAAATTTTAAATTTTTTTCTACGCCACTTGATATTGAAAATGTCATGTTTGGAGTTATTTATTTTTTATTATTATTTTTTAAAAATTTTAAATTTTTTGTAAGATTCACTTGACGTTAAAGGTACGTGACACTTTATGTTTTTTTTTTTCATAAATTTATAAAAAAATAATATTAATGAAAATGTCCATTTAATATCTTAATTTATTTTTTTTCATATTTTTTTATTTTTTTTAATTAAATTAATTTTATAATAAAATAAGTCATTTAATAAAAATGACAAAACAATCAATAAGTTTTTATCTGACTCAACTTATGTTTTTGTAAAAAATTAATATTGAATCAATTCAAGTTAATTTTTTTATAGAAATAGGAAATGAGTCAAAAACAGATTTATGATGCCATCTCTAATCTATCTTATCGTATATATAAAATATATATTTTATTATCTATTTCATTTAATATTTATATATATGTATTTATAATTTTTTTTTTGTTTAAACCTTGATGTTAAGTGGGACACACAAAAAAATTAAAATTTTAATATATTTTGTGAGAATAAGAGATCAATTTATATATTCGTGTGTCACTCTCATTTGAATTTTTTTTATTTTTTTTATATTAGGTAAATATTTTTAAAAAAGTAGATGACTAAAAATGAAAAAATAAAATAAAAAATGATCCGCAACAACACACGGACACCCATATAATAATAATTAAAAGTTGGCTAATTTCAAATGAAAAATTTGTGTTTTGACATTCAGAGCTTGTAGTTTAATCCAACATTAAGGCTTTGTATGGTACAGTAGATAAAAAATGAAAAAATAAAAAATTAGAAAAGAAGAAAAGTGGAAAGATAAAAAAATAGATTTTTTTTTTTTTTTTGCATTGATGTGCTTAATTGAGAAAATGAAAAAATTGAAAGAAAATATATGCTTGACAGAGATGAAAAATAAAAAATAAAAATTATATAGTTTTACCATTATAATCTTCTTTAAACTAAGGTAAAAAATCTAAAAATTATGAATAATATTGTAAATATGCATCACTTACTCATTTCTCTCTCATTTTCTCGTATCTTTTCTTTTCAATTTAGAATGATTTATATTTGTAAATAAATATGAAAAATAATAATTTTCTTCTTTTTTTCTCTTTCTTTTTTTTCCTACCAAGTACATTTAATTTTTTTTTTTTTTAACTTTTCCACCTTTCTTTATTTATCCTTTTACTTTTTCCCTCTATCATGTGTATCTTAAATTCATAAGAGTTAATTTATAAATTTATATAAATAAACTATCAATTTAGTAATATTAAAATTGATTTCATGATTGAAATTTTTGAATATAAACTTTACTCGTAATTAACAAAATTACAAAAAAAATTATGATTTTATAATTAATGTAACCATCAATTATCCAAAAAAATTCAATAAATTTGAGAAGCGAAATTAGAGTTTGTCAATTTAAAATAAGAAAAAGGTTATGAACTGATCTTGAATATATTAAAATTGAAATTTAGGCAATGTTTGGGCATCATTCCGTCGAGGCACGTGTAACAAAAATATGAATTTAAATCCACTATAAAAGGTAGGTCAATGGATATAAAGTTGTTATGTTAAGATTTTGGTTTTAAATCTTATAAATATAAAAAAATAAATATTAAGAAAGTTTATTTTTTAAAAATCGAATTTAATTCGATTTTAAAATAATAAAAAATTTAAAAGAATCATCCGGTATTAAAAATTTCAAATAAAAAAAGTTTACTATTATAATATATATATATATATATATTTCGTGCACAATCGGCCACGGAGACAATTCCAATCGGAGAAGAAAGATTCCAAGGAAAAAAAAATTATGAAAAGACATAGTGATTAATAATCTTCAAATGCTACTAATTGCATGTTGGGTACAGTTGAAGATACCACATCATCATTCATTTGATTGTTCGCTACTTAATATAGCCAATAAAAGTTAGGCTAACGCTAGAGCCACTTAACCTACGGCTGCTATGGCACCAAAGGGGTATCCCACTTTCAAGCTCCCCCATTCGCACCACAGATTCTCAGTCCAACTCCATCCCACTCATTGTCTCAAAATTTTATTATTATTATTCTTTTTGTTGAAATCACTTAGAAATTCATTAGACTTTGGTTTAAGCATCAAAATAGTATCGTACCATTACCTTTGTTTTAGACTTAGCATTTTATTATCCCCCAAACTTTCATTAAATAGTAAATATATTTCTCTTTGTTTAAAAGTTAAGTTTGTTTGGAATTTGAAATTTAAAATTTAATTTAATTAATTTATATAATAATTTTTAACAAAAATCTTTTAATATATTTAAAATTCAAATTCTACACTTAAATGTTTTTAATTTTTTCAAACTGTAATATTTTTTTATAAATTAAATTAATTTATGATCCGTACAATACACAAATTAACTTTATTTATTCATTTAATATTATTTAATTTATGTGTAAGATATATATAATACATATAATAGTTAATGTACAACATATATATAAATAATAGATATGATAAGATAATAATCATCTTATATTATATTTAATTTGTATATAAAGAAAGGAATATGATTACAAAGAAGATTATCATCTATTTTGTGTGGGATGATTCAATCCTCCAAAATAAAAAGGATTATTTTTAATATATTATATTGAACTTACTTGTTCTATTATACATTTAAAAGTTACATCAATATTTAAATAGTATAAATTTTAAAAATAATTTTGACCAATAAATAAGTTTTTTTATTCTAATTATTTCATATATTAAATATAAGAAAAGATGACATTATTTAATCTAATCATATTCATAATATAATTTTATTTTATCCTATATAATCTTGTATACTAAGGCATAACCTTAATAATAATTTACAACATATGTTGAATTAATTTGTCAAAATTAAAATAGTTATCAACTGATATAAATGTTAATTAAAAAATCAACTATTAAAAAAAGATGGTTATAGAAATAGTAATAAACAAAAGTTATATATTTCTTTATTTTCATTGTCCAATTTTATTTAATATAGAGATAATAAAAGATGATAAATAAAAATTTTAAAAAATTATTTGTCCAAAAAATAAAAAATTGTTGATTCATGATTTACCAATTCAGGATTAGAGTAAAAAACATTAAACATTAAATATTCAATATAATTAAATGAAATATTAAAAAGATGTTATTGATTACAACTTAATTAAAAAGCATATTAAAAAAGAGATTTGACAATTGTATATTGATATACTTAATTTTTAATGTTTATTTGCAACAAGGTAAAAATAGACTTGATTTTGTTTATCTTCTTAATTATTAGATATCTTTATTTGTTTTCATTATTTTCATTTATACTCCTTTATTAGTTCTTTCTATTCACCTTTTTTTTTTTTGAGAGATAATTTTTTTTAAATGATATTGAAAGTCATGCAATTTAAGGAGATATGATGATTAATATATACACTATAACTCAAATAAAGGTTTAAACTATATTCTCTTAAAAATTTTTTCATTATCTTATATTTCATACTTGAATTCATTTTATCTTTTGTTTTTTTAAAAAACCTTTTAATATATAATTCATTTAATTTTAACTATCATGTAACATTAAAAATAATATATCAATGGATGTAATAAAAGGAAATTATCTAAAAATAACTGCTTATAATATTGAGCAATTAGATAAATAGGAAAGAAATTTTAGTTCTTTTTTATTATAATCATATAATATTCTTATGATAGAAAACATGAAGGTGCCAACAATTATTGTTTTAATTATTGTTAATTATGATGGAAAATAATTGTGAATTCATGTATAAAGAACATTACTAACATTAAATAGATTTAATTAAATAATATAGATTTTAGTAATAAACTTGAAATAATAATAAAAAAGCAAGAAATAGAAAATGTGTATTGCGAAAAAATAATAAATTAAAAAATAATTTTGACATTATTCTAATTATTTTATATATTAAATATAAGAAAGATGACATTATTTAATCTAATCATATTCATAATATAATTTTATTTTATCCTATTATAATCTTGTATACTAGGCATAACCTTAATAATAATTTACAACATATGTTGAATTAATTTGTCAAAATTAAAATAGTTATCAACTGATATAATGTTAATTAAAAAATCAACTATTAAAAAGATGGTTATAGAAATAGTAATAAACAAAAGTTATATTTCTTTATTTTTCATTGTCCAATTTTATTTAATATAGAGATATATAAAAAGATGATAAATAAAATTTTAAAAATTATTTGTGTCCAAAAAATATAAAAAATTGTTGATTCATGATTTACCAATTCAGGATTAGAGTAAAAAACATTAAACATTAAATATTCAATATAATTAAATGAAATATTAAAAAGATGTTATTGATTACAACTTAATTAAAAAGCATATTAAAAAAGAGATTTGACAATTGTATATTGATATACTTAATTTTTAATGTTTATTTGCAACAAGGTAAAAATAGATTTGATTTTGTTTATCTTCTTAATTATTAGATATCTTTATTTGTTTTCATTATTTTCATTTATACTCCTTTATTAGTTCATTCTATTCACCTTTTTTTTTTTAAGAGATAATTTTTTTTAAATTATATTGAAAGTCATGCAATTTAAGGAGATATGATGAGTAATATATACACTATAACTCAAATAAAGGTTTAAACTATATTCTCTTAAAATTTTTTCATTATCTTATATTTCATACTCAAATTCGTTTTATCTTTTGTTTTTTTTAAAAACCTTTTAATATATAATTCATTTAATTTTCATTCCTACATGACCATCACAATTGAGAAAGATAAATAAGAAAATATAATCATATATATAGATAAAAACATGAAGGTTTATTAAATGAAATTGGAGCATGATTTGATAAAGATATCGTTGTGATAATTAAATAATCTAGTCAATTTTTAACCAAGTATCCAATTAAAATAAATATATACAAATGGAATGTAAATTAAAAAAGAATTATACTAAAATAAACCTTTTATAATATGTAAGGCAAATTAGAAAATAAAATTAGGATAGAAATTTTATGTTCTTTTTTATCTAAAAAAAAAAGAAAATTCATTATAATCTTAAATTCTCTTTAAAGACAACCAAATAAAAAAAGAAAGAAAAAAAGAAAAAAAATTTCAAATATTGAAAAAAAAAACCATCCAAACAAAACTTATTATCTTCAATTTATTGATTAATTATGATGAACACATTATTATATAATGTGCAAATAATAATAATAAAAAAGAGCTTGTATCCAAAGAGACATTTAACGGATTAAATGGGCATATACAATAGATTAAAAAAAAACTCAAAAAAATCAAGATTAATATGATAATAAATTGAATAATAATTAAAAAAGCAAGAAATAGAAAATGTGTAATGCGAAACAAAATAATAAATTAAAATTGATAGCCATTCATATATTTTTACTTTTGAAAATCATGAGTGATAATGCTTTCTCCTACATTTTTTAGATCTAATTTGCTCTTAACATCATTTGTCACAAACTTTTACAATTTATTCACTATCATCCATCACCACCTTTTACAATTTATTCATTATTGAGATTAAATATTACTGAGGTTTTAATCTTGGATGCTTCCCAATTGCTCTCATTTAATTTTGCATGACTTGTTTATTTATCTCCTAATATTAAATCATTTAGTGATAACGTGTATTTTTATATCAAGATAAAAAATTTTTTGTATAATTTTAAATTAAGATATGTATGTGTTTTAAATTAAGATAAGATATTTTTTATTTTAAATCATAATAAAAAAGATAAGAAAGTTGGTAAACTACAATTACTCAACTACACATTCTAATCAATTTAAATTTACAAGGCTATTTTTATATTAAATTTATAAAACTATTGATTTAAACTGTGTATGATTTTGATGGTGTATGAATTACATAGTTTTTAAGATTAGTGATTTAACTTTAAAAACTATATTTGAATTTTGAAATATATGGGTAAGTGTGAATTATTAAAGTTATTTTATTTTACTTAAATTTAGGATAACATTTATATATATTGAACGATTTAAATGAACTTAACTTTGAAATCTTAAAAGTTAAATAATTGATTGAATACAATTATTTGATAAATAATTAAAATTAAAACATTATTTTATTTATCATTTAAATAAAGTTTAAATGTAAGCCTTTAGAAAATCTACCTAATTATATATTTAAAAATTATTTTATATGCCATTAAAATAAATTATATAAAAAAATTACATATATATAAATCTTATCATATAATTTTATACGTTGTAATATAATATATATTAAATTCGTTCTTAAAATTAATTTTTTGGTTAAGACTTAAAATTTTTAAATTTAGATTATGATATTAACTAGATGAGATTTATGAAATATAAAAAAAAAAAATTGAAAAACATAATATCTAATATATATAAAAAAAAAAAAAAACTATATTCGAAATAACCTTTAAAAAAATTTAGCATTTTATGCTCGCATAAATGCTTAGATGCATGAATCCCTAACGATGTGATTTGCTCAAATCAAGTGATTCAATGGCCAATATGACATGGTTCATAGCACACAATAATCATAATCATTACAAGGAATAAAACATTCAAAAAATAATATCCTGAGTTATCAACTTCTTTACGTTAAGGATCCGATAATCGATGCGTGCATCATGTACAAACAAGCAAGCAATCAGCCTAAAGCGTCTTGGCAATGAATCCTGAGAAAGTGATTAATCAAATCATCACACCGATAGCCCTGTTCCAAACCCTTTTATTATTTAAAGAAAAACCAACAGTAAAGAGAAAACTTCTGACTTGTTTGCATTATTGTTCCCTTAATTGAATCAGGCAGAACGAGAGGCCATGGTGGATATAAATAAAAAAGGGACACAATGAACACCATTAATGCCATGTGGTGGTAAAGCTAACCCTGTCATTGTTGTCTTTAGGGCTGCCTTTTTCTTTTCCAATGGAGAAAACAACTCTAATGTTGGGTTCCTAGTATTAGCAAAACCGTACAACTAATTCGGAATATCAGGACAATAACTAAACCAATCGAATTTGTTCACTACGTTTTTTTTACATAAAATAAATATAATAAAAAAGTACAAATTGGCAAGTCTAACTATTATATATGCAAAGAAGATAATTTTCTCTCCAACCTTGCTAATTTACAGTCCATGTCTGCAAGATCAAAAACCTTGTTTAAAAAGCTGCCATTTCTTTGGAGATGAATAAACTAACAATGTGACAAGATTCTAAAAATTCTAAGCATTAGCAATCTTGTTACATTTTCGACAAGCAGAGGGCAGCCAGCTAAACACCTCAATCAAACAACACGACCCTGAAACTCATTTTCCGACAACATGAAGTGGCTATATCTATGGGCCAGATATTCACAAGATTAAATGACTATAAATTAATATATTATAGTACTTTGCAATGTTAGCCAGAAGCTATTAACTTGGTCCTTTATGCTCTCTCCGACTCTCAATCACAACCCTCTTCCTCATGTCAAAATCAACCTTGTCTAAATCAGCAACCGTTCCGAGATAGCCATAAAAGATTCTCTTTTTTTCTCCAGTCCTCTCATCCACCTTCACAAGACTCGGATTTCTTTCATCATCCTTGCCTAAAATCAAGGGCTGTACATGGGACCATCCCTTGCGGCCACGGTTTTCCTTTTCAAAGTATTCAGCAAGCCTGACAGCATCCTTCAGGCCTGTCTGATCACCGGCAAACTTGACCACTGTAATACCCAGATGACCTTCTCTACCATACATGGCCTTTGACTTGCCACTTCCAAATCCAAGATCTGAAAGCACAAGCATCAGAGTAAAATGAAATATTTCGAAATAAATGAACTTATTGAAACTTTTAAGCTCATGGTGATGCACATTTGGAATATCATTTGTCCAAGTTGATCATGATATCGATTCCCCAAATAGTCATAGAAAAGCATCTTCTAAAATCAACAGCAGACAACTCAAATAAACAAAACATATCCGAGTAACAGACTACGTTTTTCCTGCCAACATAAGACCCCTCAAAAAGTTTTGCTCTCGTAGCGGCTAATGACAGGATGTGAAAGCACTCATATGGTACAAGTCAAAATATGTAACAGACTGGCTCACTTATTGGGATCAGTCAACAAAAACAAATAAAAAGAGAGGTCAAGAACCCACTGTCACTGGCTGGCACTGAACAGTAACACAATTACATGCACTCAGCCAACCACCTATATATTTCATTCTAGAACACGAATTTCAATAGGTGAAAAAAAACTTGGTTCCGAAAAACATAAAGATGACAAATAAATTTATCCACAATGCCTAGTACGACAATATAAGCAATGACAAATATACAGCAATCCAGATTCCAAACTTCAAGGTGATCAGATAGAAAACTATAAAACACAAAAAAGTAACTTAACGGAGTAAAAGACAAGTTTGTGAATCACCACAGACAAGTTTAAAGTAATGTAATGAAAGAAAGAGGTTCCTATCCATAAGGTCACGTTAGAACATAGCTGCATGCATCTCTGTGTAAGGCAAAGATCCTCTAATGGAGATATACACTACTTTATCTCAAGGTGATTAATGCACTTTCAACTACATCTATGACTTATATTTATTCAAATCATTTCCTTTTCAATTAATTTTCTTTTATCTCTACATTCAATTTAAGGCCATTAAAATTTCAGCCATACATTAAGTTCAATGGGAATTGGTCACCCTAAGGTAAAGTAGTTGACATCTCCGCTACCGTGGAGAGAATCTTTACCCGTGTGCCAGTTATGTTAAGGGGAAGGAGGAGGGTTGTTTTAGAGAGAAGAGCAGGCGGCACCCATATGCTGCTAGTGGTTTTATAATTGTACAATGAATGATCAGGCATGCAAAAAATCTAATCACAAGGACAGACCAAGAAAATTTGACAATGAAGATTTAAGTATGCAAAAATCAACATTGTAGTGAATATTTATCAGTGAGAGACGGATGCCCACCAAAGGTCTAGTGAACCATAATGAAACACAACAGTGTAAATTATAAGACTAATGACTAGTTATCTCAAATATGATACCTTACTACTAATGCTACCTCATTCAACAAAACAATATTATAATTGGACATTAACGAGGTCTGTCGTGCTTATGTGAAACCTCTTTTGTGGGCCTATTCCTGTGGTGCATAGTGGCCTTGCCCAATGCCCACTCTTCCTCCCCCCCACCACAGAAAGAAAAAAGAAAAAGAAAACCCTCCCTTTATGGTCATTACACAATTATAAGCAATAAAAAGAAAATACAATATCTTCCTTGCCACTGCCGAAAGACAATACAAAATTCAGAATACCAACATTGCAGCAGGCTACAGAAACACAGTCCAGAATACAATTAGACATACCTGACTTGAGAATTACTATCCGAAAAAAAAAAAAAAAAAGAACTTCACGAAGAAACCATAAGCATTTGGTATTTGAAAAAACAAAGAAGGCATTTTCTCCTACATTTTACTTAAGTAGTCAACTAAATGGATGTCAATCTGCAGCTGTTGGAGGAATCTTAAAAAAATAGAAAAGCTAAACATTATCTATAATGGAAACCTGCCATTCTCTTGTGCCCATCTTCTCTAAGCATTTTATCCACGAAAGATAGAGGAATGTTGCCGATATCAAAATTTTTTGTCCCCTTGAGCATCATCCTAGCATTGTTTCCAGTAAATGCAAAAACAAATATCCACAACTCTAAAACCATCAATTTAACTGTTACCAACCAAACATGCCTAAAACTGGCAAAGCCTGACTAGCAACACAAACCTGCAGTTTAACTATTCATACGCAGGTTGAAGTGGGCTATGATTAGCAACAGTGCTTGCAACACGAAACAACAACCAATATTAGGAATATGCACACATCAAGAACCACAGACAAGGTAAAATACAGTCAACATCGTACAGAAGCTCTCAAGAGAACAAGTAAATTTGGAATTATGGAATCCTCTAATCTGACCATGACAGGGCTATGGCTCTTCCTGAAACTGCCATAGTTTCCTCTAGACACAATTAAACCAGCATCCATGAATTTCAACAAAGTAAATCTCCTCAACCCTCACAACCTTTATATCCCAGTCGAACAAGAATACCAACAGCAAAGCAATCTATGGCTTTCTTAACCAAAAACAAATTAGCAGCCCAAATGAAATTACAAACTAAAAGAAAATGTGACTTGATACTGATCAGGCGTGACTGCACTATATTTTAAGAGATAAGAAACTTATTGCACATACTTGAATGATGTCCCCTTGGTATTAATATTTACCACCACAACAATCAGAAGAATTAAACAAGCAAATACATGAGGGTGATAAATTGCAAAGATGGAATTCAAGAATTTCAATAATGATAAAATACTTGTATATTGAATATTGCAACTTTATTGAATACCGAAAAGGTGACATTCAGAATCAATGTTCTAAAAACTACAGTCATTAAATTGTAACTCATAAATAGCAAAAAGGCAGAAAAGTTGACATGGGACAAAGAGAAAATTAAACCATAACATTAGTGCAGCATAACCAAATATATAAATAGACGTAAATAAGATGAAAAGGTTTGGGAACAGGTTTCTGGGACATTAAATTTTTAGAGCTCCAAGCAAAAAGGTTGTTAAATGACAGAAAATTGTTGATGTTTTCATAGGAAAATATTGATACTGACACGAGATAAACTCTATCTTGACTCAAAACACATAAATTTTACCATCAAAGATGCCTATATAACAAATATGTCCAAACTCAATGAAACGCTAAGAATAAATAATTTACTCATCTACCAATAACACAGAAGCATGCATAAATAAACTTTGCATTATGTTATCATAAGCACAAAATCAAAGTTGAAGTGGAGGCAAGCACGGCTGAGGTGGAGTCAATCATGTCAGGGTTTTAAACTCCCTTGCCTGCCATTTCTTAATAAATTTCATCTTCACACCAAAACAGAGGAAGCCAAGCTAATTTCTTCAAAACCAGATGGTTTCACCAGGTTATAGGTTCAAATAGGTAGGTCAAAAAGGTTCCAGGATATTTTATCAAGCCAGTGTTTTGATCTGGACTGCAATTAAGACCAGTTTGAGGACTATCTGCTCAAACTACCTAGTCCAGTCCAATTTTTAATAATATTGGGTAAAGCATAAATCAATTGAGCAATCATAACTAAAGCTTTGGCAGAAATTGAATCAGAGCATCAGATCCATATGACCAGCTTGGCAGGAAATTTTCTACAAAATTGGTATTAATACAGAGACAAAACTTGGACCCACTTATAGGTTAGATCAAGCACAACTTGGCCCATTACCAAGTCCATGTCACACAAACATGGTGCAAATCCCATCAGGCCGATCCACAAAAAATAACGCTTTGCGATAGCGGTTAGAGAATTTAGAGCATCAATCAAAGAGGGAGAAAAAATGTAAAGGAATTGAAAGAGAGAGTCAGCACAAGACAAATTTAAGACCTTAGTAAGTGCAACTAAAGGTTCAGGATTGGCCACACTGACCATTCAAGCAAGAAACAGTGAATAATAAGCACAAGCACAGTCAGAAATATTATCCACAACTGAGGATAACATATATTCATGTCACACTTGTAATTAAAAGGATTGAACGAAGCAAAAATGAAAGAATCAGCATGCACAAATTGCTGTCCCAAATTTTACCTAGTACTAGAAGGCAAATGAAGAAATCAGCATGCACAAAATTTCTATCTCAATTCTCAGAAAATTTCATAGTATTAACCCCTCAGTTTATTTTGCATGTCAGTTGCTTTCCTAGGTTGCTAGATAGATAGCTTCATGAGTTGGAAAGAGTTCTCAAAATGACCCTTTACTCATAAGTTTCACAATGTCAATAGAGATAACACAGTTGTGCAGTATCCACAAAAACTTGTGTTATACAAAATGGAATCGGAGTAATCTAACGTGAAATTTGACTAATAACAAATTATAACTCGTCTATGCACTATGAAAACATAATTATAAAACTTAAATGGAAAGAGAAGGGGAACTAATTAGATAAAAAGGATTTCCTAAACAAATCACTAACCACCATGGAAAACACCAATAATAATGAAGAATAATGGAGCACATTATACCTCTTAGTTTGCTATCCATTGCCTTGTTTCCCAAACCTTCCATGCGTCCATCTTTGCCCTTTCCCGTAATTGTATTATGTACTATCACCACAGGAGGCCACATAATCATATCCTCTTGGTTTGAGGCTGCTTCATTTGCAGGTAAGAACTGATAGGCCTTTGAATTATCAGGAGGCTTCGAGTAGTTCCATCCCATTAATACGCAGAGAGCCTTGTGTAGGCCTAAGTGATCCACACGCAAGTCAGCATTATCTGAGTAGTACGTGTGCGTTATCAGACCATGCATATCAGGGAAGTCTTTAGAGGACCTGTAATTTTGCATATCAAGCACATTGAAGAATAAAACTCAGGTTTTCCTCTCATACATCGCTATGAATTAGCCTATAAGATTGAACTAGGGCAATGAGCAAAAAATATTTAGCAGTTTGAAAATAAGTTGAACACATAAAAAGGGCAGAAGTAATGTGCATGGCATAGAGCCAATATATTGAACCCTGTTATCCGAGTAGACTGCAAGCATCATGTAAAAACTTGCACAAAAAGCAAATTGGAACACTGGATTATGATAAACCTAATCCCTATGATAGCATTTCCACACAACCATTTCCTACTTTCTAAATCATTGGAAATAAGGGTATTGTCATCACCCAAAAAATAATCATTGTAACAGGGTTTAAGGAAGAGAGGGGGAGGGGAGAGAATTGCAGTTTGATCTAAATGGGCCTCCCTAATAAGCAATAATTAAAAAATAATGAAGGTTTCAAAAGCCGTAGCTTTGACAATCATAATAACGGGCAACCGATCATATGTAGATTTTGAACAAATATACAGCTACACAGGATGTCAGATCTCGACATCAGCACAGCATTAGACTACAGACTTGCAAAAGTTGAATCAAGACCATGAAAATTTTCTCTTGCATGCAGGAGAAGTGTATCAAAGAAAAACAAGCATATAAGGTTAACATTTGGTTCCTTTGATATGAACCAGATATACACTCTTTATACACCACAACTTTCACTCTCTACTTCATGATAAGAAAATAATAATGAGGTTTCTATTTCCAGTACCGCAAGCAATACAAACAGAAAGATGACTCAATAACCTTAAAGCATGGCAGCAAACACAAAGGAAAATCCTGCATGCTCTGTATACATGCCTGCATGTGAACATTATACTTAGTAGATAAAGCAGATAACACTAAAATTCAGAAGAGCTTACAGCTAAATTCAAACAAATGATAATCACCCAAAGGGCCACTCTACGGAAAAGTAGCCAAGTACCAAAAAACTAAAGCACCCGAACTGCTGCATGCAAGTTAAAGGCAAGAAAAACAGAGTAAGAGACTACTTTCATTACTTTAACTTACACTTAGCAGCCTTCAACTTCAGTTTTACTAATAATTTAAGTTAACTTGTATCAACTAAAAAAAAGAATGGCTATAACAAATTACCACTATCAGGCCAGCCCAGCTATGTCATGGGGGTGAGAAGGAAGTTACAATCTGGAATATGTTAGTACCAAGCAGCAGGTAATATCAGCCATAAACTACTAACAACCAAGCCAAAGGAACAGACCTCTACCAGGAATATCCAGGTAAAAGCCCACAAAAATCTAAGATAATTATAACACACTCTTATAAAAGATAAGGTAATTATAATATGAAAAAAAAAGTGCAATTCGGCTGCAACCTACAAAATCATGATGAAAAGTACTTGAAAAGGGATCTGTAACCCCCTCGCTTTCCAAAATCAACTATGCACATGCTAACTACTCAACATTGTGACAAGTGAAACTGCAAATAGTATGAGAATCATGAAAACCGATGGCAATCCAAAAATTAAATTATAATATTTTATTGAAAAGAAGGGAAATCTAATATTAAGACCCATCATTAAAACCACATAACCAAATATGAACAAGTAACCATACAGGAGACAAGGAGACCATCAACAGAAAAAAGGAACTGCTATAATACAACACATATACCAGCTATATCATCTCCCAGACAAATTTTCAATTGCATGGCTAAATAAACTGATGTAATTACGTACCACTCCAGACACTACTGTATCAAAGCATAAGATAGAGAAACAACTATCTTTTACAATCTGCCCATCATTTTATAAATAAATTATGCTTGAGTCATTTCAATTGCCCACAATGAAGATTCATCAACACAACAATCCAGCACCCAAGTTTGCAAGCAAAAAGTCAATTTTCACTATTATGATGAACAAGTAGGCTGACTCAGATGTTTGATATATAATCTTAATAGGAAATAAGACAATGCAATGCTACACGGGAAGAAATTATTAAACCAGTTATTAAAAAGGCAAGCAGCCAAGCTTAACTATGCCACATACAAAGCAAACCAGCAAAAAGATTATAGCAAATCCAAGATTTAAGTTTTAGATAAATGGATCAGATAAAACACCTTAACCTAAAAACCTAGTAATGTCAGATTGTTGAGAACTTGACGGGCCCACCATTTATGAAAGGAAGACAACTCTGCTTCAGCATTGCTTCATTAAACCGAATTTAACAAATATTGTAAGTACTATCAATAAGCTATCTACTTATTCAAAACTTACCGTTAAAAACTCAACTGTTAATCATTATTAGTAATGGTTTATGCTATAAAACATCTATCAAAAAGAAAACAGCATTGTTTTCTACCCAGACATAATCCAAAAGAATAACAATTGACAAATATTCATAATTCTAGAAAGAAATTGGCAACAACATCAAACACACACAGCACCGACCATGATTTCAGTGCTATTTGCCCAAGCAAATGTCACACAAGTCAACTGAACACAAATTGAAGACAGAAGGCATTTGTATCCTTGAGTCAGTATCAACTACCACCTCTAAACTATTAACAAAGCATTGCATACAATACAGCACTCTAGAATGAAATATTAAAATGTTGACAGGCGCATAACAAGTAATATAACTAGTTGCATCACCACACATTATGTAAGAACTAAAACAGCTAAGTAGTAAAGAATTCCATTTTGATCTCAAAGGACGATATGGAATTCAAATAATCCAAAATAACATTCAAAAAGTTAATTCCAATTCAGAATCAAACCCAAATTTATAATCAAACCTGCCACAAGCCAAGCATTGAAGCCGCCCTTGTTTCCCATCCTCCAAGTAATTCGTTTTCTGCGTTGCATTCTCAAAAACAGCCTTCACAAAGTGCAAAAACGCCTTCTTTAGCGCGGTTTGATCCACTTCCAAATGCTTATTATTAAACCCCAAATTATTATTTTCAAATCCCCCACCAACTCTCATATACTTGGCCGCCCTCATTTCGTCATTTTGAAATGGGTTATTCGTTCCAGCAAGGCGGTCCGGCCGGCCTGGTCCCAAAGTGTAAACCTTCGCATTCGCAAGCCCGAACCTTTGCTTTGCTAACTCTTCCTTCTTCTCCTCTCTTAAATCTTTTTCTTCTTCGCCGTACTTTCTCTTTAAAAGGCCAAGCCCGTCCCCCGGGCCATTCCAATAATCACGATTATCGCGGAAGCCCAACGGTGGGCTATCGAAGTCGCGAGGTCCCATTAAGGGTCGGGTCGGAAAGTCTTGGTAATCGGGTGGTAGAGCAAAGTAGGAGCGGACGCTGCCATCATAGAGAACGATTGTCTGTCGCTCAAGCATGTGGAATCCGTATGCCGGTGGAGGTGGAGGGCCTAGAGCGGCGGGGTCCGGGAACGGGAAGGAAGGAAGGGGAGGCTGGGATTGATTTGGGTCGGATTGAGATTTGTTTTGGGCAGCGGAGCTTGGGGATGGGCCGGTCTTGGGGGAAGGATTGGGCTTGGTGGAGGATTTGGGCTCAGCGGTGGTGGAGGAGGGGTTTTTGTTGGCAGTGGAAGAGGAAGATTCCCAGCGGGATTTGCGGTGGTTGTTAGAGGAGGATGACGGTTGTTTTGGCGGGTTCGGACCGGCCATCCTCGGAAATTTCGTTGCTTTTTAGGGTTCTGTTCTTTAAGGTTGTGTCTTTGGGTACATTTAGGAAACAGAGGAGGAAGAAGCTGCTTGAAGACGTACCTTGTGAGCCAACAACAGAACAAAGAACGTTCTTCTTCGCGTTTTTCGTCGTTACTTTTTGCGTAAAATACCCAAATATTCACTCCACTTTAAGGTTATTTTAGGTATTAATTTTTTAATTTAGTAACTTACATTGGAGTAAGCCTTTTTTTGTCGCCGAATAATTATTGTTTAATGACGCACTAATATGATAATATTATGTGAACATTGTTACGTCAGTTTTTAAGACATTTTTAGAAAGTCACGAGGTATTGTTGACGTGCTATAATAAATTAAAATAAATAAATAAATTTTGATTACAATATTTTAAAAATTATTATTTAGATTATTCAATTTTAAAAATTTATAATTTTATCATTAATAAATAAATTTTCAATTGTTATAGAAAATAAAAATAAGCATTTAATATTTTTATTGTGTGAAATTAAATTAAATTTTTTTATTTTATTATAATTATATAATTTAAATTTAAAAAATAAATGAATATTCATCCAATTGTCAAAATTACTAAACTAGCATTGTTTAAATATTTGTAATCTAGTCTATCTATATAAGTTCAAATAAGTATTTTATATTTCATAATACCAATATTCTAATTATAATAAAAGTTCATAATATTAATTCTATGTAATAAAATATAGATAACACATATTTATTATAATTAAAATCTTGACATTATAAAATATGAAATTTATTAATATTTTGGTCACTAAAGTTTGTAAAATTTATTAATATTTTAGTCTTCATTGTTAATGATTTATTATCACTGTAAATTTATAATGAGTTGATCGCCAACATTTATGAAATTTAATATAATTTTATTTTTTGTGTTACCTATTGAAATTTATTTGGAAAACATTCAAATAAGTCATTGAATTTTTTATAAAAATAAAAATTTAATATTTTTATTGTATGAAATTAAAATATGAACATTTATTTTATTATAATTATACCATTTAAATTTGAAAAATAGAAGAATATTAATTATTTTTCAAAACTATTAAAATATTATTACTTCAAATATTTATCATTTAGCTAATTTAAATAAATTCAAGTAACTATTTTAAATTTTTATATTTTGATTATCAATATTTGTGAAATTATTAATATTGATATCACTCTTAACGTAACATTATAATGATTTAATCACCATTATTTTGTGAATTTTAATATAATAAATTATTTTATTTTCTTATCTATATTTCTTTTAATATTTTATTACATAAAATTAAAACTAAATCTTGACATTATAAAATATGAAATACTTAATTGAACTAATTTAGATGAGCTGGATGACAAAAATTTGAAGTAACATTATTTTTGTAATTTTTGCAAGTGGATAATATTCGTTCATTTTTTAAATTAAATAGTATAATTATAATAAAATAAAAAAATTTATAATTAGTTCTATGCAGTAAAAATATCAATTACTTTTTTTTACTTTTTTATAAATTTTGAGGATATATTTATTAATAATTAAATTATAAATTTTTAAAATTTAATGGTCAGAATAAAAATTTTTGAAAAATTAATTGACTAAAATTTATTTTTTCTAATTTTATAATGCCATGTGGCTTGTCAGATGACGTGGCAGTGCCACATGGTATTTCTACATTAACATCATTAGTCACTAAAGTCACTAATGAGTGAGTGACAAAAAAATCACTTACTCAAATTTAAGTGATTAAATTGAAAAAAAAAAAACTTAAATGACTATTTTAAGAAACCCTAAAATTGAGTGATCATTAGTGTATTTTACATTACTTTTTTTCTCTTTCAAAATAATAAGTAAAATAAATTTAAGCTGTATTTAAAGCTAATAAATTAAAGGGTTAATTACAAAAATGATCCAAATACTATATATTTTTTGTCAATTTGATACTTAAAAAAATAAAATTCTCATTTTAGTTCCAAATTTTCATTTTGTCAAGTACTTTAGTACTCTCAACTAACACTGTTAGTAAGTTGCTTAGTGACAGTAACACCTAATAAAATCATGATATGTGTCCAATTATCAGCACATCATCTATCTGTTACATCAACATTTAAATAAAAATTCAAAAAGTTAAGAAAAATGTATTTTTAAAATTTTAAAATTTTCTTTGACGTAGTGGTAACTGGACAATTTATGATATGTGATATAATTTTATTAAAAATTTATGCCACATTAGCACTAAACTGACGATAACAGTGCGAAGAACCAAAGTGCTTAATGGAATAAAAATTAGAGTACCAAAGTGAGAATTTTAGTTTTTTAAGTATTAAACTGATAAAAAATGTATACTACAAGGTCCATTTTACATATTGAACCTAAATTAAATTTCTTACAACATAAAAAATTCCATTTACTTTTATTTATAGGCCAATAAAATCAATTGTTATTTTACAAAATTGATTTTTTAAAAGCATTGAACTCTTAATTTTGATTAGCAAGTTTCAAATTTTGATCATTTTAACTATAAAAAATAAAATTTTTAAAGTAATTCAAATTTTATTCTTTAAACAGGATCATGCACTCACTAATTAAATCAAATGCTTAAATGCGAAACAAAATAGTTGTTGATCAAAAACAAAAAAAAAAATTATCTAATTCAAATAGGAAAAGTATATTTACTTATGAGATTAACTCAATACTCAATTTAGAATAGAAAGTTTAAAAGTTTTCCCAATTAAATATATTATTTTTAATTTAATTCAATCAAAGATTAAATATTTTTGAATTAACTCAAAATATGACCCCATAACAATAATGAATTACATGTGCTCTTTAGTAGAGCAAAACATACTATGTGTGAAATGCACTTGAATTTTAGGAAATGTTTTGTGTGTAATCTGAGAAGAATTTGTGTTAAAAGATTAGGGTTGTTATCAATTGACTTTTCTAAAGTGGTAATAATGGAGGTATTTTTCATTGTTATCAATATATCAAAGCAAAGAAGAAAAATTGAGCAGAATATTCAAAGAAAATTCAAAAGCTGAGGAATACCTATTAATTTAATCTAATCAACTTAATTTGCATACCCTTTCGACTCAAAATTTGAGAAATTGCAAATATTTGAGTTTAAGTGCTTACTTACTGTTCCAAACGTAGATTAACACCACTAGCAATTGCCAGAAAACCCTTTCATGGAAAGCCAAAAGAAGGAAAACAAAAGAGTAAAAAAAGAAAACTTTTTTTTTCATTGGCGTCGCAATTTTCAAGCATTTTTGGTAAGAGTGAATTAGATATCTCTTTCTCTAAAAAAAAAAAAAGAAAAAACTTTCATTTCCCTCTAAACCAAAAAGCTAGTCCTTATTTTAAACCTAAAAAATGCCACATCATTGACCTTTTGCTGCCAGTCACCACTGGTCAAGCCATCGCACGCTGTCATTGCTACAATTATGTTGATTACAAGCCTCTTCCGTTGCTGCTGCTTCTATCACAAATAGTTGCATGGATGGTGCCTTTTTTTTTATTTCTCTTTCTTTTCTTTTTGCCTAATCTCCTCTCTTTTTTCTCTTTTTTTTTTTTATAAACTAAAATTGAAAATGATATTGATTTTTTTTTTTGTTTTTGCAGGATATGCTTGGCGCTAAAGTTCCTATCTTTGGGGACGACTGTGATATATATTTTTTGATTTGTTTTTCTTTTTTTATTATTGTGATAGATTTCAAGTGGGTTTCTTTTTTTTGTGTTTTTTTTGTAGGTTGGTTTGAAAATGTTGTTTTGGTCTCAGTGGTGGAAAAATGAAAGGGATAGGATGTGAGTTTTTTTTATGTTTTTGGTTTTGGTCTTTAGAGAGGCTGTTGGTGGTTTTTATCTTAGGGATAGTTTTGGCTGGGGCTGAGTTCTTTGATTAGGTTTGGGACTATAAAAAGATCGATTTGGGTGGTGGTTGCTAGTATTGGTGCTAAGAGTTAGAGTCTTAGCTAAGGTTGGTGACTTAGGTACCAGTGAAGAGGAATAAGGACTTAGATTTTCTTTCAGCGATTGGGGTGGTGGTGGGTGTTAGTGTTTGGGTTGCAAAGATAGGATTTTACAATTGAGGTTAAAGGCAAAGAAGGTAGTGGTTAAAAGGCGAGGCCAAATGCTAGTGTCAGCTTTTTACAAAAACTGGCGTAGAGTTTGGGAAAGGTTGGAGTTAGGTGGTGGAGCTGGTGCTTATGGCTAGTATAGATAAGTTTTGGTGTTAGTGAGAATGTCAGTTAAGGCTAGGTTAGGGTGTTTTAGAAGGGTTGATGCTTTCTTTATGATGAAGTTCCTCCCTTTCTTTTATTTGTGAATGGCTGTAAAATAGTCCAATGTTGGCAAGGTAATAAAGTAGGGTATTCAGCAATTTGGCTTGTTATAGCAGTAAGTTGTCGGTCATTTCTTCATGTTTTGTATTTTTTGTTTTCTTGCATTTTTTTCATTTTTTAAATTAATTCAATAAATAAAAAGATAAGAACAATAACAAACATAAAACAATAAAAATAAAATTGGGTTTTGAAATTTAATTTGGACTTAAAATAAAAGTTTGGGCATTTATCGGCCTTCAAGTCCAAATAATTAAAATTTGAATTAATCCCGATTAAATTAAGCCTTAACTCAAATAAAATTAGATTTGCAATTAATTCGAAATAAGCTCTAAATGAGTTAATCTAATTAAAACGCCTTAATTGGCCTAAATTGAATTATTCAAATCAAGTTTTAAAATAAAACAAAGCTGAATCGATCAGGACAAAATTAGATATCTATAACTATCATTTTTTTTTTACCTTTCATGTTTTTTAGTTTTTTTTTATTTTCATAAATTTTGCAACAAAAAATCGACGAATATGTATGGCAAAAAAATTTTGTTGACTCAAGACAACGCATTTGTATCCACCAGTAATAGTTAAATTTTGCTCATGTTTGAACTTTACTAGGAGTTTCACGTGTAACATTTTTTTTTGTTTTGCCTTTTTAACTATTTTTTTTTAACCTCTTTTCATATTTCTTATATTTAATTAATATTTTTTAAAGATTAAAATTTTAAAAGTTAGACTTGCTTTATACCAATTTATTTTTGCTTTTTCTTTTTTTTTTTAATTTTGATAAATATCTTTTAAGATTTAAATTTTTTTTATGTGAAACCCACATGATAGCAAATGTAGGTGATGTGTTTACTAGTTTCAATTTTTTTTTCAATTATTTTTTATATATCTAATAAATATTTTTCAAGATTTTATAATTTTTTTGTCTAACACACACTAGGCATCAAGGAATATGCTATATCTCAAATCATTTGCTTTATTTTTTTTAAAAAAAAATTCTCTTTACTTTTTCTTTCTTTTTCTCCTTTAAATACTTAATGAATTTTTAAATATTTTAACATTTTTAATGTCGGGCTCATTAGATATTATTGATTAATTTTTTTTGTTTTTTTTTAATTTGATAATTTTTAAAAAAATTATGGAAGTGTCGATGTCACATTCGACTATGATTTCTTGTCTTTTTTCCATCCTTTTTTTTTTGTTTTTTAAAAATCATTATTGTTAATGTAATGTGACAACTCAACTTTCTTTTTTCTTTTATTTTTTCTGTTTTTTTATTTTTTGTATTTTTTCTTCCTTTTTTAAATTAGATCTTTTTTTTAAAAAAAAAAAGGTGAACGGATATGTACACATGGCATCATATTTCTTTTTTTTTTTTGCTTCACCTTTTTGTTTTTATTGTTTTTTAATTAGATAACTTTTTCAACAATAAAAATTTTGAAAAAAATGTTAATGAAGGTATGGATGACAAAACAATATGTATTTGAAAGATTTTGATTCATCATGATCCAATAATTTCATTTTTTTTTATGTGAGATCGATCAAGTTTTTTTTTAAAAAAATTGGGATCAAGTTGATTCGAGTTTTGGGTTTTCACCTTGCTCAAATATATATAAATATAAGTTTTATTATTTATTTAATTTTATATTTATATATATATGTATTATATTAATAAAATTATTACTTAATACCATAATATAATAAATCCACGTGTTGTTCTCATTTGATTTCATTTTCTTTTCTCTTTTTTTTTTTCCATTTCATTCTCAAAAATTTTTTAACTTTAAGACAAATGTATTATGTTGTTTAAAATAAATTATTTGTCATAAAGAAATTGATTTAAAATAAATAAAATAAAAGGGCAAAAACTAAAAATGAGGATATTTTTAATATTTAAAGTAAATTTTGAATAAAAAAAGTTTTAATGGAATCATAATATTAGTTACTTTTTCAAGAGAGATCAAATATGTTTTCAATGTAAGTTTATTTTCAGTAAAATCTTGTAGATGATAATTTTTTTTTCTTTTCCTTTATTTTTTTTTTAATCAAATTTTTTATATCTAACAATATCTTTGAGGGGACCTTTTGTTAGGAAAAAGTTAGATTTTTTTTTTTTGAAAAAATATTTGGAGGAGAATCTTGACTAATTTCAGGAAATGTTATGCATTTTGGTAAAACTATAGTTGATAGAGGGAATGAAAAATTATCTAATAACATCATTTACTGTATGATCCGCAATTGAAAATGACATTTTTTGAAGGTATCATGTCCTCTACATAAACATATCAGTGAACGAGCATTAAGACATGTTCACTATGGCTAGAAGCAGTCCATACAGCAGTAATTTTTTTTTTTTTCTAATAAATGGAACAGCTACACCAGCCTTAAAACATGAGCTCCCATTACAGAACATTATTTGGGAAAAATCAAGTTACTCTCCTTAACAAGTTTTGGGTGCCTTTGCTATTCATATGACGAGATTATATATTGAGAGAATAAATTCTTACCAAAGTCTCTTCTTTCCATCTTCATTAGTTACAGTCAAATTCATAAATTTAGGTTACAACTTACAAGTGTCTTCATACTCCTACGATATGTTATATTGGTTGAAAATACTTTTCCTTACATGTTAGATTCGTCTATTGGTAGTCTAACTCAGGGAGAGCTCCTAGCTAGATCCAACCGTGCCTAGCTAGCAACACAAACCGTAGATTCTAGGACTATCTCATCCCAATCTCCACTCCCTTTTGACTCTTTCATCGATTCTCATGATATATATTCCAAATGTCATTGCAGATCAGTGTCACCAGCTCAACCTGAAATTCCAATAACACATCATAATCTAATTGCTTTTGAGCTTGCTTGTGTTTCCAATATATATAACACATGCATGAGAAATCCATGGGTTCAAATTCTCAAAGACATTCTAGCAATCCTTCGGTTCAAGAACCAGCTCCACAATCTCAGCTAATGCCAATACATGGACTCGTTTCATCTACTACCGATCCAGGACGACCACAACTACACTTGAATAAACATCCAATCACCAAACGTAAAATTTAGGGCTGGTCTCATGCATTATAACTCTATTCATTCATCATTATATAGCTTTTGAGTTTAGAACATTCAAAGCAACCTTAGCTAACCCAAGTTGGTGCCAAGCAATGGAAGATGAACTACGAGCACTCTTCAAAAATAATACATGGACTCTTGCTCCTTGTCAATCTTCCATGAATATTATTGGCTCAAAATGGGTCTACAAGACCAAGTTGAAAACTAATGACACTTTAGAACAACTTAAGGCCAAGTTGGTTCCGAAAGGCTTCAATCAATAAAGAGCATTGATTACGGAAGAAACTTGCAGTCCAGTCATCAAACCTCAAACCATTTGTATTGTCCTTGCAATTGGCTATTGCCAAAGGTTTTGGCCAATTAGAAAGCTAGATATTCAAAATGCATATTTTCATGGATATTTGAAAGAACCAGTTTATATAGAGCAACCTCCTGGTTTCCATGGTCATACTCATACAGATTATGTTTATCGGCCGAATCATGCGTTGTATGGTGTGAAATAGGCACCTCTAGCTTGGTATGAACGGCTCAGCCAATTTTTACTTCAGCTCAGTTTTTTATGTAGTCACAGACTCACAGTGATACTTCCTTATTCATTCTTCATCACACTCAAGGCTCCATTTTCTTCTCTTAAACGTGGATGACATTATTCTCACCTGGAGTAATTTACTTCTTTTTACCACATTTATCACACAATTAAGCTCAGTATCAAGCTCTTGCTGCTGAAATTGGATTGCCTCTTAACTTATGGCGGGATTTGAATCTTTATCTCTCCCAACCATCTATTCTATATTGTGACAACATCAGTGCTCTTTACATGTCCTATAATCTTGTATTTCATGTCCAAACAAAGCACATTGAAATTGACTGTCATTTTGTTCGTGAAAAGATCGCTCAAGGATTTTTGGTAGCTCACATTGTGCGTTCCGTGCGTCAGTTAGCAGACACATTGGCCAAGGATCTTACTCATGGCAGATTTAAACCTTTATGCAGCAAGTTGAGTGATCTTTTCCCTTTCACACCTCAACATGTGCTACAACTTAATCTGATGCATCATTAGAGGATAAAGTTTAGTGATCATTCACTGATAGTCTTTTGTTTCCTTGATTTGCGTTTGGGTATAAATACCTAATTACACAATTATCTTATCACCATTGAGTAGTGTAAATCCATAAATTTGTTTTCTTCAAACCTCAATTTTAGATATTTGTATCTTAAATCTTCAAAAAAAATTTCTAAAAGAAATGCACTATTTTATAGTTTTTTTTTTTAAGTTAATATCTTTAATTCTTTATCTAAATCTCGTTTCAGATCATGTTTTTTAGGAATCATCTCAGGTCATCTTCGTCATGCCAAAAATACAAAAAAATTTTTGGTTCAATGGAGGTTGAGAACAAAATATATATATATATATATAAATTATAAGATTTAAATTTCAAATTTGATGAATATAATTTTTTTAATCGAGATAAATTTACAAAATTTTATGATAATGAAATGGAAGCCCTCAAATATTTTCCATTTTTCAGCCTGAAAAAAGGAGGAGACTCGATATAATTAGTAAGTAGCTTTCAATCGAGTTTTTGCTTAGTCTCTACTCTCTAGTTTGATTTCTGGTTTGTAGTGAATAGCAGAAACGTGAATTTCGCTGCCTATTCTCTAGTTTCTCGGGTTTCCTCCTCTTGCACTTTGTTAACATCTTTAGGCCCATTTCTCCTTTATATTCTGTCTTGAAAACTGAAGATGGACATGACCTGGGCCCTGAACATGGTCGATGAGGCCTAAAAAACGAAAGAATTCCCTTTTTTTTTTTTGGAAAAAAAGACGAAATTAAGTGAAATGACTAACTCATCCCTCAATCTTTGGATAAAAATTGTTTGGGACTGGAACTCTGCAAGAAACAAGGTGGAGGTTGTTGCAGCAGGTAACATCTTAAAGCCATTGAAGTTGCTTTAGTTACCATTTGAACTTTATTTTGTTGTCTTTTTTCTATTTTCTTCTCTTCACAAATTTGTCCCTTCTTCTTTCCTTTTTAATGGTGAAGTGGGTTTTCTTTGTTACATGTTTTCCTTAAAATCTATGATGTTCTCCCCTGAATTTTATGCAGTAACTCTTAGCTTTTCCTAGGCAGTTTAGTTTTCATTTGTTCATATTTATAGGGTTAAGAGGTATAGTTACTCAAATTTGTACGTCAATTTTTTTTAACAAAATCAGTCAAATTTTGGATATGATACTTGTATTTCAAAAGAACATGAGAAAGAATTTGAGAATTCTGGATTATTTCCCATGAAGTGAATGCTCTGGGCAGGGCATGGGATAGCACAGGCCAAGATACTGTAGCTGTTATCCAAAGTATGGCCCTTAACCTTGCAGCAAAGATCTGTGCCCCTACTGTTTCAAATGCAATGGAGACGGTCTTGAGACCTGAAAATGAATGTAAGGAACAATTTTCTACAACTTTTGAACCTTGTATATTTATGTGATTGCTTATTTCTGTTTGTAATTCTCATTTTTCTGTATTAAGGCTAGTGATTATGGGTGTAAACGAGTCAAACTATTCAGGTTCAAGTAAAAAAAAGCTCTCGGCTCAACTCATTCATTATAGAGCCGAGTTCAAGCTACTCAAGTAATGAGTTGAGGCGAATTTAAGTAGTTTAATACCAACTCAAGACACTCCATCAAGCTTTTATTTTTAAAAAATATAAGTAAATGATAAAAAAAAATAGTGTTTAATATCAATATTTATAATTTTACCGAGTCTACCAATGAAGCTCAAGTGATTTATTAAATTATGATTCAAGCTCGAACATAAAAAATGAAACTTGATGAGTTTAGAGTTTGAAATTTTCGAGTCAAGCCAAGCTTAAACCTAAAGTGTATAAACCCGATTGGGCTAAATTGCACCCCTATTAGTGACACAAATGTTTTGAACTCTTAGCTGCTTTCATTGTATTAATTCATTTTCTTCCTATGTCATATGTTAGATCTCGAGATCAGATTTAAGCATTTTATGTAAATAGTACGTAATGGAGCTTTAAATGCTTCCATCTTGATGAATTTGTTCCTCATCAATCTCCATTCTTTGTTGACTGTTTTTCTGCAATACAAAAGGTAAACGGGAATTCAGATGTGATGTTGTTAAACCATCTTTATCTGGTCGTCGTCAAACAATAGCGTGTACCAGTGCTTCATTGCTTGTTATTCTGACCTTCAACAGCGGCATAACTCCGTTACAAGTACGGGCTGAACCAGGTGACCAGAAGGAAGAGGATGAAGGAGTTGTAGGTGCCATTAAATCATTGTTTGATCCTAATGAGAAAACGAAGTCTGGAAAAGTGTTGCCAAAGGCATACTTAAAGTCAGCCAGAGAAGTTGTGAAAACACTGCGTGAATCACTGAAGGAGGATCCAAAGGATATCGCTAAATTTAGACGAACGGCGGATTCTGCAAAAGAATCAATTCGAGACTATTTGAGCAATTGGAAGGGACAAGAGAAAGTGGCTGGTGAGGTATGTATCCTACCATCCTTGACTGCTTGTTTTAAAGCATCAGATTGGTTCTCTTTGGTGGATTTTATTGATATTTTTATAATCCCGTGCATCACAGGAGTCGTACGTTGAGCTGGAAAAAGCAATCAGATCTTTGGCCAGTTTCTACTCCAGGGCAGGTCCATCTGCTCCATTACCGGAAGAGATTAAGAATGAAATATTGAATGATTTAAGCACAGCTGAAGAATTTTTGTAGTGCAGGAGCATGTTGTAGATATAAGAATGGCATACCATTTTGGTTGTTTACGTTTGAAGGTTTTTTTTTTGGCTCGTATCTTGCTTTATATTTCAGCACGAAGATTTTAGAAGTGAAAAACTTTTAAAATTTGATTTGAAATTGTTACGTTCTATTTATTTTAAATTAATTTTTTTTATTTTATTTAAATTAAATTTAGATATTATATGTATATATATATATATGTTTGGATTAAAAAGTAAAAAATTAAAAAAAAATCAAATTGAATTTTATATATTATTACTAAATTATATGATGTTACCATGTTATCAGAAACAGGTACGTTAGCAATTGCATGAACATTACTCGTACCACTTCCTTTATCTTCATCAGGAGAATCTAACGCTATTTTCTATTCCATCTCTGGAGTCTCATGACTTTCATCAGAAACAAGAAAAGATTTTCCAACAGGAAATTCACCTAGCTTGTCCCCTGACTGTGAATTGGAACAAATAGTCTCTTAAACTGTGAGCTCAGTTATGACATCAGATGCAGCAGCAACATTGTCACCTGCATGGGCAACATCCAAATCACCCTTTTCAGATGACTGAGTATTTTTCAGAGGACTGATTCTCTTGTCTACTGCACTATAGTCCATAGAGGAGGTAGCAAGATTTTGCTGTCAGAAGCAGATTCAGCTGCCCTGTCCCCTGACTGTGAATCAGTCCAATCATCAGAGATCAGAAGTTTGGAATCAATAACACCTACTGCGCAAGTATCATCCGTACCCTCTGTACAAGACCGAGTATTATCTTCAGCAGGAGAATCCAGTCCTGCCTTATTCTCTACCTCAAGTGTATCATGGCTTGAGCTAGGGTTTACAACACATTTACTATCTGACGCAGATTCATTCCTCGTCCCCTGTTTGATAATTAGTATGCGTAGTTTCCTCAACTGAGACAGAAATATTAGGTTCCAGGGAAACATCCAAGGAACCACTATTTCCACAAGAATCATTGATAGAAACATTTGGACATTGGGAACCTGAATCTGCAGCAGCAATTTCCCCATTTATGCGACTAGTATGATGCAAACCACCATCATCACACTCTTGAGTATCATGCCCAGAGAGGGAACCAGGTTTAGATTTGTTAGCCACCTCAGGTGTGATATGTTCATTAGATCCTGATTCAGTTTGCTTTGCACCTACTCCGACAAATTTTGAGAAGTTAAAGAACAGTAAATAAACATAACTGAAAACAATGGGAATAATTGCATTAACTAAAACCTGTGACAGCAGTCAAGTTTGCCTTTGTGTTTTCTTGTTCCAGCAGTAGCTTCTGCAGCATATCTATATCAGGGAAGACCAGCATATTCATGGACCTCATTTCTTGCTTAAGTGATTCCTCTAGAGGAGTGAAACCAAAAACTGCGGTCCATGTATGTGTAAGTTCAGCAATTGCAGGGATGACTAATTTCTCAACCTCGAGAGAGCAGAGAGCCTTCAGACATGAAAAGAATAAACTAAATTAATGTTACAAGGAACAACACAATCAAGCAAAAGGGGAACAGGAAATATATATATATATATATATACATAAATGCATATATACATATATATATATTTATTTATATGTAGAGAGACACACAGGCACACATACAAACACACTTATATGCTCCTCACAGCTTACCGACTCAATAGCACAGAAAAGCCGACGGCACATTCCCTGCCGCGTGTATACATGGCGAGTGCCAATGAATGGCATCTCTGCATCTGAGTTCCATGGAACCTACATAGGTTAATGGGACATCAAATTGGTAAGCATTTATTAGAATGATAATCTAGAGTGCATCAAATCAACCCAACCAAGGATATCTACACCAAGAAGTAAGGTGCTTGTGTTTTGTTAGGTGATTCTGCTCTTCATTATGTTTCTCTGAAATTTTTATCCACCCAACCAAAGATAAATAACTGCAGAGGGGGGGGGGGGGGGGGGGAGGTGCAGCATATAGATGCCAAAATGTTATACCTGATAGATGCTGCAGAAATTATTTCATCGCCTCTCTCCAGAATAGCAGTGTGGAAGCCACTATAATTCAGTCGGTTAAAGTTTGACCTTAAAAGATAAAAGCAGCAAATTGCAAACAGTTAGGTATTTGATGTTTGACAAAGAATAAAATGGCCACAGTTACTATAATCTGTATAATCCAGGAAAGGCACAGACTATAGAAGAATACACAAGATCTTATCCAAGCAGAAAGTGAGAAATGGATAGAAATATTAGCTGAAATCATAACAGAAACAAGAGTTCAATGTAATTTTAAACTGTAAAAATAAAACATAATTCAAACACACTTAAATAGGAAATTCATCCCTTGGATCCTTTTAAAAAATAGTTAGAATATACAAAAATACTGCATGCTATATCAGACAGTTCTCTTAAAGCATATCCATAGTCTGACAAGATATACAATAAAAATCATAAATGAGCATGCAAGCACATAATAGCTCAAAAAGCATACTGAAACATTCTATTCAGCCAAACTTGCAAATAAATGCTAAGGTTAATACTAATATATAAAAAAAAATCTATAAATCATAGTGGAAAAAATCGAAGAAGATAATAAGGAAAGTAAACAAAAATTTGTTTCACAAATTATGATGAGACTCTTATAATCTACATGAAGAAACAAAATAATTAAAGCATAATCAGCTAGACAAGCACTATTAAGGAAAAATGCTAACAAAACCAACACCGCTTTAAATTCAGCATCCAAAATGCTTACCCACAATTATAAAGTACATTATTTATTAAGTTGATCCTACTCCTCCTGTCAACAATGGGCAAAAAAATTCATCCATCACAGTCACTGCAACAGCTAGTTTAGAATTACATTCAACCCTCTGCGGAAGCCCTATGGCAATTGTGTCTGAGTATGCATCTGTTCTTCGAACAAGAGACCATGAAAACCCTGCTTCTAGTTCATGTTTGACCACTAGATACTTCTGTAAATGCTCAAAGAGCTGTAGGAACAACAAAAACATTTCTGAACATGTGCTTTAACATATTTGAACTTTGTGCCTTCATAATATGATACAAAAGCAGCAAGATATGAACCAGAACAAACCCCATAAAAAAAAAAAAAAGCAAACAGATACCAGTTTTCTTCCAGAAAAAAAAGGAAAAAGAGAAAAAAACTAGGGCTTTACAATGCATCAAATCAATAAGGCAAAAAAACCTAAAAAACAAATTCCTGAATCAAATGATGACATAATATAATCTACCAGATAACATATATTAATTACACAAACCCACAAAACAACCTTTCTGTTTAAACAACATTATAATAAAAAAGCAAACAATGCATGCACAATTTAGAAATTTTATTGCTACACTTCATGAGAACAGTTTTACCCACAGTAACACAGCAATACCATTGTATTACCCACTTTTTACATTTAAAAAAAAATACAATTTTGATTCCCAAATAAGGAAATAAAGGAATTTTGAGAGGCACTAAATGAATAAGGGAAAAAATAGAGAAACAAAATCCCATGTCAGAAAGCCCTAAGATACTATCTACCAGAAAAACACATATTACAAACCTAGATGAACTGTTTCTGTTTAACAATATTATGGCAAAAAAGTGAACACCACATACAACGAAAATTTCATATTCAATAGAGTTAATAATAACTTTTTTAGCTAGCCACAACCATAGCAACAATATGTCAATACCATCATGTCATGAAGAAACCAAAACTACTTTCTGATAAACATTAGGCAATTTGATGTAAGATAGGTTCAAAATCTTTTAAATATGGTAAATAAAGGGTATGATTGCTTCTGCAATAGATTTTTCATAAGTTCTTTATTTACATCAAATCACAACATTCAGCATTACAATGCCAACAGAAGAAAAGCATATTACCTCTTGGCATGTATTCCCACAAAAAGGAAGAAGTAAACTGTCGGAGTCAATATGAACCTCATCTGTCACTTTAATGCATGGTTTGTGGTCTACAAAAATGCAAACGATCAGAATATGATTGAAAAGAAATCAAGGAGAGGAAACTATGGCAGCAACTTCAAACTTCAAAGAATCGAGAATGCCAAAACCAAGAGAATGTTTACATTTTTTCTCGCACAGGCTGCAAGTGTGAAGCACATGATCAGTTATATCATCCTCTTGAGCAATGTCACTGCCATTGCCACAAAATTTGCATATGCAATTTGGACAGTGCCAATCACCCATTGGCAGAAACTGTAAAAGAGTGTGTATAAATAAAGCCAAGTTAAGCTAAGTTTGTGTTCAATTACTAAGCAGTATAAGTTAACAAGCACAAGGTAAGTTTGTGTTCAACTGCTAAGCAGTTTAAATCAACAAGCAAAAAAGGTCAGAAAAAGTAAATTTTCTACCAGGAGAACAAATTCAAAAGAATAAAAATAAAAACTAGCAAATACGGTAAGCAGGATAAAACTTTTTCACTTCATCTTTTGGAAGACAATTAAAAGCCAATCCTTTTCAGGTCATCAAACATACGATAGAAAGCAGTTGATATATGTAGCTGACAACTACATTTCAAAAGCACAACCATTTGAGGGAGCAGCATTAAGCCACCGACATACATTTCTTGCATAAAGATCCAAAACATTGCTGATACTAATTCAGGGAACAGGTCTTACGAACAGTCAGCCAGGAGAAAACATTCAGGAAAAGGTTTCTTCTAAAAGTTATAAATAAGACATACGCCTTTTTTTGTCAGCTAAATTACATGTCCAACACCAATCAAAGGAAGTTTAACAATGCCCTTAAATTTTGTTCAGCACTGAACAAATTTAGAGATCCCTTACCATATGCTCAATAGCTACAACCTTCAAAATGAACATAACTATCCGCTTAAAGGAAGAAATTGCATTACCTAGCAACATATTTAGATCTAACTCTGGTCATTAACTCCATTCAAGTAACACAGCTGCTATTTCTCAAGAGGGAGCAAGAAGAGACTGGGGCCATGGAGGGGGGAGAGGGAGGGAGAAAAATAAATAAATGATCCACATAAACTCAAGAATCCCAGATCCATGAACTGGAGTTTTGTTGCCCCTTGAATATCACCTAAATTCTCAATACTCAGAAATCTCTTGAACTCTAAACCTGTTGTAGACACCCTATTTGGTCCGGATCCAAGCCCATTGGGCTTGATCCAATAGGATTTGGGTCTAAGCCCATTGGACCCGATTTAGGGTCCAATTAGCTTGCCCCAATGGACTTTTATTTTTATTTTCATTATATATATTTTATCTATTAATATTTTTATTATTTATCTGTTTTTTTATTATCATTTATCTATTTCTTTTATTTATCTATTTTTTTTTGTTTGTTATCTATTAATATATTTTTATTTTTATTTTGATTAATTTTCAGTTAATATTAGGATAAAAAAATTGGAATGAATTTGGCTATGATTTGGGAATTAGCAAAATTGGGATTGGATTCAAAGATTGAATCTAAATCCCAGAAAGAGTTGGGATTGATCAAAAACTCTTCTGATCAATCCCTATAAATAGGTGCTGGAAGAACAGAAGAAAACACACAGAAAAAAGCAAACACAGAGAAGAAACAGAAGCTAAAAAAGGGTTTTGGTGTGTTAAATTCTTAAGTCGAGTCTCCGAGTTGTTTTTCTTCCTCAAACCCCCAGGTTTTTTTTTTTTTCGTTTTTTTTATTATTTATTTATTTATTATTATATTATGATTGTTTAATATTTTTATTTTCGTTTTTCTATTTTTAATTTTATTTTTATTATTTATTTATTTATTATTATTATATTAGGATTGTTTAATATTTTTTTTTATTTATTTTATTTCTTTAAATAAAGTTAAAAAAAACATTTTTTCCTTAAAAATAAATTAAAAAAAAAAGTTTTTGGTATCAATTTTTCTCGAAATTAAAGTTTTCAAAAAATATTTTTGAAGAAAAGTTAAAAGTATCAATTTTTCTTAAAGATAAATTTTCAAAGGGATTTTTGAGAAAAAATTGAAAGTATCAATTTTCCTCGAAATTAAAGTTTTCAAAAACAAAAATATTTTTAGGGAAAAGTTGAAAGTATCAATTTTCCTTGAAAATAAACTTTCCACAAAAAAATATTTTTGGGAAAAAAGTTGAAAGTATCAATTTTCCTTAAAAATAAGTTTTCAAAAATGGATTTTTAAGGAAAAGTTAAAAGTATCAATTTTTCTCGAAATTAAAGTTTCAAAAGAATATTTTTGGAGAAAAGTTGAAAGTATCAATTTTTCCTGCACAAAAACAATCATTTTTTTCTTTTTATTTTTTTTAATGTTAAATAATCCGACGATGGAACCTCTGCAAGTGAAACAGTAGTTTTCTTGCATACTCTTGAGGTGAGGGGATTTTTTCAATTTTCTGCTAAAAGTATTAGAGTCAATTGAGAATAATTTTCAATAGTTAATTACTTGATAAAATTTTAAGGCTTATTGGATAACACTAAATTAAGCTGGTACCATCTTTTGATGGGCGTTGTGAGGGAGCTATAACCTTCCTCACACGTAACCGAACTTTCGAACCCTGTTCTAGTTAGTAAACCTGAACCTATTACCCTTAAACTTAGGTGTTCCCTGAAAGGAGAGATTCCTTAAGTGGCCAATCGCACCTAAATAAAAAAGATTGGTGGCGACTTCTTAAAAATCAATGTCTAGCGATAGATCCCCGGATCTAGACATTATGACACCTGCATTAACCTCTATTTAAAATAAAACTGACCGAGAAATTTGCAAGGAAAACTTGTAGGAGAAAGAAAGCAAACAAGAGAGACTGACCACCATTTGTAAATGTGAAACACTATATAGCAGGTGAGAAAATTATGCATAAATACCTCTATATTTTGGCAGCTCTGATGAAATGTTGAGGCACAACTGTCGCAACAGATCAGATCCCCACCATCTCCGCAAATGCCACAAGTATCATCATTGGGGTCATCACCATCAACATCTACATAATGGAAACCAATCTGCTCAGAATCCTCTTGTCTGTTCCATGCATCTATTTGGGACTGAAGGAGAGAAACACCAGAGTCCAAATATATATTCTGAAATGGCTGGCGCAATTTGCTTCCAGCATGAATCTCAAATTTTGAAACTGTGAGGATTTTACTACAACAACCACAATGGATACCATCCCTTGTGATCCAGCCCTCTAGCATGACTTTTGTTCTCCTAAGGTTCATATACAGCACCTTTTGGCTCAACTGCACTGCTCCAGAGTCAATCAGCCAGGAAAGCAGTGTTCTTTTCCCAGAATATGTAACAAAGTCATCACCCTCTGAACTCAGACCCACATTAGAACCACGAACCAACAAAGTGCATCTGCCAAGTTTTCTACTTTTTCTTCCATGAACAAGATGATAATTGGATATAGAGGATGGTTTTTCGTAGCTATCATGCCCATGGAGAGAACTTTGACCTTTTACATTTGCACTTAAGGGACCATTGTTATTCATCCAACATTTGAATGACTTACCATGTTTAATGAAGGAACTTAGTTTCTCTTCATAACTCAAGCTATCCATACTCTCATCTTCATGCCTGGTACTTGAAGATTTCCGAGCAACAGCTTCTTGTGCATTCTCACTGTTATGGTCATCTCTTTGCTTCGTTTTCATCTCCATTTCCATCTTCTTTCGGGTTTTCCTTGTTAATTGGCTGAGAACTTCATCTGAAAATGGGGCAAATGCCAAACCATCCCCAACAGGTTTGCCTTCCTCTTCCTCATCTAGCTGCTTTAGGAGTGCATCATATGCTTTGATGATGGACCAGTAAGCAGTTCCAGCAGGGTTGATGTACACTGCATCCAAGTAGTCCCTGTTCCTCCTTGGTCTATAATCTATTGTCCAGCCTGCTTCCTGAAGCATCCCCCTTATTTGTTCACGTAATTTCTGTTTTTCTGTGCCACATCCTCGCCTAACTTTTCCTTCTTTGATTTTGGTAGGTAGAAGCTGCTCAGCTTGAGTTTTTCCTCTTTGCTAATTACCCTCTTTGTTGAGTTAGAAGCTTCCATATTCTTTGGCTGAAGCTTCAGAGAAGTATCACTATCCTCTGAATCCCAGTCAGAGGCCTTATTTTTCTTAGTTGTCGGTGTCTTTAGCAAATTCATTTTCTTTTTCTCTTTCCTACCAAGTGAAACAGGTTGCTCAAGAACTTCCGTCTCAGAGTACAAGGATGGACAGACATGCAAGTTACTCCTAATTCTATCATCAATCCTTGAACCACTCCTGTCTTGTTCAACTTCCAAGTCATCAAAACTTTTCAAAGGCTCAATCACCCTTTTCTTGTTGACCATGACCTTCAAAACACCACTTTTGCCCTGAACCCTGATGGGTTTATCCAAACCAGCCATAAACCTCTCCCTTAACAAGGAGTACTGCAGCCAAACACCATCCCTATCCTTCCTAAACCTGTCCTTATCATCATGATCACCCTGACTCATCCCATCATTCTTACCAAAATACAAAATTTTCTTCTTCTTCTTTTCAAGGAAAACATGCCTTCTTGGGCCACTCTCATATTCTCTCTCAATACTACTCCGAGCAACTGCAGGCATTGAACCCAGCAATCTCCTCCTGCCAACCTCTTCTCCATCGTAATCAAATCGGCGCCTCCTCATAATCATCTCCTGATCGAGTCCATCATACTCATTAAAGTCATACACATCTAACCTATTCCTCTTATTCTCACTCAAATCCTCCCCATTCCTACCAATGAAACCTTCCTCACTCTGCCTTATCCTCTCCTCCCTATTTCTCTTCCTACCAATTTCACTTTCTTCATAAACAGCTAAACCATTACAAACTTGAATTGTTTCGGGCCCAACCCTCCTTCGAGGTGGCATCACTAGCTCATCACTAGAACCCGAATCACTCATAATCATCCTAGGCCTCTTCTTCTGTTTTTTGGACTCGTAAATCTTTCGGGTCCCAATAGACCCGGCCCCACCCGAACCATCCCCTTTCTTCTTCACAATCAAACACTGGCTCCTATTCTTCACTATAATCCCCGAATGCTCACGAGATCTCATTCGCTCTTCCATGAAGAGCGAGGCAAAACACTAAATTCCTATTCTTTTCCTCAAATTCATCACAAACTAAAAAAGAATCCGTTAAAAAAAGAATATAACCTAAATCTATCTCATCCACCAGATCTCTGGCGAAAAATTCCCAGAACAAACCAAAATGAATAATAATAATATACAAAAAGCTTTCAGTTTTTCAAGCCAGATAATATCTTTGGCGAAAAACGATCCGTCGCAGTAGGCAAAAGGCGATTCTTTTGGCGGTAATTCACCGGCGATCGCTGACGCAATTTACCGGTGACAAAATTAGAGGGGAAAAGAGAGAGAAACAATGGGGAAGAGAAACAGAAATACAGATTTCGGCTTTGGATTATAAAATAGAAAAACCAAAGCCGCTGTGAAATTAATTAATTAATATTATTAGTACTATTTCCTCTTTTTTTTTCGGTTTCTTGTTGGTTGATTGATGAATTAATCTCGTCAGACTTTTCCCTCCAAATCTCGCCGTCGCAAGAATCGGGCCAGGACGAAACGACAGCGTTGATTTACACGTCAGATCGGGTCCACTATATTCACTGTTTGCTTACGTGGCAATCTCTCGTTAGCCTTGAATCCAGGTGGTTGTTATAACTGCTTTGTTTTAATAATTAACGAAATTTATAAAAGAAGGATTGGCAAGGTATGTGACGTCCAAACGCAAGTGGAAGCGCGTGAAAAGAGCCGGAGGGGTGTTTGTGGATTTAGGTGAAGTAAGGGAGTGTGACATAATCAGATTCGCTTTGGTTAGGGAATTTTAATAGCAGTTTTGGTAAAAAAATAAAATTTGTTTTTCACCCTTTTCCATGTTAAAACGTTATGGGGCTTTGCGTTTTTTTGCTTTTAACCTTCCGTCTGGATTAATGCTCGAGCTTTTACAGTCTAAAAGTTACTATTTAAAACCTTATCTATCTATAGTTAGAGCTACTTATAAGTTAAATTGGATCTGAGTTCGGATTAAATTTAATGTGATATTTTAGTATTTTAAGAAAATTCAAAGTTGGCGTGATTTAATTTTTTGAGTTTTATTTTTTGTTTAATTTTATTTTTATATGTAATAATAAAATTTAAATTTATTCAAAACATTAATATTTAAAATTGAAAAAAATAGTTTTTTTATTATTTTATAAATTATTAATTTAATTAATTTTAATTAAATTTATAATTTATTTGAATTTTGATCTAATTTAATTTTATTGAATATAATTTAAAATTAAATCATTATTTTAATGTTTTGTATAAAAAAGAATTAGATTTTATTTTATTATAAATAATAAAGCAAATAGTTTTGTGATATTATAAAAAATAAAACTAATGGACTCATTATAATAAAAATATTTTTTTAATTTTTGAAAACATGCTTAATATTTATGTACATTACCTTTAAAATTTTTAAAAAACTCTTGGATTCGAACAAATCACTCTGCCATAAGCAGGTCTATCCATAATTTATTTATTTTAATTAATAAAAAAAGATTTTGAAAAAATTTTTAATAATAATCTAAATTTTTATTATTTTATTATAATTAATTAAATTATAAAATATTTATGTTTACTGTTTATTAATTGAACATTTATTAGATAAAAATTAATTAATCATTAATATTAATTTTCATCTAATAAAAAATTTAATTGGAATAAAAAGAATATTTAAATGTTTAATTTCATGAAAATAAAATTTAAAAGCTTAAATCATTTAAAATAAAATTTTAAAATTTTAATTAATTGTAATAAAATATTAAAAACTTAAATAATTATTAAATATTTGTCAAAAACTTTTTTTACTCTTTCATTTTAAGTAGTTAGTGTCAACCTTGTTGTATTTCTCAAATTGTTTTTTTCTTATTATTGATCAGTTATTACTGAGATTCAATAAACGATAAAAATTTCTTAAAGTAAGTTTTAAGGGAGCATTTTCACTTGTAATTTTTTATCATAAAGTAAAAATTATATAAAGATTTAGCTTTTAAAAGCATAGATTTTACATAATTTTAAATTATGATTAATTAATTATAAATAACTTATACCCAATTTAAAAAAATTATGTATTAACTTTAAAATCAAATCAGATGTCCTTGTTTCCAAATTATTGGTTCCCTGTATTTTATATAGCTTGATTAATTGTGAACTTCAATTTATAGACTATATTTTAAAATTTTGTTAACAAGCATCTTTAAAACGTTTGTTATTTTTAAATTAAAATATAATAATAATTAATATAAGTATTTTTTTTTTATCATTCAAAGAATCAGAACCTTACATTAAATGATGAAAAAAAAGTTAGAGTTCAAACTCCGACCATGATATCTCTTTTAACATTTTTATAACATAACAGTCATGTCGATAATAATTCTATTTGCTAACTCAACAAACATAATATTTAGATATTTTAATTAAACATGTTCTCGTTCATACGATATAAAAGATAAAATCAAGTAGAGTATGTTACATATTTACAACCATTTGGTTTGAAGCTGCATCAACAATTATATAAGAAAAATGAAAAACTACTAACTACTTATTACATTCCATTTTAGTTCAAGACAGTAGCATGTTGGGAGAATATTTGGGAATACTTTTTTTGTGTTGTACAAGGACCGTTAAGGAGAACAAGGTAAAAAAAAAAAAAAAAAAAGGCTACAGCAAAAACAAAAGGGGCCTTTTAAATGCAATTACCTTTTTGCTATTTACAATAAAAAAAGATGGTTATGGTAAAAATACCCTTAAAGTGAAATACTTAATTAACCTCATAAAATTACATTTTTAACCTTTCAATACTTTTAGAGACCGTTTAATATTTAAAAATTTTATCACATTTTTTAAAATATATATTCGAAATTTTACCTTTATCAGATTTGTACTTTCAAAAATATAAGCATTTTAATGAATAATTATTTTAAAAAAATAATAAACCAATCGAATATGTATTTTTAAAAATAAAATATCTTAATTAAATAGGATATTCATATTCAAAAACTTCCTTATGAATAAAAACTAAGAATAAAAAAAAATTAAAAAATTGATTCGAAATTATAATATTTTATTTGATTCGAATCAATTTTTTTATTTGATTTGATTTGAATAAGATATTAAATGTACATATTAAATTTAAATTAAATTTTAAATCAAAAAATAAAAAATAAAAAATTTTGAATTAAATAGAATTATATATTTTTTAATTTTTATGTATTTTTAAAATTTTTATAAAATAAAAATAATAATTTTATATCAAAATCTATTTAAATATGTTAAAATAATACATAAAAATTAAAAACTAATAAACTAAATTAATAAAATTCGATTAAAATTAAATAAAATTTAAATTTAAATTCAAATCATATTTTAAAATTTTATAATATTATATAATATTTAAAAAAATTAAATAAAATTAGATCCAAATTGGATTGTCGTCGCCCTTAATAAATTCCTTCTTATCTTTGTCTTTCTCTGTTACAAATTTTGATACACAGATTTTTTTTATTTTTTTTTTGGGGTGGGTGATATATTATACCTCTACTCCTTTTTGTCCTTGCTTTATTTCTTCCTCTTCGTTTCCTTCTTCTAAATCTACTTCAACATCAAGCTCTTCCATCAAATTTCAACTTCGGATCACAGGCTTTCGTCGAAATCCTCATACGACTTACAACGTATAGAAAGACATGTTGTTTGCATGGCTCCCGACAAAGAGAAAATGACTTGTCTCTCCCCTCTCAATTTCCCAATAGTAATTCTTTTACAAATTTCTTCGTCCTTTTCTTTATTTGAATTCTGTTTTTTCAAATCATAAATTTTCTTTTTTTTAAAGTTTTTTAGGGGACTGGTGCGTTTGGAAAATTTTCATTGAATTTATAATTTTTAGGAAGAGATTTTTTTTTCTATAAAATTCCTTTGATAGTGGGTTATTTAGGTTTGTTTAAGAAAATGAAATTGCTATATGTTTTGCTAGCAACCAATATATCCTAAAACCAGTTTAGTGAAATTGAAGGCAAATGATCTCTTTTCCAAGCATGGAATTGTGTCAACAAAGGATTTTCTGCTTATTGAAAGTTGTAGCCTGAAACACTTGATGAAATGAAATAGAAGCCACTCTTCTGGTCAAATGATGAGGCCTTACGAGAATTCATTGCTTGAGTTGTAAGTGTTGAAAATATTAACTCAAATCCTATAAGAGATTTGTTTGAGATTTGTTAGAGATTTATTTGAGATTTGTCAGATATTGCTTGATGGATAAGAAAACTTGCAAAAGAAGAATTCTAAGAGAAAGATGATTCTTAATAGGTAAGTTTGACTTGTAAAAGAAGAATTTTAAAAGAAAATGGATTCTTAATAGACAAGTTTGACTTACAGGAGAAGAATTTTAAGAGGAGAGGGATTCTTAATGGGCAAGTTTGTATGGTTATAAATAAGTGAAGTCTCTACAGGGTTAGGTATGAGAAAAAGATGTAAGAGAGTTACAAGATTTTATGGGATAGACATCTCATAGGAGTATTGGGGCTCTACGTCTTATGGGTGTGTATGTTTGTTTGTTAGTAGACTAGAGGAGATTGAGAGGGTCCACATAGGTATGGTGTATAGGAGCATATGTGTATGTATTTGGTTATGTTGAAAGAGTGCACAAGGGTTTGGGTTTAGGTTTGTGTTTGTTTGGGTTGAAAATACTTTATAGGACTAGAGGAGATTGAGAGTGTCTTATGAGTATTGATTGTTGAGTGAAGTTGATGACTTGATGTAGTTTGTAATTCTCTACAACTAGTAGATCTTTTTTCTCATACGTGGATGTAGGTCAGTTGGACTGAACCACGTTAAATTGTTGTCTCTGATGTATTTAATTTATTGTTTGATTTTACTTTCGTTGGTGTGATTGGAATGGAGGCTTTTAGCCCAACAAATGGTATTAGAGCTGTGGTGTTCCCTAACAAATGGTATCAGAGCTGTGGTGATCCTCAACAAGTGGTATCAGAGCTGAAGGTTCGAGACATGGGAAGAGTTGACAGTTCGAGATATGGAAAGAGCTTGGTTTGAGATATGAGAAGAAGTAAGCTTAGAGGAGCTCGATTCAAGAGAAGAGTTCGAGTTCAAGTTTTGAAGATTGGTTTGTATGAAGCGTGAAGACACAAGAGAAGAGAAGATGATTGTAAGACTTCCATTGCAGGTGGAGCCAAGCACGTCTAGCATATGGAGACAGATGATTGATGGAATTTGAGTCAAGGTGGAGATTGTTGAGAATATTGACTCAAATCCTATAAGAGATTTGTTTGAGATTTGTTAGAGATTTGTTTGGGATTTGTCAGATATTGCTTGATGGACAAGAAGACTTGCAAAAGAAGAATTCTAAAAGAAAGAGGATTCTTAATAGGTAAGTTTGACTTGTAAGAGAAGAATTCTAAAAGAAAATAGATTCTTAATAGGCAAGTTTGACTTACAGGAGAAGATTTCTAAGAGGATAGGGATTCTTAATGGGTAAGTTTGTATGGTTATAAATAGGTGAAGTCTTTACAGGGTTAGGTATGAGAAAAAGATGTAAGAGAGTTGTAGGATTTTGTGGGATAGACATCCCATATGAGTATTGAGGCTCTACGTCTTATGGGTGTGTATGTTTGTTTGTTAGTGGACTAGAGGAGATTGAGAGGGTCCACATAGGTATGGTGTTTGGGAGCATATGGGTATATGTTTGGTTATGTTGAAAGAGTGCACAAGGGTTTGGGTTTGAGTTTGTGTTTGTTTGGGTTGAAAATACTCTATAAGATTAGAGGAGATTGAGAGTGTCTTATGAGTATTGATTGTTGAGTGAAGTTGATGACTTGATATATGTTTGTAATTCTCTACAATTAGTAGATCTTGTTTCTCATCCGTGGATGTAGGTCAGTTGGATCGAACCACGTTAAATTGTTGTCTCTGATGTGTTTAATTTATTGTTTGATTTTGCTTTCGTTGGTATGATTGGATTGGAGGCTTTTAGCCCAACAAATGATATCAGAGCTGTAGTGTTCTCCAACAGTAAGATGCGAACGAATGCTCATATCCTTCTGTATTTCAAGTCACACAGATATGAATTTCCATGTGATTTTTCAATTGTACAGATACCAATTTTCGTCCAAAAAAAAAAACACTAATATGAGTGGTAAGGGTTTAAAGGTAATTGTGTGTTGACAATATAGGCGATGATAAAAAATAAATAATTGATAATTAATAAAATATTTATATAAAATTCAAGGATATTTATATGAGTTGAAAGTGAACAACATTTAATGATTATAAAAAAAAAAAAACTATAATAAAGTAATTAATTGATGAGACGTTAACGACAGAATTGAATGAATAACTCTTGACAGGTGAGGACTGTAAGATTAGTGAGGAACTCTAGTAGGCGAGCATGCATGACGACACAGAATTTAAATGTTGATCCTCTTTGAATAAGTGATGTGACAATCAAGAGCATATTGACCAGATAAAGCTGATTTAACTAACCAGACGTAACAGTCCTAAACTGCTTTATTCCTCTCATCGTTTTGGTGCATGAACCACGTTTTAAAAGTTTTTTTTTTTTAAATATAAATAAGGTCTCAAAATTATTAAAAAAAAAAAAGAAAAAGTGATTAAAACACTAATACAGTACTATATAAAGTTACCCTTTATTTAATGAAAATACAAAGTTAAAGATGTGGTGGTACCCACTTTGTAGATAAGAGCATAACTTAGAAAATCAATGTTTTAGTGGTAAGTAGAACATAAAGCTGTCACTCATATATAAAGCTGATTGGTTTGGGTGTTTTTTTTTTATTTGTTTGAAATCTTTTTAAACGTTAAAACAAGAGTCATTTTAAACATTCTTCTTTTGTCAAGTAACCAAACCAACATAATTAGCCAAATTGCTGAATTCCCCTAAAAAAAAAATCCTAAACATGGTAAAAAACAAAAATTAGATAATTAAATATGATATAATAATGTGATATAAAAAAAAAAACATGAATAACACAATTTAAATTTTAGTAATAGAATTTGATAAAAATAAAAAATATATTTAGCGTTTAATGTGTTAATATAAATCTTTATATGATAAATTTAATATTTTATATATATTTATAATATTAATATAAAATAAATTTTAATAATATTATAAATATTATCAAGCCTAAATTGATAGACTAAGCCTCAACCTGATCTTGATATTTGAAAATACCAACCTAAGTGAAGTCAACACTGAGACCCTATTTTCTTGTTCTAATCTATATTATTTTTATGCCATCTATAATCTATTACATATAATAAAAACTATTCCCAATTGGTTTTATTATGAACGGCTCAGCAATGTCTTTACAAAGGTTGGTGAAAGTTGTTTTTAAGCTTTGGTTTATGTTATTTCTTTATTCTCGTAATATATTAAAGTTATTTCAAATATAAGATTTCTGAATTTCAAAAACACCTAAGTAAGATATAAAAAATGATTAAAGGGTTAATTAAGACATGAAATAAATTGGTTAGAGTGATTAGGAAAAAACAAAAAAAAAAAACTTTTGGTATTTTTCTTTGTTTTAGACACATGGTAACCAATTTTTTTCTTTTGGTATTTTTATTTTTATTTTATTTTGTGTTTTCCTTTTAGTTTTTTCTTCATTTATTGATTTGTTTATTTTTATTTATATACATATTTAAAATCTTATATTAAGAATATGTTTTAATCATTTGACAACATAAAAATCTAAAAATATGTGTTAGACAAAAAAAATTAAATTTTTTATAATTAAATTTATTTATTTGCATCATATAAATTTAAATAAATGAAAATTTTTCCATAATGAAATTAAAAGAAAATGGCAAGTGATACTAGAAATTCTTGAGTGATGATTTTTCATAAAATCTTACAAAAGTATTTGAAGATTTGGGAAGTATTGCAATAAAAATATTTTATTTATTCTTAATAAAGTTTTTAGTAATAAGAAAGGTTGGTAAAACAAAAACAAACTTTTTTTATAAAATTTTAAATTAATCTGATGATGGAATTTAAAAAAAAAAAATGAATGAATTTTTTGAATACTTTTGAAATGAAGGAATTTTCTCAAAATTCTAACAAAATATTGAAAAAAAAAAACTAAAAAACATCTAATATTTTAAATAATGATATTTAATTAAGAATAAAAACCCATTTACATAAAAGCGTTTTAAGATAATATAAAATTAATTGATATCATTTTTGAATATATGTTGTGAGTATACTAATACTTTTTGCATGTAGATTAATCAATAGCATACAATAAAGGTTGTTCTCAAATGATGATAACTCTCAATTGAAAGATAGCTCACAATTAAATTGCCAACTTACTTTTAATTTGTCAAATAGCTATTGGTTGACAAAAAAAAATTTAATAAGTTATTGGGCTAGGTTAGATATAAAAATAATCTCTCTACTATATACTTTTTGTCAATTTAATAGTTAAAAAAATAAAATTGTAAGTTTGATATTTCAACTTTTATTTCATTATTCACTTTGGTATCTAAGGTTAATGCTATTAGTAAACCTATTAACACATGGCATGACCATCCAATAAGTTGTTGATACATGTCAACAAAGTTCCATCAATGCCACATCAATGATTACCACACCAGCATCAAAAGAAATTTTCAAAAACATATTAAAATTTTCAAAAATTTTTAAAATTAAATTTAAAAAATATCTAAAAAGTTTTAAAAATTTTAAAAAATTATAAAAAAATTTAAAACTTTAAAATATTTCTAAAAGTTATAAAAATAAAATTTCAAAAAAAATTTTTCAAAATTCAAAATATGAAAATATGATAATTTTATTAAAATTCTATTAAATTTTATTAAAAATAAAATAAAATCTTAAACTTTTTGAAAAATTTTAAAAAGTAAAAAATTATAAATTTTTTTGAAAAATCTAAAAATTGAAGAAATTTAAAAATTGTAAAAATAAAAAATATTTTAAAAATTATAAAAATTTAAAAACTTAAAAATTAAATAAAAATAAAAAAATTCTAAAAAAATATATTAAATTATAAGATTAAAAAATTAAAAATTTTAAAAAAATTTGCAATATTTTAAAATTTTTTAGATTATTTCCGAAAAAATTTAGATTTTTTTATTTTCAATTTTGTTAATTTTTTTAATTTTAAGAAATTTTATTTTTATGATTTTTTCAATTTTGTGTGATTTTGGATTTTTATTAAAATCTTGAGATTTTTTTTTTGAGTTTTTAAATTTTCATAAATTTTTAAAATTTTAAAATATTTCTATTTTTAATTTTTTATAATTTTATAAAATATTAAAAAAAATTGGAATTTTTTTTAGAAATTTTTGAATTTTTTAGAGGTTTTAAAATTTTCTTTAAGGCTTATGTGGCAATTGATGATGTAACATGTATTATATCTTTTTTATATGTGTTAGTATTTTATTGAATGTTTATGTTATGTCAGTAAGTTGATTGATAACATTAGTTTCAAATACCAAAATGGATGATAAAATGAAAGTTGAATTATTAAATTAATGATATTATTTTTTTAAGTACCAAATTGATAAAAAAATGTATAATATATGAGTCATTTTTATATTTAACCTTATTGGGTTTGATAGATCATATATTCATATGTGTTTGGCCATAATTAGATTAGAATATGATAAATTAGGCTTTAATTGGATCTGTAAAAAGAAATGTAGAGTTTGTCTGATGTAGATTGTAATTGAATTGAATTTTTATCTTTTATTATCTATAATAAAAATATAATAATAATTATAAATATAAAAAGATATAAAAATAAAATTAAGTTACTTTTCTTTTTTCATTCTTTTGTTTTAAATATTTTATAAAAAAGTTCACAATCTAAAAAAAAAATTAAGAAATCATTAAGTTGATCAAATAATTAATAAATAAAATACAACACTCATAACATAAAATAAAAAAATATAATCACAATATATGAAATACTATAAATTTTATAACTTTAATATTTATATAATATTTATATTTATAATTATTTTTATATTAAAATAATTAATCTATCTCAACGTAGTGAGGAATTAATTCTATTCTATTTAAAGAATCCCAAGCTTTTTACGCAAGACAGGGTTTAGTTGATTTTGGGGTGTAAGAGAATGTGATTAATTTTGGGTTGGATTTTATTTGAGATTGTTCGTTATACTATAGACCTTCTACGTATAACAGTTTCTTTATTTTTTCTGAGTTCAATGGGTATTAGGGTGCGAGGGAATGGAAAATTTTTTTAATTGAATTTTGTTTGGTAACTTTGTTTTAGATTGTTTTATTTTATTTGGTACATAAAATAAAATTGTAAACTTAGCTTTTACTCTCTCACCAAATGTAATATTTATTTTATACAAGTAACTTACATAAATACAAATAAATGCAAATATGTTGCAGGGCTATAACACTGGTTTTTTATTATTACTCTAACCGCTTTTTTTTGGCAAGAGCTCCTTAAACTCTTTTTTTTTTTTGGAAAATAAAAGCAAAAAAATAACTAACCTTTACATTCCATAACTTTGAGATCTACTGTAAAAAAAAAAAAAAATTCCTGTTAGATTATAATTTTGAATTTTCATGCGTCACTCATTTATATAAAAAATAATTTTTTTATCTATTTTTTAAATTATTATATCATTTTTTATTTCTTTGATTTACTCCTTACGTGATTTATTTTTAAAAATTTTGATCTTTCAAATCTAAAAACTAATTTCTCTTAATTAGTGCACAGATAAGTTTACATTTTATATGTTCAAACTATTTCAAATGGCTCTTTCTCATCTTTTTCTCAATTCAAGCTATCCCTTATTTTTCTCTAATCTTTTCATTTCTGATTTTGTCTCTTCTAATATTATCATATATACATTCTAATATTATCATATATACATCTAAGCATCCTGATTGGTAAATGCAAACTAAAATTCTAGCCACAAAATGAAAGGTCCTGGTGCAGATTTCAATTTTCAATCCCCGAAAAATTCTTCCAGATTAAATCTCCATACGAACAGTTACAGTAGGTCCAGAATACAGAACTCAAATGGCTATTAAAAAGGCAAAAGAACTCAGCATTTCGTTTGAAGTTCATAGCTATTAAAAGAAATGGAGGCAAATGACTAAGGTCTTAATTGTAATGCCGCAAGAAACTAGCTCATAATCTATGAGTATCTCACTTTTTCTTGGCAGCATCTCCAGCCTTGGTCTGCATGCAGACAAAGGAACAGCCGTTGGATGCAGTCACAGATAGTAGACAAAATAAATTTAGAAAAGAAAAGTTGAAAAGAAATATCCTGATTACCTTTTTTACACCTCTGATCTTCTTGGCCCTGTTTTTCCTTTCCTTCATCTGCTTTCTGGACTTTTCAACCTTGGTATCTAGCCCATTCTATTATCAGAAGAAAGAACTTCAATATCAATGCACAAGGATTCACTTAAAAGTGCAAGAGGGAAGGCGAAGAAAAGAGAGAATGTGGTGAAAATTCATAACACTCTTTCCTCTTATTCAAGTTCAAGGTATTATTTTCCTTAGTTACTCGACCCAAAAGCATGAAATAGGATCCACTGCTCGGCAGCTACTAAACTAACCCCTCTGACACAATGAGGGTGGCTCGTTTCTACATTATGAATGCAATTCAAAGGAAAAATACCAATCCATGAGATCATAGCTAGCCTTAAGCAAGAAGCCAAAATAGCCACAATTTGATAATATAGTATTGCCATCCCATCTACATTGAATTACTGCTCGAACCAGAACTTCAAGCATAAAATTTCCAAAAAGATAAACCTCTTTAATCTAACTTAGCATCAGAAAAGACAAACCTTAACAAAGTTTTTCAAGCTTTCCAGCTGGCAACCTATCTCTAGGACTTGACCATTCTACTCAATATGAGTTAGCTAAGCAACATCGTCAGCATTCAATGGGAACTACAACATGAATAGTTGATAGTTCTTGCAAAAGGTTCTTGACTAAATTTTCCTGCGAACTATAAATGCCTTGCTTCTTCCATTTAATTTCTTGAACCAGCTTCTTTATCCCTAACAGAACCAACTAGATAGCTACAACAATGCCAGGAAACCACATACCAACAACACAGCTAGGCATTTATATTACTCCAACTCTCAACTGTCACCAAGAAAAAGAAAAGGAAATGCAGCAATTATTACATTACATTTCTTTTAACAAGCAAAATATAGCTTCCCCACATATATTATTAGTCCATATTCCAATGCATATTTGAAAGAATGATTAACAATTATGATACCAGTTCTCGTCGTCCCTATAACTAGTAAGAAACTAATTTTTTGAAAAGACTAATCTAAACTAAGGTTGCAAACACTAAAAGTTCTAAACAAATGCAGTGTCTGCAATTAAGCGTGTCCATAAACTTGATCTTTAAAAGTCCTAAACCATTTCTTTGGCAAGATAAATCAAGGCCAAGAAATTGTTCAACTAGACTAATCAAATGCTACAACACTGTAAGGAAATTCAATTGAGTAACAAATAACATTCATCTGAATGATAATGCTTAAACTGAAATATAAATCATGACAAGAGCAGTGATTACCCTGATCAGGCGGTACTTAGGCTCATACTTCTTCGCGTTCTCAACTGAGTCATAAATAAGCCCAAACCCAGTGGATTTCCCTCCTCCAAAATGAGTACGGAACTTGAATACAAAAATTGAATTCGGGTCTTTTACTTCATACATCCTGGCCAATTTCTCCTTCAGCTCAGCCTACATTCCAATTCATATAATAAAACAGTTTAAAAGAGTACCAAAAAAAAATCACATTTAAACTTTAAATATAAAAATAACTCATTAAGATACCTTTGAAACATTAGGTCTTCCAGGATGCAGAACATCTATGACCTGTGACAAAACCAAAAAAACGCCACAACTTTTCAGTTTTCACCAAAAAACCATTTATTCAAAACTCTTTCTTTTCAAGTTCTTCCTACATTTTCTCAGTTACCAAACACAGAACCAATCAGTCTAAGGAAAAAAAAAAAGGAAAGCTAAGCTTTTCATAAGGAAATTAAAAGAAAAATAAACCCACGAATTGTTTCCTTGCGAGGAGCCTGTTGGTCATGAACTTCCTCGTTCTTATGGTAACAGCCTTGTCCGCCATTTCTCTGCACGCACAACCAAAAATTAACAAAAAAAAACAAAAAGTACACGTATTTATATCGTATAAAATGCGTAATATAAAGGTTGATTAAAGGGACGATAGGGCTCACTTTGGTTGGGGTTCTTTGAAGTTGTTCTTTTCCTTCTGGCTTGAGGCCTGATGGGGGGTTTTAGCGTAAGGCGCCGGCGGGGAAGCTGAAGTGAAGAAGAATGTTACCTAGGGTTTTCTGTAAATGAAGGGGAAGTATTTTCGGTTTTGTTTGGTTGCTTGGAAAATTGCGTTCTCGGTTGGACCGGGATTGTTCAACTGCCATGTAATGAATTTTTCATAAACTGATTTACTCTTATTTATTTTAGGCTTAATATTCAAATATATCATACATCTTTTATAAAAAATGGTTTTAGTCCCAACATTTTATTGCATCCAAATTAGTTTATATATTTTTTATTATTATGTAAATAAATTCAAAAACTTTTAAAATTAATATAATTAAATAAAATTTCGTTAAATTAGACTATATTTGAGAGCTAACATAATGACATGCAAAATGATATCTTTAATATGGCATTCTGCAAAAAAAATAAAAAATAAAAGTTACACTTAATACCAGAAATTGCAATACAAAAGAAATAAAAGAAATAAACAAGAGAAAAAGCAACTAATATTTTTCACCATTCACATCTATTTGTATATCATATAATAGAAAGAAATAAATAAATATATAAATAGGAAAACAACAGGCAATATTTTTGACCATTTACATCTATTCATGTATCATACAACAAAAATAAAAAGAAAAAATAAAAAGGAAAAAAAAGCAAATATCACCGTCCAAATCTATAAATAAAATAGATAAAAATCTAAAATAAAAAAAATTCATATCACTAACATGTAACCCCATTTAACAAAATACCCTAAATTGAAAGTAAGTCTAAAAGTAAGTCATATATAACATCATTCAATTAACCAGCATTAAGCCATTAATTTGCAATTACATTTGTCAAAAGGTAATTAGTAGTTTAAATTGTCAGATAACAAATTAAACAAAAAAAAAAACAAAATTCATGGCATTAACTAATATTGAACTTAAACATTCATGTTCACTTCTTTTCGTTTATCATAACGATTTTGGAGACTTTTAGATGAATTTCAAAATAACAAGAGTCGCTACCAATGTTTTTTTGGTTAGGAGCGGTTGGCTATTTATTAAAACTTATTTTTTTAATAAAAATTTAAAATTTATTAAAAAGATGATTTTAAAGTCTGCGAATCAATTTAGTTTTAGAAGTTGGTTACGTGTGAGAAATGATTAACATTCTACCATACCTATTTAAAATGGTACTAATTAATTATATGTTATTTTTTTAATTATGACAAAAATGATTTTAAATTTGTGTATTTATCAATAATTTCTTTGATTTCGTTTATTTTATTGCTTTCATTTTTTTTATATTTTATATTTATATTTTTTTATTTAGAAAAATAAATTAAAACCTTATTATTGAAAGAACTTTAAAAATGTCCTAGTACATTAGTAATATTGAAAGAATTTTTCTCATTTAAAAATTTTTAAGTATCACTACTCAAAATATCTCATAATCTCATCCTTGAAGGCTTATGTTTATTTTCCAAAAAAAGGGATATACATGCAATACAAACGACAAAATATTGATGCATATATATTTTAGTTTTCCTTAAAAAGATTTTTTTTTTTTTTACCTTTTACACATTTTCTATATAAGAAAAAAGAAAATTTTATTATTATTATCTTTTTTTTTTTTTACCTTGTACACATTTTCTATATAAGAAAAAAGAAAATTTTATTATTATTAAAAATTTTTTGTGAATACTCCATTAGACTGTAGTATTTAAAAAAAATTTTTCTCATTTAAATAATTTTTAAGTATCACTACTTGAAATACTTAGAATCTCATTCCTAGATAAAAATTTATTTTCCCTTATTTTTATTATTTTTATTAATAAATTTTTTTAGTTTTTTTATTTATAAAGAAAGAAAAAATTTTTATTGTATAAAAAATTTTTATAAATACTCTAATATGTTGATAATATTTTAAAAAAATCTTTTCACCTAAAGATTTCTTAAGCACACTATTCGAAATACTTTAGATCTCATCATCGGATAAAAATTTCATTTCTTACATTTTTTATTTTTATTATTTATTATTTTTTAAAAAAATAGTAAAATTTAAAAATTATCAAAAATTTAAATTTTGGTTTCATTTTAAAAATATATTTATTTTAGAACATAAAAAATAAACTAAAAATAGTAATAATAAAAATCAAAATCAAAATAAAAAATGAAAAAAAATTTGAACCAGGTTGGTCAATGGCCTGATCAACGATCTCACCAATTCACACGCAATCTAGGCGATTTGGAGTGGTTCATGAGCGATTTAGATGGTTTTATCCAATTTAGTTTAGTTCTTTAGCGGTTTGGTTAAGTTAATAAGCATTTCAATTAGATTGATTTGGAGCTAAGGCGAGAATGGACAAACGGGTCAAGTGTGCGGACCTCAAGTCCTGGTTGAGTCGATGTAAAGATCTTCTTGGGACAAAATGGCACTGTTTCATCTTTTTTTATTTCAATATAAACCAAACTTTTTTTTAAACCATTTCCACCATCTCTTTTTTTTTAAAAAAAATTTCCAAGCCCTTGCTAGAAAGTCAACAGACTTCAGCCTTCGTTCTTACCGAGCTGTCGTCAATTGCTAACCGTTGTGCCGATCATAGGAAAACATCCAAAAACCATAAAAAATTGCCCTCAATCTCCTCTACCCCTTTTCAACCTTTTTTTTGCCTAAAATTACCTTAAAATTATTAAATCAGCCCTCACAACTTTTGATCAAAAAACTTTTTTTTTTTGCTTTGTTGCTTGATCTTGACATTGTGTTTCCTCGTTCCAGAGAATGCGTGTGTGTGTGTGTTTTTATATATATATATATATTTGTAGTTAGTGTTTTTGGTTTTCCACATAAGTTAAAAGAGTTTTTTTTTTTTTTTTGGTTTTTTCTAGGTTTCGACAAAGGTTTTTTTTGTGCTTTTGTTCATTTCTTTTTTTTTTGTTTTTGTTTTTGGCAGAGCTTTCCTCTCTATTTCGTTCTTTTGTTGTTCTTCGAGGGATGCTCTATTTATACAGTCAAAATAGACCTAAATCATAATCTTAGATTTTTTAAAATTTAGATGAAAATTTCAAGCCCAAAGTTAGGCAGTTGTCACGTGACGGAGTGGCTGTTGGTGACTGGTTGAAATTTTAGACTTGGATGGCCTATTGACAAGTGGTGCATATGGTGTATTTAATACACGAAAATTTTTGGTCAAAAAACTAGAGAAGGAAAATGAACCATAAAGAAAGAAAGAAATAATAAAATAATAAAAATAAAAAATAAAATAAAAATAATAGAGTAAAATAAAATTTCATTTGCATTAAATTTTAATTGAGCCTGATGGATCAGAACAAAATTGAAAATCAATTTGAATTTATTTTCAAATAACAAGCTTTTCCTAGACAAAATGGGTGTCTACATTATTGTTAGCATATGGTCCCTTAATTGTGTTGCCCTTATCAATCAGAGTTTCATTTAATGTCCCAAGCAACATAAAAAAGATAGAGTAAAAATAGTAAGAGATTAGTTCATTTTTAAAAACACAAGTATATACCAATTTGAAAGTTTAATAAGCTAACATTTATGATTAATTTTTGAGTATCTATGTCAGTATATAAAACAATCCTAAATAGGTGTGGTGGCCTATTTTGTTGCTCTTTTTTCCTTTTGTCTCTTGCATGTAATGCTTGTTGTTGAGTAACACTTTCTTATTTAATCTACATTAAGACTTTTGTGTTTATGTACATATTTATAGATCACATCAAAACAATTAAATACATAAGCCTTATTTATCCTAGTGATACTTTATACAATTTTATTTCACATTTAATATCAAGAAAAATATTTTTGAATAAGTAAAAGGTTATTTAATAAAAGTTGGATACATTTAATTTCAAGGCAGAAGCTAGGTTATGAAAGTAACATTGAAGCAAAATAGTAAGGAATAAAATAGCATATTAAAAAGTTGACAAGGTGCGAGGCTATATAAGAATTAGACTAGAAAAATCATCTAGTAGTCATATAAGAGGCATAAACCACAAAAATAAGTTAAAAACATGCCTAGAAAGACATGAAATGTTCAAACCACATATAGAATTTAGGCGTCCTAGTTTCTAGTACAAAATAAGAAAACTTTATGTTATCTAGCAAATAAAAAATAAATCTAATCCAACAAAATAAAAGATAAATCTAATCACAACATTATTCTTACAGTCACATGAAGTACCATTTGGACACTTTAACTTTTTTTGGACTAGTCATAGAGCTAACATAAATATAAATATAGAATTAGGAAATATTCAAAGCAAGACAATTGTAGTAATAAGTTTTACTTTTCTTAAATTAGGATTTACTTAATTTGTTCCTAAACTAGTAGTAGCACTTTCTCTACTAGAAGGATGTTGTCCTCTTTCTTTTTTCTTTTACTAATTTAATTGGTTTTAAACCCCTACCTTTCCCCATTTTTTTGCCTTTTCCTCTTGCTGAATCACTTGACTATTTTGAAACCTAGGAACAAGTAATAAGAAACAAGTCATAGCAATAGTTAGAGAAAAATAAATCAAGTTTGCAAAAGAAAAAATAGAATGTACTAAAATAAAAATTTACAGAGCTAGATGTACCAACAAAATTACTTTTTTGAGGGTAACTAGCTTTATTGTGTCTTGGTTGTTTGCAAAGATGGCAAGTAATGATTATGCCCTTTCTACATAGTTTATATCTAGCTTTAGGTTTATCATGCTATGAAATCCTATTCCATTTTGGCCTGCTTGATGTTATTTCCATCAAAGGAGGCTATATAACTTCTCACTTTTTGGCCAATCATTTTCATCATTGTTAGGCTATAAAGTGTGCTTATAAATTAATAAAATCTTTCCTTTAAATAGTATTCATAAATATACTTATCAGGCAAACTGCTATCATAAAAAATTACACAAATAGCATGACAACAAGGGATACAATTAGATCATATGATTTGCAAGCACATGTTCTTTTAGCAAGCTTGACTCTGAATTGCACCTTATCACATTTAACTTCATATTCATCTTTGCCAATGAAAACAACACACTACTAAGTTACTTATTCCAAATTCTTAATCAATTTTACCATGATCAATAGACCACGATTCCCTACCTATTTTGCCACAAACTTCATTTTCTTACTTATCTTTGTCTTCATAGTTACTTTAATATCCTTAAGCATAGTGATAATAGGCTTATGTATAGCTTTGACCAAGTGCCATTAAATGTTTTATATAAGTTGTTGTAGTACATATCACACTTAACATCTATTTTAAAAAAAGTTTTACACCAATATTTTGGGGATATTTTAACAAGTCTTCTTTTACTGATCCAATGTTATCTTTTTTATGCAATGACTCTAACATATATTTAAATTGTCTTTTTATTAAAGCATTTGCACATATAAAGAAATGTTTCTTCATTATTTTGCCTCAATGGCTCTTATTTCAATTTGTATGTATATGTTGAGCACACCTCCTATGCTCAACATTAAATAACAATTCTTTTATAACATTTATAAGTAGTTATAAAACAACAAAAATAATAGAATTATTGGAAAGCAATTGTAGTTAATATACTTCAAATATAAATCCAATTAAGTAAATAAGGTGCAAAATCATACTTTTTGTTTATTACTAATGATAGTTCAAGGTACACTATTGGTTTTATTAAGATAAGTTTTTAAAAGATCCAAAAATCATCTTTATGAATCTTAATTTTTTATCTCTACCACTTAGGATCATGGTAAAAAAAAACTAGTCTTTTTTGGCAATGATTCATCTTTCTCACCATTATTTTTTTTATTCATAAATAGAATGCTCAAAAAATTTAAGATACTCCATTGCAGATCCATTTATGTTATTATCAATTTTAGCATTGGAAGGTGGAACTAGCTTTTTTTGCTTTTTCTTTATTCTTTTTCTTTTTCTCAATACTAAATCTTACCTCAATTGTTTGGTTTGGTGAACTAGGCCTTGTCGTATTATCATTTTTTGTTCTCTTTTTATTCTCCTTACTACACCATTGATTGACAACCTCTTTTGCTTTTCTGACCTTCTTATCATCATCTGATAAACATGTTATATCATATAACAAGTCATTATCAACTAACTTATCATCCTCATGACTATTACCTTCACTACCATTATTTTCAACATTAGTATTATCATCCCATTTTTTTCAACACTTAAATTTTCACCAATCCTATTGTTGGGTTCATTAACCCTTACCTCTACTAATTTTGGTTTTACGCCTAGTTAATAATAGTGTTTTATCCATCAAAATAGGGTTATCCACCCCATGATCTATATAAATTTCACAATCACTCCACTGTATACATATAGTAATCAAATCAATTATAAAAGTATTATCCTTTAACAACTTTAATCAATTGCAGAAATATCCTTTAACAACTTTAATCCATTATTCATATTCTCATTAAGAACCTTAAAAATCTTACCAATGTTCGCCTAATTTCTATCTTCATCAATTTAACTAAGTAACGATAACAGATTTTATCAGGATCATATTCAACATCATCGACCTCATAATTGATATATCTTAGATTAGCATCACATACAAAAATCTCCCATGAAAGATTTTTAGATTGACAATTCTCATATAACAAGTCATTATCAACTAACTTGTCATCCTCATGACTGTTACCTTCACTACCACTATTTTCAACATTAGTATTATCATCCCATCTTTTCCAACACCTAAACTTTCACCAATCCCATTGTTGGGTTCATTAACCCCTACCTCTACTAATTTTGGTTTTACACCTAGTTAATAATAATGTGTTATCCATCAAAATAGGGTTATTCACCCCATGATCCATATAAATTTCAAAATCACTCCATTGTATACATATAGCAATTAAATTAATTATAGAAGTATTATCCTCTAACAACTATAACCAATTGCAGAAGTATCCTTTAACAACTTTAATTTATAATTCATATTCTCATTAGGAACTTTAAAAATATTACCAATGTTCGCATAATTTTTTATCTTCATCAATTTAACTAAGTAAAGATAACAGATTTTATTAGGATCATATTCAACATCATCAATCTCATAATTAATATATCTTAGATTATGATCACATACAAAAATCTCTCATGAAAGATTCTTAAATTGACAATTCTCCATATATTGCCTAAAAAAAAAAGGCAACATAAGTTAATAAGGTAAACCAAACTAGATATGACTTAATGACATATGACTTAACAATGCATGTGGACCATTCAACAACATTTAAACATAACAATGTATTAACACAACACTAAAGCAATAACACATGGGACTAGGTTGCAACATATGGTACTAAACAATAACAAATGGCTTAAAAATCTTAAAAACACAAACATATGAGATCATTCAACCACAAATGGTAGATTTGATGTAGCACATTAAAAATTTTTTCAATATAAAATTAGACATAAATTTTCACAACATAAAACCTAAATCAACAAAAATATAATATCTATACAAAAGCATTTGACTTAAGCATTTATATCAGCAAACTCTTTACTTTTCGAGTAGCCTTTAAAAAATCCTTCCAACAATAGCGTAAATTTTGAACAAATTTTAAACCCAGAATAGCACTTTCTTCATAAAACCTTAAATTGCAACGCTCATTTTTTTTCAAACTACAATTCAGTTGAAATTCATACTTTAGAAAACCTAAAATCAATTAAAATCCTTTTGTAAAATACAATATTTTCTTGTATTATGTCAAGATTTCTCTCGCTTCACTCTTCAACAATTCTTTTTTAAACATGTTCATTAGAAAAATTTATCATATTTTCATTATGAATTTTTGTAATAGCGTTCATAATTTTCTCTCTTTTAATCTCATCTTTAATTCTACCTATAATGAACAGTAAATTTGTAAGTTTTGAAAAAATATTATTGATTATCTTATTGTAATATGAAAAAAAAAAGTATCCACAAACAGAGAATTCAACTCTTTATTAGTAAAAGGTGGTCATATTTGCTATCATATCTCCTTTCATCTAACGATATGTTTTATATAGCTTTCATTATGGCTCTTTTTAATGTTTTAAAGGGCTAATTAGTTTAGGACTATTTTCAACATATGTTGATATTATTTTATGAATGCTTGAGATAAATCTCTCCAAGTGCGAATCTGGCTTCTTTCTAACTTATAATAACAATTAATTGCTGCTTTAATCATTATTTCCTAAAAGGCATGAATAAATAATTTTTTGTTATGGGCATACCTAAGCATTTTATAACAGTATTGAGCCAAATATGTCTTAGGGTATTTAGTTCCATTATACTTCTCAAATATTGAAACTTTGAACTTAGGTGAAATGATCACATTTGGAACCAAACGAATCCCTTTACATCATAAGATTTATTCCAACTTTCAACAATTTGAATTTTTTTTTTAAGAAACTATACTATTTTTGTGCACTAAATGACATATCTTTTTTAATGGATTCTCTCATAAGTGTCTTAAACTATGAATGTTGAAAGAAGTTACCTTTCAAGATTGATTACTTTCTTGAGCAAAAGGTTCTTTCACAATATTTTTCATCTGCCATATACTTTTTATCTCCTGCAACATCTTATTTTGCTCTCATATCATTGCATCCATCCATGCTACATGTCCCCCAACTATTTTATCCTTTTGATGTCTTCCTAATCCTTAAAAAAAATTGCTAAAATTAATCCTAAAGAAACTTTTCTTCACTCTATAACACGTATGAATTGAATTTTATGAATGAATAATGGGTGAATAAATGAACGAATGATAAGGCTCTTTGACGAAATATGCAAAAAATGAAACAGAAATAAGAGTTAGATAAATTTAAAACCATAATTCATGCATCCAAATTGAAAAAGATAATACCATATCTAGTAATCATTTAAAAGTGAGTCTACAAAATAAAAGATCATCTTTATTAAATATTTACAAAATTGAAAAAATTTAAGATCGTCATTGAAAGACATGTCATTTTTTTTAGCAACCTACAGTTTGAACAACTTTTAAGAAAAGTATCCTATTAACCATTATACAAAACCTTTCTTATCATTCTTAGATTCCTAACCCATCGTTATCCTCAGATTGAACCATTTGGTATGTTTAGTGATTGTAGCTTGTATTCGAAGGCCACACAAACATCAATAGAATTTTTAATAATTCTATCGGTATTCATATCTTACATTTAGATAATAATATTTCAGGTATGAAGGTTTTAAGGGTTTTAAAAGTATAAGATAAACAAAGTGTTTTTAGACCAATTAAGAAAAATTTTTTTTATATGGGATGGGAATATGATCCAATTCTGAATGTCTCTTATTTTTGACAATAGACTGGCTAAGAGTCTAAGTATTTGATAGTGGTGTTAAGGTTTGGGCTTGGGACCTTGGTTGGAGAATAATAGGCTGAGGATATACATTTAGAAGAGAAATCCTTAAAGGTTGCACAAAGTTTGAGGGCTTGGTCCTATGCAACTAAAAAGGAGGTTGAAACCAGACATTATGAGGATTTATGTGTAGGTTTGGATTAGAATAGTTTGTGAGGGTTGAATAAGGCTTGGTGACTCTAACTTAGGCTTCAAACTTTGGACTAACTTCATTTATACAATTAACTCATCTATTCTTTTCTTGAGGTTACCTAAACTCTGATCTTTACTTAAGCCACCACATGTATTAGTATCTTTTCGAGGAGTGTTGGACTTAGCAAAGATCGGTTGATCTTTACTCCTGAATTCTTTAGATCTAATTGAGTTGGAAGTGATGAAAATCCTTAAGAAAAAATGAACTTGATTTCAATATGACCTTTAACCATTTCTACCAATTAAGTGAGTTGTTGTTTCATTTCTTGAAGCTTGTGCCAAAATTCATCTTGATTCAATTCTAATGTACTAATCCATACTTTCAATTGATTCCCCATTTTCACTTTTCTAATACTTACTAAGATAAATATTTTATTTGAAGGATTTAAACAAAATGTCCATGTTATTACTTTTATTAAATGCATGACACCAAACAATACCTAATTTGCATGACACAAAAACATGTTTAATGATGCATGAATGTGATAATGCCTAAAGTGATGCAAATATGCTTATGAAATGGAATTTTTTATGTGACAAATTGGTTGGATCATGGGAAGCATTGCCCTATAATTTATGTTTCAAACATTGTTTTTGTTTTTGAGGTTATTGTTTGTAATATGTTGAAGTAGGTAATAAGAAAGGTGTTAAGCAAAATTGTAAGTTTTAAATTCTAGAGATAAGTTTATTTTCCCTTGTATTTTTCAACTAGTTCTTTTCATGTTGGACAAGTCTTTTGAAAATCGTCTAAAAAGCAAAACCTATTGCTAATAACCATTATTTTCTAGAATATTGTGTTCACTCTTTGATTTTTTAAGCAACAAAGAAACATAAAAATTATGTTTGTGTAAAATCACTATAAAAAATTGATTTTAGCAATGAAAAATTATCAATGAAAATTTTTTATCCATAAAAATCATTAATACTAATAGATTTTAATGAAATTTCACAAATTAGAATTCTAATTTAAGTGATGAAATTCCATTAGAAAGACCTAAAGTTATAGACAAAAATTTATTCCGTCACTAATTTTGTCGTCAAATACCTTAAGTCAAAAAATTATGCTAATATTAGCGACGAAATTATGTTGTTAAATATACTTTATTTTATCAAAAATTAGCGATGAAATTTTTCTTGAGGGACATAGGCAACTTCATGCGAAAATATCCATGGTTTCGTGAATAATATTTTCTTTGGCATAAATGAAGCCTTTTATGTTATAAATAGAATGACAAATGAGGATTTGAAGATCAATTAGAGTTAAATATTTTTAAAATTTAAAAGGAAAATTATACCTAGAGTTTGAATTTTGTTGTAGGGTTTAACTTTTCTTAGTACTTGGAGGATTTAATTGATAAATAGTAGCATAAGGTTATACAGGTGTATGGCCTTTGGCCTCTTTATGCTATACCAAAAAAGGAAGTATGAAACTTTAGGTTATTGAGTTATATGGATAGCTATGAACAATAATCCAATTTGTCATTGCCTTGCTCTCATGTGTGATTACAATATTAGAAACCTTTTCGTCTAAAACCTTTAGCAAAAAGCTTATATAGTCTAGGCCTTTGGAGTTTGGCATCTACTTTGCATATAATTCTTGTCATTTCTTTTCAATTTGAGTATGTATGTTTTGTTATTGGTAATTATTTTCAAAAAAGAGTTTGTAACCAAATCGCTTTAAAATTTACCAATATACACAAGATAATATTTAATTCAATAAGGATTTGTGTTGCCTTTGACTGATCATAGTTCCACAAAGATTGTTGGTAGAACAATGCAAGCTTCCAAACTTGACTATCACCCATTCTTGGATCATATATAAAGGCTTAATAGTTTCAAATGAGTATAATTAATTCATGATCTTTTAAGCTCAACATGAATTTGGTATTATTTGAGGGTTTAGGGATAGTTGACTAAATGCATAAAGGGTATGGAGAGTGATTTGAGGTTTAAGGCTATAGGGGTTTCATATTGAAAAGGCTAATCTATTAAACTAAATTTGATTCTTAAAGAAACAAATATACCAAAAGAGAGCAACCAAAAACGTCAATGAGCATAAATTATCATATCTACATTTCATAAGATACATGCAAGCTACTTTTGGCATGGTTTTAAGTTTGGAAAGCAAAATATTAAAACCATAGTTAAAAACTAATTAGAGCAAGAAAAGACTCAATTATCTAGTTTTACTTAAGTTACAATTTTTCTATTCTACAATGGAAAGCAAGCAAATGTAGAGTATACCATTCCTAATAATTAAAAAAATTAAGAAATCTTAATAATGATTCTAGCCTATCCTGAGTGCAACAATAAATGTTAACTACATTTTTTGGTCAAATTTCTTATAGCCATTATTTCTTTTTATAGCTTTCTAAACAACTTTCCTCTTTTCGGATTCATGGACTTAACACAAAGGATAACTTGAAATATGTTTGCACGTGACTTTAGCAAGTTACTTGATTATGTTGTTTAGAGCTTTTGGTTTATCTTATTAGTCTTATTATTGTTACTTATTACTAGTTTTTCAAGTTTTGTTTCTTCTTAATAAAATATTTGATACTCTCACTAACTTATGGAATTTTCTTTATATATTTTAAGAAATATGGAATTCATTGGCATTAGATGTACTTTAACAAGCCTTTGCTATTTATCCCAACTTTTCAATTTCTCTAAATAACTCCATAATGGAAGCGTTTGAAATTGATTATTATCCTTAATGCAGATTTTAGAGTTTCTTTTGTATTTGATGGCAATTTACTAGTTTGAATGTGTTTTCTTGTTAACTTTTTATTGCTTGTGGTATTTATGAGCTAGGTTTAGTAACTTTTTGTTCTCTAAGTAAAACTTGATATGGGTTTTTACCACATTAAACTTTCTTAAAGGTTAAACACTTTTGAGAGTAACATAATTAAGTTTGATTGTCTTTTTCTATTATGGATTTAAGACTCTTACTGTATATGAATTTAGGCTTAAGCTCCAAGTGCTGCAGGGAGTTTTTCCTAGCAGTCTAAGTAGTGTTTAGTTGTGCACAAGGCAATGTCTGACTATTGTTTGTTAAAATGCCTCAATGAGTTTTCAACATATGTTAATTATAAAACTTGTTATGTTTTAGGTTTTTTGATGCAAGAATTTTCCATGTTCAAGCTGGAGCAACTATAGTTAAAAATTAAAAATGGGGTCTTCATGTAAGAGGAATATGTTATTTATGGCAAACAAGTTATAGTCTCAACCTTTTTTGTATTTAAAAATTTTGTTGTTGGTTATAATTTGAAAAAATTTTAACTTTAAAAGTTTTAAAGTCTGTAAATTTCAAAACTTGTTATCATGTTTTAAACAACAAAAAGAAAGTAAAAAGTATTGCGTGATTAATTGGATGAGAGATAATATTAGCTCAACTGAATTTTTAAAAGAGCAACCAAGTTGGTAAATTTAGGCTTTTACATTCTAAATTAGTACAAATGAGTCTAGGGATTGAAAAAAAATGCAGTATTTTTAAGATGTTGGCGATTAATCAATTCCGTCTTAACTTAATAACATATTTAAATAGATATTAATTGTAAATTTATATGAACAAGTTGTTTATTACCTTGATAGATTATCATTTCTACGTCCATTCATAAGATGTTTTCTTGCCCTTCATGGTTAGGAGTTGCTTGGGCTTCATATATGTTTTGTAGTATGTTTCAATTTATTGTACCTTTATGGGCAGACTTTGGCAACTATCTAGGAGGAGCTCCCCATAATTGTGTTCTCTTGATATATTTCAGCTTCAAGTGATCAGTTATGGCTAATGCTTACCATGTTTCTCTCTATTCATTATCAGAATTGTAGTTGCACAATTATGCCACTCATAATAAAATGTTTATGAACAATTGGACTTGCCTTGTCTTCATCAAGTTTTGGAACTTGTATTAACACATCATAAAATATTATAAGGGACTTTTAGTCTCATACAATTCACTTAGATCGTTATATTTGCTGTAGTGGTAATAGGTGCTAATTCAAGAAAATTTTAGGCATTGGTTTTTATAATCCATGATACATTATGTGAAAATGTGATTTATCAATGAAGAAGTTTGTAAAAGATTGCTTCATTTTTTATCAATGTAATTAATTTTTATCATATTTTAAAAGTAAATATTTTCATACAAAATGTCTTTTTTTCTGAAAAACTAAAAAAATTACCAACCAAAAGGGATGGAATTTTATGTCAATGTTTAGTGACGGAATCTTATTGTATAAAAGCAACAATTAATACTTTTAGTGACTAAATGTTTCGTCGCTCAAAGTGTTACCAATAGAATTTAATAATTAAAACATTTTCCAATGAAATTATTGGTCGCAAAATGCATTAGATATAGAGTTAAATTGTTAATTTTTTAAATAAACATCATAAAAGCCATATTATCAGTAGAATTTTTCGTTGGTAGTTCTAATTAGTGACAAGATTTATTTTTTAGTTTTTTAAAAAATAAAACAGGAATTACCTATGAAACTTTTGTTGCTAATCCTCAATAGCGACGAAATTATATATTTATTTCCTAGCTTATATTTTATGGGCCATTAGACTTAGAACGGAAAATAGATTATTAGCGATGAAAGTTCTGTCGCCATACCTTTATTATTAGTGATGTAATATAAAATCGACAAAAAAATATTTTCGACTCCAACCTTTTGATGATGAAAATTTTGTCGCTAAAACTATTTTCAGTTGAAAAAGTTAATTAGCATCAGAAAATTCTGTAGCTACTGCCTTTTTTTAGTGGATATTTCAAGAACACGTTCATTGTGTTCATTTAGATAGCTGAAAGTTATTAAATTCTTTTTAAAAGCTGGTTTTCAACTTTCAATGCATAGAACATATAGATCTTGTACAAATAAAATCATATAGATCTTCAGAATACACTTTTAAACTGGTTTTGCCCAAATTTCATTTTTCTTTTTCACTATTTTTTCATTTTGGTTTTTTAATTTGAATTTGTCAATTTTTTTTTATTTTTAAATTGTCAAAAAATCCACATAATCTTTTTTGAATTTTAAAATTATTTTAAATTATCATATTGTAAAAATCAATATCACATCAACTTGATCAACGATGATATCATCACACTTAAAGAAAAAATTATAACCCCATTAAAGATTGAATTATATTTTGAAAGTTATAAAAGTTGAAGAACTCATTTTGATCAAATGAATAGAGAGGGATAAATCTGCTATTTTATTCAAGTACGGGATTGATCATATAATTTGACCATTTAACTTCATTTCACAAATAATCCGTGACATGTATAGTGGTTGCACTAAAATTTTGATCATGTTTCAAAGCTCCACAAGAGCAATAAACAAGCTCACCCATGTACACGGAGGCTTCTTCACATTCTTGGTATCCTCTTCTGTAGTTAGGTCCCCTAAATCTTCTCGACCTGGGTCTATTTGGTTCAGCCGGAGCTTTTATAAAATTTGTTGTTCGAATATAGCTCCTCTTAAAGAGCTATAAAAAGAAAAAGAAGCTAAAGTAGGCTTTGACAAATTTAATATAAAATATTGTAAAAACGTAAAAAAAAATTATTTGATAATATTTTAGTATATTTTAATAAAAAATAAAATATTCAATTTTATTAAATTAAATTATAATTTTTTAGGTGAAAAATAATAATATATTTTTGTTAATTAAATTTATGATGTTTTTATATTTGATGTTACATTTTGTATTCAAATTAAAATATGTGAATAAAAATTTGATTTTATTTAGAATAATATTAAATATAATAAAAATAAGGACAAAATGTAAAATGAATCATTTTTAGAATTTCACATTTATGGTTATCAACTAATATATTTATATTTAACACTTAATTTTCAGTAAAATATTAAATAATTTTTATAATTAAAAATTCAGTATCCAATCTTTTGACACTTAGTTTTTCGGTTTATAAAATAGACGATGGATTGATTTGCTGTCACCATCACTGATGATCTCATCAACCATTATTAAAAGTTTCAAAAAAGGCTTACGCTGTGATGTAACTTTCGAAGAAAGTGCAGAGAAGCAACCTGCAAGGGCATGCCCACTCGAAAAACTCCGAGGGTATTATCTCTATAAGAAGGAAAATAATTAGCCATTTGCATCACGTTCTTTGAAGTCTTGTCTCAAGTAGCAGAGTCTCCCACCCCTTTCAATGGCTTTAATCAATATCGTTCTAGCTTCGAGGCGTCGTCGTCGAAGGGGTAATGGATCTTCCTTCTCAGTTGCCAGGCCGATAAGGTCATCGCCCATCACCATCATCATCATCGTCACAACACTCAATTTTTTCCGATGAATGGCCCGCTGATTGTCAAATAATAATCATGGTAGCAGTTGCTGCATATTCTTACTTGCTATACCTTTCAATCTTTGGGTAAATCTTGTTCAAGCGAAACTAAGGTAAAAGCTGAAAATCTCCAAATTCTGTAAGGATTTTCCCCTTTCTTTTGGGCTTGAAATAGGATCATTAATGTTCATTGGCTACTATGTAACAAGCAGCTGCCTTTGTATAGTTTTTATTTTTTAACTTTGTTTAATTTTTTTTCTTCCTTTAAATTAGTTTCCTTTATAGCTATATACCTAATACTACTATTCTTTAATAAAGAAAATCACGAAACCTAGCCACTAATATCAAAAGTTAAAGTCATTTTGCTTGAAGTTTCAAGGAAACTCATGCTTACTGGATTTTGTTTTTTTGATTTGGGAGAATAAAATTCAGATTCAATTTTTTTAGTCAGTAATTAATATATGCGATACCCTTAACTAAATCTTGGGAGTGGCTACTGTCTCATGATTATAAGAAGCATTAATTACCTCAATTTTGAACTCCTTGGCTTGCTAAACTGTCACATATTTTTCTTCCCAGCAATTGGAAATATGAAAGTAAGATGCTTAATTTCGTGAGGGTAAGGAATTCAGGATAGGTTCATTGCTTTCAATCTCAGGGGATGCCTATGATACAGTTGCTAAACACTTTTCTAACAGATTCTCTAACCACAGGATTCTTTTACCTTATAAAGCTTCTGTAATTGCATAATGTTTACTGCCTAAGAGTACCATCAATTTTTCTGTGACAAAATTGATGTTCCTGTTAGCAGCATCAACCCAAGAAGTGTAGAACTTCATGATCAGGTTTTGAGGAGGTGAATTTCACGGTATAACCTCTCAAGATCCGGACAAAACTTACATTAAATTTTTTATGTAAAGTTTGTGGAGTTTTTTTTTTTAATTATTTAATAAAATCTTTAAGAAAAATTTGTAAATCGATAAATCGATAGAATTTATTGTAAAAATCAATAATATTTAAAAAAAATATTAAAAATATTATTTATAATTCAAATTTAATCGATATTTATTTAATAATAAAATTTTTATCAATATTTTTACTAAAAATATTTATCTAAAAATATATATCAAAATTTATTAAAAATTTTTAAAATTTTACACACTTGATCTATGCAAAGAGATTTTTTAATTTATCAATTTTGAATTTCAATTTTAATTTTTATATAATCATTTTTAATAAAAAAACCTTCTAAATTTCACTTAAAAAACTTCATCTAAGTATTTTCCCTCAAGATCCTCGTAACTTTGCAGGAAATCATGAAGCTTCACCTTATTCCATGACACCTCAATTCCTTCATACTTATATCAAAATCATTGTAACTAAAAAATGAAGCAAACTAATACACACACCGTCCATTTAACCAAAAACTTTGTCATATCAAATTATTATCTTAGAACTTCCAAGAAAAAGAAACAAGAAAGAATTCATATAGACACATCTTTTTGGTCAATTTCAAGAATTAGTTAATAAACTCAAGTTGACATATAACATACCACCTTGAGTTTGAGAGGTGCTTGTTAGAAATATTTTTAAAATAGTGAAAGATAAATTGATTAAGTATAATAACTTAATAAAAATTAAAGAAACAAAGTGTTTAAAGCTAAACTTAAGTTTTGACAAGGTTTTAAACCAAGTTAAAATTGTTTAAGAAAATGAAAAAAATAGAAGAAAAAGGTTTCCTATGGGGCAATTGATTGCCATAATAGGGCAGTTGGCTGCCATTGTTTTCGGGATTAAAAAAAAACTCTTTGTTATAAATTCATCCTTGGGAAGTCAAAATGAAAGTTTTTTGTTTTTAAAATATACTATTAAGATAGTCGGATGCTCGTATAAGTAAATCGATTGCCCTAGTTTTGAAAGTTATATTTTTTGGAAATGTGAAAAATGATTTCTTTTGGAATGAAAGTATTATTATTCAATTGAACTAATATAACTTTAATGATTCATAAAGATATCTCTTTTATTAAAGGAAGTGATCTTTGATTGAAACAACACAATTAAAGGCTCACAATCTTAGGATTTAATCTCTTTAAATAGAGATTGTGAGTGTTCATTTAAGGAAGTTCAAGAATTGATCATTTAGAAACTATTTTTCTCCCATTTATTTCACAAATAAAGTAAAGTTTATTTGACATTTTTGTAGAAATTAATGTTAAAAGGTTGATGTTTTCGTTTCCATCAAAGGTTGTTTAATGGTTGATATGACAAGTGCAAGGTGAAATCAAACAAGACTTCATTGTATCTAGGAAGTATTTCAATTGTATCCTTTTTACATATCATAATTGATAGGGATGAAATAAGACTTAAGGAAAATGGAATTTGCAGCACTCCTTGAAGTCATTTTCTTGTTTTTTAAAGGGTTTATCTTAAGATCAACCAAAGCTTGAAGAGAAGATTACAACCAAAGCTACAAGTAGAAGATCATTATCAAATTTTGCAAAGTTTGTAATGCAGATGCAAGCTTTGGATTTTGAATTTTCTAGCAATCTTAAAGCTTATTTTCAACAACAAGACCTAAGATGGAAAGATTCAAAGCCATATGAAAATGGCAATAGTTGTCCAAAAATTGGAACAAGATTAATGAAGCAATTTGTGAAGAGAGGAAATGATTCACATATAAAGGTATGCCAATGAAGAGGAAAAGAAAGGTTCTTACCAGACAAATGTTGTGATGATTTCACTAAAAATCAAATAAGTCCTATCCACATTTTAATTTTTATGCATGATTTATGAACATATTAATAGTTGCTACATTTATTTATATGATAATTAGGAAACAACTATGAAAGGTTACTTAAAATGGATTTTCTTAAATTCATTTTGTTCTCATAATTCATGTATGTCTGTTGTCATAAAGTCGAAATTTCAAGAAGGCCATTGTTATGAAAGGTAACTCTTGAAGTGATTATGTTTAATCTTCAAATAAGAAAATTAGTAACATAAGGAACAAAAGTAAAACTATTATAGTCTGTTGTTCATGAGACGAAATTAAGTTAATCTTATAAAAAAAAAGACTTTAAGTTAATACCAGAAGTTTGCATGGTTTATTGTAATAAAGTCACAAAATGACTATTACATCTTTTTAGAACAAGAATAGCGCACCAAGTAAGAAGAAGTTTTAACTTGTTACATGCTTTTGTAAATAGCAGTTAATTGTCCATATAAAGGAATTTACTGCCCATAGCTTACATAAAACATGTTGACTTTCTATTTGAAAAGAAATCGACTCCTCTATACCAGGCATTCGACTACCCTTCAAACATTGAATGATTAGCTTTTGAAATGAAGGTAGCCAACCGCTTGATCAAAAGAATCTACTGCCCTTCATGAAAAGCATTTTGAAAAGCAGAATTTCCAATATCTAAATGATATGTGAGGCATGATAAGTAATGTCTAAGAGCAACAATATATGATAGCAAGAAATTTTATAAAGCATTTATATTGTACCTAATAGAATGAAATGTTACAAACATGTAATTCATTCATATTGAAACTAAGTTAAAACAATATAAATTTTATAATTTTTAGCATGCTATAAAAGTTTGGTTTCAAGTTTATATTTTATCAAAAGCAAAATTAGCTTTATTTAAATACAAATATAATTTGAAATGGAATATGCTTTGAATATGACTCTATATGAAAAAGGATATGACTAAAAACCTTATTTGCTATGATATTTTGTCAAATAATTTAGCATGATTATTATGTGTGTGAATTTGTAAAGCATATTATAATGATTCTATAATTAAGCAAAATTAATAAATATTTTTAATAAATTACATGTTTAATAAAAAGATTTGTAAGTTTTTATTTTCTAAAAATAGTCATGTTTTAATATACATTAATTGATTCATAATAATGATTATCATAGCAATTGATATGTGCTATCATTATGCTATGGTTTTGTCAAAATATGATTTTATTGTTGGCTATGATATACATAGGTATATAGCATGTTTGAATGATTCTAACATTAAACATGTAATTCACATATTTGATTTATGACATGCTTTAATAAAGAAGCTAAGAAATTACTTTCTTAAAGGAGAATCACCAAAATGCTTGAAACAATAAAATTGGATAGTTAATTTTTGTTAATAATAGATGATTTTATAATTGTTATTATGAAAATGTATGCTATGATATATATTTGCTTTTTGGAATTGTGAGATTGACTGCACATGTTAATAGCTTAAGATTAATATAAGGAAAGTTTTATAAAACTTCTATTTTTAATAATCTTCAATGTTGCTATAATTGTTTTATGCATGATGTGCAATGAATTGAATTGTTCAATTGTATTAACTTTAATTAAAAGTAGGTAGATCCTATAATTTAGAATCTACTAAAATAACACCATTTTGGTATGGTATGATGCTTGTTAAATGATTAACCTAAAAAGATTAATGTTAAACTCTTAGTTGAAGATAGGGTCATGAGACAAGGCATTTATGACATTACATCATATGATTAAATAGAGTTCCAAATTAAAAGGAAAAAGGTTGTTCTCATGAACAAAAAGATGTAAATCAAACCTAAGATTTCTAAAGGTTTGGAAACATGAACAATTGTAAAGTTTTCAAAACCCATAACCCAAGGAAGTTAAAGAGCAATAAGTGCATTTGATTATATATACAATAAGGCATATTGATTCAATTTATTGAATTTAATGGATTCAATTAAAATCAACATTGTGATTGAATCTAGGATATCATATTGGAAGAATGTAAACATTCAAAGCAATTCCTCATGTTAAATTACTCAAAAAGAAGTTCATATGAACTTGGAAAGGATTATTTAAAATAAAAGAATATAAAGACCTTGTAAAGAATTAGAAAAAAGATTGTATGTGTAGACATCTCATTTTATCTTGAGATTTTTTTCAAAATTAAATAGGCTTTGATTATGCAATTGAGCCTTAATAAAAAAAATTAATTTTGGCCTCGAAGGTTAAAAGCCCAAAAATTTTAATTTTGATTGTAATTTTGATTTTGATTTGAAATTTGTTTTTAATGTTAATTTAATTTTAATTTTGATTTTATTTCGAGTCAAAGTCAATTGTTCAAAAAGCAAAAAGAAAAGTAAAAAAAACCCAAAAAAGAAAAAATGTGGGAAATTGATAGATTATCCTTGGAATCAAATCTCACAAATTCTCCTAGATTCGGTTTCCAAACAGAAAGGGATTCAATCCCTGTAAACAGACCAAGCACTTGGCATACAAAAGGGGGCTGGACAGCAGAATTCACAATACGGAGGCCTTGAAAAACAAAAATTTGGGGCAAAGTTTTCAAGAGAGGCAATAAGTAATTTCCCACAAACAATCAGCCACACCCAATCACTAATCCAAGTCTGCTTATATTCTGCGAAATCACATTCTCAGATAACCCAGCATATAGCCTCAAAGATCAGAAGACAGCAACAATTCAACAAGGTAAAGATCAAAGCCTTGATAAGCCACAAACAAGGAATCAATAGGTAATAATCAAGGAAGAAGCAGCAAGATCATTCAGCTAAAAATAGAGGAACCAGCAGCGAAGACACTAACAATTCCAAGCCAGAATCCAAGCTGCACCTATTCCAAAAAGTAGCCAAGCAAGAAAATCAAGATCAAGCAGAGAAACAACTAAGAAAACAATTCAGGCATCAAAGTACAATCAGCAATCGAGCCACAACTAAAAGCAAGCAAGAATCAAACAAAGGCGAACAAGAACATAAGCAACCAGAATTAGTCTTAAAGATCGACAATCACAGCAACTGAAATTCACATATGATAATTTGAGCCAGCCATCAACCTCAAGATTCACAATTAATCGACCCAGACAGGGACAAGCAATTTCTAGTAGCAAATAGCCAGAAATAAACTAGCAGCAAGAAGTAAGCAATTCAACGGGGAGGCATCAAGCAGCCCGGTTTCACAACCATCAACCAAGCAGGCAAACAGAGCAATTACTCAGAAAATCAGATCCATCTTGAAGCAAAGACAGTAATTCAAAATTAAAAATCAGATCAGTTTCAGAGAAAGTCCCAGAATAAAAAAAGAAGCAATCAGGCAAAAAATTCAACAAAAGATTGAACCCAAAAAGCAAGAAGTTGGTCTCGGCAAAGTGATCGGACAATGGCTGGAGGAAGGCCAATGGAGGTGACAGGTGGAGTAACGGTGATATATGTTGGTTTCTAGCTGTGGACATTCTGCCTTTGGGTTTCGGCTTAGGAAAGGAAGGAGTTTGAAAAGCTAGAAAAAGGAAGCGAGGAGGATCGAAGAGGCGTTTGCAGTTGCCACTGTACGGTGTTTGGTGGTGGTCGAACAACGGCAAGATTGACAGCGGAACAGGCTGGATTTTGGGCTTTATGGTGGCCAGCCAATTTCTGAAATTTGAATTTTGAGGTTGTCCGAAGAAGCTTTAAGGAGAAGAGGAAGGTCTGCAAAAGAAAGAAAGAAAAATTCGATTTCCACGGCCACCAGAGACACCGACGAATGAATAAGACTGGTGATCGATAGAGGTGCAGAAAAGTGGCTTCTTGACTAGAAATTGGGAAAGGATCTGGTGTAAAGAGACGAGAAGAGAAGAAAATTGAAGGAATGAATAAAAAACCAAAACTCACCGTTTTGGTGTGGAAGAAGAACGGAAAAAAAAACTGCAATCCCGCATGCCTTTAGGACCCGATCTGTTGACCCGTCTGTGACCCATTTTTCAACTCGACTCTTTTGACTGTTGACTTTGGTTGACTAGGTTTGTTTTCTTTCTTTTATTTTTGTGATTTATTACGTTGCATAATTCTTAATATATTTGCATAATTAATAATTATATTTGTATTATTATTTACATGATTAATTATTATTATTTGTATATTTGCATGACAATTTTTTATGATATCATTTATTACATGATTATTAATTTAATTGCATGATTATTTTTGCATTGTTTATTTTATTTTTGATTGATTTTGGCATGATTTATTGCATGATTTTTGGAATTATTTTGCATGATTGCATGATTTGGTTTATGATAGGATTTTTGTATGACAATGTTCTAAAAGGATTGGAATTGATTTGCATGATAAAAATCATTTTTGATAAGACTTAAGTAAAATAATATATAATTAATTTGATATCAAATTTGAGCGTAAAAGGGTTCTCCGCATGTTACTGACTCCTAAACCATTATTCTATTAATGTAGACTAGAATTTATTTTTTTAAGAATTTTTAGTTTAGGCTTAAGATAACCTTAAAGAAAATAATTCACATAAGTGGTCAATCACTTATAACTAAAAAAGATTGATGATGATTCTTTAATTTTTGTATATAATAGGTAGATTCTCCTAACCTAAATGTTATAATAGTGTGATTCAGGTTTCTTATTTAAAGAGTAAGGAATTATATGACTTAGATTTCATGAAGGTTCATATTTAAAGAATAAGGGGACTTGTATATAAACATATATAATAATGTTTATTACGAAATCTAATTGCAAGTATTATTAAGATAAATAAAGTCTTAATATGTAACATTCAAGAATGATGTTATAAATAATTAATATATAATCATGGTAAATAACATTTGTATGTTATTAGATAATTTTTTTAGTGCAAATCAATAAAGGTTGCAAGTCAAATTTCATAAAAATAACATTGATAAAATTATGGACAAAAGAAAATAACCAAATATTTATTAAAGAAGTTTACACAAACATTTTTGGAATATATACACCATAGTAAGAATATAAAATTTTCAAAGAGAATGCTTATTGCATTTATGGTAATTCATCAAAATATGTGAAAATTTCATATATTAATAAGGTGATTAAAAGGTGTATATGGAATAACTTTAAAAAATTATGAATTCCAAACAAAGTTATTAAATGTGTAAATTAATTAAAATTTTGTAATAAATTTAATAAGTTTTAACGAATGACATCAAAATTGATGTGATAACTTGTAATATCATATAATATATGATATGTTTAAATGTACTCATGATAAGTTTAACGAGATGTCATCATTTGATATTATAAAAATGACATGATAATTTGATACATGTAAATGCCTTATTTTGTTTAAAGTCTTTAAGATTATTTTTGGGCCTTACAATCAATTTTGTGATTTTTGACCCATTAATCGAAATGGGCTTTTAAATTCGTTTTGCCCCTGATTAACAATTTTTTGGACTTTTCCATTTCAGAGCCCAATTAAATTAAATTGTTTTCTTTTCTTTCCTTTTATTTATTTTATTTAAAAAAAAAAAGGAAAATTGGAAAACTAAAAAAAACAGAGATAAATCCAAATTTGGGATTGAGTCCTTGATGAATTGATATTCCTGATGAATCGAAATTCAAGAAGAAATTTTATCGAAATATTTCTTGGACGATTACTACTTTCAAATTTAGGGTTAATCTCTATAAAAGACAATCGGAGAAGGGAAGATACACATAGAAAAAAAAACCCAAAAGACGATTTTTTGACCTAGCAGAACATTGCCAGCGTTGCCTAACCAAAGCCCTTGTACCCACCAGCATACCAGCCTAAGTCAATGGTCTCTATCTCCTAGCCCACTACGCACCAGTTATTCGAATTATCCTCACTACCATCGTTGTCGTCCACCATCCCACTGCCACCAACTACAACTGAAGCCTTAACCCCAGAACTACCTTGCCGAGTAGCAAGTCAAGACCAATATTTTCAGACCCTTTCCAGCACCAACTCCATCACCGCTCCTGCAATAGAAACCCAAGCAAACACAATCACATAATAATCACAGAGGCATAAGAATCAGAAATCAAGAGCATACAGAAAGAAGAAAAATACATGAAACTTTTCTAGGCAGTGGGTGTTTGTTTAGGAATTTTTCGGTTCAGTGAAGTTTAGGGTTTGATTTGGCTAAAGAGAGGTTTAGGAAAGGATTCTTGGTGGTCTCGGGTTGTTTAGACGGTGGCAAGGAGGAGTTTAGGCTGGTGGTAGTACCTAAAGCACGGTTTAGATTTGTGGCTTTGGAATAAGATTTGAAGAAATTTAATTTGAGAAAGAGAGAGAAGTGGTTAAAGAAATTTTTGGGGCGAATTTTGGTGGGTTTCAATGACCAACGAAAGGGCTACAACTGGCCGGGTTCTGGGTTGTGGTTGAAGCTACTGGCTGTGTTCTTGAATTTCTGGGGATTGTTCTTCATTCAAGAGTGAAGGGAGAGACAGTTAGGGATAGAGAGAGAAAGCAGGGGAGGAAAATGGGGACACCAACTTTATTTTGGCCTTTTATAGATACCCCAAACAGAGTCGTTTCAAAGAAGTGGGAATCTGGGTCTCTTGCAACCCCTGTGAAGGTCCGCTGTCTGACCTAGTTTGGGTCCCACCCAATGGCAAGTCAATTTTTTTTTCGTTTTTCTTTATTTGTTTTTTTTAACCCATTAAAATTTTTATATTTGTTTATTTATTTTATTTATTTATTATTTGTTCATATTTCTAACTTGTATTTTATTTATTTTAACTTTTTTAATTACTGATTTTTTATTTTTCTTATTAGAATTTTTTAGATTTTTAATTTTTTTATTTGCGGTAATTTTGTTAGTTATTATTTAACTTTTTATTTTAATTATTTGTTCCTTTTTAATTATTTATTTTTATTATTTTTAAAAATTAAATTCATAAATTTCTATCAAATTATTAGAAGATTTTATGGATTTAAAATATTTTTAAAATAATTTTTTAAATTAATTTTACTAAACTATTAGAGGAATAAATTTCAAAATAAATCTTACTAAATTATTAAAATGTTTAATTATTTTTTTAAAATAATTTTCATTCATACCAAATTATTGGAGAATTTAAATTTCAAATTAAATTTTATCAAACTATTAAAATTTTTAATTTTTTTTTGAGAAATTTAAATTTATACATTCTTTTTAATCCTATCAAACTATTGGATAATATATTTTGAAATAAAATCTTATTAAATAATTGGAAGGATTTATTAATTTTAAAAATAACAAGTCTTTGAAAAAAATCTTAATTTATGCAATAACGAAGTTTTTTTTAAGAGTAATAGTAGTTTTTTTTTAATATTTTGGATGTGAGAAAATATTTTTAAATTATTACTAAACTATTGGAATAATTTTGAAAATAATTTTCGATATTAAATTATTTGCTAAATTTTAAAAAATGTTTTAATGCTTTAGATAATATGAAATCAACTTGTACTATCTTTTAGATGGACATTATAGGGGTATTATAATCTTTTTTATATGTAACCATACTCTTGAATTTTATTTGGTTTCATAGACTAGCATCACCCTTTTAATGAACCCAAGTCTAGCTTGGGATCTATTTTTAAAAATAGACAAATTTAATTAGATGATTAATTATACCTAAATAAAAATATTAGTGGTGACGTCTAAAATTGTGTCTAATGATAAGTTTGTAGATATACAAAAAAAATTATTTAATCCTAACAAACTATTGAAGGATTTAAATACCAAAATTAAATATTATCAAAGCATTGAAAGGTTTAATGATCTTTTTAAAACAAAAATTAAAAAAATAAAATTTTAAATAAAATCTTATCAAACTATTAGAAATATTTGTTAATTTTTAAAATAATAAGTTTTGGAAAATTTTTTTTAATAAATTCGACTATAGAGTTTTTTCAAACAGTGACAATAGTCTTGTTGAATACTCATAAGGTAAAAAAATATTCTTAGTTTGCTACTAAATTATTAGAGTAATTATAAGATTAATTTTTAATATTAAATTATTTGGTAAATATTTAAAAATGTTTTAAGGTTTTGGATAATATAAAATCAGTTGGTACCATCTTTTGGATAGGTGCGGTAAAGATATTATAACATTTCTTATATATAATCATACTCATAGATCTTGTTTGATTTTATAGACTAGAATATAATCTACGATTTTAAAAAACCTGGGTCAAGCTTGGATCTATCTTTAAAATGAGAGAAATTCAGTTAGATAATCAATCGCACTTAAATAAAAAAAATTGATGATAACTCTTAAAGTTGTATCTAGCGATTAAGTTTACAAACTTATACATTTGACAATATGGACTAAAAACTTATTACATACCAAAAGGTTTCTCAATGAAAACAAAATTTTGGAAGTGATTGGAAAATAAAAATTTCTACAATATGCCAAGTGAATTTGCAATGCAACTATAATATATTGATTCTAAAAGAAATAAGTTATTGTACAATGAAAAACAACATTAGTAAAAGAATGTGAATTGCATAATGAAAAATATAAAAGTAATTATATGTTTGATGTATGCTAAGACATACACGAAGTAAGACATTACTTTCGGAGTTAACAAAATGATTAGTAAATATATGATCCAAAGTTATATTAGGATGGTGTTTAAGATACTGTAATATATATTATAAATTAATTCTTCGATATTAGAAGGATAAACCAATGCAAGTTAAAAAGACAAACATGTAAATCCGAATTTGGATTGGCATACATGTATGGTGGGGGTAATGTTTCTTGAAGTTTAAAAGAAACAATTTACATTTAAAAGATATACTAAATTTTGTAGGATTAATAAATATTGGAAAAGCTAAATAAAGAAATAAGTTACATCCATAAGTTCTTTAGGGCCTAAGCCAATGTATTATAATTTACGATTAGAGCAGCTTAACCCGACTCACTCACCAATAGCTCAGGGAAAATGAACTATCAAGTCGGGTTGTGCAATGGGTTGAGCTGAATTTGACAAAATGCTAGGATATTTTGGATTTTAACTCTCAAAACATTGCCTTTTAATTATTGATATATAAGGCCAAGTGTTTTTTTTTTCTTAATTTTCTACCTTTTCTCTCTCTATTCTTCAATTTCTTTCTCTAAAAGTAAAAATTGATAGTCGGATTCTTCAAATGTCCACAAAAAAAAATTTGTCAGTCGTTGAAATCTTGCCAAAATTTGGGATTAGTCGTTGGAACATCGTTGTAGCTTGGCCAAAACTTGGGTTTAGTTGTCGGGTTTTAAAATGGTTGTTGGAAACTGGGGAATTTTGCCTAAAATCTTGAATATCATTGAAAAATTCAATCGAAAATTTTAAATTTTTTTAGAAAACTTCCAAAAAAAAATGCAAAAAAATTTGTTGCAAAATTTGACCTTCTTATGTTGTTCTTCATTCTAATTCTCTCTAATCACTTGAAAACAATCTTAAAAAACTCTCTCACAACGAAGAAACCACCACTCTACTTTGCACTCTATAATTTTTGTTCCTTTTTTCCCTTTGTGTTTTCTGCTTGCTATGTTATGTCCTTATTGTGTTGATTACTTAGTTATTTATAGAAGAAAATCGATAAGAATTTCAACTCGTCTAGGATTACAAATTAAATTATCACCAAAATTAAAATTTGTCTTAAAAGTAAATCTTAATTCCAATCTCAATTTAATTTTGATAAACCTATTTAACCTTTTTAAAATTTCTTAATATTTTAAATTTTTTTAACTTTTTTTACCTTTTGTGAAATAAAAATAAATGAGATAAAAAAATAAAATAAATTAGACAAACTAAGGAAATATGAATAGATAAAATAAAAATAAATAAATAAAGATGAAATTAAGATAAAAGAGATGAAATAAAAATAAATGGATAAAATAAACATAAAAAAAAAGAAATACAAGGATAAATATAAATTATAAAAAATGATAAATGCATTTTAAAAAATATAAAAATAAACATAAAATAAAAAAATATAATAATTGGACCTTTAGGCTTGAACCTAAATTGAGCCCAATAGATTTAAACCCTAAACTAAATGGGGTATTTATAATAGTGATAGTTAAGTTACATCATCAAAGGCTAAAAGCCAAGTAAATGAAATTTAGACATATTGGTTAAAGCATAATGATGTGAAAATTGACAAATGATGCACGCAATATAGATACTTTGTCAAATTTAAGGAAACAAATCTATTTTTAATAAAGAATTGTATTAATGTCTATAGTTTCAATAGAGATGGGTGATAAGCTCATTTATTAAGTTACATATGATGGAACCCTAACTCAACATTTGATTACACATTATGTCTAGAGTTTTAATAAGTAAAGTGTATTATTTGTATATGACTAAAAGTACTTAAATTAAAACCATCCCAGTACATATAAGTATTTAAACCATATGTTATAAAAGAATGTTAAGATTAAACTCTTAATGGATCTATTATATGTCAATATAGTGTTGGAACGCTTGTATGCTTGCATTCTTGATGGAGTCCACTTATATGAATAGGAATGGTACAATTTTTAGGAGTAATGAGCTTGGCTCTAAAGCACTCATGAATATACACGACACACAATCATTGGAATTGTTTTGAAGTATTGCTAAATGATCTTTTGATAAGATATGAAAGCTTGGCTTTGGTGCATGACTAATCGTATAAAATTATTGGTTCAAAAATCTAAAATCTTTCATATAATTTTGATTAGCTTAACAATACTTTACAACTATAGTGAAGATTTTGAAATCATATAAATATGATATCTTCATTTATGTATAAGATTTTCGAAAATACTGAAACTTACCGTATTTTGAAAATAAATGGAGAAATATTAGAAATATTTTCAAAAAAATGAAAGATAAATTGGTTAAGTATGATAACTTGATTAAAGATTTGAAAATAAAGTGTTTAAAGCTAAAGTTAAGCTTTAGAAAGCCTTTAAACCAAGTTAAAATGACTTAAAAAATGAAAGAAACAATAGGAAAAAGTTTCCTAAGGGAGCAGTCAATTACCATAATAAGATAGTTGGTAGTTTAGCTTTTAGTATGAAAAAAAAATTCTGTTATAAATTTATCCTTGGGAAGTCGATTACCCAAAGAGGGAAGTCGATTGCCATGACATGATGAAAGCCTTCTATTTTTGAAAATACACTCAGGAAGTGGAGGCCTGTATAAGGAAGTTGATTCTGAAAGTTGTGTTTTATTGAATCGTGAAAAGTGGTTTGTCTTGGAATGAAAAAAATATGATTATTCAAATAAACTAATATAACTTTAATTATTCATAAATGTATCTTTTTTATTAAAAGAAATTTTTTTTGATTGAAACAATACAATAAAAAAGTCACAATCTTAGGATTTAATTTGTATAAATAGAGATTATGTGCTCATTTGGGAAAGTTCAAGAATTAATAATTTAGAAACTTTCTTCTTTTTCTCCCATTTTTTTCACAAATAAAGTAAAGTTACTATTACATTATTTTTGCAGAAATTAATGTTTAAAGGTTAATGTTTTTGTTTGCAACAAAGGGTGTTAGTGGCTTGATATCATAAGGGCAAAGTGAACTCAAACAAGGTTTCATTGTATCATAGAGGTATTATGGTTATATCAGTTTTGCATACCATAACTAGTAGGGACAAAATAAGTCTCAAAGAAAATGGCATTTGCAACATGATGTAAAGTCCTTTTTTTATTCTTTGAATGTTTCATCTTAGGAGCAACCAAAGCTTGAAGAGAAGACTATAACTGAAGATACAAGTGAAAGATCATTGTCAAATTTTGCAAAAGTTCGTAATGGAGAAGCAAGCTTTGGATCTTGAATTTTCTAACAGTTGCAATATAAATTTACAATTTATAGTATGCTATATAAGGTTGGTTTTAAGATTATATTTTAACAAAAGCAAAATATGTTTTATATAAATGTGAATATAATTAGAAATGGAATGTGCTTTAAATATGATTATGTATGAAAAAGATTGACTTAAAACCTTGCTTGCTATGATATTTTGACACATAGTTTAACATGTTTATTATGATGGTATGAATCTATAAAGCATATTTTTTTTTTAATTCTATGATTAAGCATGATTAATTAATATGTTTAACGAATTACATGCTTAATCAAAAAATATTTCTAAGTTTTTATTTTTTAAAAATAAAATTATGTTCTAAATATGCATAATTGATTCATAATAAGTAAATAAGTACTTGAGTCATATGTTATAAAAGGAATGTTGAGATTAAACTTTTAATATATCCATAACATGTCAATATAGTATTGAATGCTTATATGGTTGCATTCTTGATGGAGTCCACCTATATGTGTGGGAGTGGTATCATTTCTAGGAGTACTGACCTTGATTTAGAAGTACTCATGAATATATATGACACACGACCATTAAAATTGTGTCAAAACATGGTTAAATGTTCTTTTTATGAGAAATGAAAGCTTATGTGTGGTTTTGTGCATGACCAATCATTTAAAATTATTGGTTTAAAGATCTAAGATCTACCATACAATTTGATTAGCTCAACAACACTTTATCACTAAAGTAGAGATTTTGAAATCTTGCAAATAATCTTCACTTATGTATAAGATTTTCAAAAATATTGAAACCATATTTTGAAAATAGAGGGGGGAAGGTTAGAAATATTTTCAAAAGTAGTGAAAGATAAATTAGTTAAATTTAATAACTTGATTAAAGATGTGAGCAACAAAGTATTTAAAGCTAAACTTAAGCTTTGGCAAAGTTCTAAACCATGTTAAAATGGTTTTAAAAAAATGCAAGAAACAATAGGAAAATGTTTCCTAGGGCAGCAGTCGACTGCCATGATAAGGCAGTTGGCTATTTGGCTTTCGCAATGAAAAGAAACTTTCTGTTATGAATTTATCCTTGGAAAGTCAACTACCCAACTAGGAAAGTTGATTGCCCTAACAAAATTAGAGTCTTCTATTTCTAAAATTCACTAAGTCGAATGCCCATAAGGAAGTCGACTGCACTAGTTCTAAAGTTATGTTTTTTTTTTTTTTTTTAACATGAAAATGGTATCTCTTGGAACGAAAAGTATGATTATTCAAATGAATTAATATAGCTTTAATGATTAAAAAAGTATCTTTTTGATTAAAAGAAATGATATTTGATAGAAATAACACAATCAAATGATTACAACCTTACGATTTAATCTCTATAAATAGAGATTGTAAGTGTTCATGACATTAAAGAATTAATAATTCAAAAACTCTCTTTCTTTTCTCCCATTTCTTTCAAAAATAAAATTACTTTAACATTATCCTTGTAAAAATTAATGTTCAAAGGTTAATATTTTCATTTTCATCAAAGGGTGTTTAGTGGTTTGATGTCACATGTAAGGTGAAATTAAACAAGGTTTCATTTTATTTTGAAGATGTCTTGGTTATATTTTTTTGCATATCATAATTGGTATGGGTGAAATAAATCTTAAGAAAAATGACATTTGTAGCATACCTTGAACTTATTTTATTGTTCTTTAAAGATTTCATCTTAAAATCAACTGAGGCTTCAAAAGAAGATTACAATCAAAGATACAAGTGGAATATCATTATCAAATTTTACAAAATTCTTGATGAAGATGCAAGCTTTGAATTTTTGACTTTTCTAGCATTGTTAACGTAATAATTGTAATTGCAATTATACAAAATAACGATATGATTATGATGTCCACAGTTTGATTCTATTCTAAAGAAATGAAAATCTCTTTTATATAAAGAATATTATCTTACTATTCATTTTCTTGAAACATTAAACTTTATGTGATTTATAAATGATTTGACAAGATAAGAACATGAAAACAAATCGGGCTCCCAAATGGAACGTAATTATGAAAATTTTCTTATCTTTGGAATGAAAGCATGAGTATTTCCGACTTCACCTATGATAAAAGCTTATAAATTTAAGCCATTGTTTCCCATGTTTCAGACTAAATGTTAATAATTTTTTCTTCACCTGGCTTCTGTCCAAAAGTTAATAATCCATTTTGCCATGTTTTCCTTTTCAAAGCAGCTGAATTCCCTTATGATCAGCAGAATCTTAGCCAATTGGGAGGGAAGTTGCATGGACAATTCTACTTGCAATATTGTTAGCTGTTGGGAAAGCTTTACATGAATTCTGATGTTAGGGGCATATTCTAAAAGCCAGTTGTCTAAAATGTTCCCTTAACAATTTGCCCATCAAATGAAATTTGACTGTTCGATCTTTGAACAAAAAAAAAAAACAAGTTTTCTGTACTCTTGACAGGTGCATTGTCCAAAACGTGAATGGAGTACAAAACTTTAAAATTTATTCTATTCTGGTTTAGCATAAATTCCCACTGTTGAGTTTCACTGAAAATGATGTTAAGAGAATCTAATCTTATATCATAATGTAACCCTTGAAGCAAAATATTTTTAATTGATTTCTGATCTTTCTCTTTCGAATTACTCTCTCGAAAACATACATAAATACTATAACTCAAAATTATCATAGACGTTAAGATTAAGATTTTTTTAATTTAAAACACATACACATTCACATACACATACACATATAATCTCTTTCTTTCAAACTTGATATTACAGGACAAAAGACTTAAAACCTAGATTCAACTGAGGTTTTAAGTTAAGCTTTAAGGCATCCATTTCACCTACAATCACATATATATATATATAATTTTTTTATGATTTAATTATCTTGTATTCAATTGTTTTAGGAGAAAAGGGTTAGCTTAAGAAACGACTTCCTCAATGGTAATATGGTCCACCAACAAGCAACTCTCCATGATAAAATCGAACATAGCTTAATTATTCATCGTCTTTTATTGTCTTGGGTGAGAATTGTTATTGACACGAGAAAATTTTCAAGTCCATTATTTTCTCAGCAAATCCTAAACTTATTTATTTTTTTGGTTGGGTTGCTATGGGGTGGAGTGGGGATATAAATGACAGGAGGATGCTCTAAAAAACAAATGCCATTAATCCAAATTAAGAAACTTTTTTAAAGTTAAGGCGCTTTTGTTTTTGGGTTAAAACAATGCATCCTATCTTAATATAAAGTAAAGAAAATTTCTTTCGAGTTAGCTAAACATTAGTAATTTCAGTGAGACCTATTATTGGATCTTGAATTTGAAAACACTTACCTAAATAATTAGTTTATTTTACTTATTTATTAAGATATTTATAACAGTAAAAGCAAGTACATATCTATACGTTAAAAATTTTAAATTAAAATTATAGTTAATGTTACGAGATTGAACTTTATAAGATCTAAAAAATAGTAATTGTTTTTCACCTTAATTTAGTGATTAAAAATATTTTATGAGAATATAAAAATTTTAATTTCGAATTAAAATTTTTTTCTTATAACAGCTATGCTTTCCCTGAAATCATTAAAAAAAACCGTTACATATAAACAAAAAATTCCATATGTTCTGTTTAAATTCATATCCATACGTACAGAACACCGGTGCATGAGTTAGAGCGATATGATTTTGCATCAGTTCTTACTGCAATTACTGTTTGAGGCAAATTGCCTCGTGCGCGTGCAGAAAACGCGCGACACTCTCTCTATGTCCCAGTCGAGCTCGACTATAAAGTACTGACGCATTTATCTTTTGTGTTACCGTGTCTTACTGACTCTCTCGCCTTGTTTTCTATCGGCCGACAAAAATGGAGAGGAATAATAGCTACGATGAGAAGCCGGCAGTGATGGTGACAAACGACGATGGAATCGACGCTCCAGGCCTCCGAGCTCTCGTCCGCGTTCTCGTCTCCTCCAATCGTTTCCGCGTCCTGGTTTGCGCTCCTGATTCGTACGTAATTACATTTCTTATATCCTTTCTACATAGATTTACAACCGGGACGGGATCAACCCGTTCCGGTGCATGAACAGGTCTAATTTGGATTCGTCTTTTCAATAAATTTGTATAATATTTTATATTTTTTGTAAAATTTATAATTTTAGTATACGTATATACATGTGTATACGTTATATATACGTACACAGTTCTGATTCGCGGCTGATCGTGCTTTTTATTTGGAGTTCATTGTTCTGTTTTATTATCACATCTTACAACTGTTTGATGAAAGTTAGTGGCAGCTTCTGTAAATAATAGGATCGTCGTGGTCATTGTTGTATAAAATTTTCCTTCTCTTTGTTTTTCCCAGGGAGAAATCAGCCGTTAGTCATAGTATCACATGGCGTCACCCTGTTTCTGTAAAGCAAGTAGATATCAATGGAGCAACTGCTTATGCTGTTTCTGGTTTGTTTTTATTTACCTTTTCTTCCCTTCCAAAAATAATTTTGGGTTCCAAATTTAATTACATAAATGTTTTAGAAATTTGAGGATGATCATTCCTCAAATGTAAAACAATGCATTACCATGTTTAGTTTACATTGATATTAGTATGTGTTATTTGAAGATGTTAGTCGGTTTTTAGACATAGTTTCAAACTTGCAATTCTTTATGGATTCTCTGCAGGAACCCCGGCTGATTGTACTTCTTTGGGTATCTCAGAAGCACTCTTCTCCACAGTTCCTGATCTGGTAGTAATCTGGTTGTATTGAGTTCTACTGTGATAGATGTTTCGCATATTAAATTTTTGCAGTAATTTAGATATTGTTTTCCATGATTATGCATATTGAGGAGATACTTTCACATTTGAGACAATGTGGTTTGGTAACTCCTTTTTGGACTAAACCCTGGTGTGGCATGTCACAGAAAGATCAATAATTTTTTTTCCCTAAAATTTGTTGTTTATCACGTTTAGATTGTGTTGCTAGTTGTTAACTTTCTCCTTTTCCATACACAGGTAATCAGTGGCATAAACATGGGCAGCAACTGTGGTTATCACATGTTAGCAATCTCTTTTTCTTTATTTTCTTTATTTTCTTTATATACCTTCTATATATTAGTTAGCTCCTGATTTCATTGTTATTAGCCATGGCTCTGTACCATAGTTGTAAATGCTGCAGTTTACATAGTGGTTCTATAGGAAAAGTCTGTTTTTACTAATTGTGACCAATTTAGCCTATTATTGGAAGCAGCATCTACTCTGGTACAGTTGCTGGTGCTCGAGAAGCCTTCTTCAATGACATACCTGCTGTCTCTATATCATATGACTGGTATGTGGATATATACCCATAACAATATGCTTGTATAAAAGGATCTTTATAACTAGTCTGCAGTTTCTTCTCTAGTATGTACAAGCCTTCTTATTTGATTATTCTTGGTATGGAATTTCAGGGTTGGAGGTAAGAGCAGTGTCGATGACTATATTCTTGCTGCTGAGGCTTGCTTGCCAATCTTCAATGCAATCATAGCTGAGGTTAAGAACAAAAGTTATCCTCTAAGAGGCTTTTTGAATATAGATCTGCCGACAGATCTTGCCAACCACAAGGTAAATTTCAAATTAGATTGCCAACATTTGCCACTACAAATCCTTGAATATTTTGTGTGTCTAGAGTCCCTGTCTTTTAGATACTTAACATCTAACCTGTTGGCTATCAATTCTGATATCGTTAATCTGATAGCTGTGTCGTGTGGGGCTAGGTTGAGAAGTGTTTGATTAGTGCTAGCATTTGACAGAGGTGTTGTTTGCTCAAAAATCCCTTTTGCCAATATCTGTCTTGATTTTGTCTATTTCAGCCTTTTTTTTTAATTCTCATCAGTCCTACATTTTAGGCTAGAGGTTATGTTCACATTATATGACAATCATTTCTCAAATACTTCATCTTTGCACTTCGCTAAAGGGCATATATTCCCCTAATTTGTTTTGCTGTGCTGTAGCTTTGTCAATTAAATTCCTTATTTCCTGTATTATGTCTAATTTCTTCAGGTGGTCTCAACTTGAAAACTTGTTGGAATTGGTTTACAAAGTTGCATCTTAAATTTTCTTTTCAAAGGACCCCACTTTTAGCAGGCATCAGGCTAGCTTTGCCTTGTTTCCTTTAGGGCTTTCCACTTTCTTGCTGCCACTCAGTTACTTCCAAATTTACTTTTTATCAATTTCTAACCTTGTTCATGGTTGTTATTGTTGTTTGTTTGCTGAATATATAGAAAATTTCTCTTAGGTTTATGATGGAAAATACTTAGGTAAATGAAAGGGTTAAGGGTTTCATTTCCTGCTTAAGTTCAGAAAGGAAGGGCTCAGCTAACATCTTTGCATGGCAGGCTGATTTTATATCTCAATTACTTCCCCCCTCAATGAATTGTTTCTCTTTGTCTATCTAGATGTGTTAAATTTCTCTGTTTCAAGTGTTTTTTCTTTTTTGTCCCCTGATTGTTAGTTTTATGATAGTAGGTAATGATTATTAATTTGCTTTGTTAAGTTTTACTATAGTAGGTAATGTTTTATTAATTTGCTTTGTTATGCAATACCTTCATTACTGGCATCTACTTCATCATATGAACATTAGTAATTCTACCATGTATTTATTCTGGATGTTTTTATAATGATTATTTTGGCTGTTTCTTCTACCTCAAAAAGGGATATAAGTTGACTAAACAAGGTAAAACTATATTCAAAATGGGGTGGAGGCAAATTACTTCTGAAAGGCAAGGAGGAAAGATGTTATCCACAATGGAAATGGAGTCAGATTCATCAGCAAGGACAGAAATTGATACATCGACAATAGCAGGAGGAGATCTCTTCTTCCAAAGAGAGGTGATCCCTTATTCTCTTGGTATATTTTTTATTGTAAAAATACTTTTCTGCTAAGTTGGATTCACTTTGATTATGCAATGTTCATTAAACATTATTAACCAGCTTTCTTCCACATGAAACTATGCATAAAAAGATGGCTACTTTGAAGAAAAAGTTAATATCTTTTATTTGGATGGCTAAAATGGCTAGAATGTTGGTATGTATTATCAAGTGGGAAAGTCATTTAAAGCATGTTATTTGAAACCTGGTTCTGCATTACTTGTAAATAAGTTAGAAGTTGAATGCCTAAAGTATGATTGGAAGGGCGTTTACATCCCAAATCTTGTTTGATTTAGAAATTGTTTTTCAATCTTTCTAGGTAAGAGGAGCCCAAGTTGATGATGATGATACGGATCAGCAATTTCTTCAGGAAGGATATGTGGGTAATTTCTGCTAAACTTGATGCAACTTTTTTATTAAATAGCTTGTAATTCACATGGTACTCAAAATTTTATTTCAGATTACTGTTACTCCTCTTGGAGCCCTCTCTCAGGCAGAGACTGATTACGTGTCCTACTTTGAAGAATGGCTACCAAGTGCAGTTCAACGGTTCTCTTCTTCAGCATTATAATGCACTTTAATATCCCTCTGGTGAGTGAAATAATACTGAACATGCCTCATAAGTTACTCTGAGTACTGTCTCTGTCTCTGTCTCTCTCTCTCTCTCTCTCTATTTTGTGATAAGCATTTGCATCTTATTTTTTGTCAGAAAAATAGCGTTTCTGTCAATTTCTCTTGCACGAACTATATCTGTCAGAAATTTTGTTTCCAAGTCTTCTGTTTCAAGCATCAAGCTATGAGCAATCCTGTATGAGTGATTAGTGTTCTTTGCTCCACTTGACCCCTTACTGTGAGAAAACAGCATAGCATACTTAAATGGCCAATTAGGTTTAGATATTGTGCCAATTTGGAGTAATTTTTGCAACTAAATCAGGGGAAAAGTTAAACTTTATTTTTCAGCCTTTCCTGAAAGTTTTCCTTGCTGGATAGCTAGCTAGTATAGTTGATAAACCTGCCACTAAATTGACAGCCATCCTTGCTTTCCATCAAATTCCCGAATTTCATAATGCAATAATTTTACCACTAATAACCAAAGCGGAATTGCTCTTTATGCATGCCTGTGGGGGGTATAACTGATGTAGTGTGGCCAATACAGGCATGGATGAAACAGGCATAGCCTTGGATGCCTTTCTTTTTTGTACAACTTTGAGGTCAATTTAAATCCAAGCCACAGTCTTCCACTTAATGTTCTTTTTGTTAGGTCACTTTTATGGGTGTGTAAGTAACTTAGTAAAGTAATAATTGAGCTGAACAGGCTAAATATGAGATCATTTTTCTTTGTTCACTTTGATTACTTGCGGAGCCATTTCGTTCTACTTTTATATGCACGTCTATTCCAAAATCCAGAACCAAACTAAATGAATGAATGTATATCTTTAAAAGAAATTTTTTTGGATAAAATACTATATATATATATATATATTTCACTGAACCAAAATAATCAAATAGATATATTTAAAGTTATGTATTTAACTACTATAATTAGAATAGATCCTAAAATCAATGGATGGAGTTGATTTCATGGCTTGCTGCAAGAATTCCACTATTAGGCAACTTGAGCAATCATATCTAATATCTTCACTACTTGCTGTTTGGTGGCTTCAGGAACTTGCTTAGAGTCCGGTTGGAAGGACCTTTTGAACTCAGTATTTCTGAGGTGATTTCATGGGTTCTGTCGTCTCTTCTATGATGTGATTGTTTGCCTGCAATCTGACTGGCGGGTTCTCACATAGTTATGCTCTCTCTCTCTCTCTTGAAAACTCAGCATCTAATAAGCTTTTATGATTATTTTGCTTTATTTGGAGGACACCCGTCATTGGATACCCTATTATATGATATGAACTATATGGAATTCTTGTAGTGGCTGGTATTTACCCCTAATGTCAAAGCTAGTTGATTTCTCCTCGCCATTTTCTAGTTATTTTAATGTCTTTTCTTTTTTTTTTTTTGGCCCCAAGACATTGAAGTTATTTTAATGTGTTTCGATCTGAAAAGTTATTAGATTAGTATATATTGCTATTTATTATCTCTACAGGGGTCTCATGGGATGAAAAAAAAAAAAGAAATGAAAGAGACCTGAGGGAGAATTCAATATATTGCTGAATCAGATGGGAATTTGGCATAGTAAGATACTTATAAATATTGATAGAATATTATAATATGAAGTACCTTGTTTATTTACTTTTTGTCAAAGGTAATGCCATTCAAAGTGCATTTCTATGTAACTATTATACGGCTTTAGGGTGTTAAGGGATGTTTACTAAAGCAAATATAGAAAACATAGAGAATAATTGCGTTTTTTTGTGTTTAAGTAAAGAGATTCACTTATATTAATATAAATTTTACTTTTTTATTTTAAATAAAATAATTAAAATTAAAAAATAATATTTTAATCTAAATTAGTCATAAATAAACAAATAAATTTAGTTAAGTTAGTTTCAAAGTGATATTATTTTTAGAGTTTTAAAATTTTACTCATAATGTACTAAATAATGATTTAAACAAAAAAAAAAAAAAACAAATTGAAATTGAAATTGAGCCACTAGTACCTTGTAAATTATAATTGCCGACATACATTTCAAGAAAACTTTTCATGATCTATTTATAAAATTTATATGAAGTTTTTTTAATTAAAATTTATAAAATTTTATCTTAAAAAAATTTAAGAAAAAATTTAAATCAATCTATTGATAAAAATTAATATAAAGATTAATAATATGTTAAAAAATTATTAAAAAAATTATTTATAATTCAAATTTGATTGATGTTTATTTAACGATAAAAATTTTATCAATATTTTTATTAAAAATATTTATTTAAAAAATATATCTAAATTTATTAATTTTTTAAACACTTAATCTATATAATAATAAGACTTTTAAAAATATCGATTTTATTTTTATTTAATCATTTCAAATAAAAAACTTAAAAATTTCACTTAAAAAACGTTTTCTTGATCTTCTATCTACGAGCCTATCTTAAACAATACAACTTTGCCTATAAATTCTGTAAGAAGCAGATTCTAATAAACATACAAAATTCGATCCTTTGCCCGTAGAACATGAAAAATGTAATTGATTCTAACGGCTACGGCGAGAGGCCAACCATATTTTGGTCACCAATGTCGATGGAATTGACGCACTCGGCTTGAAAGCTTTGATTAACGTCCTCGTTTCCACCCATCAACTCCGCCCCTCAACTGTACATGTTTTCTCGGGTTTTAAGCTTAATTGAAGCTTTTCAACAGTTCAAATTCACCTATACTCGGAGCTTTTAGGCCAAGTTTGAGTTATTTTTTAGTAGTGCATTTGTTTGAAGTAGAGATTTTATCAAAATAATTATGACTAGTACTGTAGTAGTGTAGTTTCACTTGACTAATAATCCTCCACAGCAGCATCTTACTAGTCTTTATCATCCCTATTTTTATCTGTGAATTGATATTATTGCAACAATTCTAGGGAAATTTCAGCTGTTAATCATAGTATTACTCGTGGCAGATTCTTGATTTTTTTTCTTATATCTACTTATAATATACATAATTATAATATAAATATAAAATTATTTTTACGAAAGGATGTTCATGAAAATATTTTAAGGATATTCAAACAAAAATTTTCTATCAGATTTTCTTATTTTTCAATTCTTGTTTAAAGAGTGGATCCCCCCCCGAGTATTACCTAGGGCCAACCCCTTTGAGTTAAGCGAGTAGAAATGGAAGGAGCAACTACTGCTTTCATGGCGTCTGGATTGATGCTTGATCCCATGGAATCTACTTAATTATTGATAAATTTATGTTTCTTTTCGGGTTTTGAACCAACAAAGTGCACGGTCTTAATTTTAACACACTTCCCCTATTTGTTTTTTTTTTTTTTTTTTTTTTCAAGAATTCCGGCTGATTGGGCATCTTTCTGGCATATCACCTATCATTTTTTTACTAAAAATTATTCAATCACAATAAAAAATTATGTAAGGGTCCACTAATTGTAAGTGTGGACTCCACATGAAATTTTGGTAGATCTCGCGTAATTATGAATTATGTTTAGTTAATTATAATGCAATGCTTGTAAATGAAATACTCTTGTATGAAATGCTCTCATATGAGAGTCTCCTCAATGCTCTTTTCTTCAGTTCCTGACCTGGCAGTTCCCTGAATTTCATGTGTAGTTATTTGAGACAAACATACTCTTCTCAAAATTCCCTTGCTGGAGTTATCAAAAAACACAAATTGACGCCTGTTTTCCTTAAAATTAGTTCAGGAATCTTCTGTGTTGTTAATGCATGTCTAATTTCTCTGGACAGGTTTTCTATGGCACTAATCATGGCAGCAACTGCGGTTATCACATATGAGTAGTATGTTCTCTGTTGTCGAATTTTCATATGGTTATTGACTTGTTACTTTAAATCATAATGTGCCAGCACCCTGAATCAAAATACAGAATTTTTTACAAGCATCTCTGAAGTGTCCGAGTCATTTTATTGTCATGAAATCTCCAAAACACCACACCTGCTAAGCTAAATGAAACTACTTATTTGTTAAACTAACTTTTCTAGTAGTAGCTGTTAAATTAGCTTTGTTTCAGATATTGTTCTGTCAGTATGTTGTGAATTTTAGTTGTTTGGCACTGGCAGGCTTTTGTTCATTGCAATACTTACCCAGTTCGACCAATGAAATTGCAGTGTTTATTCTGGCACGGCTGCTGGTGCTCGAAAGGCTTCCTAAATGGTGTAACTGCTGTCTAGATATCATACGATTGTTATGCAGGCATATCTTGCAGCTATATATTGCTGGATTAGAAAGAAATTTATGTCCAAAGTTAAATTCAATTCAGTATATCAGCAGACGTCAAGCTGCAATTCTCAGGATGTGTTTAACAATAATCCTGAGCAAAGTCCTCTTCCACTAGTTTCTTCATATTTGGTTCCTGTGTCCGCATTAACATGCATGGTCATGGTCCAACTCCCATGTCCTACCTTCACAATTACGCTACCAATTTGAAGCCGAAGACTGGAAAATTCTTTCCATTATGCCCTTCTATACAGCCTAAAATCTCAATTTTTAGTGTACGTTATAATGTTCTCATCAAGCCACTATTTTCATCAAGTATAGGTTATATTGGTCCCTTTTGATCGAAACCATCTTTTTTCCTTTGATATGAGGAAAGCATAAAGTTGTTTCCATTAGAGAATTTTAAAGAGAAAATGTTGTTTTTATTTGTGCCCTTTCTTTTAAGGGATGACAACATCCTTCATCAAATTGTTTAGGATCATGTCCTAAAAGCCTACTTCACCTTGCTTTCCATTGACTTCTTGTTTTTGAGCTTGCTTTCGTTATTATTTATTTTTTTTGCCCTTCCTTGAATATATCAGCTAGTTATGAACTTCTGCTATTTTTAGCCCATGCATCGTTTATATGTTTCCTTCCTTTACCAGTTTTTATGTATATATGGGTTGCCAGGCATACTTTTGAAGATTGGCTCCCAAAAGTGGGTCAACACCAATCTTCAATTCATCAACCTGATAACCCTCTATGGGATCAATCTTGTGCAGGAAAACAGAGCAGCAAATGCGCTGAGAGGGATGATTAAGACTCGACGAATCAATGATAACGACTAACTATTTCAATATGTTTGCTCTAAACATCATAATGCTTCAATCTCCATTCAATCTCCATTACACTGTTAGCATTATCTTGTTTTAACCATCGTGTCAAAGCATCAGAATTGACATCATTTCCCTGCCAAGACTATGGCCTAAGCAGTTTAGAAATTTTAGATGTTCCTTGAATTATGCAAAAAGGCGTTGATAATGTGTTTACATTTGTGGTTTTTACAATGTGAATGAGGATTTTGCTTCACCATAATGGATTAATTCATTTTAAAACAAGGATACAAGTTGAAACACTATTTTTAGTTTTATAAAACCAGAAATTTTCAACTTTTGGACTAAGAGATTTGTCACTTACAATTATTGAATTATAATTAATCGATCACAATTTAAAATTATTGCATTATAATTAATCTATCACAATCTAAATTTGTGCGAGATCCATTAAAATTTTATATAGAGTTTATATTTATAATTCTTTATCCGGATTCAAACTTCAAATCTTCAATTTGATGTCTCAAGTTTTAACTATTGGACTGTCTAATAGGGACCATTTAATTTTCATGATGATTCAATTTAGTTTAAAGTTAGCATTGCCTTGTAGTATGTAGCATATTTATGTCATCAGTTCCAGTTTTTAGGAACTATAAGCAATAAATCTTATTTTATTTTATTTTTTATTTTTTTTGAACTTTTAATCCTGTTCAAGCTACCAATGAAAGATTAGGACTTTGAGACAAACAAATATATATATATATATATATGTTTATATTTTCCATGGAGGCAAGCTAATATTTTAACAAAATAATGATTCTCATATTGAGAAGCCTTTGACGCAAACCATGTTGAGCCTGCTATCATGGTTCAAAGAAGAATGATGTTTCATCTATTATATTGGATTAACTTTAAATTGGATATGAGATAAAAAATAATTAAGCTCTCAGAGACTTTGTTCATACATGTCTGTTAAATCTGTTCCAAGATTGATCAGCTTGGATTCATGGGATAAAACCAAACTTATATCTTACTACTGAGCTTTTATCCAAAATTTTAATCTGAAAAGGATAGCTTTGATTAAATTATTATATCTTGTTACATAGTGATTGTAGACTACCAATTTACATACAAAATCTGTCCATGCTGTACTTTCTTTACCAATTGTTTAAGTGCAAATGAAGACAAGAAAATCATTTAGGTTATCACATCCATTCAAAGTTTTCCCCAGTCAACTTCAGAGGGATATGAAAACAAGAAATAAACTGCCATCCCCCAACTGCTGAAAAGTGACAAAGCAACAACAAGAAGCCAAATTTTAAGTAAAGAAAGAACTACCCTTTCCTTTTCCCCAAATGATTCTCAATTATAATCATTCAGCTTAATGAAAATTTTGGATTATGGGTAAAGTGAATTAAGAAAAAGGGGAACAAAAAGAGTAACTCATATTCTGGTATCTGATGCATATTCAAAGGAAAGTTAAGAGAAAAAAGAGAAAAACAAAAAACTGTTTTATAGAGTATAAAACATCATAAATATATTATGTACAAGAGTGAAGAACTCTTTGCTTTAGAAACTATGCCCCTCAAAAGGGCCTTCACTGTTTGGCCGGCAAGGAAGGTGCATTTGACTCCACCAGTATTGACCATAATACATGCACATCTTCATATGGACAGGATTTCACATCCTCATATAAAAGGTATATCCCTCTTCCTGAAGGAATCCAAAAAAAAAGGAAGAAAAAAAATCAGTTTATGAAGGTAATTTGATTGAATTCTGTAGTAATGAGTGAAAAACACAGCAGCTTAGTTGAATGGTGTATGAATGAGTTGCTAACATAATTTGAGTATGAAATTCAAAGTCAAAATGATTCTTGTTGTTTTAATTTAAAATGCTTTTCCACAGAATTGTAATGGAAATTCCATGAAAAGAAGCTAAATCAAGATTGTTGAAGAAAATGAACAAGCATCGGTGGCATGAAAAGACAGAAAGATGAAGAGAAAAGAAGAAAAGAAAGAAGGGAAGGCTGAAACTTAGCCTGGAAAAGAGAAGAAATCATGAAAATGCAGTGATTGGTAATCAACATACTCTTCTTTTGAGCTGAGTGTAGACGAAGCCAGAGTTTCTTCAATGGAGAGAGGAGGGATTGCAACCACCCCATTTGGAGAAGAGGGAGTGGCTCATGTAGGTGAAAATGTGGGAGCAAAAATAAGACAAGACCACGACAAACAGAAAGACAGAGAAACTGTAGGTTTGCTTAGACAAGCAGGATGAAGTCCATGTCAACAAATTTTTTTCATTTTATTGAAAACATTTTACATTTACTTGCTTGCCAATCATGCGTATCAGCACATTTTGCTCTTGTTGCAGTGTCATTGTCAAACCCTTTTTTTCTTGTAGAACAAGAAGCCACCCCACCAATCAGCTGTGATTTTCACACTTCAGCAGAACCCTTTTTTGCCCCATTTTTTCACTAACTTCCCTTATGCCTCAAGCCACAAAATTTTCTGGTCTCCTACACTACACTAACATTTTTAGAAAATAAGTTTTTGGATAGGCAATACTTTTGCCTTTTCTGGGCCACCTCTTGTGTTTCAAGTAAACAAAAAAGTTGAGATAAAAATTCTCCCACAAGGTTTCTCTCCCATAAAACACCCGTCTTGTTGGGTGCCTTCAAAGTGTCACAGTGGCATGACTTGCTGACCCAGAGATTGGACTGATCAATCATTATTAGAATACAAACTCATCATCAGCTCAAGGCGGGAGCTTGGGTATAGATATTGGAGCACTTGCAGCGGGTTTTATTTCTCTTTCTCATCTTTATTTATTTATTTATTGGAGGTAATTGGTGTTCATATGTATAAATAGATCATTTCAGCTAATTTTTTCTTCAAGAAATTAAAACATATATAAAAAGAAAAATTAAAACTCGTTGATATATTAAAAAAATTATTTTAAATTATTTACAATTTTTTAATCAATTATATAAATTTTGTATATTTTGATCTACAAAAAATTTTTCACGTGCCACCTTGAATAGGAGCAATTATATTTAAATTGAAATTGGATCAGGAGTTGGATAAATTTTTTCTTTTTCAAAATTATGAACAGGTTAGAGACAGGCTTATGATGCACTTCTTTAAGGTATATATAAAATTATGTTTTATTATTAATTTATTTTTTATTTATATTATATTAATAAATTTATTATTTAATATACTATTTTTTAAAATGAACAGCATTTATATATAATTAGAATGTTAGTTATATAAAAAATAATATTTTTATTAATATTATATTAAATTAAAATTATTAAATTCATTTGTGAGTAAATTAAATCGAATACAAATTATACATATATAAATCGTGTTAAAGTCACATATTAAAACATAAATATTCAATATCGAATTAAATGAAAAATTGAATAAAATTATTAAAAAATCGAAAAGAGCTTAAACTTATTTTGATTTATCCCATTGTCATCTTTTAAGTATAAGTGTCAACATGGCACCCTAATTTAACTTCCAATTTTTTTCTTTTTACTTTAGCCCTTTCTTTCTTTTTCCTTTTTTCTTTATTAGCCTTAGCTCTTTTTTTTTTTTGTTATTTTTAATTGTCTATTCTAATATCCTTAACCTAAATTTTGTAAATGTACGGAGTAGAGTACCAATTCCTTAGGGGTGCTCGATGGTACTCCCTATCTCCATTTTTTATTTTATTTTTTTATATTTTTTTATATTTTAAATAATTAATACTTATTTTTTAAAAGATTTAAATTTTATAAAGGTGAGATCCACTTTACACAAAGCTTTTTTCTTTATTTTTTCTTTTTCTTTTTTGTCTTTTTCACTTTTTTTTTAAAAAATTTATAAAAATATATTTTTTAAGATTTAAACCTTTTTTTTTTTTGCATTGTACCCGCTTAATATTAAGAGTATATCATGTGTATAGTTTTTTTCCTTTAATTTTTTTCTATTATTTATTTTTTTTATATTTAATAAATATTTTTTAATATTTTAAAATTTTGTATCTGATTTACTTGATACCAAAAGTATATAGCATGTCTAAGTAATTTATTTTTTTTTACTTTTTCTATTAATATTTTTAAATATTTTAATTTTATGTATGAGACCTACTTTATACCAAGAATACATTGTGTGTTTGCATTTTTATTCTTTTTCTACTTTCTTTTTTTTTTTATATATTTAATAAATATTTTTTAGAATTTCAAATTCTTTTTGTCTGATCACATGATACCAAAGGATGCCACGTATCAATTCATTTGCTTCATTTTTTTAATTTTTTTCTATTTACCTCTTTCTTTTTGTCCTTTTTTGATATCTAATAAATTTTTTTTTTTTATATTTTAACATTTATTAGATGTGGAACTCATTTGATATTGTTGATTAAAAATTATTTTTTTTAATTTAATAATTTTTTTAAAAGAAATTACAAATGTGTTGACTTCACATTCAAATTTGATATATATATATATATATATATATATATCAATCCTTTCCTTTTTACATTTTGAATTTTTTTAAAAAAATCTATGATTAAATTTTAGAAAAAAATCATTATTTAGATATATGTATTATATTAATAAAATTATTATTTTAATATCTTAATTTAATAAATTTATATGTCATTCTCATCTTACTTTATTTTCTCTCATTTTGTTTTACCAATTTTTTTAAAGTTTTTAACTCTTTGAAATAAATTTTTAAGAAAAAAAGTCGACGAATATAAGAATGACAAAACAAATCATATTTCATGGACTTCAATTTACTATGTTCCAATATATGCGATTTTTTAAAAATTTTGTGATTGAATCTAAGAGGAGTTTAGAGTCTTTTGTCTTATTTCGAATATTAATTAAAATTACTTTTAATTAATTCATTCATTTTATAAAACTTTATGATTAAGTCGAAAGTGAGTTAATAGTCTTTGTTTTACATTGAGTTTATATATATAATTATTTTTTAATTAATTATTTTATTTTATTTTATATTTGTATTTATGCATTATATTAATTAAGTTATTATTTAATATTTTACTTTAATAAAATTAGTATATTTAAATATAATTAAAATTTAATTCATCGATCTATTATATAAATTTTACTCATTTTGGACTTTTATTTTATTTTCATTCAAGGTATTGATGTGACACTTTATGTTTCTTTCCTTCTTTCTCTTCTTTTTTTATTTTTTTCAACATTTTATAAAAATTTAATGTTAATGGAATTGTGCATGTAACATTTCAATTTGTTTATTTCCTTTCAAACTTTTGAAAATTTTGTTTTATTTAATTAGATCAATTTTACAATAAGATATATCGGTTGAAAAGGATGAAAAAATAATCAATATCCGATAGATTCCTATCCATCCCAATTTGTTATGGGCATTTTTGTAAAAAAAAATTCGATATGAACTCAATTTGAGTCATTTTTTTTATAAAAATCTAGGATGAGTCAAAATACCGATTGATAATGTTCTACCTAATGTCATTTTATAGTATATATAAAAGTATATATTTTATTATCTATTTAATTTTATATTTATATATATATTATACATAATATATTTGTATATAAAAGTATATACTTTATTAGCTATTTAATTTTATATTTATATATATATATATGTATTCACAAATTTTTTGTTTGTTGAAAGCTTTGTATTTAGAGATTACCACATGCAAAAAATAAAATAAAAAAAAATTATTTTTGTAAAATATATTTTGTAAGAATAAGAAGTTAAGTTATATATCTATGTGTCACTCTTGTTTGGGTTTTTTTTTTTTTATTTTACTTTTTTTAAATTCGATAAAATTTTCAACAAAAAATGATAAATAAAGAAGACAAACAAAAAATTTTGATCGTGGACGCCCACCTAATGTTACTTTAAAGTTGATGTATTTTGTAATTTATAATATATTCGATATTATAAAAACTATTAAAATTTGTGAAAATATTTTATTGATTACTTAGTAGTTGTTGTACTTATTCCTCTAATTTTCTTTATTTTATTTTTAATTTTTTTCATATTTTTGTATTTGCATCATTGAGATTTAGTTGCGAAGAAAGATTGTATTAATAAGATTATCATCTATCTTTTATTTTTGTATAGTTTTGAATATGAGCATTTTGATATTAGTTCTAAGGACACTTTGGATGAGAGTTTTAAAAAGCGATTTGATTTGTAGAGAAATTTTTAAAATTGCAAAATGGAATTACGTTATTTGGCAAAATAAAAATTGAAATTATCAAAATTTTTGGAATTTGAATTAGGAATTTTGGAGAGTTCAAATTCTCTTTTCAAATTCAATTTAGGTGGAAATCGTGAAATTCTTTCGTTTTATGGTAAGAAGTCAACGCAACATACAACTTTTGTTTCATTCAATTTTAATTAAAAAAATTCATTATCAAATTTAATTTTTTAATTTTTCATATTGTTAGTAATATCTAGATATTTTCACAAATATAACGACACCCATATTACATTTTTTTAGTATTTTATTTTATTTATCTCTAATATCATTATTTATTTATTATAATTATTTTTTACCTCATTAAATTCTAATATTTAAAATTTCTTTCTAAAAATAATTATTTTTTCTATCTCTACAATCATTATTTATCAATTATAATTATTATTTTTTTCTAAAAAATAATTATCCAAACAATACAATTACAAATTCTATTATTTTGAATTTATGCATTCAAATTGCTAGACTTCCAATATTTTTTAAAATTTTAAAATCCTCTTTCACTAGAATTTTTTGTATCATATGATCAAGTTGTATAATTTAAAATTTTGAGACTTAATGTTTTGAAAATTATAATTTTAGAAAATTTTAAAGTTTTAATTTCAATTTTGTTAGATATATGTTACCTTATATACTTATGAAATTCATCTTATAAGTGTAGACATCGATTTTGTTCGGGTCTACTGTTCTATTTTTTATAATAATAATATTTAACAAAACAAACAAAAAAACAAAACGAAAATAAGACGGAAGTCAAGGAGTTGGTACGGCGCCGAACTGCCCCGACCAACTCCCTGTCAGCCACCCAACCAACTCCCCGACCAACCCAACCAACCCCCTGACCAGCTCTCTCAGCCTACTTACAGCCACCCTATAGCCACCTAAATTCCCCTAAATCGAAACCCTTTAAAATCCCCAACTATCTTCCTCATTGAGTGATCGGGGAGCTCTCGAAAAAAATCCATTTTCAAACACACAGCTACCCTCCTTCAAAACACTCCCAAACACCCAAAATACCCAAACAAAAACCACACCGAAAAAAAAAAGCAAAAAAAACAAAAACCAAAACAGAAACAAAAATAAAAAAATACACGCGAGGAACCTCAGCGTCGAGCCATCTGCAAAAGCCAAGAAATCGTTAGTTTCGCTAAAAAAAAAAAGGGAAGAAAAATTGAAAACTTCAAAACCTGATCTACGCGAATCAAGACATTTTTCATTACCTTTTTTTTTTTTTTGGTTATTTTATTTTATTTTTCAATTTAAAGTTTTTCAAATTAATTTATTATAATTATTTAACATATCATTTATATAATTATTTAATAAATTAATTAATGAATAAATAGCTAAATTTCATAAATACATAAATAAATAATAAATTTTATAATTAAATAAATTATTAGTTATATATATATCTTATAAAATAAATAATTATATAAGTAATAACGGGAATAAATATTAGTTTTGTATTTTAAGATGAATAAATATATTGATATTTTATAATTTAGAAATAAAAATAATCATTCAAAGGAAAATATAAATAATAACAAAATATATAATCAATTATTTATAAATAAAAAATTACATAAATAGAAAATAGATACATAATTAATTATACATATAACAAAAAAATGATATCCTAAATAATCAAATGAAAAAATATTTTATTAAAATTAATTTATATAAAAAATTTATTATAAATTTTTAACAAATTTATAATTTAAATAAAAATAATTTCATTAATTTATTATTATTTTTATTATCTAAAAAAAAATACCACAATTAATTTTAATTTTAATTTTATAATAATTAATTTCATTTCCATAATATTTTTAATTTCACCCCATTTAATCTCCCATCCAATGTCGACTTTTATTGCAAGTGTATGTCGACCAATAGGAGATATTCAGTTTATGGGCAGTATTTGTTGTTGAAGCCACGTGGATATTTATCATTGTATGGGCCTCATAGGCCCTAGGCTTGGGTCTAAGTCCGTTCATTATTATACCATAAATAATTCAATACTTGCAAAATTTCATTTTGGGAAAAAAAAAATCCATGATGAAAATTCCTTTAGAAGGGAAATATAAAAATTTTCATTTTTTACATATTTATATTTTTTCATTAAGGAGTTTTTTCATATTAGCTTAAACCTGAAGGCATCAAAGATGAAGTGATTATTATTAAAATTTAATATTTAATTTAGTTAATTTATATACTCATTTTTAAAAAAATATATTTAATAAATTTATAATTCAAATCTTATCATTTACAATCTTTTTCTTTATTTTTAAATTAAACCTCTTTTATATATATAAAAAAAAACCATTAAAAATTTTAAAAACCATTTTAGGCATTATTACTTTCATAAGTTTATAATGGATGATCTCATGCATCATGTTTCAATGCAAAAAGGGCATCATATTTTCCAAAACAAGCATAAATAAAACCACGTCCAATGGCAGTTAAGCACGTGTCACCTTGTAAAAGTATGCAAAGCTTACTTCATTTCATGAATTTTTTTTTTCTAAAGTAGTATTTTGTTTTGTCGGCGGTTGGCACCTTCAAGGCGTGAACAAACCATAGAAGCTTCTTTCTTTGAATTTGTTTATATAAGCTATTTTCCTTTTAAAAAAATAAAAAAATAGATAAATAAATGGTTTAATTCTTATAATATTCATATAAAAATTTGTCTATGTTTTTTTCTAAAAGAATATTTTAACTAAGAAGAAGACTATATCACAACAACCAAAAGGACAAACAATTTATGAAGCATATTCGGTCCAAATATCACTAATCCAATTATTTTTTAGCTTAAATTATTTAATGTAATCGAAATAATTTGTTAAAATTGAGAGACTTTTTCTTTATTGTATTTTAATAATTAAATTATCTTTTAATGCATAATGGGATATCAAAAATTAATGATTTGTTGAAGGTTTAATTTCCAAATGGTTTGGGGAATTTATTTATTTTTTTAAATTTTGTACGTGTGTTTCTTTTAAATGCTTGGGTCTAATTAACATGGTACAATGTTGGTCCAATGAGCTCTCGACTACGGGGACAAGAGAAGGCTGGGTCCAAATGGTATTGTTAGCTGAGGATTAAAAGTGTAATCATAGAGTGTTTGATTTAAGGATAAGCACGTACTTTTTTTTATATATAAATAATCAGAAAATCTAAGATTTTACCTCCACCTAAATGTTTTCTAAATAATTTTAAAGGTACATTTCTTCACAGCGATTTGATACATTTAAAATTTTACTCTTGAAATCTCTATGCAAAATTGAAATTTAATTAAAAAGCAAAAATAATCTCTTACCGTTTAAAGTAATCTTTGTAGATTAAATATATGTATTTTCTTACGAAAGAGTTGAATTTAATCATTTTTTTAATTAAAAAAAAGCATAATCGTCATGTTTTAGCAAACTCATTTCCCGAATATACGTACACCATAATTAATTAGTAATAATAGAAGAAATCTAAATTTTCTGATTAAAAGGATTTAAGTACAAGAAAGTTTCAATTTCGAAATCAATGAAGAGTTGAATTGTGATTGTGGTAAAACCATTACAAAAAGTAGGGATGAGAAAAAAAATTAAAAAATTAAAAAATCGATTTGAAATTGTAGTATTTGATTAAGTTTGGATTAGTTTTTTTTTTTATTCGGTTCGGATCAACTTTAAATATTAAATAAGTAAATATATATATATATATTAAATTCAAATCGGATTTTGGATTGAGACTTAAAAAACTAAAAAAAAAAAAAAATCGAATATATAATTTTTTAGTTTTTATATATTTTTAAAATTTTTATAAAATAAAAATAATGATTTTATATCAAAATTTAATTAAATTTATTAAAATTTTATATTAAAATAATATAAAAAAAATTAAAACTTAAAAATTGATAAGTCGAACTAAACCGAACCAGTAAAATTTGATTCGGTTTAATTTAAATCGAAAGAAAGTTTGAATTGAATTTTAAATTTTTATAATATTATATAATATTTTAAAAAATTGAATTAATTTGATTTAAATTGAATCGTTATCATTCTTACCGAAAAGAATAGGACAACATAAGACAATGGACCATCGATGAGCTGTTTGGATTTTGTGAATGCAGCGACTAAGCAAGTATGCATATGTATTTTTGTATTAATTGACATGCTGCTCATGTTAGTGCCCAACTAAAGACTCGGGGTAAGTCCACATTAAAGAAATGCTGCACTCCATGAGATTTGATATATATGTACATTTTGTTTGGACTCCAATGATTTGATAAGTTTTAAACATGTTATAAATATTTTTAAAATATAAAAATAATATGATTAAGTAAATATTTAATTAAAAAGAAATTATATTAAACTAGAGAATAGCTTAAAGTAAGGTGTAAGATAAATAGCACGATTTTAAACTCAAAGTATCTACTTAATATGATTTATCATATGGGCAATCGACTGCCATACACGTAAGGGTTGACTGTCTTAGACTTTCAAGAAAAGCAGTTAATTACCAATAGCATCAAATCAACTATTTTGATAAATACAAGCTAAACATAATCTCTATATAATTAGTAGTCGATTGCCAGTCGAGTGCAATCGACTACTATAACTGAAAATCAATTATGGGAATAAATTGCTATTAATTAAGAATTTTTTAGAATTTGAGTTAAGCCATTACAGCCGACTGCTATCAAAGAGAAGTTAACTACCTTAAAGGAGTAATCGTTTGGGATACTGACAAAAGTTGACTACTATAAGAAGCAATTGACCGTTCAATTGGTGAATGCATTTTAGAAGTTGAAAGGAGTTGACTGTTCTAAGGAGGATGGACTGCTCAGCTTCAAATAGTATTTTGGAAATTTAAAATACAAAGGGATGGTCGACTGCATTCATAACATGTGGGCATCGGAAATCCATCAATAGATCTGGAAAAAGGAGTTAGGAATCACCACCGATAGTTTTGGTTATTTGTGATTGACCTCCGAATTAAATTAATTTTTTTAAAAAAAATTTTAAGTTTAACTAAGATTTCTTAAAATGATAGGTTTTGGTTTATATTATAGAGTTAAATTTGAGAATATGATTACGTGTGAAAAAAAAATTAATATTCCTACAATATCCATTTAAATACAGTACCAATTAATCTTATATTTATTTAAATAATTTTAATTAAAAGATCTTTTATTTTTATTAAATTTAGTCACTTAAATATTAAAAAAAAATTTCATGATTTCTCTATTATTTTGATAAAGCCCTTAGAAAATGTTTTCGACTTCAAGAGTATTTAAAGAATCCGTTTGTTTACTTTGAAAAAGTTCTATAGTCGAATTTATTAAAAGTTTCATGAAAACTCTAATTTCTAATTTCTCTTTCTTCCATTCCTTTTATTATCATTTTGGTTCTTATTATTCTTATTTTTATTAAAAATAAAATTAATCTTTGATATTTTATCCAAATTATCTTTTTTTAAAATCCTATTATTGATTAATGATCCTGATTCATGATTTGTTAAAATTTTGCCTAGTGAGATTTAACTAATTAATTCTATTTATTTTTTTATTCTTATATACACTACTTTTTTTATTCCTCATTTATTTCCTTTTATTTGAGAATAAATATGACCTTTGGAATCATAATTTACTCTTTTTTAGTTTTCTAAATTCTCCAACATTCTAGTAAAGTTTAGAAAAATTCTCTTCTAGAAAATTACACATTCGTAATTGTTCTAAAATTTTATAATTGATTAAGAATTACATTTATCCTTAAAAGGTAAAAAGGGGCCTAAAATTTTAGGCTTTCAACTATTTAATTATTTAATTCTTATTATTTTATTTCATTTTGTTTCAAAATAAATGTCATTTGAATTTTTTTTCTAAATTTATCATCTTTCTAATAACATTTAAAAGATTTTTATTAGTTAGTTTATTTTATAGTTTTTCCATTTTAAGAATTTTTTAACAAAATGGACATTAAACCTTGATAGTGAAATCTTTTTTATTTATTTTATTGTTATTTATTTATTTATTTTGGCTAAAATAAATATATGCCTACTTAAACAAATTTAAAATCTTAAACATGTATATATTAAGTAAATAAATAAATATAACAATATAAATATAAAATTTTAAACATGAATATAATAATATAAATATAATTTTAAAATTTAAAAAGAAAAAAATCAGAATTGGTCTGTCAATGGCCGACCAATGTTGGCCAATAAAAAGGATAGGCAGTTTAGGTGAGCAATTTAGCTAGTTCAGGATATGGCTCAAGTCGGTTGGGAGCGGTTCTGTGTGAGTCGAACATCCGGATCCCAGGTTGGATCACGGGTCAGCACGTCGATCCTTTCCTTTCAAGACACCGTGTTTTGCTATGTTGTAAAACCCTTTTTTTTTTTCAACTCATTTCTTCCCTTCCATTCTTTCTTTAACCCTAGAGCTTTTCTTTTTAGCAAGTCCAAACCCCACATGAAAACCTTAAAAGCCTAGATTCTGGTCGTCGATGTCATTGCAACAGCCGTCATTCGCCACCTTCGATCTTCGTTCAACCCTAACATTTACCAAAAACTCCTCTCAGCCTCTGCATAACCATTCTAAGTTTGGTTTTATTAAAAAAAAAAAAAAACCCTACAAGCGTACATCTACTTCTAAAGTTTTAGAAAACTTTTCCAAAACTCCAATTTTCGGCTTTCCAATGGTCCCATTCTTTTAGTATGTATTTGCTCTTGTCTTAACCTCCCTCGTCCTTACATTCTAAGCTTTAAATCCAACGAAAAATATCCTAGGTTGAAACTGTCTCTCTCTTTATTTTTTGTTGCTTTATTTTGTTTTGTTTTTTTTGTGTTATTATGCTGTGGTTCCTTATAGGAATGTCGTTGATAATTTAGGTTCTTACCTTTTTTTTGCATATTCTTTTTGGGAGACTAAGGTTTGGCTTGTTTGGTTGGAGGTAAGTCCCGAGTTAGTGGTCCGGGTGAGGGGTGTTCGGTAGGTGGCAATGAAGGTTGTAGTGGTGACTTATGTTGTGGTTGTTGGAGGCTAGGTGATTTGGGTGAATGACCAATTCTGGTAGTGGTATGTGTGCTTGTATTTGGTGATTTAGGGCATGGTGGTGGTGAGCATGCTAGGTTGATTTTAGGTCTATAAAAGGGTGGTTTTGTGTGTTGGGTTCAGTGGTGATGGTGGTGGTAATAGGGAGTTTCAAATAGGTTCTCTACACAGTTGAAGGATTGTGTGATATGATTACTGGTTCTGGAGGGGTTGGAATTTCGATCATGGTAGTAGATGAGGTATTGTTTTAGTGTTGGTAGAGGCACATAATGATTTTTTTAACAATCGTGTCTTACTTTTTTTTTCATTATCTGTGAATGGCTCATTTTAAATAGCTAAAGTGGGATGAAATCCTAGATTTTTAAGGATCCAAATCTTTAATTTTTGGAGCTAAATGCGATTTGGGTGGTTATGTCAGGTGGCTAGCAGAACTAGCGATGGTGGTGGATTGAAGAAACATTAAATGCTTATGATTTTTTTAATAGTTGAAAAAAAAAAGGAAAAATGATGTGTAATCATCATTTAATGTTTACAACTGGGTTTGATTTTTTTGAATATTTTATTATTAATTAATTAATAAAATGAAATTAAAATAAAATAAAAATGAGAAAATAATTTTCGACTTAAAATTTTTCACTGGGCTTTCAAACCCAAATCATTTAAATAAAATCGGAAATTGGATTGGGATGCAATTTGGCCCATCTGGTGGCCCAAAAACCCAAAGGACTTAACAAGACAACAATCAATTGCAATATTCAAAACCGACCAAACCCAGTAGATTTGAGTGAAATATAAGTTGTTTAAAATTTGTCTTAATCCAACCTAAAATTAATCCAGATAAAATTTAGATTCTATTGTTGCCCTTCTTTACACGTTATTGAGAATCGAAAATAGAGCAAAGACGAATATAACAATTTCCAATCTAATTGCTTATTATTATTATTTTTATTTTGTTGTTTTCTTTTAAAAAAATACTTTAGTCAAAGGCTCTACAATTTTGAAAAGATAAAAAAGTATTCCTCTAATTGAAGACTCAACAACTTTGAAAAGATAAAAATGATCTCCTAATCAAAAGCTTAATAATTTTAAACAAATAAAAAGTGGGGCTCTTATTTAACAAATATTTTGAAACTTTAAAAATCTCATTTGAAAGGAGCACTTTTTAAACGGAGGCCTTGAAACATTAAAAATCTCATTTGAAAAGAATTTTTCTTAAATAAAGGCCTTGAAACTTTAAACAACTCATATAAAAAGAGCTATTCTTAATCAGAGGCATTGGAAATTTAAAAATCTTATATAAAAAGAGCTCTTTTTAAAAAAGGCATTAAAACTTTAAAAATCTTAAAGAATCTTTCAAGAGTTTGATGTGGGTGAACTTGTAAATCATATCCAATGATCTTACAAATCGTGATTATTTTTGAAAAGATTTTCTCAATTGAAGATTTCATTTTTTTTTTTTTGGGAAAAGCCATATTTAATTGAGGATTGAAAATTTCAAAATTTCCTATTCATGATAAATTCTCATCCTTTTTGGCAATCTAGATTTCAAAATCCAAAATTTCAAAATTTAAAGTTTTATTTTCTTTTTATTGAATATGTGTAATGAATGTGATGAATGCAATGCATGTCATATTGACACTAATCAATATCATTCATCTTAAATTATGGTAACAAAGTTTTCAATATCAACTTCCTTATCCTTTCTATTTTTTTTTCTCTTGTTCAGCTTCCAAGCACAGCTTCGTGACTTTTTTGTAGGTTCAATTAATCAATTTTCATGACTTGAAATGATCCTTGATCGATTTCATTATCTAATCACAAAATTCATACTTTTTCAACAATGTTTACTTTCAATTGAAAGCTTTGGACATTTTATCCTTAATAGCTTTTTATTTTTTCTTTGTTCTTTTTGGTTTTATATTTATTTTTTATTGCCCCTGTAATCCTTAAATTCTCTCTCAGAGTAATGCATAAGTATTCAATAAAAACTATAAATCATTATCCAAATTCATGATAAATACAATGCATCGATCATTATGGGAAGAAAATGAACATAAGTAAGGGAAATTAGGTAAAAGATATTCATTGGTGAAATGAATAAGAACAAACTTGTCAAGATAAAATAAGAAAATGTGCAATTCTAATCGCATTATAGATGGAGGTTTAGCTAAGGTAACAGTTCCCAAATAATGAACATTTGGATAATCTTGTACAACTTAAATAAGGTTTTTTCTTAAAAACTCATTCTATTAATACTCTTAATCTTTTGAGTTTATCAAATCAAACTTTGCTTTATGTGACGAGATCCTCAAATGATGTTGACACGTCTTATCTAAGCCACATTTTTATGTTTGCAACTTAGATACCTTCTTTTTTTACTTTAAACGTCCTATTTGAGTTTTCAATTTTAGCCATTTGTTTTCATTCTTTTTTTCATTTTTTTCTATTTTCATTATTCCTTTCTATTTTTTTTTTTGGAAGGAAAATACTTTTTCACAGTATCTAAAGCTATCAGATTTGGTAGTTTATCACCATTCATTTCTGTCAAAATTAATGGCTTATTTGAAAAAGCTTTCTTTACTATATATAGATTTTCCCAGTTTGGCATCCATTTTTTATAACTATTATGTTAATTTGGAATAATCATTTTGAAAACCAATTCACCTTCATGAAAATGTCTAGGTTAAACTTTCTTATCATGTTTTTGCATCATTATTTTCTAGTATATCTAACCATGATAAAGCATTGTGAGTCAAACCACATTATTTAAGTTTTCAATTTTAGCCTTTTTATTTTTTTTATTTCTTTTTTCATTCTTCCTCTTTGTTTTCTTCTTTTTAGATAAAATACTTTTTCACAATATCGAAGGTTATCGGATTTAGCGATTCATCGTCTTCCATTTCTATCAACATTAATGGCTCATATAAGTAAGCTTTTTTTACTACATATGGGCCTTTTCAATTTGGCATCCATTTTTTGTGACTATCATGTTGATTTGGAAGGATTTTTTTAAAAATGAATTTGCCTTCATGAAAGCGTCTGAGTCGAACATTCTTATCATGTGATCGCATAATTATTTTCTAATAAATTTAACCATGGCAAAGCGATATGAGTCTCTTTTTTGCAATAAGATTCAACTATTCGTAGTAATCTTGAATCCAATATGCTTATTCTAATTCAACCTTAATTAGAAATCTTAAAGAAGGAATTTCTATCTTGACTATTAACACAACTTCTATTCCATATATCAGCTAGAAATGGGTGGCATCCGTTGAAATACGCATCGATGCTCTATAAACAAAAATGGCAAAAGGTAACTTCTTGTGTTAATCTTTATAATTATTAGTTATCTTTTCTAGTTTTTTCTTGATGTTTTTATTAGCAGTCTTTATGACTTCATTCATCTTTGGACGATATGAGGCTGAATTATAATGCCTGATCTTGAATTGAGTATAAATTTCTTCTATTATCATATTGTTTAAATTACTAGCATTATTGAAAATCTTTTTTAGGAGTCCATATTTGATAGCACTAAAATATATAGAGATTTAGAAGTTCAATTTAGTTGAAAAATTTTATAATTTGCTAAATTTGGTTTGTTCGATTTTTGTTTTCTCAATCTTTTGGTTTTTCTACTTAGAGTAAAATTTTTATTCATTTTCATGCAAAGTTCATGCAAGATTAAAACAAGATTCATTATTGTAATATTTAGCCATGCATGTTAAAGAAGTAACTAAATTCTACTTGAAGTAGGATTTCTTAATTTCAACTTGAAATAGGAATCGTAATGACACTTTGACTCCTGCATTGATTCGATTTTCCTAAATCCAAGAGGACTTCTATAATGTATAGGTTATTTGAAGATTTTTATTCAAGAAATGACTTTATGATATTCGACAAAGAAAGATTCAATGCAACCATGGCTCTTTTAATCACCATTCAAATAGTTATATTTCAAGAAGGATTTTTACAAGATTAATCTTAAGAGTTCAGATGAGAACCAACAACAAGGTCTTGGAATTCAAAATAGATGAAACCTCTTCGTGATTATAAGATTAAGATGTATGCCATTCAAGATGAACATCTAAGATTGATTCCAAGGATGTATGATCGATCAAGGCTCTTCAAAGACCAAAAATCCCATGTTCGGCCAACATTTAAAGCTCAAGATGACTTTTATCCTTTAGAGTTTAGATAGAATTGAGCTTGTAATCCTTATCTTACCCTATAGATGAAACTCCCATCTATAAATAGGGAGGCATTCTTGTTTTCAACATCTCATTCCACACCATTCATCTTTTCTTTTTTCTTTTAGTTTCTTAATTTTTTTTAAATTTTTTTTATATTAGGCTAAGGTGATCGATTAGCTATTACAAAAGCTTTTATTTTCTTAAATTGTTTATATTCAATACAAGTATTCTTTCAAAACTTTTTTTTTTTATTTTCGGTTTCAAGTTCTTTTATTGCTTTACAAGTATTTGGCCATAATTCTTTTTCAATACTCACTCTTGGTTTTGATGCACTTTTGTTTAATTATTTCTTTCATGCTTTTACAAGTTTGGCAATACTATTTTTCTTTCAATACATGTTTCGGGTTTTATGCAATCTTTATTTCTTTAGATCTAGTTCGTTTGACCAAACAAAATACTTTCCAAGTTGATGCCAATAATTGATGTTTGAGATGTGGAGATTAACTACAAACCAAAAAACTTACAAAGAAGATAACTCATAAGAATTTAAATAATGGTAGAATATGATTATTAGATTAAAAGGGATAAAAAGTTCACCACCAAAACTAGAACTCAAAGATACAAAAATACCACCCTAAAAATTTTAATTGAAGTTATACAGAATAATAGAAGTTCACACTCTAGAAAATCCTACTAAGAGATACAAAACTTGAAAAATAATCTAAAAGATTGCTTAAGGATAAAGAAAATTCTATTTTGTCTTATACCAAAGACTAATAGCAAATAAATAAGCTAGGAATATCTCTCCAAGCATAGAAACTTCTAGATTAAATTGCTAGAATCATCCTAAAATTAAGAGATTTACATGTGAACACAGTAATCTGTAGTGTGAATGCAATTATTTACCTATTTACTCTTACAAATTACATAATAATGAATTTAACCATTATCCTATCCATATTCATGTTCTTTTCTTTTAGCTAGTGTAAACATAATCTTTTTATTTCAGCCTACCTTATTTTTGCATTTATTTAACGAATTTGGATTAAGGATAGATCTATCTTATTTTTGGATAAGTCTACCTTAGTTTCAGCCCAAATTGTATGATGTGCAGACATTCCAGTATCAATCTCCTCTGGTTGAAAAAGACTTGTCCTCAAGTTTGAACTAGTATTCTTGTTATGGTAGGGTGATAAATTAGCAATATTGAAGTTGAAAGATACTCTATAAGAATCGAAAAGCTTTATTTTATAGGAATTTTTTTCAATACATTGGAGAATTTTAAATGGACCATTTACTTTAGGTTATAATTTGCCAAAATTTCTTGGAAAAAATCTCTCTTTTCGCAAGTTAATCCACACCTAATCATGTTTTTTGAACTTCACATATCTTCAATGCATGATTATTATCCTTTTATATTTCTTATTTTTCTACAAAATTCTATTTTGAACCTGTTCATGAAATATTTTGATACTCTAGGCTCTTTTTTCTATATCTCCATCAAAATGCTAATTAGTATAAAGTTGAATTAAATCTAAAGGATAGATTGCATTCTTACTAAGAACAATTTCAAAAGGGCTATATCCAATGGTTTGACTTGGTGAATGGTTGTAGGCAAACTCCACTTATAGTAAAACAAGTTCCCATTATTTTAGTTTTTTTCCCAGATAACTTTTTAAGAAAATTTTCAAGCTGTGATTGATAACTTCAGTTTGCTTATTAGTTTGAGAATGATGAGAATGATTGTAATTAAGACTAGTAATAAGCTTCCTCCAAAGGGTGTACTAAAAATGACTTAAAAACTTGAAATCTTGATTGAACACCATAAACTTTAGAATATCATGTAACTTCACGCTCTTTCTGAAATACCAATAAAAAACATGAAAAGTATCTATGGTTTTGTTATAAGCAATAGAATTTACCATCTTAAAAAAAAAATCCACAAACACCATGATGGAATCCTTATTCTGTTGAATACTTGGCAATCCCACTACAAAGTCTAAGCTAAAATTATCCTTTCCAAAATGTTCTCCCAATGTACTATCATGAACTTTGGTAAAAATAGCTTGTTTTTTAGGACTATACAAGCAATTAGCTTTGAAGAGAAAGCCATCATGATTCTTGGCAATGTGGCACATTGTACATCGTTGAAGGTGTTCCATCACATCCTTCTCCATTCTTGGGCTAATAAAACTTATCCTTTAAAAAAGTAAGTATTTTATCCTATCGAAAGTGTCCACCTAGTGCACTATCATGAGTCTTATTGATTAAGGCTTGTCTCAAAGAACATAAGGAATGTAAAGGCTGTTAGCCTTGAAGAGATATCCATTATGCAACAAAAACAGGTTGTGTGGTCCTTACTTCCATTCTTCTTAAATTTGGATAAAATAAAGATTTGTCTCATAGAGCTCTTTGATTACAATAAATCCAATAACTTCAATAACCATATTTCTTAGCAAGAAGTGCTTTCGACTTAAATTATCCGTCACTACATTCTGAGTTCTTGATTTGTTTTTGATAATGAAGTTGTAGACTTGAAGGAACTTCACCCAAGCTGCATGTCTTTTATTAAACTTATGTTAGCTATTGACAAACTTCAAAGCCTCATGGTCTGAATATATGACAAATAGCTTAGGGAAAAGATACTGACTCCAATGGAATAAAGCCCTATAAATGGCGTAAAACTTTTTGTCATAAATTGAATACCTTTTTTTTTGGCTTCATTGAGCTGCTCATTGAAAAATGCTATAGACTTTCCTCCTTGACTTAAAATAGCACATATTTCAGAATTGGATACATCATATTCCACCTTAAATACTTGATAAAGTTTAATATATAGGGATAAGATGAGAGCTTCACTGATTTTAGTCTTAATGAGCTCAAAGCTATGTTAGGCTTCTTTAGTCCATTTAAAAGCTTTATTCTTTAAAAAATTGGTGATGGAAGCCATAATGAAGCTAAAACTCTTAATAAAATGCCTATAAAAAGATGTATAGAAGTTTTGGATATCATGCAAAAATGCTAGTATTGGCCAATTTAAAATCGCCTCAACTTTGCTGGGATCTATATTTATTCCTTCATTTGACACCATAAACCCATTTATTCATAGAGACCATTGTTTATCTTAAAAGTTATTTTCCATTGATATCCAGACCTCATTCTAATTTGATGATAACCATTGCGTAGATCTATCTTGAAGAAAATAATTGCTCTATGTAGTTGGTTCAGCAAGTCATCTAAGTATGAAATAAAAAAACAATAATCAACTATGATTTTGTTGACTGCCCTATTATCTATACACATGTGCTATGATCCATCTTTCTTAGGCACTAAAAGGGTTGGGACTGCATAAAGGCTCATGCTTTCACACACCATTCCTTTTCTCACTAATTCATCAACTTGGCGTTACAACTTCGCATGCTTTTTAGGACTTATCCTATAGGCTACCTTATTGGGTAGAATAACTTTTGGGATAAGGTTTATATAGTGTTGAATGTCTCTTATTGGTGGTGGACCAGCTGAAAACTCTTCATGAACAACACCTTGAAATTCTACCAATAATGGTTGTATCATTGTAGGGGGCTTCTCATTATCTTTATTCTCTGCAATCAACACTAGTGTATATAAAGTATGCCCATTTTAATTTTTTTCCTGTAATTGGCCTTGGTAAACAAGTTGTTTCTTTCCCGTTTGATTGGTTTTGACATCATCATGGGCTCAGTAGGGCGTACGATAATTTTACATCCATCTTTCACGAATGTTTCGATAACCATCATAAATGACCCTCTTATCATAATGCTAAGATCTTTTGAGTAGTAAATGACAAGCATCCATTAGAGCTACATCATATCATATTTCATCATTGTATTGCTTTCTTATGAAAAAAGAATCAAACACCTTTTGCTAACTTTGATTTCATTCTCTTTCTACAGTCAAGATAGCTTATATGATTGGGGGTGATCCACTACCTCGAGACCTAATTTTTGCATCATAAAGGTAGAAACAATGTTTTCAAAACTTTCACTATCAATTATAATATCACATACCTTTTCATAGATAGTACATTGAGTGTAAAATATATTTTTATGCAATCAATCTTCTTTCTTAGCATGTGCAGTACTTAAGCTGCATTGTATAACTAAAGATGCTCTGTAATCGCTATAGGTTACTTTTTCTTCCTCTTTAAGGTTTTGATTCTCTTTAGCTAGCTTTTCTGTATTTTTCTCAAAGTCTTTTTCTACTAGAGTCATAATCTTTTTATTTGGGCATTCTAAGGCATTGTGTCCAAGCCCTTGACATTTAAAATGCCTTTTGGTTTATATACTAGACTAAGGCTTGCTTGTTGAGGTTTCGTGTTTCTTTTAAGGCTATTTTGGAATAGATTTAGAAGGAACAATAGTCTTGGATGAGCCACTTTTATTGATATAGCCTTTTTGGGACCTAAATTTCAAGTTTTTATTATGGGCCTTTTTTTGTTATCTCTCTACCTTAAGGGCAAGCTTGCATGCATCATTGAAAGTCTAATAAGGTTGTAGCTGTATCACATTAACTTTCTCAATCTTCAATCTTTCAAGATATCGAGTAATAGTTTGCTCTTCCTATTTCACCAATTCACATTTTAGTATGAAGTGGTCAAACTCAGTCGTATATTCCTCTACTAAGAGATCTCTTTGCTTCAAGTTATGGAGCCTAAGGAAGACATCTTATTAAAAGTTGTTTGAAAGATACTTTCTTTTTAACTCTCTTTTCATTTTCTCCCAAGGTGTAATTTTTCTTTTGCCTTCTTTTTTTTCTTGTTTCTTTAAAATTTTCCACCAAAATGATGTATGCTTTTTAAGTTTGATGGCCACTAGCTTTACCTTACAATGTTCAGAGGCATCATGGTATTCAAATACGCATTCCATTGTGTGTAGCCAATCTAAAAATTCTTCATGTTACATCTTTCCCTCAAACTTAAAAATCTTTATCTTTCGATTGAATATGCTAGATTGAAGTTAATTTCTGCTTAGATAGTCTCTGACTTACTGTGGGTGAAATAAGGTGTTATTATCAGAATCTTTGTTATTTTCATGGTATGAATTTGTTTCTCCTTCATCTTCTTTATTTTTTTTTATTGCCTCATTATCTTTTATTTTTCTTCTTGTATATATAGCTGATGTTGTAGTTAAATGATCTGTTTTCGCATCTCCTCTATGAAGGTATCCCTAGGGTTAATATTAGTAGTTACCGCAATATCGGTGTTGACTTCAAACTTTTTTACTGGTGCTTGATGACGATGATCTGTCATAGCTCTAATACTAATTTAATGCCAAGAATTGATGTTTATGATGTGGAGATTAACTGCAAACATAAAAATTCACAAACAAGATAACTCACAAGAATTTGAATAACGACAAAATATGATTTTTGGATTAAAAAGGGATAAGAGTTCACTACAAAGACTAGAAACTAAGGAATACAAAAATATCACTATAAGAATTCTAATCAAGGATATAAAATAATAGAAGTTTACCACTCTAAAAAATTTACCTAAAAGATATAAAACTTAAAGAATAATCTAAAAGATTACTTAAGGATAAAGAAAACTCTAATTTACCTTATACCAAGGAATAACAACAAATAAATAGCTAGGAACATCCCTCAAAGCATGAAAACTTCTATATTAAATTACTAGAATCATGCCTAAAATCAATAGATTTGTATGTAAACACTGTACTCTGTAGTGTGAATGCAATTATTTGTCCATTTACTTTTGTAGATTACATATTGTTATGGTTAAAAATAAGTTTGAATTGAACAAATTACATTGAAAAAAATTTGTTTAAAACGTGTGATTAGAAATTTTAAATATTTGGTGTTGTTGTAAGTAATTAAAATATAAAAAAATAATATATATAAAATAATAAAATATTAAAAATATATAGATAATAAAATGATTTTTCTCTTAAACGTATTTTTTTATGGCAAAAACATCAAATTTTTTATTTGAGTTGAAAAATCAAAATTTTATATAAAAAAATCAAAATTTTTTTATTATTTAATATTGCATTTGGATTAAAAATAATTTTTGAAGGCAACAAATTTTTTCAACATCAACGGTAAACGAGGACTTATAACGGTTGGTGGGCTATGCTATGAACGGGAACGACGTTTCCCGTTTAGGAATCGAAAAATCAAAAGCACTATTGACGTTGAACCTTACCCTATGTTTTATAAATATCTATATATATATATATATATATATTCTTTTTTTCTTGGCACGGCATGATATAACGGCGTTATCAGCTATCTCTTCGCTACATATAGGAACCCGTAGGCTCCCATGATTCAACTTTTCTAGTTTTTGAACATCTCTTCCCTCTCTCTCTTTTTCTCTTTTTTATATTCATCTCTTTACTGCAAGATTTTAATTGTTGCGTGAAGCAAAGTTTGGAATATTGGTGTTTTATTTTTGGTTTTCTCGAAATGTGGAAGAAAGAAGATCAGTTGAGAGATGAGAAAGCGAAGGAAAGAGTTGAAGCTGTTCTTCAACTTGTTAGGAAACAGTCTCCATTAACTGTGAAGCAGGTGGGGTTTTCTCAGTTTTTCAGATCTTTCTGTCACCAAACAACAATTATGAGGGAGGGTTTCTTTTAATTTCACTACTCCTTTCATTTTTTTGCATATAGTGCTTCAAACTTTTTTCATCAACGGTTTCATAAAAAAATCTTATAGCCAATCATTTTCTCGTACCAAGGACATAAGATTCCTGTGTAGCTAGCTGAGGTTTTCAAATTCTGATGTGATTTATTGTTTGTTTCATGAAACAGGAGAAGTACTGCAACAATGCTTGTATTGAGAGGTTTTTAAGGGCAAAATGTGATAATGTGAAGAAGGCTGCTAAACACTTACGAGCTTGTCTTTCTTGGAGAGGGAGTATTGGCACTGGTAACCATTTTTTGTCTTTCTATTCTTCTTCTTGTTTCCATAGCTTCTTTTTCTTTTTGTTTCTTATGTATCAAAGAGTCTTGCTTTTGCATTTCAAATTGAACGTTAAAAGTTACTCAAAGGGTTTCTTTTCCTTTTCTTTTCCTGGGTTTTTTTTTTTAATTTGTTTTGGATATATACAGAAAATTTGATAGCAGATGAGTTCTCAGCTGAGTTAGCTGAGGGAGTTGCTTATGTAGCTGGTCATGATGAAGAGTCCAAACCTATCGTGGTAATTTTCAACTCCCATTTGTTCTCTTTTCCACTAAGCTAATTTTCTCAAGAGTTGAAGCTAGAAAATCATTTCTAGGAATTGAAAATCTTGTTCTGTTTGTCTTTGTTACAGATTTTCAGCATCAAACAAGATTACCAAAAGTTCCACTCTCAGAAACTGTGAGTAACACAAATTCTTGTCTTCTTTTTCTTGTTAACTAAGGAAAACAAGATCTAAATTTTGTTGTTTTTTTGTTTGTCATGTTTTTAGGCTTACTCGTTTGCTGGTTTTTACATTGGAGGTTGCTATAGGAACCATGCCCAAAAATGTAGAACAATTAGTTCTACTCTTCGATGCAAGTAAGTTTTCACAATTCAAATGACTACAATACCCTTACAAAATCCAATGAAAAACTCCACAAAACTTTGAAACTCGAGTTACTTTTGAGTCATTTTGTGTTCTGTGTCGTCATTGCACGCCGCTAGAGCAGTTTTATAATAATGTAATAAATGAGAGAAAAAAGCCCAAGACATGTAACCATGTCGAACAACCCGCAGGTTCTGAGACAACCTTAGATAATGTCCGGAGTGCCCCTTGATGTGTCAAAGTCAATATCACTTTTGTAGGGGATTATAGGGTATTATCGGTAATTGGACTTGTTATCATTATTATTCTTTTCTACACTTGGGAACTCCAGAAGTACCCAGGATTCTACTTTTTAAAGCTTTTATCTCCAATCCTCTGTAAATGTCGGACTTTAAATTTTTTAATCATAAATTAGTAAAAAAAAAAAAAGAAATTGAATTTATTAATTTGTAAAGGGGATTGGGGAATTTGCTGATGATTCTGAGAATTTTTTTTTTTTTTTTTGTTTTGGACAGGCTTTTTCAGATCAGCATCGGCTTTTATGAACTTATTGCTGGCAGCACTGAAAATTATGGCCGAGTACTACCCTGGACGACTTTACAAGGCTTTTGTCATCGACCCACCTTCGCTGTTTTCCTATCTTTGGAAGGTAATTTAAAAACTCTGCCCACTTCTTTGTTGGTACTTGTTGCGTACCAAAACTTTTTGGAAAAAATAATAATCATAAGTCTAATTCTGTTAAACCTGAAATGCTCCCCGTTTGATCATCACAAGCTTAAGTCAAATCTTACACTCTAGTTTTCTCTTGGTGGGTCCTTTTATTCCATCTTGATTATCGGATGAGTTTGAAATTACATAAATATGATTCTATTTGTATTTATATTATATAAAATATAGTTAATTCATATATTTATTTTATATTTATATGATAATTATATATGATAATTTATAAAAATATAAAATATATATTTTTACTTTTGATAAATTTATATATGATTTTTTTAAAACTTTTAAAGTATTTCGCATTTGTTTTTTTAATATATTTTCATGAAAAATTACGTGATCATTTGCAAATTTTTCGGTTAATAACTTAGTTTCCATGCATTTGAAAATTTTGACTAGTCTAGAATAATGAGGCCTAAATCTAGTGTAAAATTAAACATTCTCTTCTTCTGTAGGGTGTTCGTCCATTTGTGGAGCTATCAACGGCAACGATGGTGGTATCATCACTAGATTTTGAAGAATCACTAGAGTTTAACGACTTTCCGTCGTATTCAACAGTCACATCTCTCCGGTTTGACCCCTCAATGAAATCAACGGCTAAGATCGGCTCATGTTCTTCCTCCAGATTCTCCTTCACCGTATCACATCATTTTGACTCTCTCAAGCCTTGGTACCTCACCTTGACTGACACGTCATCATTCAAAGTTGGACCCACAAGCCCCTCCTCCATCTGCCCAGCTCTGATCTCCCCCCTCAACGCTAGGTCACTCTCCTTTGCATCACCGGCTGCCAGGACCCCACGTGGTAACATCACCATGAGGAAGAGCTTATTCCCATCTACACCTCTACCACAACGTAGCAAAGCCAGTGGATCCGTCAAAGCCAACTATCCGCGAACCCCACGGCCATTTTTTCTGCGATCACCTGCCACGTTTTTTGGAAGGGATTGCCACGTCAGTACCAAGACAGAAAAGTCTCGAGAGTCGTTCTTGCCATTTTTTAAGTTCTACAGGAGGCCGTACGATGAGATGATATACAGGTCAATGATGCGGCCCCCATTAGGTGGCCTAATCTCCATAGTCAAACGTCGCCACATGTCAGTATCACAACGGTTTTAATCCAAAATTAAAAAAAAAAAATGCATAGAGCTACTGGTTAATGTTACGAAAACATTGAATTTTAGTGTAATATTTAATTTTATATTTAAATTTTAAAAATTATTAATTTAATATTTAAATTATAAATTTATTAATTAATGTGATATTTATTTTTATTATAATTAATTTTAAATGATAATATATGATAAATAAATATCTATTCAAAAATCAATATATTTATAATTTAAATATAGCATTAAAAATGTTTAAATTCAAATATAATATTATAAATTTTACTATAATTTAAAAATTATTCATAATATTAATCCATATATTTACATTGACTTCAAGTGTTAAAAGAACACAATCTTCATGCTGCTGGTGCTGTAATTATTAATTTGATTAGCACGAGGAAGAGAAATGAATGAGTTGAGGGAGACAACGTGCGAGGTGGGATGTGAGTTATTGTGCAAAATTTGAGCATTGTTGGGCTAAAAATTTGTTTAATTAAAGTCGGCGTTTGGAGGACATGGGAAGAAGACACCGTGGTCGAAACGTTGAACATTGCATTGGAAATCATTGTACCAAATAAAACCAAAGCGTTGAAAAAAATTTACGTTGGTTTTTTTTTTTTCAAATGTTTTAATAGTTCATAGTTGATATTAATATATTATTTGTTTTAAGTTTTGGGAGATGTAGAATCTATGACTTTTTAATGTTTTACTTTTGTTTTGCGCCAAAAAAGGAGCATTTGAGTTTGAATCTTCTATTTGTATTGATTATAAACATTTTCATATGATATGTCATATTATTTGTTTATTATGCATTGGTTTCAACTTAGCAGAGTTGGGTGGGATTGTGTGTCGTTTTATGTTGTTGTAAGAAGTCAAACTCAAAACAAAGAGCTTCTGATTCTTTACTTGTAGTATGAAAGGAGAAATTTGGGAAGAGTAATTCGTTTTGGAAAATGTAAAAAACAGAAAAGAAAAGAAAAGTAGGAGTGTCGTCGTGTAAGAGATGTCATTTTGTGTTTGGAAATTTACTGCTACCATCCATGGTGAAAATTTTTGGGGTTTGGGTTTGGGAGGAGAGTGTAAATTTAGGGCCAGAAATGAGGGTACGATTACAGAGAGAGAGAATGTGTGGAGTTCATCCTTTGTTGTTTGCCACGTTGGGAAGCGTCGCTTTCGTTTGGATTTTTGGGGCATATCCAGGGAATGGGATTGTCATGGGATTTTAATTACTGAGCGTCTGAGCGGTGTGATGCGTCTGTATTTATTAGTCTCTGCAGGATTGTTTAGATTCAGTGAGATTCGAGCATTCCCTCTTTCTTTTTTCCTTTTTTTTTTTAAATTTTTTTAAAAGGAGGTCATAATATAAAAATAAAAAAAATTATAAGTGTTAAGAGTTAACTTCACATATATTGAATATCACTGTAAATCAATCAAACTAAGTTTTGGGGTCCTTTACTCTGTGTTGTTAATTTTATCAAGTTGACAAATATAAAAGCAATCTTTCATTGAATATGTTCTGCCACCTTGATTTTTCAATGTATTTCTTTTTCCATACAAGTAAATCTAAAGAATCCCTATGCTTAAAAAGTTAAGACATGCATGCATTCACAAACATACAAATTCATTAAATTTGAAGTCAAGCTACCACTCACATTGAATAATTACTATAGAAATGGTTAATGACTGAGTACTGTACTTGAAAAGGATTTCGATACCTTCCTAGGAAACCAATCTAACTGTTTACCAACATTCCTCTCTTCTAGTAGGCTGTGGTGAAGCCCATTCGTTATAGGTCTAAATAACGCAGCAAATTCCTCTACCCAGAACAACACCTAATTAAATCATCCAAGATCCATATCCACAAAGTTTAGAATATGATGATGCTGGTGGAGGATGATTAGACTAGTAGATTAAGGACAACAGTGTTTTTTTGGTCATAGAATTTACATGCAAAAGCAAATTGATTAAATTCCATTTTTTATAGGATTCAAAGGCATATTCAAATTTTATTTTAAAGTTTCAAAGATGTATACTTCCATATTCACATCTGCCTTTCTTGGTGTTCTTCCTACTCCAGTAACAATGATTCCTCAATTTGCTGTTACAAATTCTTGCATTTTCTATGCTTGAATAAGGCTCATTCATGACCTGCAGTTGGCCAGCCAGTCTCCGAGAACACAACTTTGTCATCCTCCTTGCCCTTTGCCCTCACTATTGCTGCTATAAAGGCGTATACCATAGGATCAGATAGATTATAGTACACTAATGGAATGACGGGCGTTTGAGACTGAAACAAATTAATCATAGTCTAATGAAATATGGTTAGGCTCTGAGGCAAGGGCAAAGGAAGGGTACAGATAGATTAGAAGTGGTGAGCCTTTGCCATAGAGATAGCAAGTCAGATTGCTCATATAATTTGATTAAATTGGCCCCGGAAAGGGGGTATGAGGCGCCTAAGAATCTGCTTCCAAGTTCCAACAGCTAATTGGCTCTTGGAGATTTGCTATGGCTCTTAGGGCATAAGATGCTTGGGATCGCATTACTGCCTGCGCAGAGATATCGGAACCCGACACCTCTTCGGATGTATGTGACAATGTGGTCTTGGAACCACTTATCTGCAGCTTCTTGGCTTGATGCCACACGCGTAATTGCCTCATTTGGAACCCCCTATTGTCACTACCACATTGGTTCCACTCAATGCCTCTTAAGATTTCAAGGTTGGCATATTGAACCCTAATCAATTAGATTTTGTCGTTCAATTCTGTTGAGAGGAAACCAATGGCCCGTCTAGGAGAAGGCAGATTTTCTTCCATAATTGATGCCAGTATCATCACCTGGAAAAAAAAAAAAATTATAGGCTACGGTAAGGAGAAAAATTTACTCACCGAAGACTGTTAATGGGTGCAAAATAAGGACTACACAAATCACGACTCTCATTGCAGTTGCCGGTGCCATCTTCTCCAGATTGTCTAATCAACATAAACGGAATATACATAAATATAAAACAGTAAGAAATGAATGAAACATAGTAAAAAATATATGGTCTAGTAGTCTGAACCCAAAAAATCCTTGCGTCCTGAGGGGTTGTAAAGGAAGAAAAAGGAAGAATATACATAAATAACACCAAACATGCTTTATTTCATTACACCAAGCTCACATCTATGGAAGTATGCAAACACAGAACACAACTGTTCTAGCTGAAAACTGGTTCTCTTATGGACCAAAAAACATAAAATATTCAAATAAAAAACAGTAAAGGAAGAGCATCAATTTTATATTTTCTTCTGCACTGTCACCACGTCCAGAGTTGACCCGTATGCTCTATGCAGAGCTTCAGCGCACCAACCATGCCCATCATCAACGGTTGGCATCCTTACTTCCATTACTGGAACTACAGGTTGTTGAGAACCTGGCAGAATGACCCCAGCCAAAACTCTGAGCACATTTGATGCATCAATGTCCATGCAGACATTTATCTCTGGAACTCCTTTAGGTGCTGGAGGAATTCCCATAATCTTGAAATAGCCGAGCAGATGATTATCTTCTGCCTTCTCCGCTTCACCTTCATAGACAACAATCAATACGTCAGTCTGGCTATCATGGACAGTCGTGAAGATCAGTTCTTTCCGAGCTGGCATTGTAGTGTTTCTAGGTATAATGGGCACAAGTGTATTCCCATTAGCTCGTATCCCAATTCCAAGAGCTGTTGCTTGAATAGTTAACAAGTCCAAGCTGCCAAAAGGATCACTGATACCTGAAGCCACTGCTCCTTCTAGTGCAGCCCCACACACTGCTGCTTCTAGTGGGTTCATACCTTTGTAAAGTTCTTCTCTTTTACATACACTCTTAACAAGATTTCTTATTTTTGGAATATATGAACAGCCACCCACAACTATTACATCAGTCAGATCATCTATCTCTACCTTTGCATCATGTAAGCATTGGATTGTCACACTCTCACACTTCTCAAAGATCTTCTGGTTTACCTCTTCAAATTCCTCCCGATTCACCACCTTACATATTCTTGTCCCATTACCCAAGTCTACATCAATTTGGACACTCTCTTGGAAAGAGAGCTTGTGAATGGCATCCTGAGTTGCAACTCGAAGTAATCCCATTGACTTGATCTCATTAATACTGTGGCTTGAGAAGAGTTTCTCTGAATTCGGCAAGAGATGGCGCATCATGTTCTGAAGAAGGTCTTCTCCTCCGGTTGCACTTCCAGCTAAGGCTTTAATCTGTGAAACTCCTCCAGCTGTAGCTGTCACAACAACATCACAATACCCTGCACCCATATTAAAAACGAGAGCAATCTTTTCACTTCCACTGCCCATATTGTCATGTATCATCTGTTGTTGCTGCTGTGCATATAGTAATGCCACAGCAGTTGGTTCAGGCATCAATCTAAGAACATGAAGACCAGCCATAGCACAAGCTCGTTCAATTCGAGTCAATTGAAACCGGCTAAGAGAAACTGGGATTGACAATACAACATTCCTTATAGGCCGCTTCAATTGAATTTCAGCCATGATTCTTAATTCAACCAGAAATATTGCAAGAACTTCTTCAGGTGTAGTGGATCTCCAAACATTGTTCACCAAGGCAGCAATAAAAGGACGAACACCAATGTCCAAAGTCTGAACTAGAAAAGGAAGGTTTTTGCTTGCATGAACAACTGGATCAGTGTCAACTCGTCCAATAAGACGTTTCATGTTGAAGATTGCAGCCCCGGATAACATTTCGTGCTCATGAGAAAGTTGATTGCTCACTCCACCTGAAGGAATTTCATCTTTGAATGTAACATATGAACGCATCAACTTCTGGTTCCTAGTATTCTTGAGAAGCTCTACTTGTGAGCCATTCCAGATAGCGACGCTGCATTGTGAAGTTCCAATATCAATTCCAATTGCAATTTCTGGAAAAGCAGACGAAGATTTCCCCTCCCCTGTTGTTTCACTGTCAGATGCCACAGTGTACGCTGGTTCAGCCATTCCTGCACTTTGACAGAATAACTAAACAACAATGACATTTATCCTATACTCATGATCAATGAAAAGGAGCTTCTAATAATCATATACACTTGTGAAAAAACAAGCACAGCAAAAATAAGAAGTTGGAATCAGACTTCAAGTATTTTTCTCTGATCCTGAAATATATTTAGTCCCTTAGTAACAAGAAAATTGAAAAACTTTTTCTAAGTCCTTGTCCACGCATAAAATATAATGCCACAACAATATCTTTCAATTCTTTTATAAAAACTCAATTTCACAAACTTATGAACCATATATTGCCTCAAAACAGTACATTTACTATTACTATAAAAGTTTTAGCCAATTCAAAAACCATAAACTTTTTATTAAGGAAAAAAAAAGAACGAAAAATGATTACTGTTCAATCCCAGCAAGTCACAAATGCAATGTTAATCTCCCATCCTCATGCGTATTTGAAGAAAGCTTATTTAAGTACCCAGAAGCAACCATTAGAATGGCATTTTAGCCTCAAACTTTGCAGGGTAACTACATCATGGAATTATAAAAACAATCATTCATGTAGGACTTTTTACAAACGCTTGAAATATACTACTATTACAAACCAATAGACAAAATCATGCAAGCCTGCGATTTCTAAACTCAAAACTCCACTATGAACATAAAACATATAGTCACCCATAAAGATAAAAAAGAAAAAGAGCGTTTCATAAAAAGCCATTCAGACTATAAACCCCAACACTGAAATTTCCCAAGTAGTTAACAACCCATCAGAAGAAGATCATAAAGCTGAAAACTTTTAGCTATCAAAAACAACACTGGTGGACGATCGAGTTCCTAAATTTCCAATAAAAAGCCATATCCGAACACTAAAAATCGTCCACTTTTGGGATAAAACAAAACCGACCCAGTTCTATAAACTATATATTTCACATCTTCGACATTCAAAGAAAACGAAAACAAGAAGCAAAGAACTGGTCATTCCCAAGCTGCATTGAAAAAAAATGGAAGAGGATTGTATAAAAGAAAAAAAAACGAGCTTCATAAAATCAATAACGAAAGAAGAGTGAGTAAGAGAAATGCAAACCTGCTAAAAGCAAGGGCAAAATAGTAAAGCCAAATTTGGAGACTGGAGAATGGTTTTTAGTAGAGAAAAGGAGAAGGTGGCTAAGAATGTAGAAAGTAGAAGAGGCGAGAAGAAGAGTTGAGAATCGAGACAGGTTGACTCTCTGCTTACGCACTGAGAAAAAATTCTAGAGTTTCCTAGAGAGAGACTGCTCTTTTCATAGGTATTAATAAAAGAAAAGAAAAAAAAAAAAAGGGAAAAGGAAGTATATATACTTCTTGGATAGTTGAAATTAATAAGTAAAAAAAAAAAAGTAATTTTAAGAATCATTATTTTGATAAATAGTGAAAAGAATAATTTATTATAATATATTTTTTTAATTATAATATTTTTTTAATAAAATAACATATAATAGATAAATATATTTTTATATTATTTAATTTGTATAAATAATTTTTTAAAATAAAATTAAGTATATTTAATATGATAAGATGTATTAATTAATTATTGATTTACTTTTAATTTTGTATTTAATTCAACATTTTAATTTATTCTAACAATAATTTAACTTATTTTGTTATTAAGACTTAAAAAATTATAAAATATTTATAAATCATAATATTATATAAAATACTTTTAAAAGAAAATTATCTTTGTAAAATACGTCTGTTATATAATCAAATCTAATGTTATAATAAAAATATAGATATAATAAACCTTTCATAAAAATAAAATTTTTTCGACTTTTTTTTCCTTAGTTTTTCTTCCTAATTGAGATATTAAGAAAGTTAAGATTATAAGATATGCCAAAAGTTATTGGATTTTTACTTTTTTTTTTAAATGAATAGTTTATCTAAATAAAAAAATAATTTTTTTGTTTCTATTATTTTTTTTTATTTTTCTTCCCCTCCTCTCAGTCCAAATATAGTGTAGAGAGTCATTCTTTTTCTTCCTTTATAGTTGTTTAATAAATTTTACTTATCCCTAAAATAAATAACAAAACAATTTTAAAAATAAAAATTGATATAGCATCACTAAATAAAATAATTAAACATCCAAATATTTGAGTTGGTGTTTGATTTTTATTTCAAAAATAAGATTTCAAATTTTGTATCTTTAAATAAAATAATTTTAATCAATTACTAAATGATTTTTTATTTTTAATCTTTAAATTTGAGTCATAACAAAAAATTTATAATATATAGCAAGAAAAAACTTATTTGTTTAAATAAATATTGGAAACTTAATTAAATTGATTCATGAGTTGTTATTAATTCAATTTCTAATACATAAAATCAATTTTTTTAATTTAATAATCTCATATTACAATATTTTTATTAAAAAAATACTTTAAATGAGAAGTGAATACATGAAATATTATTAGTTAAAATTGTAAATAATCTTACTTCCCTCACCATTTTCTCAACTATTTATACTTATCAACAATAAATATTAGATAAATTAAAAAATGAATCATCAGAATTCAGATCACGAGTTAATAAATTAATCTATAAATAAAATATTGAAATAAAATAAAGTATATAAATTATTGACACGAGTGAAAAAAAATTGTGTTGAGCTAGAAGTAATTTTTAGGGTTAATGTTTTCGAATAACTTCTAAACTATAATAAAAATATTTAATATAATATTTAAATTTTAAAAAAATTTTAATATGATATTTAAATTAAGAATTGATATTTATAATTAATATGATTAATTTTAAATAATGATACATAACACAAATAATTATTCAAATATCAAATTAACTAATAAATTTATAATTTAAATATTACATTAAAAATATTTTAAATTTAAATATCATATTAAATATTTTATTGTAATTTTAATACAATTTGTAATATTAGCTTTTTTTAATCATTTAAGTCATCTAATCAATTTACATAAGTACCGACATGGGCTTGGTCCGTTTTGCAAGGGAGTACTTTTTTTTTTTTTCAGTCAGGTTTTGATTTTTGTCGATGTGACAAAGGGTCTGATTGGGGCCCTACACTCCTATTTGGGCTCCTTAATTAAAATGGGCTTTTATAAGTAAATTTTAGCTTTTTTCCCCTTTCTATTTAACTTTGTTTATAAATAAAATGAATTTAAATTCATTTCTGCCCGATGGATCCGAACATATCAGCACACTCAAAAAAGAGCAATCAAAATCGTCCGATCTGCCATGAAAAAAATAGTATTGTCGAGAGATCAAACATTTATGTCGGTTAAATTATTGCTGTATTTAAAAAGTAAATTTAATAATTTATGTATTTATTTAATATTTATATATATATATATATAAAAGATAAAAATTATTGTATTATACTTTATGCCATTTGATTTTTATTAAATTTTTAAATAATATTATTTGTGTATTTTTTTTATTGTGTTATTGTATTATATTAAAAATTAAAAATTTTAATGCAATTAATACCATTAAATAGAAATAATAGTAGAAGTAGGATATTATATGACCCGCACCAAACAAAATAATGTCTCATCTAAACTCCAAAACTGTACAGAAACATATTCATCTTATTGTTTGTTTTTCGTACATTTGAAAACTCCATTTCAAGGTAAGATCATTTTCGTTCATATAATTGAAATTTAGGAAACGACCTTCTTGTTTTTCCATAGATATTTTTCCTTCACATATGTATAATTCAACTTTAGACAACTATCTTGTTTTTTTTCCATAGAAAACTGAACTACTTGGATATAAAGCCAGCTATCCATCCATGGTCCATCACTAAAAAATAACAATGGCACATTACTCAAAAAATTTCCTCTTCTTTCTCTTCTCCACCCTCTCCATTGTTCCCTTCTCCCACCAAATCCAACACCCTCTAGACTCTTTAACACCAAACGAGTTCATCCAGGTTCAAGCCATTGTTAAACAATCATACCCCACCTCCAACCACAACTTGACCTTCCAATACATAGGCTTAGAAGAACCAAATAAACAGGTTGTCATTTCCTGGCTGGAGAGCTATTCCACGACACCCCCACCTCGCCAAGCCCTGGTTATAGCACGTATAAACCATAAGACTTGTGAAATCATCGTTGATTTATCGCGTAACAGAATCATTTCTGATCAAATTTACAATGGTTATGGATACCCTTTACTCACTTTTGAAGAACAAAATGCCGCAGAGTTGTTGTTGTTTAAGCATGCACCGTTCTTGGCTTCCATAAGTAAGAGAGGGCTCAAGATTGAGGAGGTTCTGTGCGGAAGCTTTGCCGTAGGATGGTTTGGAGAGAAGAAAAAAAATGGAAGGATAGTTAAGGTTTTGTGTTATTATCTGGATGGGACAGTTAATTTGTACATGAGGCCTATAGAGGCAATCACTGTGACAGTTGATCTTGAAGAAATGAAGATCATACATTTTCAGGATAGATTCATGATCCCTGTGCCAAAGGCTACTGGGACAGATTACAGAGAGTCCAAGCAGAGGGCACCTTTCGGGCCACAGTTGAAAGGAATCACGGTTGTGCAACCAGACGGGCCTAGTTTCTCCATTGATGGAAACAGAGTTAGGTAAGTGCAGTAATGAGGGGCCAACTATGATTATTTATTTCTTATCCTGCCACTAGTTGTTGAAATTATTAGCCTATTTGTAAAGCTGTCTGAACTCATTGTTGAAGAGACAACATGTATATTAATGGTAGTGGTAATATCATACATAGGAAGGAAATTAAATGTCATATAGTAAATTCATTCTTAAAAAAATTAATCAAAAAAAAAAAAAATCATTCTTAAGATGAATAGGAGGCTTAACTCAGTTAATGTAGCACCTTCTACGACCTAGCATTGAGTACGTTTAGAGTTCGAATCTCAACTTATAATCTTTTTTTCTGTCCCTAGACTACATAAAAATAAAAAAAATCCATTCTTCAGTGATAATGACTTGTAGACTCCTACTAGAAATGACAAAACACTTCGTTTCAGTGTGGGGTTTATGTTCAGTTTCTGCTATCGCTTTTCCATAAGTTTTACTAGGTAAATTTGTACACATTTCCTTGGTTTGGTTTCCTTTAACACAATATTGTCCATTTGTTGATTTAAATCAGGTGGGCTAATTGGGATTTTCATATGAGTTTCGATGCTCGGGCTGGTCCAATAATATCTTTAGCATCGATATATGACACTGAGAAGCAAAATTTTCGTAGGGTGATGTATAGGGGATTTGTATCAGAGCTCTTTGTTCCATACATGGATTTAACTGAAGAATGGTACTATAGAACATTTTTTGATGCCGGGGAATATGGATATGGTCTATGTGCAGTGCCACTTGAACCACTTAGAGACTGCCCAGCCAATGCAGTATTCATGGGTGCATTTGTTGCTGGGCAGGATGGGATGCCTATTGAGATGCCTAATGTTTTCTGCATCTTCGAACGGAACGCTGGCGATGTAATGTGGCGACACACTGAGACTATGATTCCAGAAGTACTGGTATGTCAAAATTTCAGTAAGTTCTTGGTGGTTCTTATTGTAACTTCAGCTGAAGTTTTGAAAGGTTTACTAATGCAATGGAAATTTAATGGTTTTGCAGGTTACAGAGGTTAGGCCAGAAGTGAGCCTTGTAGTTAGGATGGTATCAACTGTGGGCAATTATGACTACATAAATGACTGGGAATTCAAGCAGACTGGATCCATTAAAGTCACAGTAAAGTCACATTAATTGGTTACTTTACTAATGTCATTAAGGATTTCTAGGTGCCTTTGTTTTGATTTTGTCTGAAATTACCATTCTTAACAGGTTGGACTATCTGGATTACTAGAAGTAAGGGGATCAAAATACAGCCACAAAGACCAAATACATGAGGAAGTCTATGGCACATTATTGGCAGAAAACACATTAGGTGTTCACCATGATCATTTCCTCACCTACTACCTTGATCTTGATGTCGATGGTGAATCCAACTCCTTTGTGAAGTCCAAATTGCAAACAACCAGAGTTACTGACCAAAGCTCACCTAGAAAAAGTTACTGGACGGTTGTTAGTGAAACAGCTAAAACTGAGTCAGATGCAAAAATTAAACTTGGCTCGGAGTCAGCTGATCTTCTAGTTGTGAATCCTAACAAGAAAACTAAAGTGGGTAACCTCGTTGGCTACCGATTGATCCCAGGATCAGTTACCGGTCCCCTTTTAACAGACGATGATTATCCACAGATTCGGGGAGCTTTCACCAAGTACAACGTGTGGATTACACCATATAACAAGTCTGAAAAATGGGCAGGGGGATTATATCTTGACCAAAGCAGAGGAGATGACACTTTAGCAACATGGAGCAGCAGGTATAGTGTTATTAAAGATTATTTTTACTTTTCCTTATTGGATTGATCGGTATTGCTATAATGTTGATTATTATTGGTTTAATATACAGGAATAGAAGAATAGAGAACAGGGACATTGTGTTATGGTACACATTTGGTTTTCATCATGTACCTTACCAAGAAGATTTTCCTTTGATGCCAACAATAAGCAACGGATTTGAGCTCCGGCCAGCCAACTTTTTTGAGAACAATCCCGTGCTTAAAGTAAAAGTTACTAGCTTTGGCAGGTGGCCTAATTGCTCCATATAACGCTTGGCATGAAAAATGTGAATTTGGTGCATTCAGCATGAAGAACACTAACTGACTTTCTTTGCTCCATTTTCACTCTTTACTTTTGAAGAGATAATCTTGATTTTCTTGGATTATAGCAAAGAAAAGAAAATTGTGGAGTTCACCATTTTGAAACCAACTCAACAGTGGTTCATAATTCAATGCAATGTTATTTAGTGAAGATCATTGAAACCAAATTACCAACAGAAAAGTGGTTCATGATTCAACTCAACTCTTTTTGCTCAACCAAATAAATCACCTTGGACACAAAGAAACGGGACTTTTCGGACTCATTATTACTCCAAAATACATAAAAATCGCTTGGTTTCTATCTTTTAGAGGGCTGATTTAGTGATATCATTGATGGATTCAAGCCCTGGTATTAGATTAATAAATCAAAAGAGCTAGATATGATCAAAATGGTGTATCATTTCCATAATGTGACTCTCTTTTTGGGATCAATTATCAACATAGTAATGCTGGTTATAAATGCAGGAGCAAGGGGATAGTATGTCTATGCATTATGTACATCTTTTCATCATCAAAGATTTTTGTAAACTCAATGCAGCAGAATTTAGCTTAGGCTAGAAAATTTGTTTGAGATCATAATCCAGTGCTCCAAGTGAAACCAGCTAAAGATGTCTTGTGGCTTAACTGTTCCCCATTACCTGCAGCTTGAAACTCTGATGTAGTTTGATTTCTGCTTGAAAAACACTAAATATCAGCAATAATTACATACTTTCCTTGCTAAGATTTTACTCATTGGAGGGGGTATCAAGCATTATATTTCAAAATCAACAACTTGTTGGCACTTGAAAGTTGTTAATTTGATTTGGACAACTTCACTGATTTTAAATGAGTAAAGTAACAACAGTTAATAAATTAGGCTTTTGACAAATAAATTGTTGAATTCTGGATTATTAACTTTGACTGGATGAATAATGAAAACCCTATCCGTAGTTTTCAAAAAGTATGGCATCTTAATGTTGAATTCAAGTAACATTAGAACTTTTAAAGAGACATAAACAAGATTCAGTTGGAAGATTGCTTGGTCATTTTGGTTGTACTTATTGCGTACACAAGCACGTGTATATATATATATATATATAAAAGATGCTCCAAAAATACTCTATTCTTCTGCATCATGTGGTGAGGTAAGCAACAATTTTGTATAAAGGAGAAGAGAAAAAGGACGGAAAATGATGAAACTTGAAAGGAAGGAAAGGAGAAGCCAAGAAGGAAAGGAAGAAAAGCAGAAGCCGAGAAGGAAAGGGAGGAAAGATTGTTTGGGACAAAAGAAAAGGATGGAGTCTGTTTAACGAGTATAAATTATATGCAACTTACTATTATAATACTTGGGCTGGGTTTTTCTTTCTAACTAGAAAAGAGAACTTATATTTTCATGAAAAGTAAGATTAAAAAAAAAAAACAAAAGACAGCTATTTTCCCGTCCTGTTCCTGGATACCAAACGATTTTTCACCAAATCTTCTTCATTCATTCCCCTTTTCCCTTTAATAACAAACTAACTAATGTTTCAAAGCCAATTGCTAAATTTTTAATTAGTAGACCGAAACAAATGAGCTTTATTCTTTACTTAATATCATAAATTATTCTTAAATTATATGATATCTAAATTTAAAATTTTTTAATATAATATTTATCATATGAATACGTTAATTAATATAATAATATAATTAATTTTAAATGATGTATGTAAAAAATTAATAATTATTTAAATATTAAATTAATTAATAAATTTATAATTTATATATCACATTAAATTTTTTTAATTTAAATATCACATGTAATATTTTATTATAATTTATGAGCCATCCATAATATTATCTCTTTTTCTTTTAACAACTCCATTAATCTTTCACGGTATTATCCTGGTGAGCATCTAACGGAACTTATTCAGCACGTGGTTCACTCAGGCTCAAGCCTTCAAGGATATCGTATTCCCTCACTTGCACAACTACAAGCAAAGCAAGTCAAGTATTCTTGCTCTTAGTGCAAGCAAGGACCCATTAAAATTTCAGCGATGTGCAATGTCCGCTTAGGATGGAAGAAATTTATTAACTGTAATTTTATATAAATATATAAAAAAAGCTTAATATTGAATGTTTATTATTTTGACGCGTGAATAATTTTAGATAATCAACATGCGTCATGTATTTAATAAATATATATTTTTAATTAATAAATAATTTAAAAAAATTAATTATAATTATTCACTTCTAGATAACTAATATTCTTACTTTTAATAAATAAATTACTATAAAATACATTAAATTACTATTAATCAAATTAAATTAAATGAATTAAACAAAAAATAGTTTTCTTTTATACTATAAGTTTTAATACGTTACAAAACAAGACAATTTAAAGACACCCTATATATATATATACACATATATACATATATATAATAATATATAAATTTTTTGTGAAACGAATCTGACAATGAAGGCTAGCAATTTTTTTTTTTTTTTTGTTATGGAAACAATTAAATTAATTAAATTTTAAAATTTTGACTTTTCACCCAAAATCATAAGGATTTTCCCTTGACTATAAATAGTTTATATTGCCTATCAATACCATCCCATGAAAGTGAATATCAGACATAGGTTTTAAATTTTACTAACTAACTTTTTTTATGTAATAATCAATAGGTGTTAAAACATTTTCCTTTGTGTTCTTTTTTTTAACACAATTTAATTTGTGCTATCTTAATTTATAGGTTTGTAGTATATTATATAATCCACTACTCTAGTTTTATACATTTTACGTTTTATTGATTCTTTTATTATTAATTTTTACATCATTTTGATTTATCATGTTATTCATGCACTATAACTTAAACATTGGAAAACAACTTAACCCCTTTACAATATTGTATGCTTGTCGTAGAGACGAGAGAATTTCATCTGCAATTTTTTTTTATTATAATCTTACAATTAGTAAATTATAATAAAAAATTATATAAAAATTTACCATTTAAAAGTGTGGATTCATTTATATAATTTTTTTATAAACTCTAGATAATATTAAATTATAATTAATTAATTGTATTATAGTAATTATAGGTGATATATTTTGGAAAGAGACACAATAAATATTAATACAGTTCCTTATATATCCAAAACAGTGAGCTTTCTTAAACCATGACTGTTTGGTTAATTTTTTTGTTTAGAGATAACCGTAGAAATATATCAAGAGTTCTTTTTTTTTATTTTTTATTTTGTTACATAATCTGATCTAATTAATACATATAAAAATATTTGGATTCTTAGTTATTAGGTTGTCCTTCAATTCCTAGATTCGTGCTCGGTTAATTAGAAAGTTAAGATTTGGATCTTGGCCTATTTAATCCCTTGTAACTCTCGTAATGAAATAATAAGAAATTATTTTCCCTTTTCTCATCCATGACTATTCCATTATTGGTTCTAGCTTTTCTGCTACAATGTTGTTCAAGTCTTGGCCTTTATCATCCCTTAGATCCTCACACCCCCGATGAAATCAACCAGATAAAGCTCATAGTTGATAAGTCTAATCTTGGTTCTCTTACTAATCTGACATTTCACTTCGTGGATCTCGAAGAACCAGATAAAAAAGATGTTCTTAATTGGCTATCTTCAAACAAGCAAAATAAGAATGTTCTTACTTGACAAGCCAAGGTGGGGGTTCGAGGGGGAGGTGAGACTCGGGAACTTGTTGTAGACCTGGCCTTTGGTTCAATCAAATCGAGCCATGTCTATACTGGTCATGGTTATCCTCCATTCACGTTTAATGAATTTTTCTAGGCCTCTGCAATACCCCAAGTTCAAGAATTCAATTCTGAAAAGGGTTTAAACTTGTCTGAAGTTTCTTGTGTACCACTCACTGTTGGTTGGTATGCAGAAAAGGTCACAAAAAGAGCTCTTAGAGTGTCGTGTTAATATAGATGAGGCTCGGTTACAATATGTTTGGATTAAGGGGAGAAGAAAGAAAACAAAGGAAAGGAAAGAAAAGTAAAGTAAAGGAATGTAAAGGAAACAAAATCCCAATTCCTTTGTTTGAATAAAATTTTAATTTAAAAAAAGTGAAAGAGGTGAAAATCAAATAACTTTTGATTTCTCTTATAAACTCAATATTTTTAATACCCCAATTTGAAGGAAAAGCTAGGAAAATGAAAGTTGAAAAATAATTTTTTTTATAAAAAAATTATTATGTCCATCTTTTTATTAATACTAAAATCCTAATAAACAAACTTAAATATATCACAATTATCCTGTAATTTTTTCAAAATCATCTATTTTTTCAAGTAAGTTTCATATATCTCTTTCAATATAAAAGTCTTTTTATAAGTTTTTTGTGATTTGATTTTGATAAATGATTGAATATTAATAGACATATTTTTTGAATTTATGCGATGACAGACTAGCTCAAAATCCATAATGAATGTTTGTAAAATATCTTTCTATTTTACTTGATTAAAAATCATTATATAATAGTAATTGTGATGTCAGACAAGATAGCAAATATATCATAATCCAAGATTGTTATAAGATCACATGCAATAAAAGGTTATGATTGAAAAAATTATTATAATGAATCATTTTTTTTTCTTTTTTACTCTTTATCCAAACAATAATTGTTAGAATTTTTTTCCTTTCCTTTATTAATTTTAATTATCCAAACAAATATTACATATATTATTTTCTTTCTTTTAAAAAACTTTCTTTTCATTCTTTTCTTTTTTTTTTATTAATATTTATCCAAACTTAACGTTAATGTCTATGCAAGGCCCATTAAAGGAATTAGTATTTTTGTTGATGTTGATTCAATGCAAATCACAATGTACATTGATAGATTCAAAGTCCCTTTGCCTAAAGCTGAGGGAACTGATTTTCGATCAAACCAGAAGGCTTATTCTGTCACCTGTAATTTGACAGAAAAAGGGTTCAAAATCGAAGGAAACATTGTCAACTGGGGTAACTGGAAATTCCATGTTGGGTTTGATGCTCGGGCAGGGATTGTAATATCAACAGCTTCTATTTTGGATGCAAAAACAAACAAGTCCAGACAGATTCTATATAGAGGTCATGTGTCTGAAACCTTTGTTCCATATATGGATCCTGAAAGTGAATGCTATTTCAGGACATTCATGGATATTGGCGAATTCGGTTTCGGACGATCTGCCAGCACTCTCCAGCCATTAATTGACTGTCCAGAGAATGCTGTATATTTGGAGGGGTATTGGGCGGGAGCTGATGGACATGCACAGAAAATGGAAAGGGTTATTTGTATATTTGAAAGGTATTCTGGTGACATTGCCTGGAGACATGCTGAAATTAATAATCCTGGAAAAGTGGTAAGCTACTCTAGTCTGCCGGTTTTAGTAAGGTTACAAATGATTTATTGATTTTGATTTGAATTGACTTTTTCATTGTTTGACAGATAAGGAGTGGGCAAACAGATAAAAGTTTGGTTGTTAGAATGGTGGCTACCGTGGGAAATTACGATTACGTGCTTGATTGGGAGTTCAAGAACAGTGGCACGATCAAAGTTGGTGTAAGATTCAACCTTAAGTACGGTCGTAAAGGAACGAAATGTTCTCAGGTAAACAAATTTGATTTTTATTTATTTATATTTATTTATTAAATATAATAAATGATTATAAACATTTAAATATTTTTTATATAAACAAATAAATCACGAATATAATAAAATTTATTCATTTTAATTTTTTTTTTACATCCTTGAGATTCAACGTAATTACATGGGCTTTGCTTCTCAGGTGGATTTAACAGGAATACTATTGATGAAAGGCACTACTTGCACAAGTAACAACAGATATCGACTAACTTTCACGGCACGTTAGTAGCGGACAACACCATCGCCGTTATTCACGACCATTTCCTCACATATTACCTGGATCTTGACGTTGACGGTAATGCTAACTCCTTTGTCAAGGCCAAATTACAAACGGTAAGAGTAACGGACTTCAGCTTTTCTCCAAGAAAGAGTTACTGGAAGGTCGTTCGAGAAACCGCCAAAAGGGAAGCAGATGCACAGTTTTGGCTTGGCTTAGAGCCGGCTGACTTGTTGATTGTAAATCCAAATAAGGAAACAAAGCTTGGAAATGAAGTCGGTTACCGGTTAATACCTGGAGAACCGGCGATTTCTCTGTTGGCTGAGGACGATTATCCTCAAATTAGGGCATCTTATACCAAATACCAAGTTTGGGTGACTGCCTATAATAAGTCAGAGAGGTGGGCTAGTGGTTTTTATGCTGATCTAATTTTTTTGCATATTATTGGTAACATCTATAATCTTTTTGCAAATCTAAGGACATTTATAATACATATTTTTCTTTTTCTATTCCAATCATCATTATTCTTTTTTACAATTAATTCTTTTATCTCATTAAATTCTAATACTCAAAATTTATTTTAAAAAATCTATCCAAACAATTCTATTACAAATGTTATTATTTTAAATTAATAAAATTTTAAATATCTTCATTTCAAAAAATTTGAAATATTTTCATCTAAATGCACTCTAAAAATATTTGAATTTGCAAAGCTTTTTTCTTTTACTATTAAGATAATTAGAAGCATTGTAGAATTTTTAAAAAATAACTAGGATGCCAACGTCTACATCCAAATTTACTTTAATGAAATTATCAGTACAAAGAAAAATTATAATCATAATAATATTACATTTCATATAAGAAATCAATAAATTAAAGCAAGTAAAAAAACAATTAACGAAATAATATATAAATGGATAGATAAATCTAAAATAAACTATTAGATTAAACTTAAACAAGATAAAACTTAAATTTAAAATCTTAAAATTTTGGGAGCATATCACTTATAATAGTTGTAATACAATTAACTAATTACAACTCAAAATTTGAGATCCATCAAAATTTTATGTGAAACTTACATTTATAAACGATGAACCCTTGTGTAAATTTTTATTTTGATTAGACAAGTATAGTATTGTAGTAAAAAGAATTACAAGTAATATGTTTTCTAAAATTTCAGGGTTCCATCCTTGTTATTAGAAAAGGATTCGTTTAACATGACGAGTAGAATATTTGCTTATTTTTAAATATTCCTAACAAAAACTCTTTAATATTAAGATATCCATAACTTTTAATTAAAATTGTTTGAAAATATATTCTAATTATCTATTTTAGTAACTATTTATTTGGCAGCTCTCTGATTAAAAATTCTAATCCGAATTCAACCTATTAAAAACCAAAGTGATAGACTCATCAATAGTACAAAATAAATTCAACATTGATAACCTATTTCTTTGTATCCAAACAAAAAATAACATATAAATTAAATATGAAATAAAATCCAACATTTACAAAAGGTTTAAATCTCTCCATTTGTAAAGATGGAAAGTTTTTCCTCTTTAAAAAAACCTATTGAAATGGACAGCCGCACTAAAAAGGAATATTGATTAACAGTTTTGGATAGCGGATATCATAACTCAAACCCTTACTAAATTTCAAGCAGTGAGAGATATTATTTTCATTATCCATATCTTATTCGTATTCATTTATATATAACTATAAGAAAAAAATATTTAATATTTAATTTTAATATTTAATATTTAATATTAATATTTAATATTTGATATTTAATATTTAATATTTAATTTTAATATTAAAATTTAAAATTTAAAATGTAATATTAATATTAATATTAATATTAATATTTAATATTTAATTTTAATTTTAATATTAAAGTTTTATTTTAATTTTTAATTTTTAAAAAATTTAATTAGATCTCTAATTGTCTAAAATTATATTAATTTGGTCTTTCTTTCTATAAAACCATTTAAATTGATTAAAATTATCAACGGGTGCCATGTGGATGATGCCAGCTGACCTCTTGCGTGCCAGATGGAAGGATAAAAATAAAATTTTACTTAAAATTTAATGACCAAAGATGTTACTATCTTGATTTTTTTATATTTTAAAATAATTCTATATAATATTCAAAATACTAAATTTTATTGTAATATAATTTTTTTTCTTAATTTTCTTATTAGGAATTATATTTTCACAAATTAAAATTAACTTAAAATTTTTAAAATCCCTTTGAAAAATTTTTATTATTTTAAAAAATTAAGTAAAAATATCTATATCGATTTAAAAAAATCAAATATAAAACTCCATCTCATTTTAAAATATTAAGTAAAAATTTCTGCATCATTTTTAAAAAAATAGATATATTAATCTATTGATAATTTTTTCTATTGAAAATTTTATTTTGAATCTATTTTTATTAAAATATTATATTTATAAAAAATTTAAAAAATAGACAATTAGAAAAGTTCATAACATTATGATCCAGCCAATAAGAAAAATCGAGTTATTAAAAATAATATTTTTATTTTCTATAAATATAAATTTTAATAGAAAATCGATTCAAAATATAATTTTTTGGATAAAAAATAAATTTATAAATAAATTAATACATCTATTTTCTAAAATGATGTGAAATTTTTTACTTAATTTTTTAAAATAATACGAAAATTTTAATATGATTTTCTATTTTTAACTTAATTTTAATTTTTTAGGGTTTAGGGTTTAGATTTTAAATTTAATATTTTATAAATTATATTTTAAATATTAAAAATAAGATTTTTTGTTAATTACTTTTGTTTTTATTTTAAATTTTAAATTTTTTCTTTTTTAGAAAGTATATTTAACAAAATATTCTTGAAAATAGATTTTTTGGGTAGAAATTAAGGCTTTGTTTGGTTTGAAAATTTTATTTTTATTTTCATTTTCTAGAAAAGAGTTTTTATTTTCTATTTTTCATTTTCTAAAAAATGTATTTGGTAAACCAAAATAAAAATTATTTTTTAAAATGAAAAAATAATGAAATAAATAAAATATTCAATAATAATATTATTAATGGCATCTAATTATAAATATAATATATATTTATTAATTAATGGCATTAAAAAAATTCAAATATGGTTAACTTGTCAAAAAAAGTACTATACATTCCCTTATTTTCTCAATTGAAAATAACTTTTCTTTTTTTTCATATTTCACTTCTTTTTCATTCTTGTTTTCAAATTTTTTTTTCAATTATCAAACACGGTTTCACTAAAATTTTTTATTTTTCAAAAAAAAAAAAATCTATTTTCTAAAACCCAAAATTACCTAATATTTTCTATTATTATTTATGTATAAAATAATATTTTTAATAAAAAGTAGAAATATTTGTTTTTAAAATGATACAAACTTTTGTAAAAAGGATTTTGAAAATTTAGCTTAATTTTAATTTTTAGAAATCTATTTTATATTGAGAACACAAAAATATTTAAGTAATAAGTTATGTGTTATAATAAAAGTATTATTTTAAATTTTAAATTTTATAAAAATAAATATATAAAAAATCATTAGTCCATAAATTTTGAATAAAATTTTATTTTGGTCCTTCTATTTGCCACATTAGCTAGCTAATGTTATTCACATGGTGCCAGCTAATATTTACTATCAATTTGGATAGTTTCGTAAATAGAAGGATCAAAGTAGGAAAATTTTAGGTAATTAAAGATTTGATTAGAATTTTTAAAAAATTAAGAACTAAAATAAAATTTGACTCAAAATTTAAAAATCACGAGTGTTATTTACTCTGAAATGTATCACTGAAGGTAAATAGCACTCGTAGTTATTAAACTTTAAGTTAAATTCTATTTATTCTTTAAAATGTTTTAATTGGATGTCTAATTGTTCAAAATTATCCTATTTTGATTTTTTTATCTATGGACCATCTAAATTGATGATAAATACCGGTTGACAACATGTGTATGATGCAATTTTCATTTCACGTGGCAAATAGGTGGATCAAAATAGAATTTCGCTTAAAATTTAGGAATCAAGGATGCTACTATTTCAAATTTTTTTATATTTCAAATATATTTTATAAAATATTATAATATATTTTATTAGTTAAATATTTTTAACGAAAAATAAATTTTCAAAAATTAAAATTAAGTTAAAAATTTTAAAATGCTTTTAATCAAAGAATTCCATATCTTTTTTAAAATTAAGTAGAAATTTATATGTCAATTTAAAATTTTAAATAAAAAATTTCATATCTTTTCAAGATATTAACTAAAAGTTTTCAAATCAATTTAAAAATTTTATTTATTAATGTATTCATAATATTTTTCATATTAAAAAATTATTTTGATTGTATTCTTATTAAAATTATATATTAATATAAAATTAAAAAAAAAAAAATGGCTCTTACCTCCTTTGATCAGGTAAGGAAAATAAAACAAGTTAGTGAAAGTAATATATTTTTATTATTTAAACATAAATTTCTTAATTAAAAAGTATATTAAAAATAATTTTTTAAAGAAAATAGATTTTGGAATAGATTAATAAATTTATTTTTTAAAAATGATATTAAAAGTTTTACTTATTATTTGAAAATTATATGAATTTTTCTAATTTTTAAAGCTGATATAGAAATTTTTATTTTTTCAAAAAAATGATATGAAAACTTTTACTTAATATTTTAGTTTTATTTGAAAATAAACATTCTATTAAAAATAGTATTTTATTGATAAATAATGCCACAATAAAAGTTAAAAGAATAAATTATAATATTTAATAAAATATATATGAAATGCTAAAAAAATATTTTTTCTTTAATTATTTTTATTTTTCTTTTGTGACCCTTTTTCTCTTCTTGATAAAATATATTAGAAAAGGAAAACAAAAAATATTTAATATTTTATAGAAAATAAGTTTTGTAGATAGAAAATAACATTTTCTATTATGATTTATTAGTAAAATAATATTTTTTTAATATAATATATATAATTTTTCAAATGACTTGAATTTTTACAAAAACGATTTTAATCACTTAATTTGAATTTTGGAATATCTATTTTTGTCAAAAAAAAAAAACTTAACTAATAAATTATATTGCAATAAAAAATATAAAAAATTATTGTAAATTTAATATTTTATAGAGTAAATATTGAGATAGTTGCATATTTGATCCTTACATTTTGAATAAAATTATATTTCAATTCCTTCGTTTATCACGTGAGAATCTCACATCTACAAGAGGTGACATTATCTACATGACATCTATCGGTATTTATCGTTAATTTAAATAATTTTATAAATGGAAGGATTAAATTAAAATAATTTTGAGTAATTAAAAATTTTTAAAAATTAAAAATTAAAATAAAATTTAACTTAAAGTTGAAAGAGTAAGAGTGCTATTAACTCTATTTTATTACTGAAAATAGGATGGGCATTATATTCCCAATGAAGTAGCCATGGTTTTAAAGGACAGCCCCAGATCATGCGGTGCAATTAGGCCAGCTTAAATGGTGAGGAGGTTTGGTTTTCAGCACAGGACTATACTCAAAGAAATTAGTTGGTTTGAGCTCAAATCCACCACTCAAAGTTGGCATCACTGGAAAATCTTCCTGGCAAGGGACATGGTGAAACCCCAACGTGTACCATAACACTATATCCCTGTTCTCAATTCTCCTATTCCTGTTGGTCCACACTGCTAAAGTATCATCTCCTCGACTCTGATCAACATATCGCCCGCCAGCCCATTTCTCAGACTTGTTATATGGAGTTACCCACACATTATAATTTGTGAAGGCAGCTCGGATTTGTGGGTAGTCATCTGCCGCTAGGAGTGGCCCTACGGCTGGTCCTGGAAGCAAACGATACCCAACCTTGTTTCCAGGTTTAGTTCTCTTGTTTGGGTTCACCACTACGAGCTCTGCTGGATTCAACCCAAGTTTAATCCTTGCATCTGCTTCTGTCTTAGCTATTTCATGTTCAACTGTCCAATAACTTTTTCTTGGTATGTTCTTGTCTGTGACTCGTTTGGTGACCAAATTAGTCTTGACAAGGGAATTGGAATCACCATCAATATCAAGATCAAGATGGTATGTAAGGAAATGATCGTGGTGTATAGCAATGGTATTGTCTGCTATTAATGTACCATAGACTTCCTCTTTTATTTGATCAATGTGGGTGTATGGCACAGCCATCACTTCTACCACTCCTGTTAGCCCAACCTGTGGAAGAGAGCAGATAGAAACTTTTGGGTATTTTCTTTTAGGTACGTGGAAGGAATTCGAATATGGAATTAAAAAAAGATAACAGCAATTATGTTATGTTGGCTGTGAGAACGAAAATGGGGAAGAATGTAAAACTTTTTAATTTAATTATAGAGATTCAGAAAAATATGTATTATTTTCCAGTTTAATCAATAAATTATTATTTTATTATTATCAAACGGAGTTCTAGATGATTTTGATGTTAAAACATGAACAACGTGTTTGCCACGTATAAAAAGGCCAAACAGATAGGATAGGACTAAATTAATTAAAATAAAACAATTTATCCTCGAGTGGTGTACAATAAAGATAGAGGGACCGAAGAAGAGATAATAAATCTTTTCTTGGCCCAAGAAAATCTGTCTATAGGCTATGTCTCTTAGTGGACGAGGAAGCCCTAGCAGCCATAGACCATTGGACCACTGAACCAGATATGGACTACTCTTTCCGAATAGGTCAGGAAGCCAAGCCATGTAGTGGCAGTAATCAATCAACTTCATTCGTTTTTTCATTTTCATTTTCATTAATCAGGCATATAAAAAAAGGATTCGTTTTTAATGTTTCAGTATATATTTTATCAACTTGATCATATTTATGCCTAGATCATAAGAAAAACTTATATTAGACCCTGACTGCCCAAATTATCAAAACTCTAGCATGGACATGGAAAGTTTTAACAATTTTAAGCGTACATTATATTAACAAATTAAAAGTACAACATAAAATTTATCTCAATTTATTCATATAATTATTTTAAAAAATAATAATTAATAGTTTTAAATTTTAAATTTTAGTACTTGCAATCTCTTTTTCATATTTTCATCTTACAAACTCATTTATAAAAAAAAAAAAAGTTGTAAGTGAAAAAAAATCATACCTCAAATTTGATGGATCCACTTGGCTTGAATTCCCAATCAAGGATATAATCATAGTTGCCCACAGTTGCAACCATTCTCACCACAAGGCCAATCTCGGGTCTCACCTCTCTGATCTGCACACATCAAAATTGTTAATGTTAAGTCAATTTTCAACAGAAAAAAAAATCACTAAAAAAAAGAGTCATTAAGAATTATAAACCTCTTGATCTCGTAGCTCTGACTCAGTATGTCGCCACATTACATCCCCAGGATGTCTTTCAAATATGCAGATTACATTTGACACTTTGACAGGTTTGCCATCTTGGCCTGCATAGTAACCATCGATGAAAACAGCATTGGATGGACAATCGTTGAGGGGTTCCAATGAAACGGCATAGAAACCGAACCCGAATTCGCCACAGTCGAAAAATGTTACGTGGTACCATTCCTCGGTTGGAGCCTGGTACGGAACGAAGAGCTCGGAGATGAATGATCTATACATCACTTGACGGTATTTTTTCATTTCAGCATCGTAGATGGAAGCTAGAGAGATTACTGGACCAACTCGAGCATCAAATCCTATGTGGAACTTCCAGTTTGCCCAGCTGAAAAAATACAAAAATTTTAATGAAAAAAAATTCCAATGCTATTTTTATATGATAAATGTATTGTTATCTTTTTAAGCAATATTTGTTATTTTATACAAAAATTATCATGTAAATAAGTATCGAAAAATAATAAATAATTAAATATAACTATGTGAAGATTAAATTTATATAAATATATTTAGTACCAAATTTTTTAAAAAATCAATTATTTGATATATTACTATCATATTCATTACTTTTTAATTATTTATTAAAAAATTATTATTTTACGTAAAAATAATTTTAATAATTTTAAATTTATTTATTAATTTCAAAAATGAAAATTATTCTAAAAATTTTGTTACATATAAATTTTAAAATATCGGTTATTAGAAATAGAAACAAATAAAAGACAATAATATTGGAAAAGATATAAACCCTACTGGCAGTTATTAAAAATATCAGTCAAATTGGATCTATAGCTAGTCTCACACTCTCACCTGACAGTATTTCCATCAATTTTGAACCCTGTTTGGCCCGGTGGTGTGGGCGGAGCAGCGTTGAAACTTGGACCGAACGGTGATGTTAGCTTGGATGCTCGATACTCGGTTCCCTCTGCTTTCGGCAAAGGAGCCACAGCTCTGTCGATGTATTCAGATATCTTCATTTCTTCAAGATTGACAGACATCGATATCCCTTCTATTGGTCTCAAATACATATTAACTGTCCCATTCAAATAGTAACATGAGACTTTCAGCTCTCTTTTAGTCTTCTCTTCTCCATACCAACCAATTGTTTGAGTAGAGCAAACAACTTCAGATACATTAAGCCCTCTTTTTCTAATTGAGGCTAAAAATGGTTCATGTTTGAGTGCTAAGTCGGCTGCAGCTTCTTGTTCCTCAATAGTGAGTAAAGGGTAGCCAAATCCATTGTAGACTTTCTCAGAAATGATGGAACGTTTTGACAAATCTACTATAAGTTCACGAGTTTGTTGGTTGAGCCTGATGACGACCAAAGCCTGGCGCGGTGGGGGGTTGGTGGTGGGTTTTGATAGCCATGATTTTACAGCTGGTTTCTCTGGCTCCTCTAAGCCTACATACTGGAAGGTTAACTTGTTGTTCGAGCTAAGGTAGGAATGGTTCACGATGGCTCGAACCTTGAGTAGCTCGGATGGAGTGAGGGAGTCTAGTGGGTGGGGCTTAGAGTTGATTGGGGATAGAAAGAAGATGAAGAAGACGGAGAAGAACAGTCCTACATTCAACGTTGAAGCCATTGTTAGTGTGGAAAACTTAGAGTTTCTAATTGCCCTTAAATAGAAAAATAAGCAATGCATCATGGACCAGGTAAAAAACCAAAGTAATAAGTAGATTTTCTTTTTATTTTTTGGTGCTTAAAAAATAGAAGGTGAGGGAAGGCTTTCTTGTTCTAAGATTAAACTGTAAGTCTCAAAGAGGAGGTATATTAAATTTAAAGATTATTCATTAAAGGAGATCGTTGATAATGAGATTTGAACGTATCACTTACAATCAAAATATTTAAATCTTACCAATTCAATCAATCCATGTTGGCTACTCTTCCTTTTTATTTTTATTTTTATTTTTATGTACAAACATTTTAGTTTCTTATGGTAAATGAGCTCTTTTCAATTTTTTTTTTTTTAACTTTTGAAGATGTTATAAATTAAATTTTGATCATTAAAATTAAAAATTTAACATTTTCTCCACAAAATATGTTATTCGATCATAAATACTGTATATTTTGAAAACTAAACAAAATATGACTTCTTAAATAAATTATAAAAACTTCAATCACACAAAATCAAGTTTGCTAATTAACCAAAACAAAATTTACTCGTGCTCATAGACATAGAGGAATGATTAATTTATTAACAAAGACTTGCTTTTACTTTTTTGGAAAAATACAAAGAAAATGGTACAGTAAAAGTAAATATAAATACCCTTATCTTTTAAGGTTGTCTCCTTATATCTATATATATATATATATATATATATATATATATAAAAGAGGATGAAAATTAACAGGATCACTTTCCCATCATAATAGAAAGAACATCACCGATTCAAGGTATTGTATGGCGCCCAATTATTTTACGACCTCAAAAACCATATGTTAAAAAATAGAGAGAAAAAGAAAGGAAAAAATTAATCTCTTGTAGACACTGATTTTATTCGGGTCTACTATTAATAATAATAATAATAATAAATATATATTTTAAAAATAATTATTAATTTTATAAAAAAACAAAAAAGAGAAACAGAAAAAGACAAAAAATAGGGCGGATGATGCCTGGCACCAGCCAGCTTGTAGCCACCACTAGCTATCCACGCTCACTAGCCTACAGCCACCTTATAGCCACCACCTGTTCCCCTTTTGAACTCCTTAAAAACCCCCAACTTCTTCCCCTTGATCTCTCTCTCAGACCCCCTCTCAAAAAAACCTTCGGACCCCCTCTTTTCAAAAACTCTCAGACAAGGAACAGACCCCTCTCGAAAAACCTTCAAACATATCCACAAAACCTCCAAACCTCTTCCTTCAACAACCCCAAACACCATACCAAACCCATACCCAAACAAAAACGCAAAAACAGAAACAAAAAACAAAGATAAACAGTCCTCCCCGTAAGGAGGAACCTCAACGCCAGAAAGCCCTGTAAACAAGCAAAGAAATCATCAGTGTCCTTTTTATAAAAATAAAAATAAAAAAGAGAAAAAGAAAGGAGACTAAAAGCTTTGAGCCCCAATCTACACTGATCGGGGCTATTTCTGGTAAAACGGATGTTAGATTCAGGAAGAGTGCGTTGAAGAGCGCTTCTGGGAGTATTATTGAAATTTTTCTGCCACCGGCAACCCCACCGGTGGTGACCCAGACGACGGCCGGCGTGGTGGTCCGACGACCAGACGACGAGAGCCCGGAGCTCTCCCTCAGAGCTCTCTCTCTCTCTCCCTTTTTTTTTTAAACGGGAAAAGAATGAACACAAATTTTTTTTTCGTTATATATAAAAGACTAAAGAGCAAAACGACGTCATTTTAGCCAAGAAAGATCTGCGCGTGGACTCGAATCCGACCCGAGATCCGTTCAAACTGATCCGCCAACCCGCTTCAGCCAACCTTGAACCAGTCCAAACGAACTGCCAGTGAACCGATCGAACCGGTCTGAACCACCAGACTGCCTGAACTACTAATTGAATAGTCAAATCGGTTAGACCGATCTAGACCAACGTTGATCGGATCGTTGACCAGTCCGATTTAAGTAAAATTTTTTTTTAATTTTATATTTTTTATATATTATTATTTTTATTATTTTAAGTATTTTATATATACATATTGATGCATCATAAATTTTTAAATTTGTTAAAATAAATATTTAATTGTTTTAATAATAATAAAATTGAAAACAAGTAATAATTAAAAATATATATTAAAAATGCTCAAAATATAATTATTATTATTACTATTATTATTTTTTGCCTAGATGTTGGAGGGAATAAAAAATATTTTTTAAATAAATAATTTCGCCTAGATGTTAAGGAATTATTATTAATAAATTTTCATAAAAGAAATATAAGAAATTTTTAATTAGTTTTTAAAAATCATTAAAATCGAACTTACTTTGAAAATCCACCTAGATGTTGGAGATTTTTAGAGATGTTCGTATTTTCTTAAAAACGAAACCTTAAACACTAATTATTAATTTTCAAAATCCTAGGTTTTTAAAACTCCTTAAATCCAAATCCCTAAAATCCAAAATCCTAAAATCCAAAACTCTAAAATCCGAATCTTCAAAATCTTGAAACCTTAATCTTTAAAACCTCTACCCAAGCTCTTACTCAAAACATTCTAAAAATCTTAAGGATACGTGTGAAAATTCATTTGAAGCAATTTATTCTCAAATACCGCCTAGATGATGGGGTATTTAGGAAATTTTACTTCGTTAAGTCTTTTCACATGATTTCTTAATTCGCATTAATAATAAAATTAATAAATAAAAAGTATAACAGTAAATTGGGATATTAAATATAAACAATTGCACCTAAGCTCTGCCTAGATGTTGGAGAGTCAGGGTGGTGTCATTATACTTAAGAATCCAACTTTTAAATTGCATCTCATCCTACATAACATTCATTGGCATACATACGTTAGCATGTTATTATCAGTAATTTTTTACACTATTATGTCTTTAATTTTTAATTCATTATTTGATGATAAAATATTTTATAATAAAAAAGAATAATACTTAAAAAAATGTGATATTACAAAATAAAATAAATATAGCATTCCGAAAAAAATAATTCTTGGTACTCTGCCTAGATATTGGATAGTCACTAATAATTTTTTATAAAGAGTATTATTTCATTTTAAGGATTATTGTGTTAAATCTTAAGCAAAAAAAATTATTTTAAATTCTACCTAGATGTTGGAGAATTTTAAGATAATTCTTTAACTTAAAGATTTTCTCAATATTTTTAAATAAAAATTTTAGCAAAATTTTTTTTTCCAAGTGAAGGGAATTAGTGTTAAATTTCAAATTAAAATCATTTTTATCCAACACCGAAAATAGCGCGTAATTAAATTGTACCAATTTATGAGCGTTGTGGGGGTGCTAATCCTTCCCCACACGTAACTGACTCTCGGACCCAACTTGATTTTTCGTAGATCGAAATTTATCTTTTTGATAAACTTTAAATTTATTTTTATAGTTTTATTAAAAAGATAAACTTTTGGATGGCCAATCACACCCTAACAAAGATTGGTGGCGACTCCCTTTTATTTCTCTCGATTTTAAAACACTTTATGTCTGGCGATCCCAAAACCGTTACGGCAGCTTGGCGACTCCGCTGGGGACTAAATTTGAGAGTCAAGCCTAAACTTTTAATTATGCACTATTAAGAATTTTTGGATTTAATTGGTTTTATTTGACATTTCATTTAATCTCCTTTATTTTAATTTTTCAAAAATATATATGTTAATAAATAAAATAAATTATGTGTTAGTTATTACTTCATTTTGATTTTGTTTTTGGTTATGGTTTATTCATGTTATTTTGATTAATACATTACTTTGCACACACTTTGCATATTCACTCGTATGCATGAGCTCTATACCCGGGGCTTCATCCTTTTTAGGAGGAAGTGAAGTAGCTACGCTCTCGTAAGGTGATAACCCTCGCATTTGCTAGCAAAACACTTCCGCTCAGATTGAACCATTTCCGTTAATAATCCATAATGGACGAGGATCAGGGAACCTTACTAGTCTATAATAGGCAATGATGTGAAGAATAGTCTGGGAACCTTTAGACATATAAATCATAACCCAGCATCTCGTGAGCCATAAGAAACCTGCCTAGGATAGAGCCATGACACCTTTTTAGAAAATTACCAAAAATTAGGACATTATACATTATATTATTTTATCGTATGGTTATTATATTATTTCTCTTACTTGTTTGTTTTGAATTCTTAAGTCATTTTATTTTCTTTTTTTTTTTTTTTTGATTGTGTACATTATATTTGAATATGTGGTATTTATTTTAGGTCAATCATTGAAAAGAAAAAAAAGAAAAAAAAAGATAAAAGAACATTTTCAAAGATTAAGGATTTTTTTTAAATTCTTTGTTTATTGGCCGAATAAAGACTAATTTTTAAGCCTTATTTATTTCATTTTTCCTTCTCAAAATAAAAAATTTTGTATTTTATTTCATCTTTCGCATTTCATACATCATACATGTATCTCATCCCATGCGCATAATAATAGGATAATACGTGCATTACATCACATCCATATCAATAGGTAGCACATGCATCTCATGCACTTCTTGATAAGTAATGCATGCATTCTATCTCGTTATGTATCTTAAGGTAGTGTTTACTTTATTAAGCCAGCACAACACATGCATTACATTTCATACATACATATCTCATACATATAGTAGGTCCATGCATTTCATACAAGTATGTTGCATTAGTCATAAGAATACATCTCACCATTCATGTAAATATGTCATCGCATTTCAAGTATATAGATTCATGAATAATAGGGTCGTATGAAACATACATTGCATTTTTTTGCATACACATTCATGGTTGATGAAAATTTTTATTTGGGTCTTTGTACATATAAAAATCCATTGTCATAAATATATATGCATTTCGTGACATTCTCATATTCATGTATTCATAAACATACTTTATGTGTCTTTGTTTTTGCGATATTCATTCAATAAGGGTAATAGTCCAAAATTTTTGGTCCAAATCCCGAAATAAAATGTCTGTCTTCGTAGAAATTAGAATGGCAAAAATAAGAGATCAATTGGAAGCAAAGATTAGTGCTTTGGAGTTGAATCAAGAGAATTATGGCTTAAGCTTCGAGAGATGAAACGATAAATGGCTCAATTGATAGAAATGGTTAAATGTAGTGGTGGAGTTGAGTTTGTTCCTCCTCAAAGATCGTTGTCACTTGCGATTCCATCAAGTCAAGATTAATCTGCTCCTATTAGTCTTAGCACTTTTTCACAACAAACTAAAGCATTGGGTGATTTAAACAGTGATCAAAGTTTGGGCGAACTCAAAAGAAGAATGGGTGAACTAGCCAAATAGATGGCTGAGCTCAAAAGTTTGATTTTCAAATCGAAATCGTTTGGCTTCAACCAACCATCACCAACTATTTCGAGTCATAACTTGTAATCAAATCCTTCTTATGATTACTTCCAACCTCTTTTTCAAGCACCTAGGATTAGGCCCTCAAATATCATGTGACCTTATAAAATTCCACACTTGAATCCACATCCCCCACCTCACATTTCACAATCGCTTGTTCAGTATGCTATTCAATCATCATTTTATCAGCCCAATCTTTAACCCAGAGACCAACTATACCAGTACCTTTTCAGCAAGGCAAACCAATCATAGGACAGAAAAACTCTGGTAACACCAAAGGAAAAGCCCATATTGATCCAATACCTATGTTCTACACAGAGTTATACTCGGTGTTTCTAAGAAACTACCTCATTACCTTTATCTTTGTTGAACCTCATAAATCACCTTTTCCTAAATGGTATAATCCTAATGCCCAATGTGAATACCATTTTGGTGTTGTAAGCTATTCTCTGAAAGACTACACAGCTTTGAAACATAAGGTGCAGAGATTGATGAAAGTTGGATATCTGAGTTTTGATACGAAGATGAAGCCAATTATTCATGAAAATCTTTCACTGATCCATACTGAGATAGCAGGTAGTGCTATAGGTAATAGTAAGGTTAGCCAAGATGATGAATAAAAAGTTTTTAAAGTAAATGGTTGTCCTTCCCGACAATCAGAGTCAACTGTTTTTGGATTTCTTAGGCGAAACAAGAGGGAGTAAGAATAGGTATAGCACTTTTTAGCCTCAGCCCTAAAATGGTTCGTGATGTGTAAACTTAGTACTTTTAAGAATGAATGAAAACTTCTTTTGGCCCAATTTTTTATGAATTGATGCCTCTATCCACTTTTAATAATTGGATATTTAAAGGAGCCTGTAAAAAAAATAATGGTTGTGAATATGCCTTCATCTAACTTTTGAGGAAGAATGATTGGAAATGTCTCTAAAAACTTTTCGGGCATGGTGATTTCTGATGAAATTATAGAAAATGCAATCAAAAGTGGCAGGATTAAGTTAAAAGAGGTGACAAATGTTGAAGAGAAAAGTATATCAAAAAAGAATAAAAGAAAGGTGCAAGCAGTGACAATGGAGGGGCATCTACCTAATACTTTTATCTCATACAATCTTCATCTTGTTTATCAACCTCATCACCCTGTCATAAGCCATATCTTTCAAAACCCATATCTTGCCAACCAAGCCAGCATTTGGGCTTTCAAGTAAATTTTCATCCTCAAATAGTCATTCATGATCTTGTTCTTACATTTGAATCCATCACCCAACCGACAAAGAATCAAAAAAGACCAAGGAATGATAAAGAGAAATTATCCATCCTTATTTCTCTCCTTTTGCCTTTGCTAATAAAAGGTCGATATCTCACTCCTCTGGCCCTAAAAACAACACCAAATCCATTAGCAAGGAGTTATGATCCTAATGACAAGTGCGATTACCATATGGGGGTAATTGGTCACTCAACTGAAAAATAAAAATAGTTAAAAGAAAAGGTTGAAGATTTTATCAAGAATGGCATTCTGACTCTGAAGGTAATAGAACAATAGAAGTTGTTTACTTCATCCAATTGATAAATATGAGAAGTTGAGATGAAGAGGGAGGTGTCAAGTTTTAAAAATCAAGATAGGATGATTTTTTTTTATTTTTTTACTATATGTGTATGATATATGCATTGTGTCTCTAGGAGTTATCTAACCTATTTTGGAATAATTGAATACTTTGGATCTTTTTCATAAAATTTTCTTTTTATGCATTTGTTTGAATAAAAAGTCCCACATAAGTAACTTTCAAGATTTCAAAAAACAAAACAAAACAAAAAAACAAAAAAAAGAAAAAAAAGTTTTATTTTGCAATAAAGATGGAAGGATTTTTAAAAGAAATGGTGATTACTATTAGGAAAAAGCTCATCAAATACCTCCACACCTTTTCAAATACTTTCATGTTTCTAATCACTTAAATAATTGGACTCATCAACCATAACCTTTCACGGAATGTGAGTTTGAGTTCAAACCTTAAAGGACCGATAATCTTTTCTCAGGCAAAGAACAAAAGAGATTAATTTTGAAAGTTTATTTTGAATTTAAAAAATCAGATACTCTTTCAAATTTTCCAATTGATAATTCAATGTGTGTCAAAATTTTGCTATGACCATAGATACAAAAATGCTTGAGCTTTTTCTTAAATAACCTTTGTTCCATGTCTTAAGGCATATTAAGAAAAAAAAGAATCCCTTTCTGCCTAAGACAATTTATTTCATACCTTTATACCTTTTCTCTTCTTTTCACTAAGAAAATGTCAAAAAAATTTTAGAGCTCAAAGAGCCTTTTTGGACTCTGTGTTCAATCCTATACGACTTGATCATCATTAGAACCTTGAGTAAAAAAAGATGGGGCATAAAAAAAATAAAAACAAGTAAAAAAAAGAGAGAAAAAAACAAACAAAAGGGACATATTCAATGATTTGCTTTTCTAGCCAAGTAATCATGTTTGAAATGATGAATGACCATCTTTCTCTATCATTCTCGTACATAAAAATTATTCATTTGCTACCCATTTGAGCCTATTAAATTTTTTGTTCCAAAATAAACCCTAGCCAAGGATCATTTTCTACATTAAAGAAAAATTAGGATACATTCAAGATTAACTTCAAAAAAAGTATTCAATATTGAAAGCATCTAAAATGCCATTCGGAGGTGAAAGTCTAAGGTAAAAAGTGAACAAGGCTTCAATTGACATTTCAAGATTCAAGAAAGTGAATAGCCAAAGATGAAGTTAAGTATTTCTAAGGCAAAACCAAGAAACCTTAGAGATAAGAATTTGAAGCTTCAATTAGAATTCGAAAAAAATCAAATCAAAAAAGAAAAAAAATATGTACCTTAAAAATGAGAATTCAAGGCAAAAAAAAGGGGTGAGTAAAGTTGCTGAAATTAAAGCCAAATGTTTCAAAAAAAATGAGCAAAAGAAGAAAGTCAGAGAATGCTCATCAGGATCCTTGGCCTAATCACCCTAAATAACATATTTTGAGCCTATGTATCCTTTCTTTCAGAACCCTTAACCTCAACCTACATTACACACCCTGAAAAGCTCATTTTGATCAAATGTGGATACTTGGATTGAAGAGCAATATCTTTGAATTTGTATATACTTGTTGAATTCTTCATTGATAAAAAAAAATATATAGCTCTAAGGTGAAAACCCCAAAAGGGCAGTTTAGAGCTAAAGTCATTTTTGAGGCCTCATAATGAATTTCAGAGTTCCAAGGTCTATCCAAAATAAAAGGTCTTGATACAAAGCTTTTTGAAGGACCAGTACTCATTAAAGACCTTCTTTTAAAAAAAAAGAGGCCAGCCTTATCTTCTTCTCAAATCTTGTTTAAAAAGTAATGGTTAGTTTTGACTCATATTGGAGTATTACGTTTTCAATAAAAGAAGTGTTTTAAAAAAATTATCTCTTTTGTGAGCCTAAGAGAAATCCTTACAACCCTCGTCGAGCTCTACATGAGATATGCCACCAGTGAAAAAAATTGAATTGTCAATTACCTCACCCATGTGCCTTCCAAATACTAATCATCAATTTTCAAGAGATTCAAAAGTCTTGAGTTTTAAATTTTTTCATTCAATTACAAAGATACTTTATGTGGGATAATTTTTGATCACTTTAAAACTTTTCAGAGATTATTTGAGTATTTTGTACATAATACTGAGATCATTTTTTAGGTGAAAATGAAACAATAAAAATTTAAACAAAATTTTTTTTTTAAAAAAAGAGGGCAAGAAGAGTCTTTGCATTTGCATCGCTTGCATCTACATCACAAGAAAGATATTCGTATTTACATCACTTGCATTGGCATAAGATATTTGCATTCACACCATAAGAATAATTTGTATTTGCATTATGGCATCTGTATCCTAAGAAAAGGTATTTGTAGGGACATCTACATGAAAAGGACATTGTTATTTGCATTGTGAAAAAGTCAAATGTATCAAGCATTTGCATTCTTACGTTGGCATTGACATTTTCATTAGCATTATTTGATGAGAATAGACATTTGTATCATGTTTGCATTTATCAACTTTGTTAGTATTAAAAACAAAAAAAAAAAAAGAAAGAAAAGGGGCATGTTTTTAAAGTTTTAAAGTCTCTATTTAAGATGAATTGTTCTTAATCAAGATTTCAAAGCCTCTGTTTAAAATGAACCAATTTCAATCAAGATTTCAAAGCCTCTATTTAGAGGGAACCTTCTTCAAAAAAGACCTTTAAAGTCTCAAAAATCTCTGATCAGGCAAAAACCATGTTTTAAAAGATTTTCAAATTTTTAAAATTTCATTGCCTCTGATTATGAGGAGCATTCAAAGATTTTGAGATTCTGTAAGACCTCTAGGCATAAATTCGATTCGCGTTGTTATCCCAATCAATTCTTTATCTTTCTACTTGTGGTGTTATCTTAGTCGATTCAGTAAGACCTCCAGGCATGATTCTGTAAGACCTTCAGACATGATTTCTAAGATCTTCAGGCATAATTTTGATTCGTAGTGTTATCCCGATCGATTTTTTATCTTTCGACTAGTAGTGTTATCCTAGTCGATTCTGTAAGACCTCCAGGCATAATTTTGATTCGCGGTGTTATCTTGATTGATTCATTATTTTTTTGACTGGCGGTGTTATCTCAGTTGATTCTATAAGGCCTCCGGGCACAACTTTCAAGACTTTTAAGTAAAATATTTTTAAATTTTAAAGTTTCTTTGCTTCTAATTAAGAGGAACATTCAAAGATTTTGATTTTTAAGACCTCTGGGTATAATTTTAATTTGTGACGTTATCCCAATCGATTCTTTATCTTTAGACTTGTGGTGTTGTCCCAGTCGATTCTATAAGACCTTCGAGCATGATTTCTAAGACCTTTAGATATAATTTTGATTCACAGTATTATCCCGATCGATTCATTATTTTTTTGATTGACGATATTATCCCAGTTGATTCTATAAGACCTCCAGGTATGATTCCTAAGACCTCCAAGCATGACTTCTAAGACCTCTGGGCATAAATTCGATTCGGGATATTCTTCCGATCAATTCTTTATTTTTTTTTTGACTTGAGGTTTAGTCCCAGTCATCGTTAATCTTTGACTCATAGTATAATCCCGATCATTTCTATAGTTTCTCTGACTTACGGTTTAATCCTAGTCTCTTTTATCTTTTTAGCTTGCAGTTCAATCCCAGTTGTCGTCAATATTTGGCTCGTGGTTTAGTCCCAATCATTTCATTATTTCCCTGACTTGCGGTTTAATCTCAATTTCTTTTATCTTTCTAACTTGCAATTTAATCCAAGTTGTTATTCTCTAACTCACGATTTAATCTCGATCTCTTTATTCTTTAATTTACGATTCAATCCTAATCTTTTTAATTTAAAGTCGCAGTTTAATCTCAATTGTTGTTATCTTCTGACTCATGGTTTAATCCCGGTCCCTTTATTTTTTTACTTATGATTCAATCCAAGTTAACATTCTCTGATTTACGATTCAATCTCGATCTCTTTAATTTAAAATCATAATTTAATCTCAATTATTGTTATCCTCTGACTCGCGATTTAATCTCGATCTTTTATTTTTCGATTCGCGGTTCAATCCCGATCTCTTTAATTCAAAGTTGCAGTTTAATTTCGATTGTTGTTAGCCTCTGACTCGTGATTTATTCTTGGTCTTTTTATTTTCTGACTTGTGATTCAATCCAAGTTAATGTCATTTTCTGACTCGCAGTTTAATTTCGGTCTCTTTATTCTCCGATTCAAGTTCAATCCTGATCTCTTTAATTTAAAATGTAGTTTAATCTTGATTGTTGTTATTTTTTGACTCGCGATTTAATCTTGATCTCTTTATTCTTCGATTCGTGATTCAATCCCGATCTCTTTAATTTAAATTCGTAGTTTAATCTTGATTGTTGTTGTTATCTTCTGACTCGTGGTTTAATCTCAATATTTTTATTCTTCGATTTACGGTTGAATCCCGATCTCTTTAATTTAAAATCGTAATTTAATCTCAATTGTTGTTGTTATCTTCTGACTCATGATTTAATCTCGATCTTTTTATTCTCTGATTCACGGTTCAATTTCGATCTCTTTAATTTAAAATCACAGTTTTAATCTCGATTGTTGTTATTTTCTGACTCGTGGTTTAATCCCGATCTCTTTATTCTTTGATTCGTGATTTAATCCTGATCCTTAGCATTTCTCTTACTCGTGGTTTAATCTCGGTCTCCTCATTTCTAACTTGTGATTCAATCTAAGTTCAATCCCGATCTTGTTATTCTTTGACTAGCAGTGTCGTCTCGATCACTTTCGTTATTATTTGACTTTCGGTATTGCTTTAATCGATTCTTTATTTTTCAACACACGATGTCGTTTTCTTTATCACTTGACCTGACCTGTAAAAAAAAAAATTCATGATTTGCTTTCGATCAAAATCGTTGTTTTTGTCTTTGCCCTATTCATAATTTTCAGCAATGTATAAAGAGGGGCAGCTGTATACACCGATTTTTTTTTGTCTACTATTAATAATAATAATAATAATAATAAAATAATAAAAATAATAAATATATATTTTAAAAATAATTATTAATTTTATAAAAAAAATAAAAAAATAAAAAAACAAAAAAAGAGAAATAAAAAATGGCAAAAAGCAATGCGACTGATGCCTGGCACCAGCCACCCTACAACCACCACTAGCTGCCCACGCTCACCAGCCTACAGCCACCCTACAGCCACCAATTGTTCCCCTTTTGAACTCCTTAAAAACCTCTAACTTCTTCCCCTTGATCCCTCTCTCGGACCCCTTTCTAAAAAAAACCTTTAGACCTCCCTTTTCGAAAACTCTCAGACAAAAAACAGACCTCTCTCGAAAAGCCTTCGAACAGATCCATAAAACCTCAAAACCTCTTCCTTCAACAACCCCAAACACCACACCAAACCCATACCCAAACAGAAACGCAAAAACAGAAAGAAAAAACAAAGACAAATAGTCATCCCCGTAGGGAGGAACCTTAACGCCAGAAAGCGCTGTAAACAAGCGAAGAAATCATTAGTGTCTTTTTTATAAAAATAAAAAGAAAAGAAAGAGAAAGGAGACCGAAAGCTTTGAGCCTCGATCTACATTGATTGGGGCTGTTTCTGATAAAACGGACGTCAGATTTAGGAAGAACGCGTTGAAGAATGCTTTTGGGAGTATTATTGAAATTTTTTGACCATCAAAAATCTCGTCAGTGATGACCTAGGCGACGGTTGGTACAGTGGTCTGACGATTGGACGGCGAGAGCTTGTAGCTCTCTCCCAGAGCTCTTTCTTTCTCTCTCTTTTTTTTTTTTTTGAAATGGGAAAAGAATGAACAAAATTTTTTTTTTGTTATATATAAAAGACTAAAGAGCAAAACGATACCGTTTTAGCCAAAAAGGATCTGCGCGTGGACTCGGATCTGACTCGAGATCCGTGCAAATTGACCTGCCAACCCGCTTCAGCCAACCTTGAACCGATTCAGACGAATCGCCAGTGAACCGATCGAACCGGTCTGAAGCACCGGACTGCTCGAGCCACTGATTGAATCGTCAAACCGGCCAGACCGGTCCAGACCAATGTTGACCAGACTATTGACCAGTCTGGTTCAGGTAAAATTTTTTTTTTTTTGAATTTTCTATTTTTTATATATTATTTTTTTGTTATTTTAAGTATTTATATATATATATTGATGCATGATAAATTTTTAAATTTGTTAGAATAAATATTTAATTGTTTTAATAATAATAAAATTGAAAACAAGTAATAATTAAAAATATATATTAAAAATGCTCAAAAAATAATAATTATTATTATTATTTTTCCTGCTTAGATGTTGGAGGGAATAAAAAATATTTTTTTAAAGAAATAATTTCGCCTAGATGTTGGAGAATTATTATTAATAAATTTTCATAAAAAAATATAAGAAAATTTTAATTAATCTTCAAAAATCATTAAAATCGAACTTGCTTCGAAAATCCGCCTAGATGTTGGAGAGTTTTAGAGATGTTCGTATTTTCTTAAAAATGAAACCTTAAACACTAATTCTTCATTTTCAAAATCCTAAGTTTCTAAAACTCCTTAAATGCAAACCTCTAAAATCCAAAATCCTTTAAATCCAAGCCCCTAAAATCTAAAACCCCCTAAAATCCAAAACCATAAAATCTCAACCTTTAAATCCAGACGCCAAAACTCAAAACTCCTAAAATCCAAAACCCTAAATTCTGAATTTTGAAAATCTTGAAACCTTAATCTTTAAAACCTCTAGCTAAGCCCTTACTCAAAACATCCTAAAAATCTTAAGGACACGTGTGAAAATTTCATTTGAAGCAATTTGTTCTCGAATGCTGCTTAGATGATGGGGTATTTAAAAAATTTTACTTCGTTAAGTCTTTTCACATGATTTTTTAATTCGCATTAATAATAAGATTAAGAAATAAAAAGTATAATAGTAAATTAGGATCTTAAATATAAACAGTCGCACATAAGCTCTGCCTAGATGTTGGAGAGTCGGGGTGGTCTCATTATACTTAAGAATCCAACTTTGAAAATTGCATCTCATCCTACATAACATTCATTGGCATACATACGTTAGCATGTTATTATCAGTAATTATTTGCACTATTCTGTCTTTAATTTTTAATTAACTGTTTGATGATAAAATATTTTATAATAAAAAAAATAATACTTAAAAAATTTTTTGATATTACAAAATAAAATAAAAATAACATTCCGAAAGAAATAATTCTTCGTACTCTACCTAGATGTTGGAGAGTCACTAATAATTTTTTATAAAGAGTGTTATTTCATTTTAAGGATTGTTGTATTAAATCTTAAGCGAAAAGAGTTATTTTAAATTCTACCTAGATGTTAGAGAATTTTAAGATAATTCTTTAACTTAAAGATTTTCTCAATATTTCTAAACAAAAATTTTAGCAAAATTTTATTTTTCCAAATGAAGGGAATTAGTGTTAAATTTCAAATTAAAATCATTTTTATCCAATACCAAAAATAGCGCGTAATTAAATGGTACTAATTTATGGGCGTTGTGGGGGTGCTAATCCTTTCCTATACATAACTAACTCCCAGATGTAACCTGATTTTTCGTAGATCAAAATTTATTTTTTTAATAAATTTTAAATCCGTTTTTATAGTTTTATTAAAAAGATAAACTTTTGGGTGGTCAATCACACTCTAACAAAAATTGGTGACGACTCTCTTTTATTTCTCTCGATTTTAAAATACTTTATGCCTGACGATTCCAAAACCATTACGACACCTCTTGAAGCCGGATGGTATGTGCATTTACATTTACAAATGAAAACCCAAATTTAAAATTTATATTCTATTTGTCATATTCTGTCTTGTTTTTATTTTATATAAAATTTAAGAAATTTTAAGTTAAAAAAAAAGTAAATGCTTATAATTAGGAATAGTAATGGAAAGTAAGAACAATTGATCATATGTATGTACAAACAGAAGTATAAGTATAAATAAATTTATTATATGTATAACATAACAGAAGTACCATCCTCGGTCCCCCACTGTATACGAGGGATACAATCTTTTGCTCCTTTCAATTCCAGGTTTAATTGATTGCATTGCAATGTTATCGAAGATTATATGATTGCATGCATATATAAGTGCAGTAGAAAGTAAAAACATAAAATTTGCCACGTTTTTGTCCTTCCCCTATGATCAATCTATGAAGTACTTAAAACTTTATGAACAAAAAAAAAAAAAATCTTTTTATTTGAAGCTATTAAAATTGGAACCTGAATTATTATTGTAGAGATTTAATTTTATTTAAATTAATTATGATTTTATATTCGATTTGAGTCCATTTTAAATCATTTAAGTCGTGATTGAATTTAATCATACAAGCTTATTACATAATCATTCGGACTTGAAAGTTTGGAGCAGGTCATTTGGGCTTAAAGGCTCACCTCCCAAATTGAAAAAAGTCTAATTCAAAATTTTTTATTTCAATTAAAAATTAACAAAAAAATAAAAAATGGAAAGAAACTATAGCCTAGTTCTTTACACGAAACCATTAGGCCTTTACCCTAGCACCCGTTCCTTTAAGGTCACAGCACAACCCAACCCAACTCTAGCACCCATGAGCCCCTTCTATCGGCTCTAGCCCGACCAAGCCACGCTACCTTGCAAAGTCACCCCCTATGGCCACCATGGCAGCTGAAATTTAGCTGCCAGCTACCTCCATTTTACCCAGTTCTCCACCTCAGCTACCGGATTTTTAACTGAACCTAAAATTGAAAGATGCCCATAAAACACTGGTTGAAATGACCAAAAGGGGAAGTCAATCTTTGGAAGGACGAGACTCTGTTAAAAACAACTCCAATCCCCTACCAAGAACAAAAATCCCTTTGCCAACAAAGCACCTAAACATCCATATGAAAAAAAACCCCTTTGTGACTAAACTCGAACCCCACGGTCTAAAAAAAAATAACGACACAAAAAATCAACCATATTCCTTTTCAGGAAACCACAGCAACAAAATAAAAAGCTTTCAGTTTGGGTGTTCTGAGGAGCTTTAAAGCTAGATTTTTGGGTGAGGAGGAGGGCTAAGGCTTGAGGAAGAACATGCAGGACGCTGGTAGTGTTTGGCGTGGTGGAGTAAGGTTTTTTTAGTGTTGAAACCGCAGGTTCAAATTCAGATCTAGGGATTTTGGTGGCTGTTTTTCAAGAAAAGGAGGTTCAGATCGTGTAGGTGAAGCTGAGGGGAACAATTTGGTATTTTTATGGAGATAGTTGACGTCAGTGTGAGGCGGTTAGCTGCAAGGTAAGGTGGCAGGCGAGACAGGCCGGCGACTAGAAATTAGGCTCTGTTTTTGAAGAGTTAAGAGAAAGTTTGTATTTTTTTTAATGAGAGGTCGAAATGAATTTGAAAAAAAAAAAACTCCAGGATTTATAGTTGAAAAATTGGATCAGACTCAAGCCCAGGGAATCGACCTGTGAACCACCTGATTCAACCCAGTGCCACCCTTTTCAACAGCCTTGAACTGGTCCAGTTGAACCAGTTTGAACCGCTTCTAAACCAATTGTTGACCTGCTAAAGAAACAAGAAGAAAAGCTCCCCAAATGCCAGTCGAATCGGGAATAACTACACCAGCAGCGAACTGGTCGATGGAACGGCTGGAACCAGTATATTGACCAGTTTGACCGATCTTTTGGGGTTTTTTAAAAATTTATTTTATTTTTAATATTTTATTTGTTAAGTTATCTATGAAAGCATATTTAACTCTTAAAAATAAAAAATAAATATATGTTAAAAAAAAGTGCTAAAAATATATATATTTAAAAATAAAAAGGTAAAATTAAAATTTTTTAATGATGAGATTTTGAGATATTTTGAATAATAATATTTAAAAAATTTTTAGGTGAGAATTTTTTTTAAATACTATTAGTTTATTAGATTATTAATAAAAAATTTTTAATATAATAAAAGTTTTTCTTTTCTTCTAAATAAATTTTAAAAAATATAATAAAAAGTCAATAAATATTTTTTTAAATGATAAATAAAACATGTACATTAATATTTAATTCTTTGCATCACCTACATATCATTTAATTTTTGAAAAATAGATATGAGCATCCAAGGACGAGATTCTAAAAAAATTTAAGTATTAATTCTTAAGAAATTTCTATCTAAGAAAAATTTGTTCAATATTTCAATGTACTAGAACATTTTAAGAGTATTTTTTGATAACAAGATTTTAATTTATTTTTCTTAAATAAAATGGATTAATTTTTTTAAAAAAGTATAATAATAAAAAAGAAAAATTTATAGAAAAAGAAAAAAAAGGTGAAATAACATAAGTGAAAATAAAAATAAATTAATAAAGGTAATCAAGGAAATATTTTTAAATAGCAAAATTAAGACCTTTTTATTAAAATTAAAAGATAAAATATAATTAATTGGTATAATTTTTTAACAGATTGTAAAACTGTTTTCATAAACCCAAAAAATTATCTTTTTAATAAATTTTAATTAATTTTAAGATTTTATTAAAAAAGATAAAGTTTTATTAAAAAGGTAAAGTCTAAATAGGTGACCGATCACACTTGGTAATAAAAGATTGGTGGTGACTTCATTTATTTTTAAATTCGTCTAGCGATCCCAAAACTATTATGATAACTTGTCAACTTTACTGTAGACTAATTTTTTTTGAGTTAAGCCAAAAAATTAATTATGTGTTATCCTTAATTTTGATTTAATGGTTTTAATTGGTGTTTAATTTTAATTTTCTTGATTTGGCTTTTGTTTCTTTAAATAATAATAATAATAATAATAATAATAAAAGGAAAAGCAAAACATCACTTGCATTTTATATTAACTATGTTATTTGTTTATTATTTATTTTTTGTTTCTATATATATATTATTTTTAATAAATTATAGGGTATTTAGGATAGAGATTGTGATGTTATTTTCCCTTACACATACGATAACACATTGTATTTCATGTATAAGCTTTATAGTCAGGCTTGCTATTATCGGGAGAAGTAAAGTACTTATGATTTTGCAAGGTGATAACCTCCGTAATGGCAAGTGAAATACTTTCACTTAAATTAAACCATTTTCATTTGTAGATGTAATAGGTAAGGATTAGGGTGTCTTACTAGTTTGACCAAGATGAAAATAAAGAATAATTTGGAAACTTCTAGATACGTGTCAATCCAAGCCAAGCAAATAATATGCCTTAAGAGTCTGACCTTAGATAGAGTTATGTTGATCATTGTGCACAAAATCACTCGAATTATGATGTATGAAGAAACATCTTTTTTTTTATGACAAATAATAAAATTGTTATATATTATGACCAAAATTTGAACAAAAATTTCACAAAAAAGCTTTTTATTTATTTTTATCGTTTAATTTAAATTATTGTATGTTGGTCTAAATTTTTGTATCCTCCAAGGTTTTTTTTATAAAATATTTCGCATTTAAAAAAAAGTTGTAAAATTTTTTTCTTTGCTTTCCTAAAAAATAAGTAAAAGAATAAACTTTATTTTTTCTCTAAAAAAGAACTTTCTTTTTTTAGATCTTTCCTTTAAATTAAAAGAAAAAGTGTTATTGTCCAAAAAATGGGTAGAATTATTTTGTCATCTATCATTTGCTTGTTCAAAACAAAAAATAAAAAAAAGTTTTTTTTTTTTGAAAATATTCTTGAAAAAGAGGTAGTTCATTTATAGAAAAAGAAAAGAAGGGGATTTTAGATGACTAAGATTTGTTATTTTTTTGATAATGTATATATGAAAATTAATTGTTACTAGATTTTATTTTTAAGATCATGCATATATGAAAAATTATCTTGCTTCACCTTAAACTTTCATGTGTAAATTCATCGTTGCATCAATGCATATCTTGTATCAATTATACATTTGTAAATAGCATTTTTTTAAAAAAAGTTTACATGTTAAAAAGATTTTATAAAAAAAAAAAGGGTTTTAGGTTATCCTATTTTTTCTTTTTTTGGAGTCATAAAAATAAAAAAAAACTCTTTTTGTCATGGCATGAGTAAATAAATGAAACAAGGATTCACTTTGAAATTGTAGTAATAAAAGGTCCAAGGATAGCTCAGCCATCCTAGGTTTCAAATCAACTTGTCCAACAATTGTGCAACACTTGAGTTAGGATTATGGAAGAAGAATGGACTAATAGGATGGATCAAATTGAGAAAGCATAAGATGAAATAAAGGAATAGCTTAATATGATGGTGGAAATGATGAGGAACATGGGAAAAAAGAAGGAAATAGTGAAGGAAAAAGTTACCCAATAGGGACATCGATAGCAAAAATATGATAATAACTCCCTATGTCCACTGGGTTTTACCCCACGTCAAGCCCAGACTTCTCAAGTGATATAGACACAATCAATGCCCTTTGTTGGTGAATGTCATTCACTTACACTGCCATGTCGACAACATAAGGACCTACTTGATTTTTGTGACATGTTGTTCCAACCATAGGGATAAAGTCATCAAATCTGATCCATGTCCTTGATTTGAATGACTCAAGAAAACAATAAAGGTTCAAAACAAGTATGGTAGTAGTAAGAGATGACCTGGAGTCCTAGTACAAGATGAAACTTATATAAGAAAAACTACAAGCCATCAAAGGGATAAATATTTATGGATAATGGTTGCAACTAGATTATGCTTGGTGCTTGCTGTGGTCATTCCACCAAAGTTCAAAGTTTTAAAATTCAAAAAGTATGACAGGAGTAAATGGTCGATGACATATGTCACCATGTACTTCGAAAGATAGCTATTCATGCTCATGATAATAAATTATTGATCCATATCTTCCAATATAGTCTCATGAGATCTGTCATAAAATGATACGTTCAACTCGATAGAAGTCACATATGTTCAGGAAAAGAGCTAGCTAAGGCATTCATCATACAATACAAGCATGTTTTAGATTTGGCCTACATTATCTGCCATTACAAAATATGGAGAAAAAAGCTATTGAGAGCTTTAAGGAATATGCTTAAAGGTGCAAAGATATGGCCACCTAAGTTCAACCGTTGCTCACAAAAAAAATTACTATTTTATTTGTTAACACTTTTCAAATACCTTATTATGACAAGATGATTGGGAATGCCATAAAGAATTTTACGAACATGGTGATTTTTGAAGAGATAATTGAAAATGCAATCAAAAGTGAAAAGCTCGATGGTGGATATGTGAATAAAGATAAGGCATCCAATGAAGAAAGAGACATGCAAACTACAACTCATGAGGGGCCAAGAGGTAGTCATTTTGCCCTATATCATCCTCACCCAGTTTGTCACCTTTACTACTCTACCATAAACAATGTTTCATTATATCCCTACCTGGGCCAATTAGGGGTTGAACCAAGCTTCCAACTCCAAACACCCATTTATGCACCTACACTCTAACCAATTAATCAACCAAATGTCTTTGGGAATAAGAAAAAAGGCAACAAAATAACAAATGAGAGAATCAAGTCGACCTTATACCCATATTTTACACTGAATTACTGCTTCAACTTATCTAGAATCAACTTTTAGAGCCTATGCATCTAGAATCCTTTCAACCCCCTTACAAAAAATGGTACAATTCCAATGCACAATGTGATTACCATTATAGTAATCAGGGTCACTTGACAGAGAACTATCTCGCACTAAAATATATGGTCAAAGATCTCATTAAAGCTAGGCAAATAGAGTTTGGAACAAAAAGGGATCTTCATGCCATTGAAAACTCTTTACCCTGATATATTAAAGAAATTATGAATTGAAGGTGTTAAAGCATTGATATGAATTTTGATGCAATGGTCAAAGGATGGATTAGAGAATGGTTTTGTATGCTTTTGTAAGGAAATGGAACATTTCATTTAGTTTTACAAAAAGCTTGATTGATTTAGGGGTTTTTTTATTTCCCTTTTAATCTTTCACTTTTGTATTAGACATGCATATAAACTTTATGACTTGTATAGAAGCTTTGAATCTAAATACTAATTAAGAGAATGTTGTAAAGTTCCATTTCTTTTATGTCTTAAGTTTTTTTTTTTTTTAAAAAAACAAAAGTTCTTTCTTTTCATAATAAAAATCTAAAAAAAAAAAACTAGTGGTCATTATTATCAATCTATCCAAATAAAATGTTCTTTTCAAGTCCCAAACCACTTAAAAAACCTTAATGCTCTGAGTTTGAATTTTGTGATACTTTAGTTAAGGCAACACACTCTGAAATGATCAATTTACAAAAACCTTTCTATGTTCCTTGAAAATCAAACAAATATGGTGGTTTTTTTTAATGTAGATGTTGGCAACTTGATATGTGTCAAGACTATGCTTTAAATTGGCCAAACACAAGATCATTTCGATGACCACAAACACATAAATGCATCATCATCTAAGGGCATATTGACAAATTGCATGATTTTCAATTGCCTTAAAATGACTTAATTCATGCCACTATCTAATTGGGTGATGATGTGCACAATTGAGACAAAAAAAAAAAAAAACCTTTTCAAACGTGATTTCCATTGTCATATAAACCTTGTCAGCTTTTTAAGATAGGGTAAAGATTGGTTGTCATATGAGTTATGAAAATATGAAAAAAAAAGAAAAAAAATATTGATAGTTACATTATACATTCTGGATATTCAAATGATTCTAAAAAGAAAAGAAGGAAAGTCCATAAAAAAAGAGCTGAAAAAAATCATAAAATCTAAAAATTAAAAAAGAAAGGTGATAAAAATAAAAATTGATTTTTTTTTAAACTCTTCAACCTAAGTGACCATACTTGAGATGACAAATAGCCATTTTGCCTCATTATTTCACAAACAAGAAATTATTCATTAATTACTCCTTTGAGCCTAATCAACTCTTTCTAAATAAACCTTGATTGAGGATCGCCCTCCAAATTAGAGGGCAAATAAAAAAAAAGATTTATCTAATGAAGTCATGGTTGATGACAAAGAAAGAATGCTTTATGTTATGAGGGAAAATATCAAATAAATTGAGTTTTGAACACATTTTAGCAAAAGTCAAAATGTGCAAGAAAGAGTAAAAAATAGAAATGATGCAAAAAAAAAAGATGAAAAAAATGGGAAAGAAGAAATGAATGATAGAGTGTTAAAATTGAATGAATAAAAGGACAAATGCCCTAAAGAGATTCCTTCACATAATATCAAACAATCTTTAGTCTAATCACCTTTAAACACATGTTTTAGGCCTATTCATCTATTCATTCGAAACATTGAATCCTCACCTACATTATGTGTCTAAAAAAATCCATTTTGTTCAAGTATGGATACTTGAATTGAAGAGTTTGTTCCTTGTAGAATCCTTAAAACCAACTTCGCTTTTGCCCATTTTCTTTATAAAAATTTCACTTTCAAAAGAATACTTGAGCGCGTAATGAAATCATTGAAAAAAAAAGAGAAAAGAAAAAGGAAAGAACAATTTCTAGAGTGAAAACCCAAAAATGAGTAGTTTAGAAAAAAAATGAGATTGCAATATCAAAACTCATTTTAGCCAATGGTTAAGATTAGTGCAAATCCTAATATAGAAAATTCTGACTTTTTCCAAAATGATCTTTCAAGATTTTGAACCTACCATAGATGGTTTTGAAATTTATTAAAATACAACATCTTGATACTAAAAAGGGTGTCAAACTTGATTGTGCCTTAATAAAACCTTTTAAAAGAATTTGTTGTTGAGCCTACATAAATAAAATTCATTTTTCCCTATCGAATGGTGAAGCCTCTTTAATATGCAAGAACTTGATTTGATAATCCAACCTATTTGAAATGATTGAGTTGCCATTTTGTCCAGAAATGTTTATAATAATGATCACTATTTTTTTAAGAGACTCAAAAGTTGCATGTTTCATAAAGGTTAACTAAGGATTTTTTTTTTAAAGAATTTTGTCATTAGCATACGAGTTTCAATTCATGGAATAAAATGTTTTTCATTAAAAGAAAATTTGATGTGGGAAAGGAAAATAAAATTTTGATTGAAAAAAATTAATTTTGAGAAAAATAAGTGGCACCATAGGAAACACATCTTTTTGATACAAAAATGTGTTTAATCGATTGAGTTTCGCTAAGATCCATTGGATTTCCTTTCATGCACACATCAAGTTCAAGTTGATCATATGCATTTTTTATCTAAAAATGGAAATAAAAATTGAGAATCCAAGTTGTGAAGAAAAGAAAGCAAAAAATTAATGAAAATGAGCAATAAAGAGTGGATTTGGAATTGAAATGAAATGATTCAAAGAAAAAGAATTTTGGAAAATTTAAGAAAAACAAGATTTTGAGCATTTGCATCTTTTAACTTGTCTTTTTTTTTAAAGATTTAAGAAATGAAGATTTTGAGCATTTGTATCTTTTTACTTCGCTTTTACATTGTTAACATGTTCATCATTGGTAAGGAAGTATGCATTTCATCTTTGTAAAAGGTATTTGCATCATAAAAGGGCATTCGCTTTTGGATTATTTGTAAATATCATTAGCATTTGCATCATCATTTTAAGAATAGACATTTTATAGTGGCATTTGCCAATTTTAGAAACATTAAAGAAAAAAAAGAGTTTGAAAAAAAAGAGGCAAAAATATTGAAAGGGGCAAGAGAAAAAGATCAAGAACTTTTAGAAATTTCAATGAGATTTTAAGCCTAAGATAAGAGCTTTAAACCTAATCTAGTTGGCATGGAAGTTGTAAACTTGATGAAATTGGCATCACTTAAGAAAAATGTTGTGATAAATTGTTTTCAAATATTTTGATAGTGATATTTGAGTTTTCTTTTGAAATTTTGGTAACGATACTTGAATTTTTCTAAGTTCTCTTCGGTGGTGATATTGAAGTCATTTGCATTTTTTCGGAGGTGATATCCGAGTTCCCTTTGGTACTGATATCAAAGTTGTTTGCATTTTCTTGATAACGATATCTGAGTTCCTTTTAGTAGTGATATCAAAAATCATTTGCATCTTTACTCGATGATGATATCCAAGCATTCGTGTTTACATATCATTAGAAGTCGATATAAGAAATCATTTGCATCTTTACTTAGTGGTGATATCCGAGTATTCATGTTTACATATCATTAGAATTTTCTTGATGATGATATTCGAGTTTCCTTCAATGGTGATATTCGAAGTTCAAAAAATTTTAACAATTGAATGTTTCCTTTTTTACAAGCAAATTTTCAAATTTGATTTGTAAATCTTTCAAGCATAATCTGCAAGACCTTCTAGTATAATATTTTAAAATTTTAAAAGTTATAGAGCCTTTAATGAGAGGAGTATTTATAGGTGTTGAGATTTGTAAGACTTTCAGGTATAATTTTCAAGTTATCACAAGCTTTTTTAAAGTTGTGGAACTTTTGGTGAAAAGAGTTTTTATTTTAATTTATTTTCAAAAGTTTGAAACCTTTAGTGAGATAAGTTTTTCAAGAAAAAAAATAAAAAAATTAAAAAAATCCAAAAGTTAGAAAAAAAAAATCAAGAATTCAAAAAGAAAAGAGAAAAGCTTGAGGTCAATGGGCTCAGACAAAATTGTTATTTATGTATTTACCTTATTTTTGATTCTCAGTAATACATAAAGAAAGGCAGCTATAGACATCTAATTTTGTTAAAATTAATCACGATTTTATGTTTGATTTGAGTCCATTTTAAGCTATTTAAGTCATGATCGGATTTGACCATATGGGTTTATTTTGTAGGTCATTCGGGCCTGAAAGCTTGGAGTAGGCCATTTGGGTTTAAAGGCCCACTGGCTAAATTGAAAAAAAAGCCCAATTGAAACTTTTTATTTTCAATTGAAAATTAACCAAAAAAAACAAAAAAAAAGAAAAAAACCTATAGCATAGTACTTTACACAACACCACCTAAGCTTCTACCTTTGCACCTATCCCTTTTAGGTCACATTGCAAGCCATCTCAGCTTTGGCACCCACGAGCCCCCTTCATTAGCTCTAGCCTTGTTGAGCCACCTTACCCTATAAAGTCACCCCCTACGGCCACTATGGTAGTTGAAATTCAGTTACCAGCTACCCTTATTTTACAAAATCCTCCATCTCATCTACCAAAATTTTAACTAAACCTAAAATTGGAAGATGCCTATAAAAGATCAATTGAAATGAACAAAAGGGCAAGCCAATCTTTGGAAGGATGAAACTATATTAAAAACAACCCTAATCCCCTGCCAAGAACAAAAAACCCTTTACCAACAGAGCACGTAAACACCTAAATGAAAAAAACCACCATGTGACTAAACCTAAACCCTACAGTCAAAAAAAAAAAAAATGACAACACAAAAAATCAGCCACATTCCCTTTTGGGAAACCAAAGTAAAAAAATAAGAAAAGCTTTTGGTTTCGATATTTTAAAAAACTTTAAAGCTGGATTTTTAAGTGAGGATGAGGGCTTAGGCATAAGGAAAAACATACTAGAAGTTGGTGGTGTTTAGCATGATGGAGTGGGGGTATTTTTGGTGTTGAAACTATGGGTTCAAATTGAAATTTAGAGATTTTGGTGGCTATTTTTCAGTAAGAGGTTGAGATCATATAGGTGAGGCCAAATGGAACAATTTGGTGTTTTTTTAGAGATATTTGGTGTTGGTGAATGGTGGTTGGCGATGAAGTATATCGACAAATGCAGCGGGCTGGTGACTAAAACTAGGCCTATTTTTAAAGAGTTGAGAAAAAGTTTAGATTTTTTTAATGAGAGGTCTAATGAATTTGGAAAGAAAAACTCTAGAATTTATAGTTGAAAAACTAGATCAACCCCAAACCAAGGGATTTGACTTGTGAACTGCTTGATTTGACCCGATGCCACCCTCTTCAATAATGTTGAACACGTCCAATTGAACTAGTTTGAATCGCTTTTAAACTTGTTGTTGAATTGCTAAATAAAGAAGAGGAAAAGCTTCCAAATTGCTGGTTGAACTGAGAAAAACCATTTTAGCAATGAACCAACCAACCAACTCGCTGGAACTAGCATATTTGCCAACTTTGACTGGTCTTTTGAGGGTTTTTTAAATTTATTTTATTTTTTAATATATCTTTTGTTAAGTTATCTATTTGCTCATGTATGCATATTTAATTATTAAAAATAAAAAATGAATATATGTTAAGAAATGTGTTAAAAATAAATATTTTTAAAAACAAAAAATTAAAATGAAAATTTGTGATAATGAGATTATGAGGTAATTAAGTAGTGATACCTAAAACAATTTTAGATAAAAAGATTTTTTTTAAACATACTACTAACGTATTGGAGTATTTATAAAAAAATTTTAATATAATAAAAATTTTCCTTTCTTTTTAAAAAAATTGTAAAAAATATAATAAATAATTAATAAATATTTTCTTTAAAAAAAAGGATAAATAAAACATGAACACTAATATTTAATCATTTGCATTGCTTGGATATCATTTAATTTTTGAAAAATAAATAGAAGCTTTGAGGACGAGATTATAAGAAAATTCTAATAGTGATTCGTAAGAAATACCTATGTAAGAAAAATTATTTCAATGTTAGCAATGTACTGAAACATTTTAAGAGTTTTTTTCTGATAACAAGGTTCTAATTTATTTTTCTTAAATAAAATGGATTAATTTCAAAAAATATAATAATAAAAAAAATTTGTAGAAAAAGAAAAAAAAAAGGTGAAATAACAAAAGTGGAAATGAAAATAAATTAATAATGGTAGTCAAGGGAATTATTTTTAAATACCAAAATTAAACCTTTTTTGTCAAAATTAAAGGATAACACATAATTAATTGGTATTGTTTTTTACTGGGCATTGTGGAAGTGCTAATATTTCCCCATGCATACTCATTTTCTAAGCCTAAACTGTTTTTGCAGACCTAAAAATTAGCTTTTTATAAATTTTAATTAATTATAAGATTTTATTAAAAAGGTAATTAAAGTTTTAATAGGTGGCTAATCACACATAACCAAAAAAGATTTACGGTGACTTTGTTTGTTTTTAAATTCAGCTAACGGTTTCAAAACCACTATGACGATTATAATTAAGAATTTAACATTAACCACATCATTGTTGATCAATTTAAACAATTGAGTGTTGTAAAAGTCTACTTTCCATTAATCCATTAGTCAAGATACAATGTTATAAAGCTTGATATTGGATTTACATAGGATTAAGGATTTTGATTGCTAATTAGTTAAAGTCAATAAATGTGTTGGAGTTGACTTGCATGAATTTTGCATATTGACTTTGCTATGTTGCCAATTGTTAGCTTGTTTCTTACTAATAAAGTTATGTGAATGAGCAATGACCACCGCCTGTAGATAGGATCAATGCTTTTTCCATGTTTTTACTTGGTTTCTTTTTGACTAAAGCAATTACATATTCCATAAAAATTGTATCACAAGGCAATATGAGAAGCCTACTACCTTGAACTCTAAACTCTTTTTCTACCAAATTGAATAGCTCTATGACAATTTCATTTTTGAGATATTTCAAAGGAAGCACAAAGCGCTTCTAATCCACATTGTATACAATAAAGTGCCTTTTCTTGACCACTAATGATGTACTGTAACTATTTGTGGTAACTTCATTTTGGTTCTTTATAATGTGATTCTTTCTTCTGATTATAGCCATATTTTGCCATTTTTTTGTTAACTTGATAAGCTTTTGTTAGTGTCAAGTTGTCTTATGGAGGGCAGAAACCTAAACTAATAAGGTGAAAGGTCAGTGAATAGTAAAGGTAAAGGTTTTTTTAAATTTGTACTTCGACATTCAAGTCAGTACTCAAGAATAGCAAGAAAGAAGAAAAGCTTGAAAGTAGATGCATATCAAGAATTAAGTTATTGGTTTGATCTAAACTGGCAGTCAACAAGCCAATTAGGAGGTAACAAGTTAGCATTCTTATGTGCCATATGGTGTTTAGTTAAGGTGGTCGAGTTGGCATGGATCTTAAAGCTTTAGGTTGGACCAATACGTTAGCTCGAGCTAAAAAGGTTGAATTGACCCCATTTGGCTAATGACTCACATTTTAGGGTAAAATGTCTATTTTGTCTCTTGGACGATAAAATGCCCCTAACATTTTATCCCTTCATCAAATAGTCTAAGGTGTCAGATTAATAAAAAGTGGGATTAGCCAATCTATTATTGTTAAAATTGAATTACAAGTTGAGCGTGGATTCCTTTTGAAGTTCCCATCATATTGATGGAAAGATTATTTTTATAATTATCTCAACCTCGCTATGCAGAGCTAATCTCTATGGCCATACAACATGGATGAAGTGGTGTTGGCTCATATTTGGAATTAAAGTGCCTGACATTGTGCTCATATGGTATGGCTGATGTGATATTTATGGTGTATGAGTAATGTGTTTGATGTGACATTATGTGTATGGTTGACTTGGTGCTAGTAGTATGTACATTGCACATTCGATGTGATGTTCATATGCCACAATCAGTTTAGCATTTGCATATGATGACCAACGTGACACTTATGGATTTTAGATGGACTTATTGCAGATTCATCTAAACTTGTATTTATTAAAAACAAAGGAATTTTGGTGGTTCTTTGAATTTGGATTGAGAAGTTGAATATTCATCCTCAGTGTTTTTACAATGACATGGCTCAATTTGGGATATCTATCCAATCTGAGACTTGGCCATATAAAGCCTTTTAAGGCCACAGTTTTTCACTATCTAACACTCATTTTGCTCTATTTCCAACTTGTTTTCATCAATATCTAGCTTCTCAACTTTCTTTGGTCCAAGCTATTTTATTTGACCTTTTTCTTCTCACATAACTTCAGTATGTCTCTTTTTTTTCATTATGTCATTGATTCAAGTTTATCTAACTTTAGGATAGAAGTTAGAGGAGTTTAGCTCAGCCAAAATAGGGTTTTTTTCTTAATGACAAGGCCTTTTTTTTTTTATTGCAAGAAGAGACTATAGCCAAGCCACTTATCGACTAAACCCAATGTCTATAGAGGGCCAAAAACAAATCGAAAATAATGTTTGAGTTAAAGGGGAAATGGCCTATCATGGTATATATGAACTTTTAATGGTGTAGATATTTATTATAACCTTTAAAACCCTTTTGTTCCCTTAACTATGGTCAGTTTAATCCCTTTATCTAGCTACTTTTTTTTTTAGCTTTACCACCAAATATTTCTAGCCAACCATCCACCTGACCTTTTAATAGCCTGAGCTCAAAGTCTAGTTTTGGGTCATCATCTAACTCTAATGAGTTTTCTACTTCAGTATTATCTTCCTCTTCTTTCGATGTCACGGAGGTCCTTACTCCATCTCAGGTTTAAAGATCTTTTCAAACTCTAATGGCTGAGCAAATCAAAGAGGAGGCTTTTAGAGCTGAGCAAGCTTAGAGTTCTAAGCAAGCTTAAAGTTCTAAGTAGGATAAAGAGTCCAGCAAAGACTATGAGAAAAATGAAGATAAAGAATGAGCAAAAGGTTTCGATGATGATGATGACTCCATCATTCCTTTTTACGCTTGTAATCCTTTAAACATAACCTTAAAAGACATGATGCAAAGTTGAAGGGGCTAGGCTAATCTTGAGGACTACCCTAACCCCTGTTTTATTCATCAAATTTCGAATGTAAAATTTAAAATTAATTTTTCTATTAAGGAGTATATAGTAATAAGTTGACATCCTAAATTAATATCACCAACCAATTATAGTTTGACAAAATATGGGTGTACTGGATTCTATTATGGTTAACCATAGATTTTTTTGTATTTTTTTATTATTGAACTTTTTTTAGCTAACAATTTAACAATCACTCAGCTCACCCCAATTCTAGAAGACTTTATCATTCTTTATAGAGAATGAGGTCTTCTCTCTATTATTCCATTTTTCAAACAATTTTTTGCCATTAAGAAACATTTTCATGATAAAAGTTGGTTCTATGTCATAGCTTGGGCCTCTAAAAGATATTTTGCTAACTAGTCAATCTTAATAAAAATGTGAAAAGTTCTTTTCATTTGTATTGAAAAAGTCAAAGGGTGTGGGAGATAAGTAATGGGTTGAGCTTGTTTGAGGAGGCTAAGATCGACCCCTTGACTAATAATGAGCTTGGGGCACAAGATATAATGAATGACTTCTTGAAGAGGGGCAAGTTAGTAGTAGATGCGAATAAGCTGACCTCCTTTAGTGTTATCAAAGAGGTCAAGTATTGGGATAGCTTCTTTGCTAATTCTTTATAGCTAATTTTTCTTTTGCATCAATGTTTTCTAACTTTTAGTTTGATTTTTTTTTCTATCATAGACATGGCTGGTCAAAGAGTTATAGGCTTTGAAATGAATAGGTTTGTCTAGCTTTTTTGAGGAAAAGGTTGAGGTAAAGCTCCTTCTCAACTCGATGGGTCGTTTTGATGAGTTAAGGTTATTAATCCACCATATCTTTAGCAAGGACAAGTCCATGCAAGAGCTTGGTGGCAATGCAAAAGCTCAATCAAAAAGTTATGGCTCAAAAACCCCAAAAGAGGTCGAGTATGTAGTCCTCATCTGTTGACCTTATTGTCGAGCTTCGACATTTAATTTTGTTTGGGCAAAATCTAGCCAGTTGTGAGGCCTTTAAAGTCTAACCTAGTTCAAATACAACTTTTCTTTAACATGGAAATTTTTTTAAAATTGAACTTCGAATCAATTTAGCCCAAATGCCTCATGATCAAACTTGGTCAAACAATTTCAAACTTGATCAAAATTGGTCAAACTATGTTGAACTTGAATCAATTCATAGAATTCACAACCAAATAGGATTAATAAGCCTTTGAGTTATAGTTTGTGATTTTAATACACTAAAAACCTTTATTGCACTTCGAAAGGGTAAAATTACCAAATAGCTTTTAAAGGTATTTTCATAATTTAACCTTATTGAAGTTGGTTTTTTGTGAAGACTTTCAAATCATGTTTAAACATCAATTTATGATTTTTTACGCATTAAAAATCTTGATCGCCCTTTAGATGTATTTTTGTAATTTGACCTCCTTAAGGTCAATTTTTCACAAAAACTTTTAGATTATGATTTCATATTATTTTATGATTTTGGGGCATTAAAATAAAAAAAAATTGAAAGGATCATAGGTTTATAAAAAAATCATTTAATATGGTCAAACTTTTACTAGGGAAAAATATTTTTATTACTCTATTACAGTTGCACAATGAGCTAATTTTTATGCTGTATTCATTGTGAACAATTGATCTTTCAAAAGGTTAAATCCAAGGGTGAAAGGTGATTGCTTCAAAAATAAATTTAGGGGAAAGATAGGAGCCTTTGGACGAAAAAATGTCAAAGGCTAGCATGCATTTGCATGGCCTTTATATTTATCATTTAGGGTTGGAAAATGAGGAGGAGTCAGCAAATAATAGCATGAAATGAGGAGAAAATAGAGGAAAAAGAATTTTTTAGGAGTAATTTTGGAGGGTATAATTCTATCATACCATTCATGCATTTTCATGATAGTTTCCATGCTATTTTATATTAGTTTTCTTGTAAGATAGAACTGTCTCACTGTGGATTGGTCTCTTCAAACCTTTTAGACCCCATTAAGAGCAAAAAATTTGATTTTTGAGTGAAGAGTTATGCAAATGATTCTTTTAATAGATTAGCTTAGGTGTCCTAAAATCATGTTCTATGTTGAAAGAACGTCTACCACCATTTATTCACTGACTAAGATGATACTTTTCGGCTTGATCCCTTATATGATTAGTAGCCTAATTGTATCTTTTACTAGCATTTGCTTATTCCCAAATTCAATCAAGGTGGTGCTTTCAACATTTCCTCAGTAATCTCTATTTTTAACATAGTTAAATAGTAGAGGACGCTAGTTGAGCTCTCGTTATTAAACAAAATCCTTTTCACCATGTGATTATATACCATGGCTAGTATAACATTAGCATCATCATATGGAGACTAGATTCCTTTTAAATCTTTCGAGTTAAAGGAAACCAACTCGTTCTTTCAATTTTTTTTGCTTCTTGGTCATGGATCTAATAGTCAGAACTATACCCTGATCAAACTTCTTTTTGACAGATACCAAAGTCCTTCAAGTTATCATATTAATGATACTTGCGATGGGTTTATGATCGACATCCTTTTGGTTGGCTCTACGATCAATATTACCTCGATCACCATCATTTTTCTCTCATTTTAATTCTTTCTTAACTGCTCTCCCCTATCTCTAATTTTAAAATTCCCTTTTTTTTTCCTTGACTTTTTTTATCTATAAACCTATTTAGCCAACATCTTTTGATCAAGTTTTCTATTTCATTCATCAAGTTGATATAGTCTTTGATGTTGTAACCATAATCTTTGTGAAAAGCACATTTTTTGGTTAGGTCTCTTCTGCTTTTCTATCTCAATGGTTTAGACCATCTAAGCTTGGGGTTCCTTTCTGTTTGCATCAAAATCTTTTCTCATGAGGTATTCAATGTAGTATAGTCATTATATCTTTTTATTGACTTCATGCCCTAGGGTACCGTTCAACTTTTTTTTTTCCTTTTGAGGGATTATTGATTTCTCTTTCTCTTTAAGAGTTGAGGCTATAGGATGTTCTCTTTTCACCTTGGTTGTTTTTCATTGTAACTTTAGCATTTATGTACTTCTTGGCAATTAGGAGCACGTTGGCTAAATTTATTGGTGACTCAAGGGAGAGGGTGGGTTTGAAATGGTATTCCTTGTTGGGGTGGCCACTATAGCAACTTGTACTAGATCATTTACTTAAAGAGCTTTAACATTAAAATTTGTGACATATTTGTAGACACCCTGTTTTATTTGAGAAATTTTTCAGTAATAAAATGGGCTTCGATTGTGCAACTAAGTCTTAATACAAAAAGTGAATTTTGGACCCAATGATTAAAAGCCCAAGATTTTTAATCTGATTTTAATTTTGATTTTGATTTTGCTTTTGCTTTTGCTTTTAATTTTAATTTTGATTTTGATTTTTAATTTTGATTTTTGTTTTTAATTTTAATTTTAGTAAAAAAAATGTAGAAAATCTAAAAAAGAAATGTGAAAAATTAAAGATCACGATTTTTTTGGGAAATTGAAGACCCTTGAATTCAATCTAGATTTGGGAATTTAATGATTAAACAAATTTTGGAAAACTTGGATCTTGATTCAATGATGGAAAGGAAAGATTATGGGAAATTTAAATCTTGAAAATCTTGTTGAAGATTCTATGAAATCTTGGATTTTTTCCAAGTTAAGATGGGATTAATCACTATAAAAGGAACCCAATTTGTGAATCATGGAGGGGAGAAGAGGATGCTATTAGAACGTCAAGTAGAAACAAACAAAAATAATCAAAGCAATCAAAATTTTGTGAGCTTTTGGTTTTTTTTTTTGGAATGATGCTTATGTTCTAGAATTTTTGTTTTTGGGAATTTTAGTTTGATCTTGTTTTGTAGTTTAGTCTTAAAATCGGTTCTAGGAATTTTTAATTTCTTAGGGTTTGATGCTTAACTTATGGGTTTTAAGTTAATTTGGTTGAAGTCATTGGAAACCATTCATTTATGGGATTTGGGGTTTAAATTCCTAAATCTTAAATTGATTTGAGTTTTGGTTTGATTTCTTTTGGGAATTCGATTTGTTTTTTGGAGCTCTAGATTTTGGAATTGGTTTGGATATATGGGATTTTCTGAAAACTTTTTGGGTTTTATAGGTTTAGGCTTGAAGTTTCTAGTGAATTTTGATTTTTTTCAATAGACTTACGATGGCCAAAGGAATTTTACGATGGTCAGAATCTAGAATTTATGGTTGATTTTAGGTTTCTTTAAATTTTCGGCACCGTTTGAATTTTTTTACATCAATTTCTGCATTGGTTTGACTTTTTGGAGAATAGTCTAGAGAGAAGGCAGAGGTTTTGAAACTAGAAAGAGAAGTGTTAGCTTTTTAGGTGAGATGGTGATTCTAAAGAAGGGTGAATTGGATTTGTTTAAATTCTTCCAAAATAGTGATTTCAAAATAATTTAATAAAAAATTAAAATCAATATCAAAATATGATGCAAATGACAACAATTGATAAATCTATAAGTATATATAATCAATAATAAAAATAAAGAGATAAAGATAGAGAAATCAAACACAAAGATTTATAGAGGTTTGGTTTTTCTCCATAAGGCACCTACGTCCTTTTTTATTGGTTGTCCATACTAAGGTTTCAATCCACTATTTTTGAATTGAAATTACAATTCTATTTTTTTCTTAAGGCTTAGATAGAAACCTAACACTCTCTACTTTCTAAGCTAACTAGCAACCTCTCAATCTTACAAATTTAAGAGGATACCTTACCTATCAATTACATAATCATTTAATACAAATGCAAACTTAAAACACCTCACAAAGGTTAAGTGTTTGCCAAGTTTAAGTACAAAGAAATGATGAATGAATAATAAATATGATTTGGATACAATAAATACAAAAGATATGGATTTTTAAGCTCTAACAACTCTTGATTCTTTGAGAGAATGAAAATATAACTTGTTGGTTCTTACTCTCTTGATTTATCAACGTTCTTAGTGTGTTGGAATGCCCAATTATAGAGGAATTAAAGAACTAACCATTGGGAATGGTTTGGAAGAAAAAATGCTCATTGAAAGCTTGAAAAACTAGTCGTTATACACATTTTTATACAAACTCGAGCGATTAAGTAAGGGACCCGATCGATCCCCTATCTAGGTGATCAATCCCCTATGTAGGGGGATCGATCCCTTCTAAATGTTTTTGACCTAAAAAGCTTTTTATATAAAAAATTGATCGATCCCTTGAAGGGGAGGATCGATCAGGTCACTTTGAAACCCTAACCAATTGATCCCTACAGAGAGGGGATCGATTTAGTGAAGCTGGTTGGTTATCTCCTATTATGTACTCCAATCACTAATTTGATCATATCTTGAGTTATACAATTCCAAATGAAAAACCATTTGAAGATTTAGAAACTAGACTTAAAGGCTTTCTATCTATATAAAATTCATTACCTAATCATTGTATACGAGTTATAGTGAATTTTTAAAGTTACCTCTTGTGTAGTTTTTAGACAACTACAAAGTGTCTAGTAGAAATTCAAAATCTTTTCATAAAAAAATATATTTTGATTTTGTTTGATCCATTAGAAGTAGACTCAAAGAGCTTTCCAACTATGTAGAATTCAAATATTAAAGCTTTGTGAATTAATATAGAAAATAAAACAAGTTCAATGTTAGAAAACTTTGCTCTTGTAAAACAACTTTCTTAAGTTAATTTATTTCTCAAAACCAATATTATCAAAATTATATTGAGTCTAAAATGAATAAGTTCAAGTTAAAATCAACAATTGGACTTCCATTTAAACTCAAATAAATAATGTATAAAGATAGTTTTGATTTGAGGAATAAGAAAACATAAAGAAATATTTGTTCAAAACTTTGAAAATCATATTATTTATTTATTATCAAAATATAAAAGTTAAGAATATGTACTAAATAAATCTTTTTCAAAATCTTAATCAAGCTTATTTAGCTTAATGTTTTGTCATTTCAAAATAAAGATCAATTCAAGGCTAACAAGAAGGCATCTGGCATTTCTAAGGAAAAAAATCAAGTTTTTTTTTTTTTATACTGAGCCAAAACGACACCGTTTCAAGGGCTTAAGGTCTGCTCCCCAACTTGACTAAGATCCACGTGTTGACTTGATTTTGACCCTACCTAGACTGTATGTATTCCTTTTTCTTTTTTGATTTTTTTTGTTTTGGTTCTATTGATTTTTATTTTCTATTTTATTTGATATTTTTATTTTTTGTTTGGTTTAATTTTATCTTCTTATTTGGTTTGATTTTTTGTTTGATTTTATTTTTTGATCATTTGGATATTTTTTGAATTAATGTAATGCTAAAAAGAAAAAGGAAAATGGTTTGATTTTTTTTATATTTATTTTGCATGATATTTTATTTGTATGTCTTTTATATTTGCTTGCAATTATAATTAATATGATATATTATTTGTTTGACTTTTAACTTAATTGCATGCTTGCATTATTATATATTTAATTACATGTTTATTTGCATGATTTGTACATTATATTCAATTGCATGTTTGCATGATTTTTAATATATTTAATTGTATGTTTATTTGTGTGATTTATTATTACTTGCATGATTACTTAATATATTTATGTGTGTGATTGCATGTTATTAATATATTTATTTGCATGGTTATTAATATGTTATTTGTGTGATTTATTATTATATTTGCATGGTATTGCATGATTATATTTAATTGCATAATTACAAATATACTTGCATGTTTCTATATTTATTGAGAGCATAATTGCATGATTATATTAGATTTCATGATTATATATTTGCATGGTATTATTGCATTGCATTCTATATTATTGCATGATTATATATGTTTGATCTTGTTTCATAGTTTAGTCTTGAAATTGGTTCTAGGAATTTTTAATTTCTTAGAGTTTGACCCTTAACTTATGGGTTTTAAGTTAAATTGGTTGAAGTCATTGGAAACCGTTCATTTATGGTATTTTGGGTTTAAATTCCTAAATCTTGAATTGATTTGAGTTTTGGTTTGATTTCTTTTGGGAAGTTAATATGATTTTTGGAGCTTTAGATTTTGGAATTGGTTTGGATATATGGGATTTTCTGAAAAATTTTTGGGTTCTATGGGTTTGTGGTTGAAGTTTCTAGCAAATTTTGATTTTTTTTTATGGACTTATGATGGCTAGAGGAATTTCACGATGGTTGAAATCTAGAATTTACGGTTGATTCTAGGTTTTTAAAAATTTTTTGGCACCGTTTGAAATTTTTTTACATCGATTTCTGCATTGATTTGACTTTCTGGAGAATAGTCTAGAGAGAAGGCAGATGTTTTGGAACTAGAATAAAAAATATTAGGTTTTTAGGTGAGATTGTGATCAAAGGAATATGAATTAGATTTCTCTAAGTTCTTCCAAAATAATGATTTCAAAATAATTTAATAGAAAATTAAAATCAATATCAAAATATGATGTAATGACAACAATTGATAAATCTAGAAGTATATATAATCAGCAATGAAAATAAAAGGTTAAGGATAGAGAAATCAAACACAAAGATTTATAGAGGTTCGATCTTTCTCCACAAGGCTCCTACGTCCTTTCTTATTGGTTGTTTACACCAATGCTTCAATCCACTATTTTTGAACTAAAGTTACAACTCTATCTTTTTCTTAAGGCTTAGATAGCAACCTAACACTCTTTACTTGCTAGGCTAACTAGCAACCTCTCAATCTTACAAATTCAAGAAGATACCTCATCTATTGATTACATAGTTACTTAATAGAAATGTAAACTTAAAACACCTCTCAAAGGTTAAGTGTTTGCTAAGTTTAAATACAAAGAAATGTTGAATGGACAACAAATATGATTTGGATACAATAAATACAAAAGATATGGATTTTAAGCTCTAACAACTCTTGATTCTTTGAGAGAATAAAAATATAACTTATTGGTTCTTACTCTTTTGATTTATCAACCTCTTTGGTGTGTTGGAATGCCCAATTATGGAGGAATTAAAGAACTAGCCATTAGGGATGGTTTGGAAGAAGAAATGCCCATTGAAAGGTTGAAAAACTAGCCATTATACACATTTATGTGTAGACTCGATCGATTAAGTAAGGACCCGATCGATCCCCTACCCAGGTGATCAATCTCCTATGTAGGGGGATCGATCCTTTTTAAATATTTTTAACCCAAAAAGCATTTTGTATAAAAAATGGATCGATCCCTTGGAGGGACGGATCGATTAGGTCATATTGAAACCCTAACCAATCGATCCTTACAGGGAGGGAATCGATCCGATCAAGCTAGGTGGTTATATTCTATTTTGTACTTCACTCAATAATTTGTTCATATCTTGAGTTATACAATTCCAAATCAAAACCATTTAAAAAATTAGAAATTAGACTTAAATGCTTTCTATCGATATAAAATTTATCACCTAATCATTATATATAAATTATAGTAAATTTTTAAAACTACCCCTTGTGCAGTTTTTAGACACTGTAAAGTGTCTAGTAAAAATTCAAAATCTTTTTGTAAAAAGTTTGGATTTTGATTTTGTTTGATCCATTAGAAAGTAGACTTAAAGAGTTTTCAATCATATAAAATTCAAATATTAAAGCTTTGTGAATTAATATAGAAAAATAAAACAAGTTCAATATTGGAAAACTTTGTTATTGTAAAACAACTTTCTTAAGTTAATCTATTTCTCAAAACCAATATTATCAAAATTGTATTGAGTCTAAAATGAATAAGTTCATTTGAAAATCAACAATTGGACTTCCATTTAAACTCAAATAAATGATATTTAAAGATAGTTTTGATTTGAGAAATAAGAAAACTTAAAGAAAGGTTTGTTTAAACTTTCAAAATCATATTATTTATTTATTACCAATATCTAAAAGTTAAGAACACATACTAAATAAATCTTTTTCAAAATCTTGATCAAGTTTATTTAGCTTAATGTTTTGTCATTTCAAAATAAAGATCAATTCAAGGCTATCAAGAAAGCGTTTAGCATTTCTAAGAAAAAAAATCAAGTTTTTTTTAATACTAAGTCAAAACGACATCGTTTCAAAGGCTTAAGATCTGCTCCTCAACTTGCCTAAGATCCGCATGTTGACTTGATTTTGACCCCACCCAAACTGCATGTATTCCCTTTCTTTTTAGATTATTTTTTGTTTTGGTTCTATTGGCTTTTATTTTATATTTTATTTGATTTTTCATTTTTTGTTTGGTTTAATTTTATCTTCCTGTTTGGTTTGATTTTCTATTTGATTTTATTTTTTGATCATTTGGATATTTTTTGAATTAATGTAATGCTGAAAAGGAAAAGGAAAATGTTTTGATATTTTTTATATTTATTTTGCATGATATTTTATTTGTATGTCTTTTATATTTGCTCGCTATTATAATTAATATGATATATTATTTGTTTGACTTTTAACTTAATTGCTTGTTTGCATTATAATATATTTAATTACATGTTTATTTGCATGATTTATATATTATATTCAATTGCATGTTTGCATGATTTTTAATATATTTAATTGCATGTTTATTTGTGTGATTTATTATTACTTGCATGATTATTTTATATTTGCATGATTACTTAATATATTTATGTGTGTGATTGCACATTATTAATATATTTATTTGCATAGTTATTAATATGTTATTTGTGTGATTTATTATTATATTTGCATGGTATTGCATGACTATATTTAATTGCATAATTACAAATATACTTGCATGTTTCTATATTTATTGAGAGCATAATTGCATGATTATATTAGATTTCATGATTCTATATTTGCATGGTATTATTACATTGCATTCTATATTATTGCATGATTATATATGTTTGCATGAATGATTTTTATGATGAATAATATATTTTGCATGATACAAGGTATGATACTTATTGCATGATTTCATGACTACTTGATATTTTGATTGAATTTTTTTTTGTATCACTATGTTATGATTTTGATTTGAATGATAAAAACCATTTTTAATAAGGCTTAGGTAAGGTAATGAATACCTAATTTAGTACCAATTTTGGGCATAAAGGGGTGCTAACACCTTCCCTACATGTAACCGACTCTTGAACCTTAGCTTTGATGATGTAAACCAGAGTTTATTCTTTTTAGAGACCCTTAATTTACACTTAGGATAACCTTAAAGAGGATAGATTCTCATAGGAGGTCAATCACACATAGCTAAAAAAGATTGATAGCGACTTTCATGATTTAATGGATTGGTTCTCCCAACATAGACGTTATAACAATACTTTATAAAGATTCATTTCTTCCTTGGTAGATAGACATTAGGCTCAATGTAGTTTGCTTTGTTTATTAGCTACTGACAAAGTGGGTTAAGAAAGAGTGGCTAAGCTACTTGAAAAAGGAGATAGACCTCAACTTAAAACCGGTATACCATGATTAAGCTACCCTTTTGAGTGTTATGGCAAGCCTTTTGTACATGAAAGGCTTATCAGCTCCCTGTATCAAAATGTTAGTTCTGTAAAGCTTAAGGTAATCAAAGGGATCAGAGGTGTTGTCATAAGTTTCCAAAGTCAACATTTTAAATTTCTTTAGGTGCGATCAATGTCCTTGTTAAATTAGGAAGTTTCTAAAAACTTAGCTCACTATCAAAGGTGGAGATTTATTCTTTAGCTCTTTTTTCATTGCCTTCATTCAAGCTACTAAGTCTTTTTAGGTTATAATTTTAAAGTGGACTATTTGGATTTTTAGGTGGTGTATGTTTAGGTGTTTGTGGGATACTGGTTCAAAGGTGTTTCATTTTCTTTAGGTAATGATAAGGTAGCATTATCTTTATAGGTCAGTAGCTTTTGTGTTAATGGGTTTTTCTGGGTTATAAGGTTTGGTTCTTTACAAGTTTATCGAAAAGTCAAGAATTGTATCATCCTTTTCAATGATTGTAATTATTGGGTAAGTGTTTCAAATTATTCCATTGTTGAAGTTTCCTATATAGGTCGGTTAAGATTTTGTTGGTTAAGTTAGGTATTAGTCTCAGTTACAACATTGTCTTCTTCTTCAATGACTCTATTCCTTAGTGCTATATTAGCTCGATTAAATGGAATATCCCTTACCTAGCATGCCAAAATGTTAGTGCTAAGCTATCTTTTAAAGGATAAAAACCTAAAATCACAAGGTGAGAAGTTGGTTAATAGCAAAGGTTAGAGGTTTCTCTAACGGTTGTGCTCTTATATTCAAGTCAGTGCTTGAGAAAAGAGAAAAAAAGAGGAAAACTTGAAAATAGATATATATCAAGAATTGACTTAATAGTAACTAAAAGGGTTATTTATACATATGAAGTGAAGGTGTAAGGCCTGGATGGCCTAAACTTTAAATGGTAAGGCTAGAGCTTATGCTATTAGCCTAATTTGAGCTGGCAGTCAACAAAACCTATTAAGAGGTGATAAGTCAGCATTCTCGTATGCTATCTAGTGGTTATTTCAGGTGGTTAAGCTGTATGGATCTTGGAACTTTAGGTTGGCCTAGCATGTAAGTTTGGCTAAAAAGACCAAATTGCTTTTGTTTGGCTGATGACTTACACTATGGAGTAAAATATCTATTTTACCCTTATAAAATACCCATAATAGCTTTTTATCATGAATCATCTTGCTATACTCTAAGTTTAGTAGAAAAGACTTTAAGATGAAAGAAAAAAAAAAAGAGAATTTTTAGGTCTTAGAACTCTTATCTAAATTAAGTTATTATGTTATTGCTAGATATGAGGAAATGGAAATATGATGAATATATCTATACATATATTAAAATTAGTCCCTTATCTCAATTTTATTGTCCACACTTTTAAAGTCTTAAAAAAATTGAAGGTTAATTTCAGTCATAAAAAATTACTTATAAGTGTTTGTTTTCTCTATCGTAATGTTTCCTACTATCTTATCTCTTTTTCTCTTTGTCTTTTTCTATTGTGTGCTACTTTTCTTCTTTAATTACTGGCTTTAATTGCTTTTATAACTTGGGTTTCTAGGAAAGCTAGGGCAGTTTAACGTTCTCTTGTAAGTGATATCCAAGTCTTTTGCTTTTTCGTATTCCTTTCTTTTATTTTTTTCTACTATCATCAAGATCTGATTAGTATTGCTATTTGGTTTTCAAAAATAAACAAAACCCATTAAGGAATCATATTAGTTTTTCATTCTTTATAATTAAAGTTGGCATTTAATTTGGTTTATCGTGAAATCTGATTACCTTTTGCAATTAGTTTTTAAAAAATAAGAGAAATCCCATGAAGGAATCTGAGTTAAGTATTAAGCCGATTGGACAAAATCTGAAAAATCTAATAAGTAATCTATGTTTCTCAGTTTTTGTATTTTCAGTATTAATAAAATTTTGCATGTTTGATTTTTTTTTTAAACTTTTTTTGTCATGTATCATTTGTTCAAATATGAGTTATACTATTACTTATATTTTCTCTCAATATGAGAAAATGAATAATAAAAAAATTTAGAAATTTTCTTTCACTATTTTTTTTTGTTTGTTCTATTTTTTGATATTTTTCTTTGTTTTAATTTTTGATATCTTTGATCTATAAAACTCCATTGACCGTTAGAAAGAGAAAACAAGATATAAAATCAAAGGTTCTAATCCTAATTTTACTTGGACATTCATTTAAATCTTGATTTTATTTTTTGCTAAACTAATTCATTGGTTGTTTCAATCTCTTTTGACTTTTAGTTTTTTTTTTTTTTTTTTATAGCTGAAAAGAAGTTTGAGTTTTCATTGCTGTTATATTAGACATAAATGACAATGATGAAAAACGTTGAAAGATTTACCAATTTGACTTTAGCAGGTTTAGTGAATTTAAGATGCAAGGCTTGCAAGTTTTATCTTCTATTTTAACTATTTTGCTTTCTTGCATCTGTAGTATTTTATATTCTTCTAACATGGAAAAGTATCTTAGGTGGATTATGCTATTTGGGCTGCACAGTCTGTACCCCTGTGCCTAATCTACCCCTTTTTCACTTAACTTCTTCTGCCAGGTTCTATGCCTTTTACCCTAGCTCCCATCATGATAAAGTTCTTTTCAGTTATGCATTTTCTCAAACAATTTACGTTTTGTTTCTTATGGATGTTTCTGTTTTTGTTGTTTGGTTGCAAAGACAATGCAACTAAAAATGTTGCTATCAAGGGTCGTAATATTAACTTCTCGGTTAATACGAGGCAAGGCAAAATGGTGCCAATTCTTAAGGATTGTTCGATTTGGATTCCTTTGGGATAGTTATGGATGCTTCTTGGTCTTAAAGGTTGTGGTAAATTTACCCTTTTAAAGGTATATTCAATCTCAACATTTCTTTTTGCCGATTAGAAAATCAATATAGGTATTGATAATCTAAAACAAAAAAGCCACTTGCTCCACTTGGCGTGATAATAGATCAATTTTAATTTCCCTAAGAATTTGTAGACTTCACCCTCGAAATTTTCAAATAACCTTATACACTTTTAAAAGAGTGTAAATAACTAGGAAACTAATGGTTTTTGGGGTGGGCAAGTAGCATTGCTCATTTAAGAAAAAGCATGCTGCCATTATGTGTTTGATAAACTATTAATTTTCTTTTTGTTATGAAAATATAGCTTGAATTATTATGAGTTGCCTATATTGTGAATCATACAGATCTTGCTTGGTCTTTTGCCCTCAACAAATGGAACTTTATTTGTCTAGAGTCCAAAGAGTTATATATTCCAAAATCTAGACCATCATGTTGGTTCTTTTCCTTAGGAAAAACTATTTATATTATTATATGTTTTGGATTTTGTTCTTGGATTAGTTTTATTACTTTTATTTTTATGATGGTTTAAGTTTTTAGGGTGCTTATGATGTAGATCCTGTAATTATTCTAACCTAAATTTGATCATGGCATTGCAAAAACCTTATTGGTGCTATTGGTTAAACATCACTATTTTTCATTCATATTTGGTAACTAAAACAAGAAATACGCTTAGTTAACTTTTTGTGACAAACACATGTAAATTATTCTTGTATCTTATTTAAAAGAAGTTGTTTTAAAGCATTTTTGCCCCACTTAAGAAAATGGGGCTAATTGCTATTTTTGCAAGACGACTTCAAATTGTCATATTCATATACTGCAATCAAAAGTTATTTTGCAAACACTAATAAATTGTTTTGTAATTAGTATATATATATAATAGGCTTTTCATCTTTTACAACTCATATTTGGCTCTAGATAAAGTAAGAAATCAATATTCTACAATGCAATTAGACTACAAAATTGTATTATCAAATATACAACTTGCGGCTGCAATCCAAAAAGGACAGGTTTGTAAATTAATCAAAAGTTTGAAATTTTAGGTTGCTATTAGGTTATTTTGCATGACTTATTTAATACAATGTACATTTTTTTGTGCTTAAGTTGAGTTTTCTTTTACTTTATGTGGATAATTGTTTTGTCATTTAAACATCATGTTTTTTCATCCTCCCGACTAATCATTATACTATTTTTAACTCATGATAGATTTTTTGGTTGCATAATGATCCATTATATTATTTTTTCATTATATTCACTTACTTTATAAATGTTGCATTTCATGATCAGAATTGTGTTTATATTTATCTTCAATTGTACGCATGAACATAATTATGTTTGTATTCATCTTAATTGCATACATGAACATAATTGTGTCTCACCTAAGCTGTTATAAAAAATCCAACACATATGTCTTTCCTTACTAATATGTTTCAGTATTACTTTCAAAATATCATTAGAACATTGAAATTAATAAGCCTAATTAGTTATGTTGAGCTGAACACCTCCAAATATGATGTGTACATTTGACCAAAACTTAGGTAAATTAAAAAAAAAAGTGTGGAAAATATTCATCTTATTTTTAGTTATCATAATTCAAATTTCATTTTGCAATACCAATAGTCACATTCTTAAAGTTATAATGTAAGATGGGATGGTAATTTAAGATATCAAGAAAGAATAGCTTTTAACTAGCATGACAAATACAAGTAAATTAGTTATGCGTTTTAATTTTTAATCATTGCATTCAAACAATAAGTCCATCACGAAGCACAAGAATATCTCTATATGTATAATAATATCCTTTCATTTAGCAGAACATGTAACATGTGATATGATGAGTATACATAATGCATTGCAATTTTAAGATTTATATAATATGTAAAATAATATCTTTCCACTTGGTAGCACATATAACATTAAATGATGTATATTTTATTCGATTCTATTTATACACTACACTTTGTTGCTAGATATATAAGAGATTTTGTTTGCCTTGATAATTGCAGCCTTTAAATTAGGTTTCTTTTATATTTTGGGTTGTACATATGTTTTTTCAACTTTGAATGTAATTGATTTATTCATGCTCATAGGATATTATATTTTATTATATTTAAATTGAAATTGTGATGCGAACCAAATTAGAAGGAATTTTTTATTTTGTTCATTGATAAGAAATTAGTATTTCAAACTTCAAAGATGCAGTGTTCTAGCTCATGAGCTTTCAAAAAATTTAACTTTACTTTTTGTTTGATACCAATATATAATCAATTATTGCACTTCCTCTCTTTGTTCAATGTTGACTTCAGTATGTAAACACAATGTTGTCCTGATGATTTTTTAACCATGTATGTTCCTATATTTTTTTAATTCTTAAATTTTTATCTTTTGAGAAATGATATTATCATGGTTAACTACAATGACGAGCGGTTTGCTTAATTGTAAACTAACACATAAATTTGTTCATTTAATATTGATTGAAAGTACCTTGCTTATGCTTCAAAGAAGTTTCTATATGGCCATTGGTTGTTACATTTGAGGATCAATGACCTGTATGCAACCTTAACTTTTGACAATCTTGCAGGTATTTTTTTTTTAATTTCAAAGTAATGCTATATTGAACTTCACTTTTATAATCTCTATATATTTGCATGTTTTTGTGTAAGAGGAAAAAAAATCATAAAAAATCATAACCATTAATTTTTTAAAGCAATGCACCATAAGAAAGGCTATGAAAACAATTTTGTGTGTGATATTTTTGTTCATAAATTTGCTTTTGTGGAAAGAGACATAAATCGGGAAGGGAATAGGATGTTTAAGTTATCCAAGAAGGTTCTGGCATGGATATTATCAATGTTTGAACAAATATATTTTTTATAATTTGTTTCAACAAATATAATTTTATTTTGTAGAACTTATGCTTTCTATTAGTTTTTGACCTTTATCTTTAATGTTGACTTTTCCTTAATTATGGATTTAGTGCTAATGAAATTTGCTTGGTATAGATTTATTTTATATAACGTATCGTTTATATTGACCTTTGAAAATATATATTTTATGTAAATTATGTTTTTTATTATCTTATGGATCTATACTTTCTAATTATACATTTCATGTTGAATTTTAAGGTATTATATAAATACAACTTTATTTTTTCAATGATAGTCATATCAACTTTATCTTTAATGTTGGCTTTTTCTTAATTATGGATTTTGTGCTAATGAAATTTGCTTGGTATAGATTTATTTTATATAACTTATCCTTTATATTGACCTTTGAACATATATATTTTATGTAAATTATGTTTTCTATTATCTTTGGATCTATACTTTTTAATTATGGATTTCATGTTGAATTTTAAGGTATTATATAAATACAACTTTATTTTTCAATGATAGTCATATCATCATGATATCTTCATATGATAACTCATACAAAACTAAAAAATGTTACTTTTATCGTGCTCATGCATTTAAAATGCTTACACATTTAAATTAGCTTCCTGCAACGTAATACGGGCCTCTATCTAGTAATCATAATGCTAAAAACAGTACCTTTAATGAATAAGTAGAATGCATGTAATCATTGGAAACAAAGCCATGTGATGGGCAGATAAGAGGTGTAATCCGCAAGTTTGGCATGTTTACTTTTATTGGATGATTAGCCCAACAAGGTGGACTATTGAAGTGCATGCAGACACATTTTTGTATGAACCATTGAAATGCGTGCATACACATCTTTATCTATCTTCCGGTCGTTTAACAACAATATGGTCCAGTGTTGCAATTAAATTTACTCATGACCAGTTGATCACTGATTCCAACTGAAATTTAGGATCCTGTTTAGATGAGATTTATTATTCTAAACGGTAATAAGAAGCCTTCTTTCAAGAAAATTACCACATGTCTCTTGTCTCTCTAAAATCCAATCAGTTTCTTGACCTTGCTGTCACTTATTGTAAGTTTCCACACTTGTCAACCCTGGCCCCTTGGAGTTTGATGCATATTATATAGGATAGCTCTGAGTACATTTAACTTGAAGACAAATTGCCTTGGTCTTTTTTAAATTCAGTCAGAAGAAATGTAAAGTTTACTGGTGAATTTGTTGGATGCCCATACTTCATTTTTGTAAAGCAACAATATATTAGGAACAGATTTCAAAGATTAACAAATATGGAGAGAGTTAATTCCTTTTCCTAGTAGAATCATTGAAAAATAGTGTATAATTACAAAATTTGTCTACAATTTGCTTTAGAAGCTACAAATCAATCATGGTTGATTTCTTGATTCTTGGTGTAGATATGAAGATGATGAGCAATGGCCACCGGCTATGGATGTGAGTAATGCTTTCTCTACATCTTTACTCAGGTACAGTTTGATCAAAGAAATAACACACTGCGAAAGACTGCATCACAAGGAAGTGTTAGAGGTCCATTGCTTGCTATTCCAAACTCTTTCTTTTGCTAGATTGAATAAGTCTCTTGATGATTTCCGTCTTAAGATATTATAAAAGAAGCGTGAAGGGTTGCTAATCTGCACTATACACCACAAAGTGACCTTTCTCAATCATTGTTGATGTGCTGCAATCATTTGCAATAACATCTATAGACATACTAGTCAGTGTTATCTAATTCTTTTGCTTGATGGGAGCAACTTTTTGCCATTGCCTAGCCAATTTTTTGAGCTTCTTAGAACTGATCATCTAAACTTATCATGTTGTTATCAAACGCCAACAATCTTTATAAACGATAGAAGCTATGCAAAATTGATAATAAAAAATCTTTGTTTCTGTACTTATTTGGTAGAGAAGACTAATTACTACTGGACACTAGAGGTACATGTCTATGAATTAACATAGGTTCGCAAGAGGAAAGGCAGCTTCAGCTCATACTTTATAATTTAAGAGAAAAAATCTTCTGCCCATCAAATTTTCATCTGAAGTATATATTTTCTACTTGCTGAAGTGTTATATTTTCTAGAAAGAAAGCAGAGCACCTTTTTTTTTAACTTAAAGAAATTCAATGCATAGATGTTTGTGGGATTTCAAAATTCTCTTCCTCTTGATGGAAGCTAACTTCTGCCATTTCCTAGACATCTTGATCTGTTTTCTGCAACTTATCATGCTGAGTAATCAAGAGAGAAAGTAAAAAAAAATAAAAGCAATAAATGTACTTTTATGCATTAGAATAATATGAATATTCCTCCCAAGAGTTAAATGAAACATAAATAGAAGAAAAGTGTACAATGAAGCCAATACAATGCATTCAAACTAGGTGAAATATCAAAGCTGCTACATTCTGTTTTAGATTAGATCCCATGGACAAAACAAAGGAAAAGAAATATAATAGATAGAACTAGAGAGTGAAGTTACATGAACGATAGCTTCGCATACTCTTGCCCCCAAAGCTGAAACTGGATGGCCAACTCTGTCTTGTCTGATTGGATAACCCCAAAACACATGCATATGTTTCATCTTTTTTTATGCAATTGCAAACTAGATTTTGAAGAATATCCCTTTTCAATGCAATTTAGTTATGGACTTCTCTTTGACCGTGAAATTTCATACATTTTTTAGATGTTAACCTTTATCTATTATGACAAAGGCTTCCTTTTTTCCAAGGATCTATACAATCTACAAGCCTTTTAGTACTTATCAGTCAGTGAATTGAAGGAAATGAAGAGCACAAGGTGAATCTTTGTCCCTATGGCCTATGTCTTACAGAAGCTTGAGGGGTTGGCTGAAGCAATCGATAATTAGCTTTCTAAGTCTGGTTAATAAAATTGCAGGAGGCGATACAAATTTTGGGTCTTTTTTAAAAGTATATAATGATTATTGATAAAAGAACCTGGTCAATGTCCTTTTTTAGATGACTTTGAGTGAAAATTCATCCACAAGATTCAAGATAATGGATCATAGGAAAAGAAAAAAGGTTTCCTCATTCATATTCATGGAATGGAAAATCAAGTATTTCGGTTACAGGTGCCAAACTGTGAGTTGCATACACACCAAGTCTATAAAAATCCAAGTCATCATGCCAAACATTAACAACTACTTGTAGAAGAAAAGATATAAATAGACATCTAGAATAATATAATATTGCCAAAACTTTTATAGATTCATATATAACTTATGTATTAGATACAAGCAACTAATTGCTGGGATGCAAATCCCTCATCAAAAGAAGGAGATAAGCAGCAACTGATTTTAATGTCTATGTTTTCATCTACACCTCATCGGATGAGTGAAACTATGTAATTCATGAACACTGCACCACATGGCAAAGTGATTGTCTTATTAGTAAATAGGCAAGGGAATCGCAAAACGCTTCCTAACTATGGTGCCGAGGACAAAATGGCCTTTATTATCAACAGTTGATGCATTGAAACTATCTGCACTGATACCATTACATGTGCTGGGTGATGTAATTCTTTTGTTACTTGTGGCAGACACCTTTCTGCCGCTTCTTTGCTACTTTAATGATCTTCGTAAGGCTGATCATGCTTCCTTATTCTGGCTATGCAGGGACTGAAGAATAAGCTCAAGAAGAAAGGAAGGGACATATGCTCTTAGCTCAGAGAAGGTGGTGAAGCAATCAAAATAGGCCCTTTTATGGTAGTTTCACATGATTCAACTATGATCTGTTCAGTATCTACAAACAAGTGACTGTTGGCCTGTTTGTCCTGATGGAAAAAAGTGCCAAGGGAGTAGCAACGAGGAGAAATGAAACTAAGCAGAGCTTTCTCGAAGTGTTCCAAGCCTTGTCGGACAATGAAGACCATGCATTCCAACAAGGCTGAGTCGCAGGCAACATTATAAGATAATGACTTAACAAACCAAACTCCTCCTGGACAGCTTTAAGAGTTCAATAAATATGTTATTGCTGCGATACGACAATGGCACCACATGGCTTTTCTTCTGTGGTATAGATGACAAAGTGACTTTTTTTTTTTTTTGTATTTGCAGTTATTCATGAGATAGTAGATGGCAATGACAAGCAGAGAATTAACTCATTTTAGTAATCTAAAGGGTCTATTGCATTTCAAGAAATTGCAGTTGTACAACAAAACATCTTTTTGCATACACTACAGTAGTTTAAATTATTTACAAGTTTCTTTTTATCCTTTTAGGGGTGCAGAATTAATCTTTACATGTTGCTTCACTCAGAACCACAAACAAGGAAAAATGACGATGAGCCGAAATGGCCAGTGATGGAATTGAGTACTGCTTTCTCCAAATCCTTAGGTAATCTTCTTTGTAACAACAAGACTATATGTAACTCATGAAGACTGAATCACACGATAACGTTGTAGGCCCATCGTTTGACAGACCAAACTCCTCCTTAGACATCTTGAAGAGTTTTTGCAAAATGAAGTTGCTGAGATATGCCAAGAGAATCACAAAACTTTTCTGATACATTGTGTAGACAACGAAATGGCCTTTATCTGCAGCACCATCTTTCGGATAGTCCTTGGCGAAGTAAATATTTTCCTCCCAGTGGCAGCTACCTTCCTCCACTTCCTTGCCATTCTATCGAGCTTCTTCGTGATAATCATGATTGCTTTCTGACTAAGTTATAGATGAGCTAAAGCAAATGGGATTTCTGTTTTGAGGAGGGGAAGCAATTATTGTGATATTTATAGACTGAGCGAAAACAAAACAACTTTATTGGTAGCTTTCCACCTGCTTTGACTGTGATTATCTAATAAGAAAAAGGTATAATTATTTCTATCAGAATCGATGCTAGTAGGGACATATTTTGTAAGTTCTGTCTCGTAGTTTAAGGACACAGCGGCTGTTACAAGCACTGAAAGGTCATATTCCAATCTCGCAACCACAAGAATAAATATAAACGAAAGAAGATTCTAAACAAGGCAAGATCCAAACTTAGTTCCGCAACTCCATTTTTTTTCCCTCTTTGTTTACCAATGTTAGTTAAAACCAATTTACTTTCATCTGTTCTGCTTTCTAGAAATGGTCAATTTACTTGGAAGGAAGTGAAGAAAACAGCTAAAAAAATGAAGCCCTAGATAGGTTAAGAACTTATGCCTTTTTTTTTTTTTTTGACAAAAAAAATCCTAGATTAAGGATAAGGGAAAGGAATGGAAGTGCTGGAATTCAAATATAGACTTGTTGGATACCTACTTTTAGAGAATATTTGGTATCATTTTCAAAATTATCTTGTAATTTAATCATCCACATAATCTTATTATTAAAAGTAGCGATTTAAAATCACTTTATTTGATTACCTATAGTTAATGATAGTTAGAGATTCTGTTCTTAAAAAAAGGCCGGTTCCTTCGTTTGCATCTCACTTAGTAAACTGATCTTATCTCTCGAACTTTTAAACCAAGAAGATTTAAAACAAGAAAGAAATTCCTTGAAAAGTTCTCTCCTTTTTTACCTTGATTTGCTTATCGTTTAGTTGGGGGTATTATTCTATGTTAGAGAATATGTTTCTTAAAAAAACTGGCTGGTTCCCCTGCATCTCTCATGCCATAAAAAATAATCACATAAAATTACGTCTGACTTAAATTGAATCAAATATTAATTTGGAACCTTAAGAAAAAAAATTAAATTCAGGTAATATATGGAAAATAAACATAGGAAGATATGCCACAGCAATAGAAGGTTTGGAACCCTGCCTTTGCACATGAAATAGAGTAAAACATCTTATTTGTGTTGGTTACAGATCTTCCCCCACTTTAACTAGCCAAACATAACAATCATGTAATTTTTGCTTGATTGATCGTGAAAGTCAGTTGAATATATTTTCTATCCATCATCTTGGGCAACCTCTGCTGGTCTTTGGTAGGCTTTCTAGTTAGGGTACAAGTTACAAGTTCACCTTCAAACATGGACCAAAATTGACATCCTCTGTCATGAATTCTGTATTTGGCCACATTGGCTATTCATGTGCATAACATTACCATTAGCTGGGATAGATCATATTAACTTCTAAAGATAATAGTCACTGATGCAGGATCTCTGGTTATATCCTTTATATATTTATTTATTTAAGATTGTCAGAATTTAAATCCTGGTAATTGAAATGAAGAATCCAATACTTTATCATAAAAAGCAATTGTTGACCAGGATCTCCTGATATCATTTTGGAACAAAAGTTGCTTTTTTTTTTTGGCATTATAGAGCAAAAGAAAGTTAACTTTCCTGACATGTTGCAAGGGCCGTATATGGAGACAGGCAACAAGTAATTTTAGTTCTCAAATTATGGAATATGCAATGTGAGGAAAAAAACTTAAATGAAGTTTTTTGGATAAAATTCGTGAAATTTTATAATAGTTTTGATTAAATAAAAATTAAACTTAAAAATCAAAACCAATAAATTAAAAAAATTTGTTATATAAATTAAAAATATAAAATTTGAAAAAAGTTATATATATTTTTTATATAAATATTTTTAATAAAAATATGGATAAAATTTTTATCATTAAATAAATAATGATCAAATTTAAATTATAAATAATATTTTTAATAATTATTTTTACATATTATTAATTTTCATATTAAAATTTATTAGTTTATCGATTTAAATTTTTTTATTAAAATTTTTTATTAAATTATTTTTTTTTAAAATTTCATAAATTTCACCTAAACAACTTAACGTAAATTTAGTCCCAAGATGAGAATTAGATGATAATTAGTTGATGAAGATATTGAACAACAAAAGAACACGTGGAACCAACAGAATAAGAAAAAAAATGCACTGAAAGGTTCTCTGACTCAACCTTGATTTGGTCAATCCCTATCAAGGTTGGTTACATAGCGGATATACTGTTATTCACTAGGCATGGTTGATACACTGCAATACTTAATGTTAGGTGTCCTTTACAATTTTCTTTCGTTTACTAGTACATTGCATTTTTTTTATTAAGCGACTAAGGGTTCTAAGCTTTGCCTGGTACATCCATTTCTTAAGCTAATTCAATTAGTTTTTATACGTTGAACTTAACGAATATATATGAAATTATATTCTCACAACCTTTCGATAGATTCAAATTTAGATAACATATATATATGTCACTTGAGCCAACCATCCAACCATCTTTTGTTGACTGGTACTCTACATTTCAATTGTTTCTTTCTACAGCTAGTTAAAGAAATGCAATAAAAGTATTATGAATAACCCTTAGCTTTAGCCCTGAAGCCAATGGTGGTGCCACATAGGAGCATGAGTATATATTTCTCAAAATAAGAATGGCCCTTCAAGGTAATATAATTATTTTAAATTTTTACATATAAATTTCTAATTTATTAAATCTTTCTAATATTTTAAGTGGATTATTTATTTTTCAAGTTTATATAAACTTTATCTTTTCTAAAGTAAAAATAAGTATGATTGAATATATTTATAGGCAATGTGTGAGTCTCAAAATCTGACCATTTAGATGAAATTTTAAAAATAAAAAGATTCGTTACCAATCACTTTTTTTGTTAAATATGATTGACCATTAAAAAATTTATCTTTTTAATAAAATCCTATAACTAGTTTAAAATTTATTAAAAAGATAATTTTGGTATTTAAAAATAAAATAAAATTTTGGAGTATGGTTACATATGGAAAGGATTAGCATCCCTATAGCATCCATTTTTAAAAATGATATCAATTAATCGCATGTTATCATTGAATTTTGATAAAAATTATCTTAGTTTTAATATTTAAAATTAATTCTTTGAATTTCATTTATTTTTACAAAATCTCATTTTTTATTTCATTGAAAATCCAAATCCTTTTATTTTGGATTAAAATTAAAACTTTGGTATCAGAATATTTGCTAAACTCTTTAATATCTAAGTGAAATTTTGAAAATATATTTTTACTTTAAGATTTCCAAGATAATCCATTAAAATGAAAATAATATTCTTTATAAAATATAATTATTGAGAATCCCTCTAACATCTAGTTAAGGTCTCAATAATTATTTTTACTCATAATATTATCCTATTTTATTTTTAAAACATTTCCTTTTTTGTTTTATTTTTGAAACCATCATTACACATTCATATGAACGCAACGAAATAAATAATGTAAATGTAAAGTAAAATGCATGAATGCAACAAAATAGATTATGTGGATGATAATTAAAAATGTAAATGCATGTAATAAATTATATTAAGTGAATAAAATGCAAATGGTTGAAGATGTTATATAGATTTAGAGTTTAGGGTTAATTAAAGATTTGAGAAAAGGTTCATCTTTAGGATTTGACTTTTCAGGGTTTGAGCTTTTGACTTTGAGTTTAAGGTTTGGCTAGGATTTCGGGTTTGATTTAGGATCAAAGTTTAGTTTAGGTTTTGGTTTTAAGGTTAGGGTATGGTTTAGGATTGGACTTAGGTTTTAAGTTTTGATAGGTGGTTTTAGTTTTTAAGTTTGACTAAGTTTAAGGTTAGGGTTTAGGATTTAACTTTTGATTTATGTTTGGGATTTGACCTAAGGTTTAGGGTTTGACATTGGGTTTATGGTTTGATTTAAAGTTTAGGGTTTGACTTTTGGTTTAGGTTTTCACATAGGGTTTAAGGTTTTAGGATTTTTAAGTTTAGAAAAAAAAGCATCAATGATATTTTAAACCTTTTCACAAATCTCCAATATTTAGGGTTTAGGGTAATTGTTGAGAATACCTCCAATATCTAGCAAGGTTTTAATAACTATTTTTATTTAAAAAAAATGGAACCTCGATTCCTTAAGGAGAAAGAGGTGGTAACCATTTTCATAAATAACCTCCTTGATAAGGTTCACTAGAAATGATTGGAGTCTCAATAGTGTTTGGTTTAAGGAAAACAAGATTGGTGTCAATTTAGCTAGGTTTAATCATAGATCCTTTTTTATTTTTATTTTTTGCATAAATCAAGAAATAAAAGAGTCGATGGTGGTAGATACATAATTGAGAATAAGGGTGCAAGTACTGGAAAAAGTAATCAAGGAGCTTTTGACATGAGAGCCAAAAAGAAAGTCAAGCGAGTAATAGTAAGAATGCTTGAAGATCATATCTCTGAGTGCTAATGAAAGGGAACATAAAAGAAGTATCCTTAACTCTATGTGGGGATGGATTGGGGCTAAATGATAATGATAACCTAGGTCATTGAAAAGAGATAAAGGATGAAATAAACTACTTTAATATGGTGGATGAAGAAAACTTCATTGGTTGAAAAGAAGCATCGTCGAACATTATAAAGAGCTTATGGAAGTAGGATTGTTATTGGATAAAATTCAAAAAGAAAGATAGAAGGGTATTTTATTAGAAAAATCTCAAGCTATTGTTTTTGGTCATGCTTGAGGGTGTTGAAAGTTTTTAGTGTAATAATTAAGATAGACTAAACAAATGATTGAGAAAGTTGAAGTCTAGTCTGAAGAAGTATCTACTAGTAACAAGTGTATTTAGGTCGCTTGTTATGGTATTCCAATCCATGTAAGGAATTTGGGTACTTTCCTTAATATTGTAAGTTATTGGGGGAAGTTGATGTGCATAGATGATAAAGCACTAAAGTTACATTCCTTTGATAGAGTACTTATGTAGATTATGACAAATTTTCTATAAAAAATTGAAGGTATTGTCTAGTTGATGGTGGCTAATAAATTGTTTAAAATTAGAGTTATAAAAATATAACTTAATATTAAGATAGGGATGAGTTATGATTATAATAAGAGTATTGAAGTTGAAGATGTCCATAACTAAAAGAGACTCCATTATGGTGGTAATTCAAAAAAAGTTGAAGAGGTGTTATCCAATACTAGACAACTAGAGGAAGGGCCAAAGGGAGGAAGAGAATAGGAATAATAATCTATATTATCTAGAGCCTAGGAAAATAACGTGGGAATAACAGGTATCTTGAGGATAGTGAAGTTGATAATAAGGGGATGAGGATGGCCAAGGAAATGTATGTGAATCCCAATTCTCAAGCACTAGTTTGGGGAAAATAAATGAGAATAGCAATTGTATTATAAAGAATGTTGAGTTGATGATGTGTTAAAAAAAGGGCCAAAAAATGGTAATTACAATTGGATCCCAATGGTGGAATAAAAAGGCCCATCTTTGGTGATAGAAAATAACTCAAAGGTGGATAGGATTTTGGGCATTAATAGCTCAGTCCAACCCAATATAAAATTAAGCCCTTATCGTCTTTTGTCCTAGAAATAGAAGAAATAAAAAAAGATAGAAAGGTAGAAGTGAGAAGGGCTAAGGCCAATAAATGGTGCTTATATGAGGTGATTGAGGAGAGACTGATAAGTAAAGTTAGTAAGAAAGGAAAAAAGATAACAAATAAGAGTAAAAGAGAGTCTACTGCAAGGAAAGGAGCAAAAGGTGTCAATTTGGTAGCAAATTGCTTAATATCGAATGGTGATTTTCGAATAGGAATAGAGTTATACACAAATAGGGTGAATTAAAATAACTACAGAATGAGGCAAAAGCAATTTGGAGAGTGGGAAAACAACTTGGGATCACTTCAACAGGTGACGAGGAAGAAGTGATTAAAAGATTACAATTGATGAAGGCTAATATGTAAGATCCAACAAGATTATTTGAGGTACTTTTTGTCCTAGATTTAGTCTTAATAGAGTTTATTTGAGGTACTTTCCCTTTATTTTTTTCAAGTGTATTTTGTGGTAATGTCTATAAAGTTGTTGAGAGTATTCCCATTAACTAACTTTTAGGGTAAAAAGTGCTATATGACAGAAGTTTTGGTTTCTGACTTACAGTAGAGTTAAAAATGTAGAGGTGTTAAAAAACTTATTGGTCTAGGGGATTTAGATGGATTATTGGCAATGGGGAAAGTATTCTATTTAGGTTGGACAAGTGAACGATAGATAGACCATTTGATGAGGCATTTCTTAGACTTTTTTCGTTTGTAGTAGATAATGAGTGCAATGTTGCCAACTTGTTCAATAGCAATTTTGGTGTATGGTATATTCAATTCAAAATATAGTTGTAGACACCCTATTTTGTCTAGGGTTAATTTTGTAATATAATCTATTGTTTGGCTTAGGTTTTTTTGTTAAAAAAATAGAGAAAGAATTGTTTTGTTGAAATTTGAAGAGGGTTTACTTCTAATTGAGTTGTTGAATTGAAAGTGTTTTAATTGTAAAATGACTATAAAAATGGAAATGGTTTGAGAGATGGATTTGAATTAAACATCCAAGGTTGAAATTGATTAGGAGATTCACACTAATAAAACTTATTTTTCTATTACAATTGGGATTAAAGCCTATAAAAAGAACCCATTATGATCAATCAAAAAGTATTAGACACAACAATCACAGTTTAAAAAATCAGAGAAAGCTACCATTAGCAGCAAAAATCAAGTTCAATTTCATATTTCAAAAATTGGGTTCCCATCAGTAGAGGAAAAAAGTTTCATTCATAGATCTAGCTTAATCTTTCAACCCAAGACACCAAACAAAAACCACATGCTTAGGATCCAAGTTTGGTCTTGACTAGCAAGAAGGGCAAAGTAGAAAAAAGAAAAGGTCAAAGCTTCTGGTGATTGGTGATAAAAGACAACAGCTGAAAATTGGAGGCAACGTTACTGTGATTGTGAAAAAGGCATTGGATTGTTTTGCTCATAGAGAATATAAAAAAGGCATGAAGAAATAAGAAAAGTAGGAGATTAGACAAGACAACAACTTAACTAAAAGGGCTTTAAAACTAGAAGTCAATTGCTTAAGATCTAGGTTCCAAGTTTGTTACTTTACTTTCCATTATTTTTTATGTTTTTTATTCATTTATTTGTTCATTTTATTTTATGCATAAGTCTAAGAAAAATGCCAATGAGAAATATGAATACAATAAAAAGAACTTAAATACGTTCTTAATAAAATAATTTTTTAAGTTCAATCAATTTTAAAGTAAAAATATTATTCTAATAATGAATTCTAGGTGAACTTAATATTAAATAAAAATTTTCTTATGATGGAATTAAAAAGGAACATGAATATGTTTTTTTTTTTTGGAAAATCTTTAAGTAAAGGTTAAGTTTTCTTTTTAATCCCACCAAATTATTGGAAAATTTAAATATAAAAAAAAACAACCTTACCAACATATTAGAGGGTTCAAATTTTTAAAAAATAAATGTTTAAAAAAAACTAAATCTTATCAACATATTAGTCAAATTTTTGTCTGTAGATTAATTCATTTGTTTGGGGCAATCTTTGGTACATAAATATGAATTCTTATTTTTTATTATGATTTGCATACAACTATTTGTATAAAATTGTTTAATTTAAGATATTTGACAATAAAAGCCTACATGATTTCTTTCCATGATTGAAAAATGTTCTTTTTAAAGAAATTTTTATGGAAACAATCTTAAGAGAATTGGTGATTACTATAAAAAATACACATACCTAACTGTTTCATTTACCATTTCATATTCCAATTCAATTGAACACCACACTATCATAAGGCCTGACTTTTCAAGTCTCATAATCCTAATTTTCTCTTGACAAAGAGAGATTTCCAAGTCAATGATCTTAATTAAGGCTATAAGCAATAAAGTTTGAAAAATCTTGTTTGAAAAATTCTTTGTAAGCTAATACATAAGGCTCTCTTTTAAAGATTTTAGATTTTGGTAATTTGACAAGTGTCAAGACTATTCTAAACACATCACCACCCATGTTTCTTCACAAAGCCTAAACCTCTCTAATTTCTGCTATCGGCCAAAATTATTGAAAAGATCATATCCCTTTAATATTCTTGTTTGACACCTTGACTTATGCAATATCATTTCCTCTAGATGGCATTGATTTTATTGTGCGAGTTATGAAAATGAAGATTGTTATATTAAGACTTCTTTTGATGCAGTACAATGATATATTTTAAGCTTGAGTTGTCAAAAAAAAAAGAGAAAAAAAGAAAAACAAAGAGTAAAAGAATAATAGAAAAAAATTGATTATAACATTATACATATGAGATATTCAAGGATTCCAAAATTAAAGAAAAAAGCCTACTCTTGAGAATTGCTTTTGAATAGAGGTATTCATATTTGATATGATAAATGGCCATATTACATATTCCCTTCACTAAAAAGAAAATACCCATTTGCTATCCCTATTGAGCCTATTGAGTTTTCTTTAGAAAAAACCTAACCAAGGATCACCCACACATTGAAGGGTAAAGTTTGAAAAGTTTGCTCACAAAAAAAGAAGGTGAAGGTTTTAATTATTTTATGGGCAAAGCCCTTTCATACTTAGATCTTTTTTAAAAAATATTGAAAAGTACAAAAAAAATGAAAGTGAAAAAGAAAAAGAAATGAAAGAAAAAAAAAAGAAAGATGGAAAATGTGGAAGGAAAAATGTCATCAAGAAAAGAAATGATCCTTGGTTTAATTACCTCCAAACACGTGTTAGGCTTATTTATCATTTTTTTTAGAACCCTAAACCCTAGCCTATATTACGTCATTTGAGAATTCCATTTTGATCAAGTGTGGATATCTTAATTGAAGAACTTTTTTTTTAGGAAATCACCATCACTTTTTAATTTTGGATGAATTTTGAGTTTTCAAATGTATGATGTCATACTCAAAAGGGAAAAAAAAAAGAAATATTGAATGAAGCTCTATGATGAAAACCCAAAAGGGCAGTTTAGAGTAATATTGAAAGCAACTCAAATAATAAAGAAAGTGATTTTGAATAACCAATGAATAATGAGAAATCCAAGAAGATAAACCTTAATCTAAAGATGTGTTTTAAAATTTGAGCCTTTTTTCTTAGAAATTTTAAGCCATTCTTTCTCTTTAAAAAATTTTGAACATATCACAGTCAGTCTTGACATTTGTTAAAATGCCCCATACCAAAAACCTTAGGGAGTGCCAAAATGGATCATGCTTTAAAAAAATCATTTTTCAAATTTGAACTTTCATTTATGAGCCTAGATGAAGTAACATTGATTATCTTTTACTTATTCAGTAACAAAGTTTTTTTTAATAACTAAAATCATGATATGCCAATCCATTTCATCCTTTTGGAAAGACCAAGAAGTGATTCACCTAATTCATTCTAAGTAGTAGTCACCAATTTTCAAGAGATCTAAATGTTACTTGTTTTAAAAGGATAGATACATTTTGGTCATGGAAATTTTTTATGTGGGTTAATTTGTGTTGTCATTCTTTTGAAAGTTTTTGAAAATTTTCCAAGTTGGATTATTGTGTATGTGAATTTAGATGGATAGTAGAAAGATGATTTCCAAGATCAATGTGATAAGAGTGACCTATCAGAGGCAACAAAAATGTTTTGTTTTGATAATTGTTTTTGCATCATTTGGTGAATTTACAAATCTTTGTTTGGATCATGCATTTGTATAATTGTTTGTACCATGCATCTACATCATTTGGTGAGTATATAAATCATTGTTTGAATATTATATTTGCATTACACTTAGAACCATTTATTTGCACCATTTGGTGAGCATTTAAATTTTTGACGTTTTTTAATGTGTTAAGAAAGTGATGAAAAGGACATTTGCATCTAATTTATTAGGACTGGTATTTGCATTTGCATCTTTTGTGGAAAGTATTTTCATCTTGGTGAGATACATTGGCAATGACTGTTGTAAAACTATAAGGTGAAGAAAGAAACAAATAGATTTGATTAGTTGGCACTAGTTGAATCTTAAGCTTAGGGCACTAATTGAGAATTTGAGCCCAATTATGTTGGCATACAAAAAGAAAAATGTTAAAGTTTCATCACAAGAGGATGGAACCTTTGAGACATTGAATTTTAGATTTGGACTTTTCAAATGTGAATCTCTAAATTTTGGATGAAAATCTCTAAAATTTTTAAATCTTTTGACTTTTCGAATGTGATCTTGGATGCAAATCTATAAGATTTTTTACTATGAATCTTGAATATGAATATCTAATTTTTTGAATATGAATCTTGAATGTTAGTTTCTAAGATTTTTTAATGTGAATCTTAAAGGTGAACTTCTAAGATTTTCAAATATGAATCTTTGGATGAGAATCTCAAAAATTTTTTATTGAGAAGCTTCACTTATGGATTTTTAGAATTTTGGGAATTTGTGAATCTTAGGACATTTACGAATCTTGGAACTTTAGTGAATCTTAGAACCTTTTTAAACCTTGAAAATTTTGTGAATTTTGAATCTTTTGCATTGCATTCACTGCATCCATTGCATTCACTGCATCCATTGCATTCACTATATGTTATGTATGTCAAAAAAAAAGAAAGGTTAAAGTTTAAGTTGTGAAATTGAGTTTAGGAATTTTTAAGTTTTTTCATTCATTGCACATGTTTGGAAAGTATGAAGGAGAAAATAAATATTAGGATGATTTGGTGAAAAGACATTGGAAGATGATCAATGATGGTCCAGTTGATATGAAAAAAATCACTTTAAGGTATGAATTTTTAAAGTTTCAATACCTCTGTTAAGGAATTTTTTCAAAGATAAGAATGATCTATAAGACCTTCGAGCATAATCTCCAAGACCTCTAAACATGATTTATAAGACCTCTGAATATAATTTGTAAAACCTTCAAGCATAATCTCTTAGACCTCTAGCATGATTTGTAAGACTTATGGGTATAATCTCCAAGATCGACAGGCATAATTTATAAGACCTCAGGGTATGATCCTTTAAAACTTTGGTACCTTTTTAGTTTTCCAAAGTTTCAAAGACTTAATTATGAAGGATTATTTTATTTTTCAAAAGTTTAAATGCCTTTGTCAATGAAGAGCCTTAGCAATTTTCTTTTCCACCTTTTCTTGACCCGAACAAAATAGATGTCTTTTGTCTTTGTATAATTCTTGTTTCATAGAAAATGCATAAAAAGGGAAACTGTAGACACCCCATTTTGTCTAAAGATTTTTCAAAATTCATTTGGCTTTAAATTTTAATTTTGATTGTGCAACTGGTCTTAATTGGAAAAGTGAATTTTAGGCCGAAAGATTAAGCCCTAAATTTTATTTGTATTTTAATTTTCTTAGTTCAATTTTTTATTTTATTTTTTTAGTAAAAAAATTCAAAGTCAATTAGTAAAAAAAATTAAAAAGGGGTAAAAATATAAAAAGAAAAAAATGTGGGATTTTGCATGGGAAATCTTGATTCAATTCAATTCTTAGATTTTATCTTAGCTTTTAAGTTTAATGGCTGAATAATTTTGAAAATACTTGGGGTTCAATCTATTAAAAAAAAGGAAGATTACATAGAGAATAAAATTTGGAAAGAAATCTTTGATTTGATTGAATTAATTTCTTCCAAATCCAAAGGGATTCAATCTCTATATAAGATCTATGATCAAAGGAGGACCTGAAAGTAATTGACTTCAAAATCAAACAAGGATCATTGAAAAGAAAGAAAATTGGAGCAAAGTTTCGAATTAACAAGGAAGAAGCAATCAAGCAAAAAAAATTGTAAGAAGTTCCAGTTCGAGTTTTTGGAGGGAAGGTTAAGATTTATAGTAGGAGCATTAGTTTTGGAAAGATGAAAAATTGTTGGAACCCATGATCCATTAAGGTAATGTTTTCTTTCATTTTTTTTTTTTTTGTGATTTTTGCATAACTTTTATAATATTTAATTGCTTACTCTTATTTTTATATTTATTACATGGTATTTATTTTTCCATGAATTTGCATGACTATTAATATGTTTGCATAATTATTAATTTATCTGCATGATTATTAATTTATTTACATAATTATCAATTTATTTATTTGTGTGATTGCATGATTATTATTATTATATATTAAATTGCATGTTTATTTGCATGATAGGTGTTATTATATGTATTATTATATATTTAATTGTATGTTTATTTGCATGATTATATATTTAATTGCATATTTTACATTGTTAATTGCAAGATTATTAATTTATTTATTTGTGTGATTGTATAATTATTAATATATTTTTTTGCATAGTTATTTATGATTACTATTGCATGATTTTATATTTATTGCATAATATGATATTATATGTTATTGTGTGATTAATATTATATTTGAATGATATTTAATTGCATGCTTCTATATTTATTGTGTACATAATATCATGATTTATATTTAATTACATAATATATTTGTGTGATTATATTTGATTTCATGATTATATATTTGCATGGTATTTTATATTATTATATGATAATATATTTGCATGATATTATATATTTATATAATTACTATTATTGCATGATAATTAATATATTTGCATGACATTCTTGCATGAATATTTTAGCATGATCTAGGCATGATATTATTACCTGATATTTGGTATGATTTATAATATATTTGCATAATAATTTTTGCATGGTATGATTTAATATTTATTACATAATTGCATGATTGCTTGATATTTTGATAGAATTTTTTATCACCATGTTTTGTAAATAAATAAAAGGATTGGAATTGATCTATTTGCATGAAAGAACCATCTTTGATAAGGCTTAGGTAAGATAACTCATAATAATTAGATACCAATTTTGGGTGTAAAGGGGTGTTAATATCTTTTTTACATGTAATCGGCTCCCGAACCTTAGTTCTGATGATGTAGTTTAGAACCTATTCTTTTTAAGGATTTAGTTTACAATTAGGACAACCTTAGAAACAATAGATTCACATAGGTGACCAATTACACCAAGATAAAAAAATATTGGTGACGATTCTATGATTTTTGTGTCTAATGGGTAGTTTCTCTCAACCTAAGCGTTACAACAATCATAGCATTACAATGTCATGAGTATAAAATGGACATGGAGTACTTACTAGCTTTGATTATGAATATTTTATAGCCTTGTTATATTTTACTAAGACCATGGTTATCAAATCAAAATGATAAAATTCTTAAAAATTATTTTAAGGCATAAAAGAAATTGTGAATTTATAAATCATTTCAAAAAAGAAGCAAATATATATGTTCTTATCATAAAATCCTATTTTATGGTACATATTTCTTGATTGCATTTTATTGACAAGAAAATAATTCATGATTCATATTATTTAATTTATATAATATTGTTTCAATAAGAAATAAACATATGATTGAGGATAACTTCAATTCAATTGGAGAAGTTATATAATTCTTTGTACCTAGTTAAAATGCTTCTATTTGTTGGGTGAAAAAATTTTATACATTTAATGATTTGGACACAAAATTTATAGTATTGTATGGTTATACATGAAATTTTAACCGATTTTAATGACATGAACCGTGGTGGACATGGCTTTAATGTCCATGATCAAATAATTTTTAAGTATCCAAAAGTTGGAATGAAAATCTCAAAAGGAGACTATAGTAAGCATGAGTTTACAAGTTTTGAGGGTGATTATATTTGGTATTATACTTATTGATGCATACTCTTATATTGAGTTGAAATAAAAGTTTTGAAACTTTTATGAAAAAGAAATATTAAGACATAGAATATTTACTAGCTATATTTTACTAAGGGTGGATTTAAAGGCCTTCTACATAAACAAAAACAACCACCAAACAATGAAAAGAGAAATAAAGTGGCAACTTGATTAAGCATGTATGATATATTGATAATTGAGTGGGACATCTTTTAACAAAATAATGCAATTTTGCACATAGTGGGGTGATAAGAATCGAAAGAAATAAAAATTACCATCACAGTGTTGTAAGATTTTAGTATAATTTTATGAGCAAATTATATAAGTTAATAAGCTTAATACGACTTATTAATGTAAAATTATAAAAGGTCGTTAAATATCTTAAAAAGATTAAAATAGCTTGGTTTATTCATTAAGTTTATCTAGTTGTATTAAAAGAATAATTTTATTAAAATAGATAAAAGTGTAGAAATAGAATGGTTGAAATTTTATATTAATGAGCATGAAGTTGTGGCCAACCAATGCCATCTATTTCTTAAAATGATAAGAATAAAACAACAATGTCTAGAGCATATAAATGATATGTAAAATAAAAAGTTTGAACATAGTAGTCTAAAGTGATTATATTAGAGGTTCAATGTCAAATGGGGATAATTACCATAAAAAAATTGAATTGCAAGATATCTTGTTAGTAATACTACAGGTAAAATAGATTTAAACCCTTACTATTAGACACCAATAATGGGAACCCAATTTTGAATTAGTAACCTCTAATTATAAAGTTTAATAGGTAAAAAAAAGTTATTATTATGTATCTATTAAGCACTAGTAAAATCCATACAAATTTTAAAAACTAGTGTGATCGTTACATGGGGAGATGAGTTTTTATACTCTTAATAGAGTTTATTATTTAAATATCTAAAGTAATAGAGACATAATGAAAACTGTACCTATATAAACATAAAAGTGGTGCCACTTCAATAAGAAAATTTGAGGTTTCTATTGTAAGTGTTTATAAACAGGATAAGTACATGACCATAATAGTGCTAAAGTGATTATAAACCTCTGACAGAAGAATAAATAAATATTATGTGTTATATCTTCAATTCTAATACTAGGGGTTGAGATTTAATCTGCGGATATCATTAACCTCGTTAGAATTCTAAGATGTATATGCTAATTGAATGTTTAAATTAAGCGATACCTTCATATATTTATAATATTTATTTGTATGAAAGGTTAAAAGTTAAACACCAACATTCTAAACTAGTAGGGGATTGTTAGTAGTTTAAAATGCAATACATCCCACATGAAATAGAATGATTTAATTATTGATGAATAAAATTAATTTTTGTATGAATTTTATTCATATTTTAAATAATTATGTTTGAATAAAAATAATTATCGTATAATAAATTATTATAACTATTTGAATATAAATAAATTATTATTCATAAAGGTCATGATTATATAAAAGGTTATAACCATTTGAATAAAGGTTTATGTCTATTTATTTATTATAAATTGATTTTTCAATATAACTATTTTTTTACTATTTTTGATTAAAAGGTTTGAGGTTTTATTGTATTATAAAAGTATAATTGCCTTTAAAAAGTATTTTTCACACCTCAAAACTAAAATTCTTTTTTATTATTTTTATTCTCTTATTTATTTTTTCTAACAATCAATATTTTACTTTGAACTTGTAACTTGGATCATGTTGATTCATGCAGCTATTCTTAAAAAGTAACATTCAATAGATCTAGAGTTTAAATCTTTGTATCTACAACTCCTTCTCATACCCATAGTTTGCGTCCTTCTTTGGTAAAAAAAAAAATCAACATTTTACATTCACTATGATCGATATGGAAGAAGATTAGAATTTTTTTACATGATTAAAAATATATATAATGATCTGAGCGAATAAGTGAAAGTAGCTAGGAGAACCTAGAGGTATAGGAATACTCCTACGTGAGGTCATTTGCTTTGAAATTATGGTGTGATAATCAGCTCAAATTATTGTTAAGTTACGTTAAAATACGTACTTAGTTTAATGCGAATGCTAAAAGACAAAGATACATGCGGAACCAACAAAACTTAGAACAAGAAAAAGTAAAACATTGAGAAGTTCACTTGCTTTATCCCTTGGCTTGCTCTGTTTATCAAAGTTGGTTATGTTGTGCCTACCGCCTAGTGTTCCTCAGTAAGCACAGTTGGGGCATCTTATATTAGATCCTTCTTTTTACCCCTTTCACTTAACTTTGCCTCGTTTTAAACTTACCACCGGCTTAGTTCTGAGCTATGATAAGAATTATTTCTTCAAAGTACAGTAATAATCAAAGTTTAAAGCTGATATTGATTAGTCATTGGAAGTTGGTTGAGTTCAATACTTCGCTTATAAAATTTAGGTTCGAATTCCATACCAATAATCTTCTTTGAGACGATTTTTAAATCTAATATAAGTTATGTTGAAAGTTATCATCTATTTTCGTCTTAAATCGGAAAAACCTCTTCTCATCCTAAATATTTGTTTATAAAAAAAAATTAATATTGATTTTATTTATAATTTTTAGTGTGAAGATTTAAAAGAAGAAAATGATAAAACTAAAAGTAAATTCGTTATTATAAATAAATAGAAAAGAAAAAAAAATCAAGACTGCCTTTTCTATTGGCCCAAATAAATCAGCATTTCACTTTGACTATCAGAAACATTAGCTGATAAAACAAACTCTGGTAGTCATAGATAATCGCTAATCTCTTTGGCAAGTAGATTACCAACAATATTCCAACAAATTACCCACAGTTTTTGCAGGAATCAAGTTCAATTGGTTACAGAGAATAGCTAACAGAGCCACAGATTGGGTAGCTACACAATCCAAAAGGAAGATGAGCATTACAAATTGGGTTCAGTCATCCCATATTTTTTATTATTCATTCTGGAATAGATATTCTTACCTTCCTTTAACATTTCTGATTCTTCTTACTCCTAACACTTGTATTAATTTAATAATAAATAATAAAAGAGAAAAAAGCAGTAGTTGTTGAAACAAATACAATGAACACGCCATGATTATTTCGTTATCTATTTTTTTTTTCTAAAAAGAAAACTTTATCAAAATGTTTCCGTATCAATCCACTATTCTAAACTTCTTCCTCTTATTGGCCAAAAAGGAAAACAAAAACCTTCTTCCTCTTATGCTTACTTATCTACTATTCTAAACTTTATCAAACCACCTTTTTTGCGCAAATTTTCTATAATTTAAAGCTATTGTTTACCTTTAAATAGAAAAAGTATAAAAATCCCACAAACAAATAATCAATTTATTAGATGCTTATGTTTATTTGATTTTTAATTTAATTAATTATTAATTTTTAGTTTTGTTACTGATAAATAATAGAATTATAAATATTAAACTTAAATTATGATATACTCCTAGCTAAGTCCCAACTAATTAATGTTGAAACTTCGAAGTTCAAAACGCATAATAAAATTGATTGTCACTATTTTTTTTTTTCATTTGAGATACAATTGATCGTGTCTACAAAACTCTATTCACATATATTTTGTAAACAAAAACTCATATTTGTATTAAAAAAAAAAAATTTACTGCATTATATAATTTGATGCAAATAAAAAAGTTTTATTGCATATTACCATAATTTTCATTTTTATCTATTTGAATCTAAGTTGGTCCTCACTAAGATTCATGAAAGAGTTACAAAAAGGAAAACGGAAAGAAACGTATATTAACCTTAATCTAATTTTTCTCAAATTTCCTTTTTTTTTCATTTTAAAATTTTTTCCTAGAAAGAGGGAATGAAATAAACCTAGTATGTGTCTCGAAGAAGACACCCTAGTAGTTGGAACTTAAAATTTCACCTCGAAAGTTACAAATTGAAAATTTGAGATGGACGCAATGAGATCTATAAAATGAGAGAATTTACCTTCTCATTGTGCTACCCAATATCACATCTACAAAAATCTATCATGTAAGATACTTTTTTAAAATCGATATTTTACAAATATAATCAATTAATCAATACTTTAATAAAGAATTTGATGTTAGTTACTAATAAGGAAATAGACAATCAATTAGTTAATATTTTACTTTAGTACGGAATTCGAAATTAGTTGGAAATAGATATGTAATTATTTAGTCAATGTTTTAAATTTTTAATAAAATATCTCAATTATGGATCAAAATATTAATATAATAAATCATAAAAGTATTTATGTATGTTGATTTTCGTATTTAAAATTGTCAAATATTAGAACCTCGATTGTTAAAAAAGATAAAACTCAATATTCTACTAATGAACTACATAGATTTATTTGTCATTAACTTGTAAAGGAAAATCACTCTTAATGAAATTCATATCTAACTCAATCTGATTAATTTTTGTTTATAAGTTTTAAATTTTAATACAAAATTTTTTGAGATATAAAGTTAAATTATAAATAAGTAAAAATAATTTTATTCATTTTCATCACTGAGAGATGTACAGAGAACCTATTGCGGAATAATAAATATGATGTTTTTGGACAATTTGGTAACTTTTATTTGATGATAGGTCAATATCACTTTAATTGAGAGAATGCATCAATGCTGTCATCTTCAAAGCATTAGTTGATCAACAAAATTCTTTATTTTTCATATTCTAATTATTAATAATTTGGCTTATTGTTGAATAAAATTGAAGATTATAAAAGTCAATTTGAAATATAACAAACCTCAAGTTCTATGCACCCAAAAAATAAAAAATCCTGTTCTTTACTATCAGTACATTTTTTTAGGTTAAACAATTCATAGTTTATTTCCAATAAAAATTAATTCATAGTTTATTTGTAACAATTTGCTTTTAGTTAATGTTACAATATTTTATTATTCTTTGTATTTATCAAGCAACATGTAAATCGTACTTTTTTCACTAAAAGGAAAATTAATAAAAACACAAAAAAGTTAAGTATATATAATAAAACTGGTTGTACCACTTTTAAAAATAATAGAATTACATTGTTAATAAAAATTAAGAAGTTAAAACTATTAAGATTACAGTTTTGTTTTAAATTCTTAATAGCATTAATATATGAATTAGATTAGAATTTAACTAGTTAAAGCTAATATCAAGTAGAATTGTTAATTTATCATAATACTATTTTTTATATAATTATTAAATTAAAAATAATAAAATAATGAATAATATTTTTCAGAAATACAGTAAGAAAATCTCTATAATATAAATAGATTACAGATAGATTAAAGATTTGTATCTTCAACGAATTGATATCTATCTAAATGTATTATCTCGCAATTTTTTATTAATCCAAATCAGGAGATAATGTCAACACGTTTACCATTTACTTTGAGATTAATTTTTCTGCAAGTATAAATAGGAGATCCTCTTCACTTTTTGAAACACAGTTTGTAGAACAGACTATAATAATGGCAGTAAAATATATTTTTATCATTCTTGTTTCTCATATTTTTCTATCTTTTTCGATTTTTTCTTTTGCTAGACTAGATCCTTTAGATGCAAACCTTGATGATAATGGTATACCAAAATATCTTCATGTTTGTCATCCCGATAGATATAAAATGCATGGATTGAATATGGCTGATTTTGCATTTTGTGATAAATCTCTGTCATATGAGGTCAGGGCTAAAGATTTGGTTGATCGATTGACTTTAATTGAGAAGGCTCAACAAATGGGAGATAAAAGTAGTGTCCATATACCAAGATTAGGATTACCAAAATACAGGTGGTGGTCTGAGGCATTACATGGGGTAGCTCAGGTTGGTTGGGACCCAGTCACACATTTTGATGATGTTGTTCCTGGTGCAGTAAGTTTTCCAAATGTTATTCTCACAGCTGCAACGTTCAATCAGACACTTTGGAAAACTATTGGCAAGGTATTTTTTTACATTATTAACTTATGTAAAATTAATTTTAGTTTATGAAGCTAATAATAGTTTTCATTTAATATTTATATATATATATATGTAGGTTGTGTCCACAGAAGCAAGAGCAATGTATAACTTAGGAAGAGCGGGATTGACATTTTGGAGTCCTGTAATCAATGTTGTGAGAGATCCAAGATGGGGAAGAACTTTAGAGACACCAGGAGAAGATCCTTTTGTTGTTGGACTGTATGCGGTTAACTTTGTGAGAGGCATGCAAGATCTTGAAGGACATGATAACACTACTGATCCAAATTCTAGACCTCTCAAAGTTTCTGCATGTTGTAAGCATTTTGCCGCTTATGATATTGAAAATTATCTTGGTCTTGATAGACTTCGTTATGATGCAAAGGTATATATTGCTTATATATTTGCTTCTTTTTTCTTAAAAATTAAATTTCATCAATTAATTAAAATTAAATTTCATCAATTAATTAATGAATTGTCTTTGTGAATTAGGTTTCTGAACAAGATATGGTGGAGACATTTAATCTTCCCTTCGAAATGTGCGTTAAAGAGGGTGATGTGAGCAGTGTTATGTGCTCTTATAATCGTGTCAATGGTATTCCAACTTGTGCCGATGCCTATCTTTTGAAAAAATTAGTTAGAAAAGATTGGAATTTACATGGGTATGTATTGATCAATGAGACTTATTTCTTTCTAATAATTTATTTATAAATGTTAAGCTTTAATTTAATCTTATTTTCAACGTGTAGGTATATAGTAGCAGATTGTGATTCTGTTGAAGAAATTGTGAGGAACCATAGATGGCTTAAGGATACAGGGGAAGATGCTTCAGCTCATACGCTAAAAGCAGGCTTGGATTTGGACTGTGGAAATTATTACACCAAATTTCTTCCAAATTCAGTGATGCAAGGAAAAGTTAAAGAGGCTGATATGGATAAGGCAATCAAATACCTTTATATTGTACTCATGAGACTTGGGTTTTTTGATGGAATTCCATCTTTGGCATCACTTGGCAAAAAGGATATATGTACTAAAGAAAATATTGAATTAGCAGCTGAAGCAGCTAGACAAGGGATTGTTCTTCTTAAAAACAATGATGAAACTTTGCCATTAGACCCTGCAAATTTCAAATCCCTAGCACTAATCGGGCCACATGCCAATGCAACTAAAGCAATGATCGGGAATTATGCAGGTTCTTAACTAGATCCAATGTCAGCTAGGGATTTTTATATAGTTCATCTTCTATTTTTATTGACTATTTTTTGATTTGTATGTAGGTGTTCCATGCAAGTACATTTCTCCAATTGAGGGCTTTTCTGCATTTGGAAAAGTGACATACGAGATGGGATGCAAAGACATTAAATGCGCTAATGATAGCTATATAAATGCAGCTGTCAATGTTGCAAAGAATGCAGATGTTACTTTCCTTTTTGTGGGATTAGATTTATCTGTAGAAGCTGAATGGGTTGATCGTTCGGATCTTCTCCTTCCTGGTTATCAAACTCATCTTGTCAATGAAGTTACTAAAGCTGCAAAAGGTCCAGTTATTCTTGTCGTCCTGACTGCAGGTGTGATTGATATTTCTTTTGCTAAAACCAACCCCAAAATCAAATCCATCTTATGGGTTGGATATCCTGGTGAACAAGGTGGTCGTGCTATTGCAGATGTTGTTTTTGGAAAACACAATCCTGGTAAATGTCAAATTATTATTAATATTATTTTTGACTCGGTATTTCTTGGACTATTTATTAATTTCTATCATGCATTTATGTTAATCAGGAGGAAGGCTGCCACTTACATGGTACGAGGCTGACTATGTCGAGCAACTGCCAATGACATCAATGCCATTAAGGGCCGTTGACAATTATCCTGGAAGAACGTATAAGTTCTTCAATGGCTCGACAGTTTATCCTTTTGGCTATGGATTAAGTTATACAAGCTTCAAATACAAGCAAAATCCAAAAGAACTGTCTTTCGACATAAAATTGAACAGGCTTCAACATTGCCATGGGTTGCCTTACAAGAAGGAAAACCAAAATCCAGACTGCCCTTCAGTTTCAATTGACGATTTATCATGTAAGGAGGAAATCAAATTTGAAATCGCAGTAGAAAATGTGGGGCAAAAGGATGGAAGTGATGTCATATTGGTTTACCATGTCCCTCCAGAAGGAATCGAAGGAACACCTTTAAAGCAATTGGTTGGATTTGAAAGGGTTTATCTACATGCAAAAGAGAACAAAACCGTCAAGTTTGTTCTTAATGTTTGCAAAAGCTTGAACATTGTTAATGATTCTGGTTATAGGCTTTTGCCATCGGGTTTGCATAAAATTGTGGTGGGAGATAAATCAATTTCAGTTAAAGTTAGTTATAAACGGTAATTATTTTATTTTTGCACTTTGATTGGATTCAACTAGGATTAGATTCAATTCCAGTCAAATTTGAACTAGGATTAGATGGTTTTATTTTATTTATTTATTTATTTTTAATGTACTCAAGTTTGAGTGAATAAAAATGATTTCATGTGTTTTTATTATATTTTATTTATTTTTTGTTACATTTTTTATGAATTTGTTTAATTTAAATTTTATTAAAATATTTTAATTTAATATTTTTACATATTTTTTTAAAACTAAATAAAATAATTATCTAATAATAACATTCTCACATACAAATTGAGTCAAAGCCTTTTTTATTATGTTGAATTAGATTGTAATTTGTACGATGAATGAAATAATTTTACTTATTTAATATAACTATATACATATAAATTTGTTTCTTTTTAAAATTATATTTAAATTTTTAAAATTTATAACATATATAAAATTCATATATACTGACTTGTCTTAAAAAATAATTTTTTTAAAAAAAATATCATGTCTTTCTTTTGGACTATTTTATCTACAATAATATTTATACACTTACAAAATTTTATCAAACACAAAAAAAGTACATTTTTCTTAAAAAACAAAACATATATATTATTGAAAAAAAATAAAAGAAGTATTAACATATTTTCATTTTTATAATTTTAACCATAAATATTATGTTTCCTAAGAATGAAATTGCAATACTAATAAAATATAATTTGAAAAAAAAAGTTATAAATTACTTAAATCAAAAAAATAAATTACAATAATAATAGAATATTCCTTGAAAAAAGTTACAAATCGAAAAATAAAAAGCTTATATAACACATAGTATTTATGGGCTTAAATTTGTAGAAAAATCATATTTAGTGGCAATTATGATTGAATAGATAATTTTAAGTTATTTTTTTCAAGCTTAAAAGGGATATAATAAGTGATAAAGATGAAATCAAAATTTTTGCATATATTTAAAATATAAAATTGATAATTAAAGTTGAGATCAATATAGTCATCTTTATAGTCTTATTATTTTAAGGATTTAATATAAAAAAATCGTTTAAATTTTTAATGCCTTACGTAAATTTTCAAATAATTAAGATAAAAAGGGTTGTTGAAAGATTTGAAGAAATTTAATCTTTGTAATTTTTAAATATGTTGAAAAATTTTGGTAATTAAATAATTTCTTAAATAATATTATTTGATAAATAATTAAAATTATTTATTATGAAGATAAAATCTATATTTCTGATTCTTAATTTTAAAAGACATATATTTAGATTGTCCACATAAGTGTTCACGTGACAAATCTTATCAGGGGTATATATATATATATATATATATATATATATTCTTATTTTTCTTTTGCTTACTGCATCAAATTCATAGCTGTTTGCATTCTGATTTTTTTTTCTATTATCTATGCATTATATTCTTATTTTTCTTCTGCTTACTGCATCAAATTCATAACTGTTTGTATTCTGATTTTTTTTTCTATTATTTATGCATGATGTTCACATCTACCAATATTTATATTAAGGGATCAATTCATCATTATTGTCATTAGTATATGAATATAAAGATGGTCACTTCAAATAAATTGGGATTGTGTGCCTTCTCATTCAACTCTATTTTTTTGCCTTTGTGCGAGGGCTAATTTCATTTCTATTATAATCTCTAATCAATTTTAGTCATGAAATAATTTTTTGGATATAATTAGTATAGACACCCCATTTAGTTTCGGGTTTAATTAGGGTTTTATTAAGTTCATTTTTTTTTTTACTTATTTTTGTTTATTAATTTTTTTATAATAATTTTATTTATTTTGGTTACTTTAGTTATTAAAAAAAAAAAAAAAAAGAGTCTAAAAGTTCGGAAAAGGTCAGTTGGATTTGTAAAGGGATTGAAGTCCCAAAATTGCTTTGGATTGGAATTGTTTTGATTGATTAGGATTGGAACATTTTTGTACTATTATAATGTATTAAATCTAATTTTTGGAAAATAACCGAAGAAGAATTAGAATGGGATTTTGGGATTAAGACTTAGTGGAGTTAAATTGGAAGTTTTATTTTGATTTAAAATGGCATCTCGCTATTAGAAAAAAGGCTTTTATCAACGGAAAATTCCATTAGTAAAAATCAATATTCCATTGATAATAGCAATAACAACGGATTTATTGATAGAAAAATTTTATCAATAGTAACTAAATCGGTAATGCTATTTCGTTAGTAATTACCAACAAAAATTTCATTGACAATTACTGACAAAAAAATTTGTTAGTAATATTTATTTTTCAATTATATTTAATATATTTTATTAATAATTCTTGTTATTTTATTTTAGTTTTTTAATTTATTTATAAAGCAAGTGCATGAATACTAAATATATATAAATAGAAAAAATAAATATTAAAATGTTCCATTTTATTTATAAAAGAATATAAAATATTTTACAAAATCGTTTATGAATTCTATTAAATAAAAATACAAAAAATGACCACTTATGCGCCTCTGTGGTAAGAACTTGTCAATGTTGAATCTTTCCTGCTCAGCTGTGTGTACATTTAGCATAGATAAATCAGACTCAACCAAATAAAAAAGAACTTCCCCCCTACTTTAAGTCATAAGCCAAAAAAAAAAAAAAAAAAAAAGAAAAGCAAATTTCTGATCATGCAAAATTGATTTACACCTTAACAGATAATAAGATCAGTAAGGATTCTCATAGCAATAAGATCAAGTACTAAAGGCCAAATTGAGTAATTTAACGAGCATGTCTAGCCAAACTAGATGATGCAGATAATGATACAACAATTGCCACAAAACTTGTTTCATTCACATATATTTCCACTAAGAACATGCTAGCATCTCAATTCAATGATTCTATGGGGAAAAAGTGTGCAGACCATTGACAATGTCATTTCTAAAGCAACCACAGAGCAAAGAACCATATATGCAATTGTCCGTCCCAAAACACAGTACGACTAAGTTGGTTCTTAAGATTTCACCATGACCAAGCCCAATATACGGGCATACAGGGCCTTTTTGCTTCTTGACCTTCACTTTAAAAAGGCTAAAACAGTATATCAATTATGTGTGTGAAACCAAAATAAGTGTGATCAATGAAAATAGGAAAAGCATCAATCAAAAAAAGCTTTAGTAAACTCAAACTCTAAGAGACAACTAATCTGACGTTAATATTTTCTTTGAATAAGCTGCTTGTTGGAACCAAGTGACTCTCTAATAACACCTCTACTTGCCTCCAACCTTCATTATTCTTACAAAAAAAGAAAAAAACTTTGCACTCACCAAATATAGGTGAGCTTAGGCTTTCTGGTTTGAGCAATAAAAATAAAGGTCTCCATTCCAAACAAGCTCAACATAAACTTGAAAAAGTTACGGGTGATAGATTAACAGGGAAAAAAAGCAATTGAAAAGATAACCTTCTCTATCCTTTCCTTCGCTGTAGTACCCGATGTTTCCCCTGCAGACAATTCATTAAAGACAGAATTAGCGATATCTAAATGTACAAAAGATATAGTAGGCTATGTCCAATTCAAAAACAAAGCAAAGACTGAAGAAGGCCAAATTTCATGCCTCTACTTTGAAACTCTTTTTCTATCTTCACAAATCTAGCAACTAATGCCCGAGGTAGAGCTTGAAGCCACTCCTTTCACCCAAGGCCACGGGGAACAGCACTTAACACATGACTCAAAAGATGCTACCTCATAAAAATTGCTGTAGCATTACAGTTGTGCTCGTTAAAGATCTGAAAACAGAAAAAAATAGTTACTATCACAAAGGAAGTGAAGACATTAATAAAGAAACCATCCAAGCACTAAACATATACAATTGAATTTTGCAGAGATAACTACATATCATTAAAGAATGCATAACGCTATTCTTGTTTGTATGCTCTATATGTATCATACTTGAATTTAACCCAAAGAAAAAAAAAAAGAAAAAAATTGCTCAAGCATGAATGCTTCTACCAACTGCTAAGTTAATCAACCTTGTATATTGTAATGACTAATTGTAATTCACACTAAAACATATCATAGATTCAAAGCATCCTTAAGAACAACTTTGATAATAAACATTACATTGGGCAATCAACGCACCATGCATGTCAAAGATCAAATTACAAAGATTACCACAAAAACAGAGAAGGTAGATAAAGGATTCCCACGTAGTCACTGACAATCCGTTTTAATTAAGAAATAATCTTCTCTTTTCCTAGACTGAGCCACATGTCCATATCTCACAATCAGCTTCTTCATCTTCTCATCCTTTATCTCTCTGCTGATTAAACATTCCCCACCAACTTTTTCGATCATTGCCTTCACTGTTTCAGTGAACCTTAGTGTAATAACCTTCAGTGCCGGAACGTCATACACTCGAATGTCATTAGTAACATTCCCAACCAACACAGCATTCTTATCCTCCTCATCGATAAAACCAATAACAAGATCAATCATTCATCAAACAAAAAATTTCAATCAAAACTCCCAACCGAAAATAATTAGAAAAATCCAAGACAACAAATTGGAAATATCTAATAAATTATTTTGCTAATCGGCCAGCGACGGAATACGATGGGGAGAGGGGAGTCATGGTGGGGAGAGAGGGAGAGAGGAAATAGTTATTTGGGGAGGAATTTGGGGGTTTTTTTTTTTTTTGGTTTGCACGATTCTGGGAAAAGGATATTCAAATAAAAGTGTTTTTGTCAATGGAAATATCGACAGAAATTCCGTCGATACCGTCCAATTTTTTTTTAATTTTTTACTGACAAAAATTTTCGATGGTAAAATTCGCGATAAGTGACGTCAAATTTTTATCGACGGATTTAATTTTATTGATATTATTGATAAATTCTATCGATATATATCAATTTTTTTATACAATCTGTTGGTATTTTATTAGTAATTACTAACGAAAAAAATTCTGTTCGTAAAAATCTATCGATTATAGGTTTAATTCTAGTAATGTCTAAACAAGGATCTAATGGTTTATTTAAGATCCACATTCAAGCGATAAAAGTATGCACTCAAAAGAAGGAAAAGTATGCACTCAAAAGAATCAGCAATCAAAGAAGGAGAAAAAAATATTTGTGAGAGGATTAAGTAGTAAAGAAAAAAATTTTGGCAATTCTTTCAGGTAATTTTTTAGGAAAATTCTTTGGTTCAATTTTTAGATTTAGGTTGGTCTAGGAAGCTTTAGATTTAGGAAACAAGAAAAAGTCGAAATTTGGGTTTTTATGATTTTTTTTTTGGATTTTTTTATAGAAAATTTGGGGTTTCTTAAAGATTTCAGTGGAATTTTTTGGACAAAAGATGAGTTTTTCGATCAATTAGTTGAAGTTTTTGTTATCAAATTCTGTACTTGTCACCGAATTTTAAGTTTTATTAAGTTTTCCAACCGGTGTTCAAACTGTTTTAGAAAGAGTTTAAAAGATTTGGGGTTTAGAGACAGATAAAAGAAAAAGTGAAGGAAAAAGAAAAAATGTAACTTTTATAGTCACCCTATACGGTATTGTTTTGAACTAGAAGATATAGACAGGATCCACTCTTTGCTCCGATAGTCCAACTCAACCAAATCACACTCCACCATGGGACCCAATCCGATTTGAGCCATAGCTTAGTCGAATCGAGTTAACTCGAGCTGCGTCCATCTTGAGCCAAGCTTATCCCTTTTTGGTAATTTTATTTTTTAATTTAATTATAATTATTTATTTATATTAAATTTTTTTAAATAAAAAAGTTTAAAATAATTTTTTAATTCTATCAAACTATTAGATTATTTAAATTATGTAATTAAATCTTATCAAATTATTAAAAAATTTAATCATTTTTTTAAGAAATTTTTTTAATCCTATCTAACTATTGAAGAATTTAAATATTGCAATTAAACTTTACTAAACTATTAAAAATTTTAATAATTTTTGATAAATCAAAAACATAAATTTTTAATCCTATCAAACTAGTAGAGATTCAAATCTCAAAATTAAATCTTACCAAACAATTGAAAAGCTTAATTATCTTTTTTTAAAAAATAAAATTAAAATTTTTTAATTAATCCTAACCAAATTATTGGAGGATTTAAATATCAAAATTAAACTTTACCAAACTATTGGAAGGTTTAATTATCTTTTTCAAGAAAATTAAATTTATAAATGTTTCATTCAATCCTACCAAACTATTAGATGATTTAAAACCTAAAATAAGATTTTATCAAACTATTAAAAGATTTTACTGATTGTAAAAATATATATAACAAATTTATTTTAAAAATTTTAATAATCCAATGACGAAGCCATTTTAAAAAGTAATAGTAATCTCGATAAATACTCTTGAGATGAGAAAATATTTTTAATTTGCTACCACACTATTTAAGCACATTTAAAAATAATTTTTAATATTAATTTATTTGATAAAAGTTTTAACATGTTTTAGGGCTTAATGGATTACATGAAATCAACTAGTATCATTCTTTAGATGAGTGTTGTAGGGTGCTATAACCTTTCGTAACATAATTGTACTCTAGGATCTTATCTGATTTTGTAAACTAAAAACTATTCTTTTTAAGGAACTTGAGTCCAACTTAGCATTTGTTTAAGAAAGATAAATTCATTAGGTGATCAATCACACCTAAACAAAAAAACTTGATGGCGATTCCATGTTTGTGTTAAATGATCAAGCTCACGGATTTAAACGTTATGACAATTTGGTGACTTCACTTGAAATGCCAAGAGCCAAGCTAATAGTAGATTTTATGTTATCCAAGCCTTAAAAAATTTAATGGTTTTCTTTAATTTTTTATTATTTTTTTAAATTTTTTAGCATTTAATGTTCTTCCATGCACACACTAACATATACATATTTATAACATGTGCTTTATATTCGGGCTCAATCCCTCTAAAAGGGAGTAAAGTATGTACACTTTCATTAGGTTTCTTGGCTTTATATAGACCAGCAAAATTTTCTCACTCAAATTAAATCCTTTCTATTTGTAGCCTATGATAGGTAAGGAGTAGAATGCTTTACTAGTCCATCATGGATGGTAGTAAGAAACAATTTAGGAACTTTTTAAATTGTGAAACATCCTAACCAAGCATACAGTAAATAGAGAACTCGGCTTTAAGCTAAAGTTATATCAATCCCTTATATAAAACATGTTTTTGTATTGATCTTGTATTCGTTGATATTTTTATTTTTTAAAGATAATTTTTCAATTTTATTTTTTTCAAAAAAGAGTTTTTTTACTTTAATAAAGTGAGGTTTTGAGTTATGTTTTTTGTGTCACATGATATTATCTAATAATCCTTTCATGATTCATTACATATATGGATTTATACATATGTTTTTATGCATGTAAGCATTTCATGCAAGTATTACTTCATTTCATTTCTCCATGCATAAAAGATGTGAATGCATAATTGCTAGTTAACAGTAATCTTCACTTTCTCTAGTTTTATACATAGTTTAGTTGAAAATGAACACTTATTTTATTTGTTTGAAAATGCTTTTTGAGCATTATAACAGGTTTCCATTAATTGGAAAAGATTTGTAAACACTTAAAATTTTTTCATCATTTAAGTTTGGATTGTTTAACAATGAAAATCCACATTATTTTTTTCTTTCAATTGAAAAAAATGATTTTTTTTTTATTTTTCATAAGCCTTATTTTCACTTGTCTAAGAAGATGGTCTTCATTAAAGCTTTAACAATGAAAAGACTTCTTAATTTGCAAAATCTTTTTAAAATTTTTTTAAAGGTCAATACATGAAACACTTTTTGAAAGATCTTAAATTATGGCAGTTTGACAAATGTCAAGACTACTCCACACACATCATTACCCAATTTCCTTTAGAATGTTCAAACCCTTCGATATTTTCCTTCGGGAAAATCATTGAAAAGACTCTATTTTCTCTAATATTTTGACCAACATATTGAACTATGCAACATTCATTTTCTCTTTTAGTCATTTCCCCAAAGTTGTCCTTTGTTTACATTTTGGGGTAAATTTACCAAAAGAGCTAAAGTTATCTGATGTCAATAATATCATTTGTTTCAACATTTTGATCTGCGACATTTTTTTTCATTGAACAAAGATTACATGAACAACCTATGTGAATTTGAAAATAAAGATTGTTAGGGCATTTGCTTGATTAGAAAATTGAGATGACACATTCTAAGAATGAATTATGAAAAAAAAAAAAGAAAAAAAGGAAAAGAAAAGTTGATTATAACACCATGCATGTGAGGCATTCAAACAAATTCAAAATCAAAGAGAAAAGAAAGTCATTGTTATAATGTATAGGTGCATGAACCTATCGATAGATATAACTTTAGGAGTTGTCACTAATCTTTTTTGTATAAATGTGATTTGCTACCTAATTGAATTTGTCTCATTTTAAAGAGACGTCCCAAGCTTGACTCAAGTATTTTTAAAGGTAAATTCTAGTTTACAAAACCATAACTAAGTCTGGGAGTACGGTTCTGCATGAAGAAGGTTAAAACACCCTTACAACACCAATTCAAAAGAAAGTACTAGTTGATTTCATGTTATCTAAGCCTTTAAACATGTTTATAATTTTACCAAGTAGATTTAATATTTGAAATTAATCTTAAAATTACTCCAATAATTTGGTAGTAATATAAGAGAATTTTCTCACTACAGAAGTATTCATAAAAACTAGTATCTTACTTTAAAGAAACTTCGTTGTCGAATTCATTAATGTATTTTTTATGAATTAATTTAAAAAAAACAAAATATTTTTTAAAATAATCAAGAAAATTCTTCAATATTTTAGCAAAATTTTATTTTAATTCATATTCCCTAATAGTTTGGTGGGATTTTATTTGAAAACTTATTTATGATTTTATCTTGCAAAAAATCATTAAATCTTTCAATAGTTTAGTAAGATTTAATTCTGAAATTTAAATCCTCTAATAGTTTAGTATAATTGAAAACTTTATTTTTTTTTTCATAAAAACTCATTAAATCTTCCAAAACTTTGATAAGATTTAATTTAGACATTTAAATATTCCAATAGTTTGGTAATATTTAATTATGAGATTTAAATCCTTTAATAGTTTGATATGATTGATTTTTTAAAAAAATATTTTTAATTAAATTTTATTATAAAATCATCTAATAGTTTGGTAGGATTTATGAATTTATTCAAAAATATTTTTTACAAAATTAATTTAAATAAAAATGAATAAATAAAATTTAAATTTGATCAAATTAATAAATTAATAAAAGAAGAAAAAAAAAGGAAAAAATTACCAAAAAATGTTGGTGGCTCGGCTCGACTTGGGAAAGGGCTCGACTATAAAAACAAAATGCAATTTAACAACTTAGTCTTCTACTCGATTTAAATGGCTGAACACAATTGGGTGCCAGGTAGAGCAATGGGGGTTAGGTCAGGCTATGAAGCAACGCGTGGACCCTATTGATTTTAAACATCTCAAAATGATGCCATTTTTCGCTTGTATAAAAGTCGAGCTCTTTTTTCTCTTCAGATTTTTCTTCTCCCTCTCTCTTTTTTCTCTCTATCCAGAATTCTCTCCCTTTTCTCTTACTTTTCTAGATTTTGATCATTGGAATCTTCAAAGGTCACCTATGAGTTCATTAGGTTCTGGATTTCTAGTCAAAATTTAGGTTCTTCATCAAAAATTTTATCGGGTTCTACACTTGGTTGCCAGAAAGTTCACTCAATTCTAAAAATTATTGTTAGATTCTAGAAACTTCATCAGAATTTGGTTGAAAAAATTAAATTTCAATGAAAAATTCAATCGACTAGTGGAATTTTCCAAAAAAAAAATCTAAAAATTGTAGAAAAAATCCTTTTTACAAAATTTGATCCTCCAAAACTATTTATCAATCTTCTCCCTTTGGATTAAATCAAAACAAATTAAAATTTCCAAAACACTACCTCAAGAACAAAATTTTAATTAGATTCAAAATTCTTTTTTTTTTTTACGACCGACCTCTATTCACTCTAAATTCTTTCTAATTTTCTACTTGATTCTCCTTTATCCCTTTCTTGGTGCTAAATGCTAGCCTATTTATATAAAAAGATCAAAGGGATTTCAACTTATCTAAAATTAAAATACTAAAAGATTGAATTATCACAAAACCTAAATTTATCCTCAAAATAAATTCCAATCCAAATCCAATTATGATGAGGCAAACAATATCATCAAGAAACTTTCAAACTTCAAATCCTTCGATTTTTTATTATTTAATATTTTATTTTCTTTTTTATAGTTATTTATTTATTTTTTTCACATACAAAGATAAATAATACACTAAAAAGAGATAAGAGTAAAAATAATAAATAAAATAAATAAAAATGGAGATAAAGATAAATGAATAAACTAAATGTAAATATAAAGATAAATATAAAACAAGTGAAATTAAATATATGGATTGGGTCTATGGGCTTGAAACTAGACTTAGCCCAATTGGTTTGGACCTCGGACGAAATAAGATGTCTATAGTCATCTTCTAGGAATTGTTTTTCGATGAAAGTATCCATAATTGAAATGATAAATTACCATATTTCATGTTCCTTTTACAAAATAAGAAATTATCCATTTGTTTACCACTTTTGAGCTTTGTTAATTTTTTTTCTAAATGAACCTTAACAAAGGATCACCTTCCATAATGAGGGCGAGTTCAAAAAAAAAAAATGCATATCATCAAGACGACATTGGAACCTATGTTAAGGTTTAAGAAAGAATGGCTTATGTTAAGGGGCAAGTTTGAAGTGAGTTGAGTTCCAAAAATTTTGAACCTAGTATGTCAAAAATGGAAACATACAAGAAAAAAAATGAAAAAAAAATGAAAAAAAAGTGAAAAAAACATGTTTAAGAAGTCGAAAGGACAAATGTCCTAGTAAAGAGAAAATAATCATTGGTTTAATCACCTTTAAATATATTTTAGGCTTGTTATCCTTTCTTCAAAATCCCAAACCCTAACCTATGTTCCATTATTTTAAAAGTATATTTTAATCAGATGTGAATACATAAATTAGAGAACTTCTCTTTAGGAAACCATCATCTCTATTTAGTTTTAGATGAATTTGAGTTCTTAAATGCAAAGTGAAATAATCAATGAAAAAGGAAAAAAAAATTAATGAATGAAGCTCTAAGATACAAACCTAAAAAGGCAATCTAGAGCATGATTAAAAGTAAATCATGCATGAAACTAAGGCAAAGCAAGAAGCCTTAGAAAGAGAAAAGCTTGAATGAATCAATGAGCATTAAAGACTTTCGAGAAATGTTAGAAAATCAATTCCAAAGTTTATGCTTTTCTTTCCTTTTTATTATAGAATTTTTAAGGTTACCATAGCTAGTTTTAATATTTGTTAAACTGTCACATATTTATAACCTTAAAAGGTGCCAAAATGGATTATGCTTCAAATCTTTTCAAAAATTTGAATTTCAAAAAACATGTTTTTCATTTGTAAGCCTATACAAAGAAACATTCATATTCTTTTTCTCATTGAGTGATAAATACTCTCATGGTAAAAGAATCTTGATATGGCAAATCACCTTATCCATTAAGAAAGACTAAGTTGTGATACATAACATTCATTTTAAATACTAATCACCAGTTTTCAAGAGATTTGATTAAATTTGAAATTTTTATTCATTCTCAAGGAAAATAGTTATGTAGAGACAATTTTTTGTTGTTTATAGTGAACAATTTGAAAAAGCGAGGATTGGAATGATATTCCTTTTATTATTCTAAGGTTATTGTTGATGTCATCCTTTTGTGAGTTTTTAAAAACACTCAAATTTGAATTGTTGCATTGTGATTAATGAAAGACAAATCATTTTCAAACCAGTAAGATAAAAGTGATTTTTTGGGACAAAGAAAATGCTTTGTTTTGATAATTGTAATACCCCTAAATACTGAAAGTGTTCTTTTGTGTGACTTATTTAAGGTAATTACTATGCAGGAGGAGGACATGATTCTACCAAAGGCTAACTCCCTAAAGCTCACTATATGTTAGGTTAGGAATTAATGCATCTAAAGGTTCCTAAATTATTCCTCACATCATCGTCCATCACAAATTAGTGTCATACCCTAATCTTCACCTATTACAAGCTATGAGCAAAAAAGATTTAATTTCAATGGGAGTGTTTTACTAGCCATTATAGAAATTTACACCTTCTAAGAGTGTAGCTATTTTACTTTCTCTTAAAAAGAGTTAGAGTCCGACTATAGAGCTTATGCATGTAATGCAAATGTGAGTGTGTGCAAAGGAACATACAAACCTTTCATATTTTCCTAAAATATCTCTATCCTAAATGCCTCGTAAATATTAAAAACAAAAAAAAGAACAATAATATATAATAAAAGACATAATTAGGATATGCATGAAATGACGTAATTAAAATATGTATAAAATGTAAAATACAAACTTTTTTCTTTTTTTTTCATTTTTTCATTTTTTTTTTTTGGAAAAATAAAAAAATTAAAATTAAGGAATTAAGATTAAATACTAATTAGAACCATTAAACAAAAATTCAAGATAACTTATAATCAATCTTCAGCCTAACTATCTTAAAATGTATCCTCAATGGAGTTGCTAAACTGTCACGACATTTTGGGACTAAGATTGGGTGACCTGAATGATAAATGAATAGGGAATTGAAAACGAGGGGCTAAAAATATTTTCGATAAAAATCAAAATAAGGAATTGCCACTAATTTTTTTAGGGTGTAATTGGCCACCCAAAAATTTTATCCTTTTAATAAAATGTTTTTAAAATGGATTTAAAAGTTGCATAAAAAAAACAAATTTACGGTCCATGAAATCAAAATTTAGCTCTGAAAAGTTGATTACACGTAGAGAATAATTAGCATCCCCACTTTGCTTTGTAAAAAATGATACCAATTGATTGTATGCTATTCTTTAATTTTGGTAAAAATGGTCCTATTTTTCTTAATGTTTAAAATTAATTTTTTTCCTCTTTTTCTTTTTGGAAATGAGAACAAATCAAATTTTTTTAAAAAATTTATTTTAGATCAAAATGAAAACATCTTAAATATCAAAATATCCCTTTTCAGTCTCCTATAATCAAGTAGAGTTTCAAAAATATTTCTAATTTAAGGGTTTTCAAATTGCCCTACTAAAACTGAGATAACATCTCGTATAAATGATAATCACTAAGTGTCCTTTTTATAGTTAAGTTAGATTTCGATGACTATAGCTAATTAAAATGTTATCTTATTTAAAACATTTTTCTTTTGAAAACTCATTTTGAAAAAAAAAAAAATTATGCATGAACATAATATATAATGAATGCATGATAAGAATGACAATATATGAATGCTTGACAATTTATGAATGTATGTAATAATGTAAAATGAAATGCAAATGCATGATTGGTTTGTGGGGTAGTTTAGGTTTGTGAGGTGGTTTAAGGTTTAGGATTTATGGTTTCAAATTTGGGGTTTCACGAGATAATTACAAATTACAAAAATACCATTAATGATGTATGTGTTAAAAGCATGACATGAGAATAAAATAATTACAAACCTAGGTATTTATAAAACTAAATCACAAATAAGTTGTCTATGAAAATTCAAGAGAAAAATGGATTAAAGATGAAAAACTTTTGAAATTGGTTTGAATGTTCCACCATTTTCTTTTATCAAAACCCAACCCAACAAGCTTAAAAATCCCCAAAATAAATTACTAAACTTGCATTTTTCATTGAAAACTTTGTTCAAACACATTGAAAACTTGCCAATCATCATAAAAACATGATCTTATACATGATTCAAAGAACAACAATCACCAAACAATGAAGCAAGGTTCAGCCATCACCAAATTCAACATGGCTTAATGGCCTATGGCATTCCTTAAATATTCTTCATCCCATTTCATCCAAACAATTATTGATCACATAGAAACCGACTACATCAGTGGATTTATAACATTAAAACAATCCCAACAAATATGTAATGATCTAAATATGGCAAGGAGATCATGTGAATAACAACACTAACCAAACAACAACATATATATTCAACCAATCAAAAATCATGCAAAACACCAATAAATTCATCATTTAAACATTATAAGCCACATTTTGAAGCAAAAATATATATAAAAAAGGCTAATAGGAGGTTCAACTATGGTGGTAACATGTTGGCCAAACCTTCAACTTGTTTTTCTATGATGGATTTAAGTTTTTTGTTTTTTGTTTTTTGCTTGAATTCTAGCTTCAATCCAACTATTGATTAATTGGGTGTAGATTCAAGCTTTGAATCTAAAAATGAAATTAAAAACTAAAAAAAAAACGATAAAACAATATGAAAATGCTATGAAAAATGTAATGAAAATGCAAAAAAATAGAAAATGGAAATTGAGAAAGTATACCTTCAGGCAATCAAAGAAAAATTTTCTTTCCTTTTTTTTCATGATTTTTGCTTTGGTTTTTTCTTCCCTTACTTTGTTTCATAAGCTCCCCCTTCTTTAATTGCAAAAAGCATGACTCTTTTTGGTGAAGATAAAGAAGAAATATCTTTTTCCTAATTGAATCATGGCCCTTAAATCATAAAAGCATCTAATAGCTAATATTTCCCCATTGTTTTGGTTTTCAAAGAGCTAACTTTCACCCTTGGGTCAAGATTCCCAAAATGATCTAATGGCCTAGGATGCTTACTACCTAAGGTTGGAATTTTAAAGCTTTTGAGTCAAAGTGAAAAGACCATTTTGCCTCAATTGCAAAGTTTTTACTTTTTTTATTCATTTTCTTAGAAATCAATGCTCCCTTATTCATTTTTGAGATTTTAAAATATCAAAAATCATGAAAAAATATAAAATTAAGATTTAAAAATTTTTGTGAAATTCTTACTTTAGCAAGTGCCAAGTTACGAAATTATCTTTAAGAGGTATTTTGATAATTTCACACCTCTCGAGATACGACAATAGTTTTGAATGTATAAAAAATCATGAAATATTATAAAAACAAGATCTAGAGTGTTTTTGCAAAGTTTTTTACCTTAGAAAGGTTAAATTACAAAAATACCCCTAAAGAGTATTTTGGCAATTTCACACCTCTTAAGGTACAATCAAGGATTTCAAAATTCTAAAAGTCATCAAATAATATCAAACCATGATTTGTAGTGTTTTGCAAAGTTTTGACATTAGGAAGGTCAAATTACGAAAATACCCATAAAAAGCATTTTGGTAATTTCACATCTCCCAAGGTGTGATTTGGGTTTTGAATTCGTCAAAAATCATTAAAAAAAATTCAATTATGATATGAAAGTTTTCATGAAAATCAGACTTCGAGAAAGTCAAATTAAGAAAATACCCCTAAGGGTATTTTGGTAATTTTATACTTTTTCAAAGTGCAATCAGACTTTTTAATGTTTTAAAATCACAAATTTAAATCTTAATCCACATTGTTTCCAATTTGATTTTGAATTTTAAGAGTTGACCTGAACTTTATTTGTTTTGATCGATTTGACCAATTTTGACCAAAATTTGACTTTGTTTGATCAGTTTTAACATCAAGTCATTTGAGTCAAATTGGCTTTGATTTTGATTTTAGAAACTTGCCAAAATTTTTAAAAAAAGTTAGATTTAAATTGGGTTAAAGTTTAAACACTTCACAAATGATTGGGATTTTGTCGAGACAAAATTAGATGTCAACAATAGTAGTGCATTTGCAATATTGTTTAGAATGTGCATTTACATCATGTAGTGAGGATCTGAATTATTAATTAGATTATTGCATTTGCATCATTTAGTAACCATTTGCATTGTTATCATGGCATTCAATTGCATACAAAAAAATTTAGACTGTGGCAAAAGGTGGAGAATTTTCGTGAGAAGAAATTTTGAATTTGTGAATGGTCCAATAAGGAAAACTTTCCAAGATAAGATGAGATCTTCGAATGAAGAAAACTCTCCAAAATGAGATCGTCAAGTGAGGAAAATTTTTGAAGATGAGATCTTTGAATGAAAAAAATTTTCAAAATGAGATTTTTACTCTTTGAATGAGAAAATTTTTTCAAGTTAAGATTTAAATCCTCGAATGAGGAAAGCTTTTCAATATGAAATTTTTTACTCCTTGGATAAGGAGAACATTTCAAAATTTTAAAACTGTTAGCCTTCATTTATAAGAGTTTTACTTCCAAAAATGAAAGGAATTTGTAAGACATTTGGGTATAATCTTAAAGACCTTTGAGCACGATCTTTAAAACCTCTGAATATTACTTTCCAAAACCTCTAGGTATTATTTTTAAGATCTTTGAATTCGTTATTGACTTCAACTTAGTCCAAGTCATTCAATTTTTCTACTTTGGCTCAGTTTAGGTTATTTCATTTTTAAACTTCTATTCAATCCAAGTCATTTTATTTTTAGACTGTCTCAGTCCAAGTCATTTCATTTTCATACTTCAATTCAATCCATGTCATTTTACTTTTAGATTTCGGTTTAATCTTAAGTCATTTCATTTTTAGATTTCCACTATGTCCAGTCATCTCATTTTTAAATTTTAGTTCAATCCAAGTCATTTCATCTTTTAACTTCAGTTCAATCTAGATCATTTTAATTTTTTATTTCAGCTTAGTTTAAGTCATTCCAAGTCATTGTATTCTCATACTTAGGCTTAGTCCAAGTCATTGCAATTTTAGATTTCAATTTAGTTTAAGTCATTTTAAAATTTCAACCAAATTTTTTTTTTAATTTGCAAAAATTATTTAACCTCTGTTTAGAGAAGTTTTTTCGCCATGACATTTTGAGAAAATTTCTTTTTCAAGATGATAACCTCTTAGTTTTAGATACGAACTTCTGAATCTCTGAATTTTAAACAAGAAAATTTTTAATCTTTGAAATAAGAATTCTTGAATTTTTCAAATGAAAATCTTTAAAGTTTATATGTGAATTTTTAAAATTTTTTGAATGTAAATATTTGAATTTTGAATGTAAATCTTTAAATTTTCTCTAATATGAATCTTGAGATTTCATATATGAATTTTAAAAATTTCTCAAATGAAAAATTTTGAATTTTATATGTGAATTTTTAAAAATTTCATTTGTAAATTTTTTAAATTAATCGGAAATCTTTACATTAGTGATTGTTTAAGATTCATTTGTGAATCTTTAAATTTATTTGCAAACCTTAGATTTTACATGTGATTTTTTTTTTTTTTGTAAATCATTGAAACTTTTTTTATTTTAACCTTTGAAATTCTTTTAGAAAATTTTGAAATTCCTTATGTGAATCTTGTATCAAATTGCAAACCTTTGTGAATTTTTATTTTAGATAAAAATTTTAAATTTTTATTTTAAGCGAGATCAAATGTAAGAAAATTTTATATTTTTGCACAATTTTTATTTCACGTAAAATACACTAAAAAAAAAATTTGATTCCTGACGCCTCATTATATCGGGGGGCTTCGGGCTTTCGAAACACTTTTGATTTTCAAATCTTGAGACTTGTGTTTGATTTTTTGTATGCCTGTATTTATTTTATCCATTTTGCTTTTGTTTATTTATTATTTTTATTTTTGAAAAAAATCAGAAAAAGAAAACACGAAAACGGAAAAAAAGGTTTACTTGTGTGAAGATAAGAGTCCTTTAGAGATAATTAGATTTCATTTGTAAGGTGATAAGAAATCTTTTAAATCCAGAATTCGTTTCGATTTGGAGTTTCATTGCGATCAGTACTACTTTGTTATTTAAACAACAAAGAATCGACAAACAAGAGGTCTCGAGCAAAATGCAGAAGGTTCACCACCAGCAACCATCTGCCAACACCCGAAACCACCATCTCATGTCACCTTGCCAACACTAAGCACCAATCTAACCGGCTTGACAGCCTACCCTCATCAACTCATCACCATCAACCATTCAACTTAGTCTACCCAAAACCCAACCATCTATCCAATAATCAGAAAACTCGCAAGCCAACAATAGTAGTCCTGCAACCACAAAAGCTGTACACAATCACCCACCAGCATAGCAACCCAATTTCACCAGCAATCAATAATCAAACACTAACACAGAAAACACACAATTCATTCAAAAGAGCAAGGAGCAAAACTAAAAGAAAACAGCAAAAATCGTAAAACTAAAGGGTGGCAGAAGTTAATTTTCTTTGGGTTTCTGGATTTAATTGTTTTTAGAGTGCTCTTGGTGTATGCAGTCAGTCGATTAGAGGAAAAAAGAAGCGGCATATGGTGGTTCCTGTTGCCTGAAGGTGGCGGTACCAACGGTGGCTCACGAAGAAGGAAGGGAAGACGGTTAGTGGAAAAGCGCCAAGAAAACGGTAGCTTAAACTTTGGCCTGACAGTTCCTTGAATTTCAAAAACCATGCAATTTCACAGCCACAAAGAACCCAATTCAACAACAACAGAAACAAAAATTTCACAAATACATTGACGAACAAAAATATCACAAAATAATATCAGAATCAATAGTGAGTTTTTTTATTTTTTTGGAGATTTTGGCTTAAGGAATTTTTAAGAATTTTCTTTTGGTGGTTTAAATAGAAGAACAGAAGAGTTTGCAATGGTGGTTTTCGGCTACGATAAAAAGGTGGTTTTAAGATTTTATTCTCTTGGAAAAATTAAGCTGTGATAATAAAGGATAAGGAGAAAGTAAAACAGAGGAATGGGACGGTAAAGTCAACACATCTTACAGCAGTGGTGTCTCACGGCAGTCCATGGTGGGATGGTGTGGAGGAAGAAGAGTTAGCTGCACTGAAAAAGCCTAAAACAGTGGCTATAGCCTGAGCTTTTATTTTTCGATTTAATAAACTAAGTTTACTTTGGGTTAAAGAAGAAGAGAAAGGAAGAATCTTTGGTGATTTTGGGTTGTTGAAAAGGCAGAATACGGTGAAAGGAGGTTTGATAGTCTCGGTTTTGGGTCTAAATCTAGGATTTTGTGGGGGATTTTTCAAATATCTAATTCGGTCTAAATATAGAGGAGGTTCAGAGGAAGAATTAGGTGGAAATTTTGGAGCAAGCCGGCGGCCATGAGCGGCAATCGACGGCGACGTGTGGCCGCAACGGTCGAGAATCGTCGATTCTAGGAATGCTTGAAGTTTTCAGCTTGCCTTCTTAAATTTAGAAGGAAAAAAATCAGGTTGAAAAAAGAAAAGAGAATTGTAAAAATGAAAGAGGCTTTGATTTTTTTTTTTTTTAATGAAGCTATAGTACACTGCTTTGAAGAGAAGAAATCAAATAAATTGATCGACTCGTTACCCGATCCAAAAGAAAGACCTAGTTCCCAACCCGACCCGCGCTGAATCAGTCTTGTACTATTGACTTGGGCCGAAAATCTGGCACGTTTTACCTACATAGCTTTGGACTTCTTTTGGTTTGGGTTTTGACCCAAAGTTTGGTAATTTCTTGGCTTTTTATTCTTTTATACAGTTTTTATGTAAATTGTTAATATTGATTATTGATTTAAATTTAAATTTAAAATTTTGAAAATTATTTTTGAAATAAAAAATCCTATCAATGCATTAAAAGATTAATTTTTAAAATTCGATTTTTTGAGATAAGTCCTACTAGCTTATTGAAAGATTCTGTTAATTTAAAATTGGTTTGAAATTTAATACTTGAAAGCTAATTTTGATGCTAGATCTTACAGAATTATTAGAGAATTTCATTGCTGTGAAATTTGAATTTTAAAAATTTATTTTTAAAATAAATTTTATTAACATATTAAAAAATTTTACAAGTTTTTAAACAAAACTTTTAAAAAATAAATTCATAAAATCTTACCAACGTATTAGATTTTATGGGTTTAAAACAATTTATTAGAAAACAAATTCACAAATTTTTATCAAACTATTGGATAATTTATTTTATTTAAAAATAATTTTTGAAATTAAATTATAAGATCCTACCAATACATTGGGAGATTTTCTTGTGTTTTAAAAATAATTTTTGAAAATTAATCCTATCAATATATTGAAGGATTTTCATTTGTTAAAAAAAATTTTGAAATTAAATTCTACCAAATTATTAGAAAATCTTTTTAGAAAAAAATTACCAAACTATTCAAAATTTTTATTGATTTTGAAAAATTAAAATTTTTTAGAATGAATTTGGTGACAAAGCCTTTTCAAACATAATAAATAATCTCTTTGAATATTCTTGAAGTGAACAAATATTTTTAAATTGTTTTCAACATATTAAAATAATTTAAGAACAATTTCCAATATGAACTTATTTAGGAAAATGTTTTTAGGCTTTGGATAGCACAAAATCAACCAATACCATCATTCTGAAGGGTGTTATAAGGTATTATAACATTTCTTATATGTAATCGTACTCCTGAACCTAATCTAATTTTGTTGGTTAAATTTTATTTTTTTTAAAAAAAAACCTGAGTCAAGTTTAGGATTTGTTTAAAAGGAGACAAATTTAGTTAGTTGACCAATTGTGTCTAAATAAAAATGTTAGGTGGCAACTTTAGGTTATATCTAGCAATTGAGTTTTCAAACTTGTACATTACGACAATAACTAGTTGTAAAATGTTAATCATTAACATTGCAAGCCCAATCAAAGCTAGAGAAAGCATGCAGTTTAAGTTTATAAGTTGATGAAAACAACAAACTTTTATGTAATGCTCCTTGCAAATATCTTAATATTCTAAGAATTACAACAAAGTGAATTGTCTGGGGTGCTGTCATAAATTGGCTTACAACTTGAACTACATGACTAATATCAAGTCTTGTTATTGTCAAATATACAAGGTTATTAACAAACTATCTATACAAAATAACATTATTGAGAAGTTTTCCATCAGTAGCTTTCATTTGAGAGGAAAAAAGACCAGAAGCATAATTCACTTGAGACAAAAACATATCAACGAGAGGAACAATCAACTTCAATACCCAAAAGAAATCGTAACAGGCCAAGATTCTTCATTTTAAAGGTTTTGCCAAGATGATTTTTTATATTTCGAATAGTATGCTTATCATCTCTAGTTATCACTATATCATCAACATAAATAAGCAAAAAAAAAAAAAAAAACTCTTTCAAATTGACAAATAAACAATGTTAAACCATAAGGGCTCTGCACAAATTTGGAATCAAGCATAATAATGCTTAATTTCTTAAGCTAAGTATGCAGTGCTTGTTTAAGACCATATAAAGCTCATCAAAATTTACACACTTGATTAATTTGGCAAGACAATCCAAAAAAAGGTTTCATATAAAATTCTTCATGAAGATCTCAATTCAAGAAAGCATTTTTTATATCCATTTGCAATAAAGCCCAGACTCAAATAGAAGCAATAGTTATAAAATTTCAAAAATAAGTCATTCAAGCTATAAGAGCAAAAGTTTCTTCATAGTCAATACCATACTCTTGTATAAATCATTTTGCAACAAAGTTGGCTTTATATCTCTTAATTGACCCATTTGATTTAGTCTTTACCTTGTACACCCACTTATAATCCACTATAAAATTTTCAAAAGTTAAATCAATAAGATCCCAAGTTTGAGTTTTTTCTAAGACATTTAATTCTTCTTTCATAGCTACTTGCTAAAAAGGATTAGAATTTGCTTCATAATAAGATTTAGGTTCATAAAGAGAAAGAATAGTAGATAAGAAATTATGAAAATCATGATAATGTTTTAAAAGAATTTGTTCAAGTGTAAGATCTAGGTAGATGGCTCTAACGAATTAGACAATTGTGGTGTAGAATTGCTTATAGTAGAATCAATTATGGGAGAAACTTTCTTTGGATGAACTTACTCAAAAGGAGTTCAAGAACTTTAAGGCACATGAGAAAATTGATTAGAGTTATTTAAATCAACAAAAAGGATAACAAAGACAAAAGAATCATGAGTATCATTGCTAGATTTATGAAGACAAGGTAATGAATACATTGGAATATTTTCCCAAAAAGCTGAAAAATGAAATTTTTTTGCAATAGAGTCATAGCAATGATATCTCTTTTGTCCAATACCATAACCTAAAAACAACAAAAATAGAAGTTTTTTTAGACAATTTATCACACTTATCTTTAGGAAGTGAAACAAAACATGTAGAACCAAAAATATAAAGCTCAAAATTATTAGGAGCATTATTATACAAACATTCAAAAGGAGAAATTCCACCAATAACAGAAGAAATAATATGATTAATAACATACACTAAAGTAAGTACAACTTTCCCCCAAATTTTTTCGGAACCAACGAAGATAACAACAAAGCTTTAGTGGTTTGCATGATTTGATGATGTTTGCTTTCAGCCACATGATTATTTTATGGTGTATTAGTACAAGATGATCGAAAAATAGTACCTTAAAAAGCGAGAAACTCTTTTAAATTACTTGATTGATATTTTCTTATAGAATCAACATGAAAATGTTTAATTATTTTAGAAAATTTTGTTTTGATCATGGCAGAAAACTTTTGATAAATTTTAAGCAAATCGAAATGATGTTTAACAAATAAATCCAGGTGTACCTCGAATAATCATTAATAAAAATAACATAGTAATAAGAACCCTCGTAATAGCTAAATGAGATGGGCCTCACACATCAAAATGAACAAGATAAAAAAAAAAGATAAAGAAATTGATTCACTTTAATTAAAAAGTAATGCAGACTATTTTGTAGTTTAGAACTAATACAATTATTGAAAGTTTCTAACTTAACATAACATAACTTAACTTGCCATTAGATACCAAATATTGATGTCTAAAACAAGAAAGATGTCCTAACCTATGATGCTAGAGTGAAAAAGATGAAAGCTTTCGAACACCAACAACTAATAAAAATTTTCAATAAAAAAAAAGAATGAACTAATTGACCAAAAGGATGTGACACATGTAAGTTTTTCAAAACAAAAAATCTTCCAATTTTATGACCTATCCTAACAACTTTCCTTGTCAAGCAATCTTGCACCATACAACCACGGGACTGAAAAATGACATAAAGACTTTGATTACATAATTGACCAATAGATATCAAATTCTTAGAAAGTGATGGAACCAAAAGAACATTATCAAAAGAAACATTTTGAGAAAATGAGATAGAACCAATATGAATAGTATACATATTTGAACCATTAGCAGTATGAATAGAGGTGAACAAGTAATAGGACTTGAAGGTTCAAAGATAGAATTATCAAAAGTCATATGATTAAAAGCTTTAAAACCAATGATCCAAAGAATTTGTACCTAGAGTAGTTGACAATGTAGATGCAAAAGAATTATTACAAATAGAGTTGTTACCTATACTAGAAATAACTTATCGAATGATTTCTTGAATTTGATCTATAGTGGAGTGAGAGATAATATTAAAAGTTTCAATAGACAATGTATAGAAGCAACCCATCCCATTTTATGCAAGCTGAATTTCTTTTTCAATTCAGGGAAATTATGCTTTATATCTCCTAACTCATGATAGTAGTAACATTCAATCTTAGAAGAATTCTTTCGCTAAGATGAGCTGAATGACTTACAAACAAAATTTTTCGGACATATAGCCGCTACTAAAACTATATCATCCCTAACTTTGATTGATTGAGGATCCCTTTCCTAGTTTCTTCTACCAATAGTTTTGACTAAACAACATCAACAGAAGGAAAATGGACATGATAAAGAATAAAAGCTCGAAGAGACTCAAAATCATCTTCAAGTGCCATATGAATTATGCAAAACGAGTTTCTTTTCTATATCAATAATACTATATTGCATCAATAGTCCATTTAGGTTTCATTAGAGCAAATTGATCCCAATAATCGACATTTCAGAATGAAAATAAAAAATAGATTTCCTTTTCTTTGTTTCAAGGCAGCAAGATCCATCTCAAGTTTATATTTTGAGCAAAATCAGTTTAAACATAATATTTTTCAAGAAAATTCCAAACCTCATTAGTGATGTTAAATTTCTCAAGTTGCATACTAATTGAAGGAGAAACAATATTAGCAATCCAAGTAACTATTTTGCTATTACTAATCTCCCAATATTCATATTTAGACAAAATTTTCGAATCAATCAAGAGCTCTCAAACTTTTTTTATAACTTGTAACATATTTTCAAAATCCTTTTACTTTCAAAAAGTTTTACATCAAAAAAGACCAATGAATATAGTTTATTCCATCTAATTTCACTGTAATAGGTTGTGGTGATTCCAAAAGAGCCATGAAAAAAAAAAAAAACAATCCAAAACTAATGAACTGATCAGCCTGTAACAAACCAATAAATTGATAACCCGTAACAAGTGAAACAAAAACAAGTTAATTACATGAGTGAACAATCCAAAACCAATAAATCATTTAGTCAACCCGTAGTTAATGAATAAAAGTAAGGAAAAGAGAAGCACTACCAACAATTCAAAGACAAATGATTTATCAAGTTGTAGTTAATGACACATAAACCAATTCCACCCAATTTCACAAAATGACAAAAAATTAAAAAAATAAATAAATTTATGCAGCAACCACCAATCAAGAGAAGAGAAAAAAATAGCCAAATAATATCAAATCAAAGTGACCTGAAGGCAAGAGAAATTGCAGTCACCAAACTCTCTGATATCATGATGATTTGAAGAGTAAAAAACTGATACCATTGCTAGGATTGTAAAATATAAATAAATATATCTATATATATATATGTATATAAATGCGTTAAAGGCCCATAAGATATATCCAAGAAATTGGTCTAACGTCAAAAGTCTAGTAAACATAATGTACGTTTTAACGTCTGTCAAGTATCAACCCTATCAATTTATTCGATCTCCGAACTCCAATGGACCAAGAAAATAATGCAATCTTTTTTTACTCGAAGTGGAAGATGACAAGGAATCAAAATATCATATGGATGTCATTCTTATTTGACATTACCACTTATCATTTCAAAGATTAGCTATGATTCCACTTTAATTATTCTGTGCATGCATTAGTACAAATGCAAGTGATTGCTTTATGTTATAGTTCATACTAATAAAATTTGGAAACTATAAGCGAGTTTTTTTTTTCTTTTTTTTTTTTTCACAAGATAGGATATGAGGATAGTTAGATTCAAATTCTCAACTTACGTGCTTTCTTAAGTCTTTTTAGTCGCTAAACAAAAATATGAAGATGAAATTATAAGCGAGTTGAAACGTTAGAAACTTTGTTCTTTCATGTTTTCGTTTTTAAAAACGCTGTGGAAGCTTTAAAAACTTTGTTTTCCATATCATCTTCTTTTCTAAGTGAAAGATTTGTGTAACATAATAAACTGGTTGATATTATTTCTAAATTATTTTGATTAATTAGTGATAAAATAATATGATTGTTCATGGATGAAATTTTATTGGATGACCCCTGAGCTTTTTAAATTTGATTGGTTGAACCATCCGTTTTTATCTTGAATTGCCAAATGGCATTTTTTGATTTGCCAAGTCTTGATAATTTGGCATTCTATTTGATTACATGTTAAATTTTATGACTAGCTTAAAGATACATTGATCCACATGGCAATACATAATTTCTCGATTGAAAATCTTCGATTAATGTTTTTAACCAAGCATTTAAAAATATTTATTGATCACTAAGTAAAACTTAAAGAATATTTTTGAGATTAAGGTGAAATTTGTCATTATCCTATGATTGAATATTAAATTTTGTCCCTGTACTTTAAATTTTATTAATATTTGAACAAAAAAATAATATAATTGAAATTTTTCACAAAATATTTTATCAATACAAATGTTAAATTTTGTCAAATAACTTTTTGCTTCCTTAATTTTGGAGCAAAAGATAATAGAATTAGAATATTTCACTAACTAATCTAGTAATATAAATGATAGTTTTCAACAATTTTGTAATTTTATGTTCAAAATTCAACAATTAAAAATGTAATAGTAAAATTCAATATTAATGAATAATACAGCAAAAAATTAACCTCAATCCCAATATTTTTGAAGGACAGACGATACTTTATAATTGGATGGATTTTTTTTTTTTGTCGCAAGGTGGGACTCTTCTTAGATCAAATTTTGGTGGTGGGTGCCATTGACACCCGACAAGGACATCAAAGAATCAAATTTAAAACATCAATAATGTTAAACTGCACGTTTGATTGTGTCCATATAATTCGTCATCTTTATGGTGATACCAAACAAAGGGACCCAAAAACTGTAAATGACTAATATATATTGTCTTTTAGCATTTGCAGTGTGAAAAATATCTTTGAATGGTAATTAACATCAACGACACAGGGAAGCTCTGCACAAAGCTCCAATGGTTGCGGTTCTGCATATTAGGATGGCAAGGTGCGCCTATTAAACGTGTACCTTCGATTAAAAAAGATTAATGCAACATCAATAGTGCTAAAATACAAAAAAAAAAAAAAAAAAAACCCTAAACTATTTCATTTTTCTTAAATAAGCTTCTCTATTTTTATTGTATTCAAACAAATTTTTATTCTTTCAATCATATCTAAAGAAACTCTTATTTAAAACAAAAAATTGATTTATATTAAGGATTTATATAGGTTAAGGGTTTATATTAGAGGTTAAGAGTATATTTGGATATAAATTAATAGTTAAGAGTTTATTTAAGTGCAAATTAAAATTTAAGGATTTATTTAGATGTAATAAAAATATAAGAACTTATCTAAGTGAAATGGTAAACTTTAGAGGCTTTTTGTTATTATAGCCTCTTAATAGTTATAAATGAGTATCGGAAAATTTTGAATGATAAACTTTCATACAATTTAGATAAGATTTGGGTTTGAGAGAATATATACTTAAGATTCATTTAGTTAAACAATGAAATTAGTTTTGATGAGATTAAAAATAATTATATCAATGATATTAAAATTAATGGTAAGAAATATATTTAGATGTGAATGCAATAGCAGTAGTGAGATGAATTTAGTAAGAAGAAAAAAATTACTATTAAAGACATTATTAAAATTTGTATATGATAAAATTTATAGTATATATTTGATATTTTTAAACTTAATAAATAATTAAAAATTACTAACATTACTTATATATATTTATATATATCAAATAATAATTTATAAATAAGTATTTGAAAAATATTGGTTTGTATATTTTGTTAATTTGTGTGGAGCTTAATTATTATATTGACGCTAACTATCCCTATCCAAAACAAATATGCGAATTGATCTAGATTTATTAAGTAGAAGTATTTTGGATTTTTTTTATATATGATACATTTAGACTTTTAAGTAAAAACAGTCGAATATTTGACTCTGGCAATCAAATGCACTATATTTATTTTTAACTATTTACATCACTTTTTAATGTTTCTAACAATTTAAAATATGACATGGTGACATGAAAATAGAACAATATGAAAAAAGACACAAAGGTAACATAATTTAAATTTTAGTAAAAACCATATACAGGTTTGACAAAAAAAAAATGTATTTCATGTTTTCATGTTGATACTAACTGTAACACATAATTTTCATATAAAATATGATATAAATACATAAATTATCAGTATTTTACATGATAAGAATATACAAATTACAAAACTTACTTTCTAAGAGGATAGTTAACAACCTGATGGTAGGTGGTCCAATGTCTTATGAGTAAAATGTGATTAATTGCCCCTAGTGAACAAAAGAAGAGCAACGCAATGGAAATGCTCCCATTGTGCCACTCTTGGCATCCAAAAAGGGTGCATGGCATAGTTGAAGCTACAATTATCTTCAAACAAGTTGCATTGGTGTCATAACGTGTAGGTTAAGAACCTGATCGGTTAGAAGAATTTAAAGATCAAAAGTAGGGAGTCATCACCAAAATTTTTGTTAAGTGTAATTGGTCACCTAAGAAGTTTATATTTTTAATAAAACCCTAAGACTAGTTTGAAATTTATTAAAAATATACTTTTAGTCTTTGAAAGCAAAGTTAGGTTCAAGTGTACTGGTATTCGTGAAGAATAATTATCACACATGCAACACCCATTTTAAAAATGGTACTAATTAATTATGGGCTATCTTTAGGTATTGGATAAAATGGTTTCAACTAAATATTTAATAATCACTTCCTTCACTTTTTGAAATCAATTTTATTAAGTAAAAGAGAACATCTAGTTTAGAATTAAAATAAAAATCTTGAGTTTAAATAATTACCTTAAAACTACCTATCATCTAGGTGAAATTTAAAAATACATTTTTTTTGTCTAAGATTGTTCATAATAATCCTTCAGGATAATAAAAACATTTTTTGTAGACGATAATTATTAGAAACTCTACAATATCTAGATAAAGTATCAAAAATTATTTCCCTCGAAATGTTATTTTAATTTTATTTCATAAACCACTTTTTTATGGAGAATATTATTTAGAAAAAACACTTTATGCAACAAAACTGGTAATACAACTATTAAGAAATAAACAATATTAATTAAAAGAAACAAGTTAATGAAATAAATGTAAGCAATTATCTAAAAAAAGAGCATATGCAGTTGGATGTCATGCATGATGATGAATGGTTAATGAGACGAACTTTGGTATTGTTTATTTTGAAATGAAATTCGTAAGTGTAAAAAGACCATCCAGCTTCCCTAACATCTGAACAAAAATTAGGAGCGACTCCTTTATCTAAGAATTCATTTTTATTCTCATAGAAAATTTTTTTTGTTGAATCATTTTATTAAGGAATAAAATGAAAATGCTTGATGAAATAAAATTTCTTATATACCTATCATTTAGGCTACATTTAGGAATAAATCATTTCACCTAAGATCTATCATGAAACTCTTTTGAATTTTGAGGGTAATCTTGGGGTAAATGGATAGGGTTTCAAATTGTTTTGGGGTTTGACTTTTTGGGGATTTTGACTTTGGGTATTTGGGGTTCGAATTTGGGTTAAAGGTTTGCCCTAAGGTTAAGTTTTCAGGTAGGTTCAACATTTCAGGACATTTAAGGTTTCGGGTAGGTTTATGTTTTGACTTTGGTTTAGGGTTTGACATAGGGTTTAAGGTTTGATTTGGTTTGGGGTTTGATTTTGGTTTAAGGTTTAACTTTTCATTTTAAGGTTTGGCTTTGCTTTAAGGTTTGATCGGTTTTAGGTTTGACCTTGGTTCTAAGCTTTGACTTAGGGTTTTAGGGTTTGACATTGGGGTTTTAGGTATTGACTTTGGTTTAGGCTAAGGTTTTAATGGAAAAATTGGGTTTCATGATTCCTTGAAACTCTTCAAAAATTCCCATCATCTAGGCGACTTTCAAAGCAAGCTAAAAAACCATGATCTCATTCCTTGCTTTGGTTTTAATGTGTAAAACAATGTGTTAACAAAATGCATGACAATGCTCATGATATTAAACTACATACAAATAATGAATACAATTAAGCTACCATGCATTGATGTAAGTTAATTTTGCAAACACTTGATCAACTATGCATAAGCATATAACCAAACGAAAGTAAGATAAAAGGAAAAGAAGGTTTCGGCCAAACATGGGAGCTACCTAGGCCAAGAGACTTTATGGCCATTTAGGGTGCTCTATGTCAAGGATGTTTTACCTATTGCTAACATTTATTACAAACACTTAAAAAACATGATAAATGACCACATTGTTGTTTCATCAAACACGTAGAAAATTCCTAAAATAGTATCTTTTATTTGGAAAAATTTCATCAAACACTTAGAAAACATTGAATTTTACCCAAAACCTAAACAAGAGGGGTTTTGTAACATTACAATGTAACCATAAAAGAAGAGAAAAAGTATTGGCCATGCCATAAGGAGAGCTAGGCTGAGAGCTTCCTAGGGTATTTTGATACAAACCATTTTGGCCATTTTACTAAAAGATACATCAAATACTTAGAAAACATTTTTAGAGAACTACTTTTATTATCAAAAGATTTTTATCAAATGCATAAAGTACTTCCAAAATGAAAATGCTAAAAAACATTCCATCATCAAAACATATAAACATGAAGAACCAAAAGGTTTGAAAACATATAAACAAGGTGCCTAACATTTCTAGCATACTATATAATACATATAATATAGCAAGGAAAACATGGAATAATGGAAGGGAAGCTTCAGCCTAGACATGGAACCTCTAGGCCGAAAGCTTATCACTAAGGTTTCATGATTTTTTATTTTATTCCTTTATCATTTCAAAACCATACCATTAGTTTGGTAGGATGAAATACTAGATCAAAAAAGGAAGTAAAAGAGAACAACCATAGGAAAACATTGTCTCTTCTTCAACACATTAAGATAGGAAGAAACTACACACATGAAGATAATGTTTGTATAGGAGGATGCATGAAAAGAGAAAAGGCAACCTTCCAAAAATTTTTAAATTTTTGTATTTTTTCACATTTTTGGTAATTTTCGCCACTCTTCTTGCTACCAATCCTTTATTACAGCCCTAAAAATGTCTATTTAAAGACATTTTCTCCCTATTATGGCCATAAGATTTAAATCTCATCCAAAGGTAGTAAAATTTTTATTTTTTTTACAAAACTAAGTGTCCAAGCATATCAATGCACACTGTAGGATCGTTGTGCCTTCAAATCCAAAGGCTTTAAGATATTATAGTGAATAATTTGGCTAGATGTGCAGTTGTCCCAACCACATAATGTAAAAAGGCCATTTTACCATTTTAAACAAAATTCATCCTCTTTGTGTGTTCCTTTTGGCTTTTTTGCTCTACTTCAATCCCTTGACTTATTATCCTAGATAATAATAATGAGGGCGTCTAAGCCTAAATTTACACTTGCATCCAAAATTTGATCTCAGTTGGTCCAAATTTATAGGAGTGCTTTAAAGCCCATTTTTAGATTTTTGGAGTCAGACTTCAATTTTTGAGCTTGCAAATCATTTTTATTAACTCTAAGCCTTAATTATTCTAATTGATCATGATTTCCAAAAGTTGACCTAGGTTTCATCACAATTGACCAAAAGTTGATCAAAAGGTATTTTAGTCTTTTTGATCGATTGGGCATTCTAGTTATTTTTGCTTAAAGTTTAAATTTCCATGGATTTTCTCTATAATCACTATGCTTTGACTTATTTTGATCAACTTTGACCAATTTTTGACCTATGTCCCACTTGGGGGTATTTTGGTCAAAATAACAAATTTTGCCAAAAATTCAAATCTATTTTGAAGATTTTCACAAATCCAATAATTTGACTTAGTTCTTTCAAAATTACTTGGTTTTGAATGATTTCAAAACTTTCCCCTCGATTTTTTTATCCTAAAAGTTCATGTTTCACCAAATTTGTATATATTGACTTTTATGTTGACTTTTGACATTTTCTTTGATTTTTACCACTTCTGTTTTAGCTTCAAGCCTAAAAATCAAATTATTTAAAAAACTTGGAATATTTTAATGCTCAAAACTTCCTTGAAAAGACTTGAGTTTTGATTTTCAACTGTCAAAATTGACTAAACATTTTGAGACAAAATTAGGTATTTATGGCTATCTCTTTTTACATATTTATAAGAATAAGGAATAATGCAAAAACAAAAATAACAATTTTTTTTTGAAATTAAAGACATAAAGCTTTTTATTTTTTATTTAATTGTTTTGAGTTTTTTAGTTTTTTTTTTAATTTTGGATTTGCAAAAGACAAATTTGATAAGTGGGTTTAAGACTAAATTAGACTTGAACTAGAGTTTGAAAATAAAATGACCTAGACTGAATAAAAGTTTAAAAATGCAATGACTTGGAATGAAATGAAGTTTGAAAATGAAATGACTTGAATTGAATGGAACGTCTAAAATGAAATGACCTAAACTAAACCAAAGTCTGGGAATGTAATGACCTAGACTGAACCAAAGTCTAAAATGAAATGACTTGAAATGAATTGAAGTCTAAAATGAAATTATCTTGATTGAACCAAAGTTTAAAATAAAATGACTTAGACTAAGCCAAAGTCTAGAAATGCAATGACCTAAACTAAACTAAAGTATAAAAATACAATTACTTGGATTAAATTGAAGTCTAACAATGCAATGACCTGAACAAAACCGAAGCCTAAAATGCAACAACCAGAACCGAGCCTAAATTTAAAAATGAAATGACCTAGATTGAATCAAAGTCTAGAAATTCAACAACTTGGACTGAACTAAAGTCTAAAATGGAATGGCTTGAACTGTACCAAAGTATGAAAATGCAATGTTCTAGATTGAACAAAAGTCTAAAATGCAACTACCTAGACTGACAAGGCTCTATGCTAGCTACGTAGACTTGGCAATTCATGTCATCGTGTCGTGTTTCATGTCAGATATGATACGAATACTTAAATAATGTGAATAACTTAAACAAGAACACGATACATTAATTATACGTGTTATATGTGACACAACATGATTAATACATTTAAAATTAATTTATACCCAAATAACATGATCCAACATGAATTGATTAACACTATTATATACAAAAAACATGATTAGATATGATTAATTACCCAAATAATGACATGACATGATTAATCTATTTATTTAAACAAAAAATATCATTTAAATTAGCATTTAAACTAAAATTATTTAAAAATTGAATACTTATAATCCATTTAAACACCAAAATGATATAATAAATATGATTATTAATTTATTTTTTAAATAAATTAAAATTAATTTTTTAACTTTTTTATGTTATGAATAGTGCCATGTTTTAAGCGTGTCATTACCATTTGACATGAACACGATACAAATAATGTTGTGTCTTAACCATGTCAATATGATTAAGACACAAAACACAATTACATTAAACCTATACATGACTTTTTTCTTATCATTTTTATGTCGTATCATCACATCGTATTTAAAATTGCTAGGTTTACAGCTACGTTGGGCTCTAAAATTTATCAACCAGTGCCATGGGCCTAAGACTTTTATTTATGGCCCTACTACTAGATTGGGCTTACTTAAACTTTACCTGTGCCAACTTTACTGGGTTTAAACTTTAGTGCTAGCTAGATTAGGTTTAAATTTCTCCTCTTAAATAAATCTCTTTTATAAAATCTCATTTTTTCCAAAAATCCTCAACATCTTATCTTTCTGAGAAAAACTTTTCTTATCTTTATTATTTTCCAAATATCTTATATTTTTGCCATTTTTTTTAGTAGCTTCTCTTTTTTACTCCTTTTTTTTTGTGAACTCATTCTTTTTTTCTTCTTTTTTCTTGACAAACTTTTCTCTTTTTTTTTTTTTTACTTCATAAACTCTTTTCCTCTTTTTTTTTTCCTTGAAAAATTCTTTCTCTCTTTTTTAAGAACTAAAAAAAGTTTATAAATCTTTTGTCCTCGATGTTTGCAAAATTGCCAAATGCAACTATAATGCATGTATCTATTTCCAAAATAATGGTGCAAGTGTAAATGTCTTTATGTAGATACAAAAGATCTTTACACAAGCAAAAATCTTTACAAATAATATATGTGCAAATATCATTTTCATGATGCAAATGCCCTTTACAAGGATATATAAATTTTTATCAATGATAAAGATGCGAATTGCTTTTCCACAGTGCAAATGCCCATACAAAAATGTAAATGCAAAATTCCTTACCAAAAAATTTCTTTTTCAATGTGCAAATGCCCCTTATAAAAACACAAATGCAAATATTTCATGCAAATTCAAATGTACCCTTTTTATGGTGAAACCTTTTACATAAATTTAAATGTTTCTTAAAAAATTCTATCAATGTTGCAAATGCAATTGCTTTTTCATGTTGCAAATGATGCAAATGCATATGAACTTTTCTAATGATGCAAATGTCTGACATAAAGAAGCAAACACAAATGTCATTTTCATAATGCTAATGGTCCATATGAAGATGAAAATGCAAGATCCCTTAGTTGAAAATTTCTTTTTTAAGATGCTAATGCAAATATAAAGTGCACATGCAAAAATCCTTACCAATGCTGGAAATACACTTTTGACTATTTACTAGTTTTTTTTACCAATATTCACTCTCTTTTCTTCTCAAATAGGATTTCTTAGTTTTCCTTTCACTTTCCACTCTTAATTTATCTTTCGTTCTTGTTTCCATCATCAATTCCAACATAACATATGTGTATGATCACTTTAAACTTAATGTATGCATAATGTAAAAATCAAGAAGACAAATAATTATATTCCTCCTTCTCCTTAAGTGCATATAAGAATCTATTTTTTTCTAAAAAATGTTAATTTTAAATGGAAAACATTTTTTAAACAAAACTAGTCTAAATGATTTTTTTCACTACAAAACGACTTAACTAGTTAGTTAAAATTTTTAAAAAGACTAAGAAATTTTTCTTATATAATTAAATTTCATGATCAAAGATAATGAAATATCCAAAACAAATGTAACTTTGGAGTCTCTTGAAAATTAATGTTCCCTATTAGAAATGAAAGAGGTAAAGATTTCCTTTTTCAAATGAATTTGAACAATTTAGCACATTAAGATTTCGGTTCATTTAAAAAGGCTCTACAAATTGAAGGGAACAAAAGAGATCTATACTCTTCCATTTAGGCTCACAAATGAAACATAATTTTTTAAAAAGTACAAATCCTTGAAAAAGCAAATATGTTTGACATTCTCCTTAGTCTTCAAATGTGGAATTTTAATAGAAGTCAAGACCAACAATGATAGGCTCAAGATTTTGAAAGTTCATTTTAGAATAAAAAAGCTCAAATTTTCAAAATCAATCATTTTAATGAATTTCAAACTTTCAGATCACTGATTTTTTTTTTTTATCTTTCAAAAGTTTTGAGTTACTTCATATTGACCTTTCTCACTTACGTAGGTAATATCAAGAGAGGCTTCAAAGTCTGTAGGTTTACTCTATACTATTTTTTTGTAGGGTTTTTACCATAGAGCTATATTGTTTTCTTTTTTTTGTTTATTTCTAATTTTTTTTATTGTTTCATCATACACTCAATAATTTAAATTTCAACCAAAATGCATTAATGGTTCAAATAGGTAGTTTGGCAATTAAAAAAGGCAAAAGACTCATAGGTTATATGGTTATTTCACAAGGAATAGCTATTCAGTTTAAGCATTCATACTTGATAAAAATGGATATTTTAAAGCACATAATGTAGGCCAAGTTTCGAGATTCTGAAAGAAATGATAGATAAACCTAAAATATGTTTAAGAGTGATCAGATCAATGATCATTTCATATAATATGAAAAGGTCCCATTAGTTCTTTTATTTCCCAAAACTTTTCATTCCATTACTTATTTTTTCTCATATTGTTTTTCCTTCTTTTTTTTTTGTTTTTTTCTTCATCTTTTCTTTTTCACTTTTTCTTTCATTTTTTTCACTTTCCTTTGTGCATATTCACCTTTGATTGAGTGCATTCAAAACCTTTGAAAACTTTTTATTGGACATTTACCTTCAATATATAAGGTTACTTTTTAGACTTCAACATGAATGATCTTTGAAAACGTCCCTCTTTTGCCCTCTATTATGAAAGGTGACCTTTGGTCATGGATCATTTAGAAAGAATTCATCAAGCTTAAAAGGATAACAAAGGAATAATTTTTGCATTTATAAAGGGATATTGAAAAATGACTATTTGTCATTTCAAGCACAATCACTTAATTTGAAAAATAATTCTTTTTAGGAAAATGAGTTTTAAGAAAGGTTTGTTCTCTTCAAAATTTTCCTTTTTAGGATTTGCTAGTTTTCTTGACTTTCTCTTTTGGTTTTTTATTTTAGGCTTCCTAGTTTTCTTTACTTACTTTCTTTTACAAAATATTTTTAACTTTTTAAAAAGATTTTTAATTCTTTGTTTAGATTTATTCAAATTTCTTAAGTGCATGATGCCACAATCTTTTTATTTTTTCTTCTTCTTTTATTAAAACCTCATAACTCATACATTAATCCCTTTGCCAATAATGTAATTCATGAAAGATGCTTTCATTTTAATATGCCACCTCTAATGAACTCGTTTAGGGCATCAAATTGTTCATGTCACTCCACAAACGAAAAGGATTGGTCATAACCCTAGTTGTTTTAAGGGCAATGACTTGTCTTGATTTTTATGTTAATGTGCCTTAAAACACGAAGGAAAGGCAATTCTTAGTAGAGGATTGAAGGACTGTTGTGTTTAAAGTCATTTGAAAAGATCTTAATGGGAGGCTTTTGCACTTGAAGATCTAGTATAATCTTGACACATCAAATTACTAGTGACTAAAACCTTAAACAAGTCATGTTTGCTTAATTTTCAAGAAATCCACCAATAGATTTCCAAATTAATTATTTTATTATTCATTGCCTAGGTAAAGATTATCATATTCTTTGTCATCGTACGATCATGTGAAGATTCAGTTCACAGAATTCAAATGTGTTATCCTTGAAAAGTTAAGGTTCTTGTCTCATTTAATGGTCTTGGCATAGAAGTATTGGGAAAAAATGTGAAGGTTTTTATTAGGATGAGTGCATTTCTAATAGCAATCACTAATTCTTTTAAGACTCTTTTTTAAGAAAAATCTTATTTTTTTTTTCGTTTCATTTCTTTTCTGTGCAACTTTTCTATTTTGAAAATTAATCAAATGGTGCTTTATTATGGACAATTGCATAAAAACAAACTTCATAAGAAAAAACCACAATATTTAAAGATCCAAAAATATTAATCCAAATATCATCTAGCAACATCATATGCACGTTATGCACACAAAAAGTTCAATGGTTCCAAAATTATCCTTTCTTGATTGTTCATAATTTAAAACTCACTTCTATATCTCAACCCTTTAAATTTCATAATTTGATAGTATAAACTTCCATTGCTCCATAAGTTTCGAGGTCAAGGTATCGCTCTTGATGAGATGTTCAATCTTTTTTTTCAATTGTTGGCATATTTTCATTGAATAGCCAATTGCCTCCATGTGATAATCACACTTGCTATTAGTATTGTAACTCCTTGATAATGGATTTGGCACTACTTTCAAAGGCATAAGAGTGGGGTATTGGTTTTCTATGAAAAAATTGATAATTAAGATTGGCATATGGTGAGTTAGGATTGAGACTAATTGGGAAACAAAAGTTTGAAGCTTTTTGCATGAAGAATGATGGCTAGAGGCTAACTCTTCTCATCTGTAGTTTTGTAAGTTATTGGGATTAGTTTATTTACCTTACTTGTCTTTATCATTTGAGCTCTTTTTCATCTTTTGTTTCAGATTTGGTTTTTTTCATTTTAAAGGAATCATTAATAGTATGAAGAGGATGCAAATTTGAACATAGAATCCATGGACATTTCATAGAGCCTGGAGGTCTAACTTAAGAAATTTGATGAGATAACTAATTAGTAGCACATTATGGATATAGGTGCAAGTTTGGGTTTTAAGCAACTTGTAGGGATAGGTAAGTATCACTGGGTTCCCTTTGCGTTGCACTGATTGTTTTTTATTCTACTTTTCAAACATTGTCACTTAAGCCTGTTTATGTGAAGTGTATCCTTTCTGCTCAACATGAGCTTTTGCATTGGTATTCATAATTTTCTCTTTTTCATCTTGTGCTCAATCCTACCTATAGAAAGTAGCAAATTTTTAAATTTTGAAGATGCATGGCCAATCAACATATCATTGTATGGTGGACACAAAAAGAGAAATCATCTTACATTAGTGAGAGTGGTTGCACTTTTAATACTTTTTTCTTTCATTTAGCAATATTTTCTTTTTAGCTTTCATTAAGGCTTTTTTTATACTTTGAAGGGTCAATCTATTTTATGCCATGTCTATTTTGGCTAAGCAATCAGATGCTTGCTCCATCAAAGTCACCTTGTCCACACTTCTCTTATCAGGACCAACATTACTATCATCTACAGCATTGTATACTTTTTTCATTTAGCAATAATTTCTTGTTAGCATTCCTTAAGGCTTTTTTTCCATGTTTTGAAGGGTCAATCTATTAGGAGCCATGTCTATTTTGGCTAAGCAATCAGATGCACGTTCCATTAAAGTCATCTTGTCCATATTTCTTTTGTCATGACCAACATTACTATCATCTACAGTATTGTTTATTGTCTTGAAATGGTCTGGTAAAGGATTTTTACTAATACTTGATTTTGTTTTAGTGTCAAAATTGGCTAGCTGGTTTTAATCAAGCTTTGCACCTTGTATTTTAAGGCTATGTAATTTTTTATGGAGTGGCCTAGATTACCATAGTGGTAATCACATTGAATATTAGCATTATGCCATTTGGGTTATGGAGGCTTCAACGGCTCTAAATAGATAGGTGCAATTAGGTGGATCTTCATTAATTGAGGGTATAAGCTAGTGTATAAATATAGGGATAAAGTTGAGTTTAGTTTTTTCTTCGTTGTTTCATGGTCTTTTCTTTTCACTTATTTGATTACTTAGCTAGATAAAAGGCAGAGTTGAAGTGTAAAGATATGGACTTGAGGGCAAAAATTTGGATGGAGTCTTGGATGCTGAGGAAATTGTTATGGATAGAAGTTTTAAGGAATGTTGCTTACAACAAGGTGGTAATGTGGATAGGTTGGGTAAAGATGAAATAGAGCAAAAGTTTTAGGTAGTTGACCCTTATGGGTTACAACCTATGTTTTTTGTTTAATGTCATTGTGATGGATGGGTACAGTGGATTCTCACAGATGTAGATACCCATCTATGTCTAGGGTCAATCGAATCGAGTTTTATTATTTTTGTTCTATTATATTATATTATTGTAGTATTATTCTATCATATTATTATTATTATTATTAGCCTTACCGTTTTTATTTTATCGATGATGAGAAGTTTGGAAACTGAGATTTCAAATAAGTCAATTAGAATCCCATGGTCAAAAATTTTTAATACACGATCAAATCAAGGTAACTGTTGAATTCAATTGGGATTAAACCAAAGCCCTAAGATTATGCTCAAACATAATCCAATTGCAGGATTCAAGCCTATATTGGTTTTGTCCGTTTCCTAAAGATTCTCCTAGGAATGACTATAAATTGAACTCAAAATCAGAAGAACGAGCATGGTTAATAGGAGAGGGGAATTGTAAAATATTTGGTTGTTACAATTCTATAAAAAGTTTTTGGGCAGTAAGGAATTTTTTGAGATTTTGAGTTTTAAGGAATTCTGGATTCAGTTCAAAGTTTTGGGTTTTGATGTGAGTTCTTGGGATCAGGTTTAGGTTTCTGAAAGGTTTTTGAAAGAATCTGGAAAAAGCATGGAGTTTCTAGAATTTTTTGAAAAAATTAGCTTTTTTAGGAAGAACTATGAATTTTTTGATGAGTTTTCCAGTAGGGGTTTGAATTTTTCGACGGGATTTTGGCCAATTTTTGAGAAACCAACGACCAAATCTAATTTTTAGTTGAATGTTTGGATTATTTTTAGAGAAAAGGCAGAGAAAATTCGATTAGAGAAATAGAGGACCAGGGCACTTCTGAGCAAAAATGTAGAAAGAGGGCTTTTATAAGGTGCCAAAACGATGTCGTTTTGGATAGTCCAAGATCCGCGCATAACTCGTTGACCTGCACTTTGACCCGCGTGCTGACCTGATTCGAATCGTAGGTTTTCCTTTTTCATTTTCTCTTGATTTTTTTATTTTTTATTTTTATTTACTTTATTTTTAATTTAATTTACTTTTATTTTCAATTTGTTTTATTTTACTAATTTCGATTACTTATTTATTTTTATTGAATATTTCATAAAATTCCACTTTATTTTTTAAAAAATAATAAATAAAACAAAAAAATCTTTTCAAATAAGTTTTAAACAAATAAAAAAAAATCTTTTTTAAATAAAAATCTTTACAAAATAAATTCATGAATTTTACCAAACTATTGGAGAATTTTTATGGATTTAATTTTTAAAATGGAATCCACCAAACTATTGAAAAATTCCAAAAATAATTTTTTCAAAAAAAAATAATGAAAGAAAAATAAAAAAAATAGTTTTTATCCTCCAAACTATTAGAGGATTGTTTCTCAAATTAAGTCTTACCAAACTATTGTTTCTCAAATTAAGTCTTACCAAACTATTGGGAGACTTACTGAATTTTCTCAAAAAAGAATAAATTTTTATAAATCTTTTTATAATAAAATATCACCAAATTATTAGGAGATTTGCTACAAAGTAAGTCATACCAAACTATTGGGTGACTTTACTAATTTTTTCTAAATAAAAAGAAAAAAGTAAATGTTAATAAATCCAATGACGGAGCCTCTTCAAAGTGGGACACTAGTCTCTATGAATACTTCTGAGGTGAGGGAATTATTTTAAATTGCTATTAAATTATTGGGACAATTTGAAGACTAATTTTCAATACTAAATAATTTGGTAAACTACAAATATGATCAAGGCTTGGATAATCTAAAATCAAACTGGTACTATCCTTTGGATGGGTGTTGTGGGGGTGTTATACCCTTCCCCACACGTAACTCTACTCCTGAACCTAAATTTTGATTTTATGAATCAAAATCCACTACAATCTGTTCCAAGTGGCCAATCACACCTTAACAAAAAAGATTAATGGTGACTCCATTAATCCATGTCTAGCGTTAGGTTTATGAATCTATATATTATGACAATTTGGCAACTCCACTAGGGACATTAAGAGTCAAGCCAATAACTGATTCCTTATTATCCAAGCCTTACTTAACAAATTTGGAATTATTTTCTTTTTTTCCTTATTTACTTCCTTTTTATACTTAGTTATTTATTGTATATATCTATTATTCATTTGTATGTGCATAATATAAATCTCTCCACCCGATGTCTACCCTTAGGAAGGAGTGAAGTACCTATGCCCTTGTCAGATTTCATGTCTCTGCATGGGCCTGTGAAACACTCCCACTCAAATTGAATCCTTTTCGCTTGTAGCCTACAATGGGTGAGGATTGAGATGCCTAACTAGTCTGTAATAAACGAAGATGTAAGGACCAATTTGGCAACCTTTTAAAATTTATCTAAACTGTATATAGTTAACTTTAAGAGCCCAACCATAGGTAGAACCACACCTTCCTTTTGTGTTAGAAAATCTTAAATAAGATCCATGATTAGATGTTTATTTGTGAGCTTCTGTATTATCTCTTTGTATATTTTTTACTAACCTTGTATGTTGTCTTTTGTGTTTATGTACTGTTTACTAACCCTTTTCTTTTATCATGCATTCATATTATTAGATTTATCATAAGGAATATTTACCACCAAATACTTTTAACAAAGAAAATCTCAGTTACATCTATGGAAAGCCAAGGAAAATCTTTTGCTAGACTAATAAGGGAATCTGAAGAATTGAAGCTTGCAAACAAAAGGTTAAAGGAAGAAGTCTAAACATTAGAGTAAGAAAAGAATAGGTAGAGTAATTTGTGCATTGACTTTAATACAACAAGGCCATCAATTAATTAAGAATTGGCTCAACTTTTACAAGAAAATAGATAATTGCAAACGAAACTACAAGAAAGAGACACAATGCTCTTTGAAGCCCAAAAACACATCCAAAAGCTAAATGGAGTAGTGGTTGGAATTAGAGCACAAATGAAGGCCATGACTGAAGAATGTGAGCAAGTGAAAGAAGCTCATATGCAAAAACATAACCAGTTAAAGTCTTTGCTTGACAAAAATCATTGTGGCTATTTACAAAGCCAAAGACATGATGGAAGAGATTGAAAAATGAAAAGCGAAGGTGCCATTAGTAGGAGCACATGATAAAAAATAGATAGATTTCATTAGTAAAGTTCAAAACCAGTATTGACGGGTCATGGGTTTCTTTTCTCAGTAGTTCTAAACTTTTCATGGATGTAATAAAAATGACTTTTAATAAAGATTTTTTTTATAACAATTGCTATATGGTAAATTTTCCTTATTGCATTCATGCATTTTGTTTTAGTACTTATTCTCATGTATAATTTAAGAGTCCCATGGACATTATTTTAAATTTGCACATTATGGGAAATCAAGGTTCAAGGATAGCTCAACACTAGTACTACATTCGAGCTAGAGCCAAAAAGACAGAGTAAGACAATATAGACTGGTTTGAGAGGTTATAAAAAACCTGAAAAGTAATTGAGAGGAAGCTAAGTAAGATCTTCGAAGCTTTTAGAAAAGATAAATAGAGGGAAAACAATAGAAGAAGACATTTTATATAAAGATACTAAACCACTGTATCCTTTAGGTTTTACTCCACATCAAGCCTAAACCATTCCAAGCTTTCAACAACAATAGACCACATTTTGAAATTTCAATCAGAGCTATATCAATCTTGTCTTCACTGAAAAGGTAGATGAGCCTATCCAAATTTCCAAAATGGATAAGACCAAAAAAGAAGTTAAGTTGGTGAAGTTATAAATAGCTATTTCTCTGAAAGACTCTAAGATCAATCAAGCTATAAGCATGATTGATGAAAGATTACAAGCTTTAAAAGGTATTGATTTATATGGATTCATGGATACTGTCAACCTTTGTTTGGTTTCAGATATTATGATTCCTTTGAAATTTAAGGTACTAGAATTTGAGAAGTATGATGGTACCAAGTACCCTATTATACATATCACAATATATTGTTGTAAGATGATAGCTTATGCTAGCAATAAGAAGCTGTTCATGTATGTGTTTCAAGATAGCTTGACTAGGTTTATTGCAAGATAGTATGTCCAGTTGGATAAGACTCGCATTAAGTCATGAAAAGATCTAACTCGGTTCTTTATCAACCAATATCACCACATTATAGATATAACTCTTGATTGCCTTTCACTACAATGAATGGAGAAGAAAGCATCTGAGTCTTTCAAAGAGTATGCCCAAATGTGGTAAGATGTCACTGTCCAGGTACAACCTCTCCTAATGGAAAAAGAAATAACAGTGCTATTTGTAAGCATTTTAAAGTTATTGTACTACAAGAAGATGATAGGAAACCCAACTAAGAATTTTACCGATATGGTGATTTTATGAGAGATCATAAAAAATGCAATCTAACGCGATAAATTGAAAGAAAGAAAATCATTTGCTGCTAAAAAGATACAAAAAAAAAATGAGACTCAAGTTGTGAGTTTCGACAGGCAATAATCCAAAAACTACCTTTAGCCAATCCACCCCACATATCATTCTCTTGCAAGTCATGCTTTTGTTGTAGTTTACCACTCAACTCCATGAATTTTTTATCCATTCACACTTAGGCCCTTTGTTCATTTAACAAGTAGTGTGTGGGAATCATGGAATCGAGAAAAGCCTACATTTGATCTTATTCTTATGAGCTACATAGATTTACACTAAGAGCTTTACAAAAACTATTTGATTACTCTTGTTCTTGCAAAATAACTTAAACCTCCCTATTCCAAATGGTATGATTCCACTACTTACTGTGACTACCATTTTAAGGTGGCTAGCCATTCTACTAAAAATTGTATCCCTTTGAAACGTATGGTGCAGAGTCTGATAAAAAAAAAGGCTAATAAATTTTGATACCAGTGGAAACATGATATCTAATGTTAGTGGTGACCCGTCACCTAATCATCCAATGGCATAATTTTAGAAAGGTTAATTGGAATTGCTTATCATCTTAGGCTTCTTTAGAATATGGATATTCTTCTATGTACTTGAATTTCATCTTATATTTTATCATTTTAATAAAGTGACATGCTTGATGCATTTTCATGATATTCTTTTTTTGTGTAAATTCTTATTATCTACTTTTATTTTTTCATACATTTTCTCCATATCCATTCTTTGATTCTAAATAATGAATGTTCAAACAGTTGTGATGATAATTCAAGATTTAATTTTGAAAACATTATTCATGATGATTGGATTGATAGATAGAAATTATTAAAACAACTAAATAAAAAGAAGGTGAAGGGTTTTGAAAGTGATGCAACACATGAATTTTGCAAGTGTTCATTCACAAATCTATTCTGGATCAATAAATGTTCTCCATTAAGAGTATTCAAACTTGAAATAAGAAATGACCATCTTTCTTTTATCCTTAAAAAAAGATTAAAATTATCTTTTGCTTCCCTGTTTGAGCCTGTTGAAAATTCTGTTGAAAAACCCTAACTAAAGATCACCCCCACACTGAGGGGCAAAGTCGAAAAATTTGTAATTTCAGGGGCAAAGCCCTTTTGTGTTCAAATTTTTGTGAAAAATGATGAAAAAAAAATGTGATGGAGGAATTGATGAGGCAAAAAGCCAATGTGCTCCACATGAAGAAATGATCCCTAGTTTGATTACCCTACAAATACAAACCAAGGAAATGTATCATGTCTATCACTGATTTGGAATATAGTAAATAAATGAATGAAATGTTTCATAAAAAGTTTTCTATGTTTTGAAAGGAATCCAAAATGAGATAAATGAAAGAAACATGAGAAAATGATTTACAAGAGGGCAAACAAGATGACCCAATGATGAATTTAGTAATAGATTGGTTGACACGACTTATGAATTATGACCAGATGAGAAGAATGACATGAACCAGTCGATAAAATTTGCTCTAAAACTATTAATAATGAAAAGCTAAGAAAAACTGATAGAGTCTTGAGAACTTTGTCACCACAATTGAAATTTCATGACATCAACATTACATACATTGTGTTTACATTTGCATCTTGGATAGGATATGCATTTGCATCATTATAATATCATCATCACTCATTCTCAACCTTGGCTTAATCTAGATCATTTTTTCGACTCGCAGCATCATCTTGGTCATTCATATATGATTTGAACTAGGTATTGGTCATTTTCAAACTCGCGACATCATCTCGATTATTCATCTTCGACCTCGACTTAGTTTTAGTCACTTTCAGACTCAAGACATCATCTCGATCATTCATCCATGACCTCGACTCAGTCTAGGTCATTTTTTGACTCGCGGTATCATCCCGATCATTCATCCATGACCTCGACTCGATCTTGGTCACTTTCAAACTCGTGGCATCATCCCAGTCATCCGATCTCGACTTAATCTAGATTATTTTCCTGACTCGCAGCAGTGTCTTGGTTATTCATCTTTGACCTTTATTCAGTGTTGGTCACTTTTAGACTTGTAACATCATTTCGGTCGTTCATCTTTGACTTCGACTCAGTTTTAGTTAGTTTTAGACTCGCGATTTCATCGCAGTCATTCAAGCTTGGCTCAATCCAAATCATTTTCTTGACTCACCGTTTCATCTTGGTCATTCATTTTAACCTCGACTTGATCCTGGTTGCTTTATTTTTAGACTCTCGATTTTATCCCAGTCATTCGATCTTAGTTTATTCCAAATCATCTTCTTGACTTTTTAATCTCAGCTTAATCAGATCATCTTCTTGACTTTTTAATTTTGATTATTTTTCTGGCTTGTGGCCTAGTCTTAGTCATTTTAATTTATTACTTTTACTCTTAGAACAGAATGGGTGTCTAGGTCTTTGCATCATCCCTGTTTAACATGAATATGCAAAGAATGGTAGCTATGACACCCATCTATGTTTTGGGTAAATCGAACCGAGTTTTATTATTTTTGTTATATTATATTATATTATTATAGTATTATTATATCATATTATTATTATTACTGTATTATATGGTATTGTATCATATTATTATTATTATTATTATTATACTATGGTATATTATATTATATAATTATAGTTATTACTATTATTGTTAGATTATCGTTATTATTATTAGCCTTACTGTTTTGATTTTATTAGTGATGAGAAGTTTAGAAATTGAGATTTGGAAATTGAGGTTTCAAATTAGTCAGATTAGAATCCTATGATAAAAAATTTTTAATATAGGATCAAATCAGGGTAACTGTTAAATTCAATTGTGATTAAATTAGAGCCCTAAGATTATGCCCGAACAGAATCCAATCCTAGGATTTAAGCTTGGATTAGTTCTGTCCATTTTTTAAAGATTCTCTTAGGAATGACTATAAATTAAATTCAAAATCAAAAGAACAGACACGATTAATAGGAGAGGGGAATTGGCAAAAAATTTGGTTGTTGCAATTCTATAAAAAGTTTTTGGCAGTAGGGAGTTTTCTAGATTTTGAGTTTTTGGGAATTCTAGATTCAGTTCAAAGTTTTGGGTTTTGATGTGAGTTCCTGGGATCAGGTTTAGGTTTTTGAGGGTTTATAAAACAATTTGCAAAAAAGCTAAGAGTTTCTAGAATTTTCTAAAAAAACTGAAATTTTTAAAAAGAACTATGAATTTTTTGATAAGTTTTCCGATGGAGGTTTGAAATTTTCAGGGATTCTGGCAATTTTCCAGAAATCGACAACCAAATCTAGTTTTCGATTGAATATTTAGGTTGTTTTTAGAGAGAAGGCAGAGAGAATTCGGTTAGAAAGAAAGGACTAGGGCACTTTTGAGCAAAAACGCAGAAAGGTGACTTCTATAGGGTGCTCAAACAATGCCGTTTTGGACAACCCAGGATCCGCACATGACCCGTTGACCCACACTCTGACCCCTGTGCCAACCTAATTCGAATCACAGGTTTTTCTTTTCATTTTCCCATAATTTTTTTATTTTATTTACTTTATATTTTTATTTTATTTTATTTTTATTTTCAATTTTTTTACTTTACTAATTTTTATTATTTATTTATTTTTACTAAATATTTCATAAAATTCCACTTTTATTTTTTTTAAAAATAAATAAAATAAAAATAATATTTTCAAATAAGTTTTAGACAAATACAAATAAAAAAAAATCTTTTTTAAATAAAAATCCTTACAAAATAAATTCATGAATTTTACCAAACTATTAAAGAACTTTCATGAATTTAATTTTTAAAATGGAATCCACCAAACTATTGGAAAATTTAAAAAATCATTTTTTCAAAAAAAAATGATAATGAAAGAAAAATAAAAAATAATTTTTATATTCCAAACTATTGGAGAATTACTTCCCAATTTAAGTTTTACCAAACTATTGGGAGACTTAATGAATTTTCTTAAAAAAGAATAAATTTTTATAAATCTTTTTACAATAAAATCTCACCAAACTATTGGGAGATCCGCTTCAAGTAAGTCCTACCAAACTATTGGAAGACTTTACTAATTTTTTTAATAAAAAAAATAAATAAATGTTAATAAATCCAAAAATGAAGCCTTTCAGAGTGAGACACTAGGCATTATGAATATTTTTAAGATGAAAATTATCTTAAATTACTACCAAACTATTCGAACAATTTTAAGACTAATTTTTAATACTAAATAATTTGGTAAACTACGAATATGATCAAGGCTTAGCTAATTTGAAATCAAACTGGTACCATCCTTTGGATAGATGCTGTGGGGATGCTATAACCTTTATTACATGTAACTGTACTCCCGAGTCTAAATTCTGGTTTCGTAGATTAGAATCCACTATAATCTATTCTAGGTGGCCAATCACATCTTAACAAAAAAGATTGGTGACGACTCCATTAATTCATGTCCAGCAATAGGTCCACTGATCTATACATTATGATGGCAGATACTATTGTCTCCTCCCTTTGTGTCAGAGGTTTTAGAAACTCTTTTCCCCTGTTGATATACTTGTCATTAATTTTTTGAATTTAACCATTTGTCTCATCATCTTCACCAATTGTTCTTGCATTTGTTTTTGACCTTTTTTTTATCTTTTGCATTTTGACTATATGAACCCTCATGTTTTCAACCTTTCTTTATCAACAACAAAAACCATCACACTCTTTCCATATAAACAAGCTCACAAGATCATCAATGTGCATGACACGTTAATGAATGAAAAGTCTATTATGACACAAAATGTAAAGATGCTGGATAAATACAATGCTCGAATGATGAAAGTCCAATTGTTGATGAATGAAAAATATGGGAAGAGTGGAGGGAATAAACTTCTAGTCTTTCATAGAATTATTTCTCAAAACTTCTTTTTTAGCCTTTCATTAACAAACCCATTAGAAAATCTTTAGACATCTTTGAGCCTTTATTGATTTCCATAAATTAAGAGCATAATGTATGAAATTATTGTTGTTTTTCATAAAAGGGTTTCCTTAGGAGCCTTCAATATCTAGGCAAGATTCTTAAAGAGATTTCTTTTTAAGTCTAAGGTTTGATGAGAGTATATTTACAACTATCATTCATTTTCTCAAGCTAACCTAAAATGAGTCAGATACATGTTTTGATATGGAAGCAATGATGAATAAAATTGTACATGGTATAGGTTGTAATGATATCTCCATGATGTATGACGAAACACGTTATTTGTGAATGTACGTACATGTGATTTATGCGTGTACTTATGAAAAATGCATAACACATGTTACATGAATTGCGATACCTATCTACATGAAATGCAAATGTATGCAGAATGCAAATCTAAATGAAAATCATGCTATTTAAGAGTTTATGAATATGACAAATTAAAACACATGTTCTTGAAATGCAATGCATGTAAATAGTAAGCTTGATGAATATCATACTACTCTTGACCATATGTGCATTAAATGTGATGCCATATTACGTGACTAATGAGATATGTTTACATCAAATGTAATGCATGTTTGCATAATTGATTGGATTTATGAATGTACATGCAAGAAACTCAATGACATATTACATGAGTATTGAAAAATGATGAAACATACTTATATGAAACTCAGTAACATATTATATGCATGATAAGATACATCTTTATGAAATATAATGCATGCAAATATCATGTTTTTATGAATGCAAAGTATTATGAAATGGATGCAAAAGAATCCAACGCCATGATATGCACAGAGTAAAATAGTATTCGAAGTCAAAATTCTTTTTTTTTTTAATAAAAAGATAGGGATTCAAGAAAAACAGTACATTAAATAAAAAGGATTCAACAATTTTCTTACTATTATTTTCTTTGTTTTATTACAAAATAACATTTTTCTTCTCTTTCGTTTTTAAAAAATTGGAAAGGTATTTTTTTGGTTTTTTGGTAGAAATATACATGAAAGTGAAAACATATTTCAGTTTTGAATAAATGCATGACTGAAAGAAAATTTTTTCTTTTTGGTGAAAAAAAGTCCCTTTCCTTTTTGTTTCTTTTACTAAGAAAATGTTGGGCATAAAAGTAGACTTTGAAAATATTTTTGAGAAATAGGAAACACAACTTTTTTTATTGGAAAAAAACAACGAAGAAAATATTCTTTGGAAAATAAAAGGTTTCATTCTCCAAATAAAAAACCCTATTTTTAAATTTATTACTTACTTTTACCTTTTTATTTGAAGAAAAAAAAATATTATGGTGACCGTTTTTTACTTTTTCTTTGAAAAAATAGAAAGACCAAGGAAAAATGTTGATGTTTTGCCCTTCCTTGCTTTTAGAAAAGGAATAAAGTTAGGAAAAACCATTCTTTTAACAAAAACAAACAAAAATGAAATGGTTTTTTTTTTCTTGTTTTCTATCATTGGCAATGCAAAGTTTTAGGAAAAACTTTTTTTTTTTTTTTAAGAAACAAGGATTCTTAAACACTCTTGTTTTGAAAAATGTTGAAAATGAAACCTCAAACAAGCATAAGATAAGTAAGTCAAATTAATAGAATTTAAAAAGAACATTTTATTAGAAAAAGGTCTTTGTTTTCAATTTTTTTACATTATTATTATCCATATAAAAGGGTATTGCATTAAAATGTCCCCTTTTATCCTAATTTTGGATAGTAACTAAAAAAGGATTGACATGGCTTTACTTAAGGCTAGCTTCTAGGGCTCATTACATACTTGTTTGGATTTAGGCATTTAAAGGTTCTCAAATTGCTCCACTTTAATGTTCACGTTAGATTAGTAAAACATCACAATCTTTAGCATTACAAGTTACAAAGGAAAATGTTCAATTTGCGTAAGAGTGTTTCGTTAATAAATGTGTAGGTTATAACTTTATGAGAGTATAACTACTTTACTTTCTCATAAAAGGGATAGAGTCTAGTGTAAAGCTTATGCATGCCAATAAATCTACAAAGTGTGTGTAAAGGAAATATAGCAATGAAAACAATATAAGTAAAGAAAAAAATAAATGACAAAATCAAAGTATGGATGTAACTAGCATGTATTATTTTTTCACAAGAATTAAAAAAATTAAATATCAACTAAACAATTAAATCCAAAACTTGAGATAATGAATAATTAATTTTTGGCTTAAGCTTAAAAAAAGTCTCTAGTGGAGTTGCTAAGTTGTTGTAATGTGTGAGTCTGGGAACCCAATAGCTTAGACAAATTTAAAGATAAAAAATAAGGAGTGAGTGGCCACCTAAAAAGTTTATCTTTTTAATAAAACCTTAAAACTAGTTTCAAATTTATTAAAAAGATAATTTTAGGTTTAGGAATACAATTACGCGTAAAAAAGGATTAACACTCTCACTTGCCCGTTTAAAAAAAATATCAATTAATCATGTGCTATCCTTACGATATTGGATAAAAATGGTTTCAACTGGATATTTAATAATAATTTCTTTCACTTTGTGAAATCAATTTTATTAAGAAAGGAAAAAAAATCTTGTTTAGGATTAAAATGAAAATCTTGAGGTTAAAGAATTACTTAAAATTCCCCATCATCTAGGAAAAATTTAAAGATAACCATTTTTGCTTAAAATTCATTAGAATGATCCCTTAAAATTAAAATAACATTCTTTTCAGATTATAATTGTTAGTAACTCTTCAAAATTTAGGCAAAGCATCGAGAAATTTTTCACTCGTAATGTTCTTTTGATTTTATTTTATAAAACCCCTTTGCTTGGAAAATTCTACTTAAAAAAAAAACACTTTATGCAACAAAACTAGTAACACAACTATTAACAAATAAACAATAGTAATTAAAAGAAACAAGTAAATGAAATAAATGTAAACAATTATCTATAAATAAATAAGCATATGTAGATGGATGTTATGTATGATGATGAATATTGATATTATTTATTTTGAAATGGAATTCTTAAGTGTAAGAAGAACACATAATTCTCTAACATCTAGGTAGAATTTAAGAGTGCATCTTTCCATATAAGAATTCATTTTTATTCTCATGAAAAAAAGTGTACATATTTTAAATAAAAAAATCTTTTTTTTTATTTTTGTCAAATCATGTTATTAAGGAATCATATAAAAATGCTTGATGAAATAAAATTTTCCAAATATGCCATTATCTAACTAGCATTTAAGAGCAAATAATTTCACCTAAGATTTACCATACGACTCATTTGAATTTTAAGGGTAACTATGGGGTAAACAGATTGAGTTTTAACTTGTTTTAGGGTTTAACTTTGTTTTGGGGATTTGACTTTGGGTATTTGGGGTACAGATTTAGGTTTAGGGTTTCATGTAGGTTCAAGGTTGCATAAAGGGTTTGGGTAGGTTTAATGTTTAGCTTTGGTTTAGGATTTGACTTCAGTTTTGGTTTCACCTAGGGTTTAAAGTTTGACTTTGGTTTAAAATTTAAAGTTTAGGGTTTAAGGTTTGACTTTGGTTTTGGGTTTGACCTTGTGTTTAGGTTTTAACCTTTAGTTTTAAGATTTGAGTTAGGGTTTTGACTTTGAGATTTTAGAATTTGACTTCAGGGTTTAGGGTAATGTTTTAATGGAAAAATGAGGTTTCATGATCCCTTGAATCTCTAAAAAAATCCTTATTATCTAGGTAAACTTTTAAAGCAAGCCAAAACACCATGATTTCATTCCTTGCTTAGGGTTTTAAGTGTGTAAGCCACTGTGTTAACAAAATGCATGACAATACTTATCATATTAAACTACATGCAGATAATGAATACAATTAAACTACTATGCTATTATGTGACTAAGGTAATTTCATAAACACTTTATAAACTAACCATGTGTAAGCAAGTAAAATTAACAAAAGCATGATAAAAGAAAAGAGGGTCGCGACCGAGCATGGGAATTACCTAGGTAAAGAGACCCTATGGCCAAGTAAGGTGCTTTATGTTGGCCATTCATGAAGGACCATTTATCTATTGCTAAGATTTATTACAAACACATAAAAAACATGATAAAAGACCTCATTGTTGTTTCATAAAAAAAAATTAAAACTATTTTTTATTTAGAAAATTTTTATCAAACACTTATAAAACATTGAATTTTACCCAAAACCAAAGCAAGAAGGATCTTGTAATATCACAATGTAACCATAAAGGAAAAAAAGAAGTCTCAGTCATGCCATGGGGAGGGCTAAGCTAAAAGCTTCTTAGTATATTTTGATATAACCCATTTTGGCGGTTTTACTAAAAAATTCATGAAACACTTAGAAAACATTTTTAAAAAACTATTTTTATTGTCAAAATATTTTTATCAAACACATAGAGAATTTCCAAAATGAAAATGCTAAAAAATTCCATCATTAAAACACATGAACATGAAGAACTAAAAAAGTTGGAAAACATATAAAATGGTACCCCTAACATTTCTAGCATACTATAATACATATAATAAAGCAAGGAAAGCATGGAAGAATGGAAGGGAAGATTCAATCTAAACATGGAACATCTAGGTTGAAAGCTTCTCACTAGGGTTTCATGGTCTTTTTTATTCCCTTTTCATTTCAAAACCATACTATTAGTTTGGTAGGATGAAATAAGGAATTAAGAGAGAAAGTAAAAGAGAACAACCATTGGAAAAGGTAACTCTCCTTCAAAACATCAAGATAGGAAAAAACTACATCCATGAAGATGAAACTTAGATGTGAGGATGCATGAAAAGAGAAAAAGGCTACCTTTCAAAGCTTTTCCCAATTTTTTAAATTTTTTCTCCTACATTTAGTAATTGCCACCACTTTTCTTGCTGCCAATCCCTCATCGCAACCCTAAAAATGTCTATTTGAAGACATTTTCTACCATGATGGCCATTGGATTAAACCTCATCTAAAGGGAAGCAATTTTTTTTTTGTCTTTTTTACTAAACTTGGTGTCCAAGCATATCAATGCACACCGTAGCATCATTGTGCCTTCAAATCCAAGAGCTGCATGAGATTACAACACATAATTTTGTTGCTTGTGTAACTATTAAGCCACATAATGTAAAAACACTATTTTTCCCTTCCAAATAAAATTCATCCTTTTCGTGTTTTCTTTCGGGTTTTTGTTTCACTTTCAATCCCTTGACTTACTATGCTGAATAATAATAATGAAGGTCTTTAAACCTAAATTTGTATCTGCACTCAAAATCTTATCTTGATTTGACCAAATTTATGAGAGCTCCCTTAAAGCTTATTTTTGGATTTTTGAAGTCAAACTTCGATTTTTGAGATCTAAAATCTTATTTTATTAATTCTAGGCCTTAATAGTTCCAATCGTTCATGATTCCCAAAAGTTGACCTAGATTTGACCATGGTTGATCAAAAGTTGATCCAAATGCATTTTGGTCATTTTACTTAAAGTTTGGTTTTTCATGGATTTTCTCTTTAATCATTATACTTTGATCTATTTTGATCGATTTTAACCAAATTTTAATTTGATCCCTCCTAAGGGTATTTTGGTTCAAATAACAATTTTTGCCCAAAATTCTAAATCTTCTTTAAAACATCTTTCTTTTTTACTTTCTTTATGTCATTTTTTTTGTTTCTATTTTTCTTTTTTGTAAAAAAATTCAACTTTGACCTTTATTTTATAAAATATCACAATGAATTAACATGTTAAAATATATTTTTTAAAAAAATTTTGAAATTAAAAATTTATAGATTTTTTTAAAAAAAAAATTTATGTTTTATTAAAAATAATGATAAAAATTGAATTTGTTTGATTAAAAAATTAATAAAAAAAAAGAATAAGACGAAATGAGTATTTTAATTTTAAATTTGACATATGAAATCTCATAAGTTAGTCATTTTAAAATTTTTCAGATGGAATTAGTAAGATGACGAATACTCTTTAAAATATATTTTAAAAAATAAAAAATTAAGATATATGTTAATCTTTTAATTTTACTTGTAAGATTAAAAAATTACATTAATAATACACTAAACACTAACCCTCAAACATATAATTAAACTGCAAAAAAAATCACTAACGAGTATGTAATAATTTTCTAAGCTAATTCCTTCATTGGCAATTCTTTGAAACTTACTTCTAAGAAAAGTTTTCACTTTCACATGCCAAAAGTCTCATTAAGGCTTAAGCTTTTCCAGGGAACTTCAACGCACGTTTTCAATACCAAGCCTAACATTCATGTAAAAAAAACACACACCGACCCAAAATGAAATTACTAAAACAACCTAAACTGAATTTTTTTATTGGTCCATCATCAGCGCCCTGTTTTTTTCCGTAATGTAATTGGCTACGCAAGTGCCTTCCCATTACCGAAATTTTTTTTCTTCTTTTGATAAGTGAAGATTTTATTTTTAAAAAGTATTACAATATTTGCATCAAGTTAGGATAGTTTAGAATTGTTGATGTGGTTAAAAAAGGAAAAAAATATGTTTAAACAATAACATTAAAAATGTGGTTAAAATTTTTTAAAGTTTGATATTACTGTCAAAAAATGTTATAAGGGGTTAAAGCGTCTAAAAAATATGAATAAAATAATAAAGTATTAGAATATAGGAATGATATAGTAAATTTTTTACATCAATAGTATTTTTCACCGTAAAAGTATCTTTTGAAAAGTCTTTTGATTTGGATTTTCAAATCAAATTTTTATACTGAAAAGTTATTTTTTTTGTTGTTTAGCATTGAAGTTTGGTTAAAAGTACTTTTGAATACAAAATTTATTTTCAACAATAATATTAAACTAGGCCTTAGTTTAGTTGATAACAAAATTTTGTCAATTAAGATTTAATATTTGTAAAAATACTTCAAGAGTAAAAATTTTATTCACACAAATACAAAAAATATAAATTTAAAATCGTTCAAAAAAATTAAATATAAACTAAATGTATCTAAAAATAAAAAATTTATAATAATAAAAAATCAATGAATTTTATCATTTTATTTAAATAAATTTTAATACTTAATTTGCACCTAAATAAATCCTTTTAATTTGTATCAAATAAATCCTTAATATTTAATTTGTTCATAATTAAATATTTCATTTGAAATATAAATTTATTTAAATATAAATTAAAAAATAAAATTTTATTTAAATATAATAAAAATATAATGACTTATGAATTTAGAATTTAAATTAATTAATTTATATAAACATTCTTAAAAAATAACATAATTAGGTCTAAAGTGTAATTTCTAATAATTGCAATCACTTTTTCTATTCCATGCTATGGGCTCCTTCGTAGTAAAAAAAAATAGAGGTTTAAATGAAAAACTACATAGTTTAAGGGTTTTTTTAATATTTAAGCAAAAAAATAAAAGAAAAAAGTATTGTCCTGGCCTTAGTGGCAATTTCGTCTATTTAGAAGACATTAAAAATCCCTCGGTTTTGAAGGGAACACCGTGTGGGTCCATGCATCTACTCGGTTCGGAAATTTGTTGTAATAAGATTTGAGCTCCAGGTTAGCAACTTCCTCTCTCCCATTATCTTATTATTATTATTACTATTTATCAAAGCTTTCATTTTCTCTATAAATTCCTTCTCCCAGCGAAGCCCCCTCCCTCGAAACTCTGGTTTTTGCTTCACCTTTTTAAAGCATCAATTTTCTCCAACTCCTTTTACTTCATTTTTTGAAGCTATAATATGGATTCTCCTTTCAATTGCCTCTTGTTTGGTAAGTTTCTTTCTTGCTTCAATCAACAATATTTTCTTAAGTTTTTTTCTGATTTTTCGGCCTTGGACTTGGGTTCAAAACAGATTTGGATGATACGCTTTACCTTTCCAACACTGGAATTGCTCAAGCTGTCAAGAAAAACATCGATGGTTCGTCACATTTCGTAAAATTCATCAAATTTTATGACTTCTTTTTTTCTTCTTTCATGCAGAAATTGATCGTTATTTTCGTTTTTTTACTATATTTCTCCAGATTTTCTAATTGAGAAATGTGGATTTCCGGCGACCAAAGCTTCTAGTCTCAGAGTCGAACTCTTCAAAACTTACGGCAGCACTCTCGCCGGTTTGCGAGTAATTATATCTAATTAAAATTTCTCTAATATACAATTCCAATTTAACGCTTAAAATTTGGTATAATTTTAAATTCCTTTAAATCGTTGTTGCAGGCGTTAGGCTACGACATCGATGCCGATGATTATCACGGGTAAGAAAGAATTTATTGCACAATCTTTTGAAAATTTAATCTATTAAAAAAAGAAAATATGTAATTTTCGTCTTCAGCTTGATTTTGGTAATGTTTAGAATTAATTAAAATTTGACTTTTCCTTTATTATTATTATTTTTTTTTTTCAATTGGTAGTTTCGTCCACGGAAGATTGCCATACGATGTGATCAAGACAGATCCTCAGCTACGTAATCTCTTGCGTAGCATCAGCCAAAGGAAAATCGTAAGTTACAAGCAAAACTAAAAATCATTAAAATAAATCAAATTGTTATTTGCAGCTTCAATTTTTTTTTTTTTTTTTTTGCAGATTTTTACGAATTCGGACAGGGTTCATGCGATTAAGATTCTGAAAAGACTAGGATTAGAAGATTGTTTCGACCAAATCATTTGTTTTGAGACACTGAATCCTAATTTGCCAAAATCAACGCGTCCTGATGAATTCCCTGTCGTTTTGAAACCGTCTATAGATGCCGTGAAAATTGCTCTCGATGTCTCCCATGTTGATCCTCGTCTCACGGTAATTTTTTTTTTTATTCTTATTAATTTATCTCTTTTTTCTATTTTATCATTTTGATGGTGAAACTAAATTGTTTTATTATTTTTTGTTTGTTGCAGTTGTTTTTCGACGACAATGTTTGGAATATTGCCGCAGGAAAGGCTTTGGGCCTTCGTACTTGTCTGGTATTTTTTTATTTGAAATTAATTTAAATAAAAGTGTTATAATTGAATAAAAATTAATTTGAAAATTAAAAAAAATTAATTAATGTAAATATTTTTGGATTTGAAGGTCGGAAAGAGTGTTAAGACAAAGGAAGCTGATTATGCAATAGAGGCGGTCAACAACTTAGCAGAAGTAATACCAGAAATCTGGGTCAATGGAACGGACGGTGGTGATGCGAGGATCAGCAGAAGCAGGAGCCAATTGGAAGCTGCTCTGGGGCAACAACATCTGTTGGAGCTAGATCAATTCAAATGTGTACCAAAAGGATGTTGGGTTCGGACTTAAGGCCCCATTATGTACATAACATCATAATCTTGTAAGTCATGTGGATAATATTAAATGTGTATCAAAAAGGGATTATCCCATAAATAAATAATAAAGCATGCTTTTTCAATTTCAATTGCAAACCCATGGGTTACGTTCAAATTGAAAATTTTATCAATAATCGAATGCTCTTTTAGTAAATATTGAAATTTTTAGGTTTTATTTGTATAACCGGTTAAAAAAATTCAGTTCTAAACGGACATGATGATATAATAAAAATATTTTCTTATCAACCATCCAAACAAAACTATAGTTAAATTTCAGTAATGATGAATTTTAATTATTCACTACTCACAACTTCAAATAAAAAAACCAGAAAAGTTAAGTTTTCTAAGTAATAAAATAATCTTTTAAATATAATTCATATTAATTGATCTGATCTAATAATAAATCGCATTATTTGGCGTGGAATTTTAAGTGATAGTCCGATGCAATTGCTTTCATACATAAGTTTTTTTTATTATTATTTTAATTTATGTACAGAAAAATGCTTGATTTATTTATTAACCAAATGAGATTAAATTAATAATGCCCATCCCACATAATTTATTTGAATTATTCCCAACTTCCCACTAGTGGTGTCACACAACATCTTATCTTATCAAGAATAAAATAACTCAAGCTGGAAAAAAGAAACCCCACAATAATTATTATTTTTTTTAAAGAGAAAAAAAAAGAGAAAAAGAGAAAGAGAAAGAGAAAGAGAGGAGAGATTACGATACACCCCATAATAGCAAGAGAGTTATAATCAAATCGAATATGAGTAAATGAACGTATATTTATAATTTATTTATTTCTTTTTAAAGTTGTTTGTGTTTGATAAAAAAATTATTTATTATGTTTGAGTTTCGTTTGTTTAATAATAAAATGTTCATGTTTAATTTGTATTTGACTCATTTAAATTAAATAAATTCATTTATGAACATTAAAAAAATATATTCATGAATATATATATATATATATTTAATAGTATGATATTCATGTCTAATTTGTATTTGACTCATTTAAATTAAATAAATTCGTTCATGAACATTAAAAAAATATATTCATGAATATATATATATAAACAAATATAGGTGTGAATAATAAATAAATATATTTATGAATAATAAATAAATTATAATCAAATAAATTTAAATAAATAAACATACAATCATAAATTTAAGAATAAACAAATAATAAGCAAACATAATGAATTCTAAATGAATAAATTTTAAACGAACATTAATCGATTTTGTTTGTGAATATAAACAAACCAAACATATTTCCATTTATATTCAAATTGTTTAATAAATAAATATAAAAATATTATTAAAAATCATTTATTAAACTTAATAAATAAATATAAATAAACAAAACTGAATATATTTTCAAATGATTCATAAAAAATTTTATTCATTTACACTGTTTAAGGCTTTGATTGTATGGCTAAAAAATATACAAAAATATTTGTAATTGGTAGGGCAAGCAATCGCTGTTCTTTTCATTCTTAATTTATTAGCTGAGAAATTTAGATAATTACGTTTGTGATAAGGACTTTGGTGTTGGCTCAATCACATCTATGGTAGGTTTATTTGATTATAATAATATAAGACGTGAAATAGACTTTTTTTGTCTGTTTGGCCAATAATATAGGAAATACTATTTTGTGAAGTAGACTTTAGGTTGATATGAATATATACTGTCGGTGTTCGAAAGTTTAGAAAACTAATTGATGGGTATATGCAAGGGGGAATCTAGGGAAGGCTTATAGGGAGGGCCCCTGCGCCCAACAGATATTGCAAATTTTGATTGAATTCCAACAATATTAAAACGAGATAGAATTTAATCTCATCCGAATTAAATGGAAAAAAAAATTAAAGACACAAATTTAAACTAATTTGAATCAAAATCTATTTAAATTTGAAACAATTTAAAATGATTCAAATAAAAAGTATTTCAAAACTATAACAACATAAATCTAAGACCGATTAAATCCAAAATTCATAAAAACTCATATTTTAACATGAAAATATCTAAACTATAATTAATCTAAGACTAATTGAAATCGAAAAAAATCGGTCTAAAATAAACTTAAAACAACATGAATATAAAATGGTTCGAATTAAAGATGTTACAAATATGTAATAATTTGAACTCAAAGCTGTAATAATTCGCACTCAAAGTAATTATAATTTAAAATAGTCTAAACTCAAAATTATTTGAATATGAGATTATTCAAAGTCAAATGTACCAAATGAAAAATATTTAAAGGAATTATATTTGATATATTATTAGTATATATATGTTATATACTATCAGTGCCTCATAAATTATCCATCATTAATTAATAAATTTAAAATTTTAAAAACATCAATAATAAGTATTAAATATTTAATTATGTTAAAACAAATTGATGAGGTTATAACTTATGATGCATTGATAGTGTATAGGATTATACATTAATAGTAAATCAAATATAAATTTACAATTTAATATGAAAAACACACCAATACAAACACTCCAACTGTCACTTTTACTATCCTATGCCTAATTGGGCTTCTCAAAAGTTCTCTTAAATCTTATATATATATATATATATGTGTGTGTGTGTGTGTGCGTGTGTGGAAAGATCAACCTATATAGTATATAAGTTGTAAAACTAAAAACATTTTACACATTTTTTTAATTTTGATTTTAATATATTCAAGATATGAGATTAAATCATTTTTTTTTTACTTGTTATTCTCATTTCTTAGATCTATTGAAATCAATAATAAAAAAATATGTAAATTTTTTTCAGTTTTACATTATGTAAGTTGATCCTTTATATATATATATATATATATATATATATATATAAGACTAAGGATTCTAGCATTTATTATTGTGGTGAACCTTCAATTTTAGAAGGATTCACTAATTCAAGTTTGATAACCAATATGGAAGATCACACATTTACAAGTGAATGGATTTTTGTGATTGGTGGGGTTGCAGTTTCTTAGGATTCTAAGAAACAAACTTGTACAATTAATTCTACTATGACATCTAAATTTGTGACATTAGCTTCTTCTTGCAAGAAAGTGGAATGGCTAAGGAATCTACTATTAGAAATTTTTGTATGGCCTAAACCAATGTCCTCAATATCTATCCAATATGATGGTCAAGCTACACTTGCAATGGCTTATAGTCAAGTGTATAATAGGAAGTCAAGACACATAAGTTGAAGACATAGCTATGTTAGATAACTTATAAAATAAGGGGTATCACTATTGATTTTGTCAAGTGAAAATTTGGCTGATGCATTGACAAAAATTCTCATAAGAGATTTTGGTGTCTAAAACTTCTATAAGGATGAGATTCAAGTTTATAAAATAAGTCAAACATGATAGAATCTTAACTCAACGCTTAATTGCACGTTGATCTTGAGTTTTAATGAGTAAAGTTCATCATTTGTGTATGAAGATAAGTACTTTAAATTATAAACCATTTTAGGGTTAAATACTTAACTCAAGTTCCTTAAAATGTAAATTTTGGTTTGCGAAACTAAGTTCAGTTTGAGGATATAATTACATATGAGGAAGATATTAATATCCCCACAACACTTATCTAAAGGATGAAATGAGTTAATTCTATGTTATCCAAGACCTTAAAAATGACTTGTAAAAAACTGTCAAGTAATTTAGATATTGGAAAATTTTCCTTATATTACTCCAATATATTGACAAAAATTAAAGAATATTTCTTTAACTCATGGGTATTCTAGAAAACTATTATTTCTTTTGAAAAGGCTTTGTTTTCAGATTCATTAAAATTTTAAACAAATTTTTATTTACAAAAATTCAATTTTTAATTAGAATCTTTAATATTGAAATGTTTTCTAAATAATATAATATTTGGCACAATTTAGAAAAATTCTTCATCTAGAAATTTGCATAGAAATTGCTGTTACAATTTTTAATGATTTTATTATTAGAAGATTCAAAATTTTGTTTCATTTTATAAAAAATTGATATTTCAACTTTTTCCTAAAGACTTTGAAATACATTTTAAAAAAAATTGATCTTTCACTTTTTTTTTAAATATTTTTAATTCAAATTTTCTTTTGAAAAAAAAAATATAAGGAATCTAGTCAGACAATTGACAAATTAATTAATATGTACAAAAACTATGTGGTTAGAAAAAAGCCTAATATATAACAATAAGATTATCTCATTAAGGTGGGATAGGATTGAGCCTACCTACAATAGGTTGTCATAAAATAGGTATTCTTGATATATTTAAGAGACAACTTTTCCTAAAAAAAAAGAAAGAGATTTGTAATATTTTGTCTCATCATTTCTTTTAGATTAATTTCCTAAGACCTAATTATTTGATTTGCTAATTTGACATCTTTCGTAAGCTTTTTCTAAACTAATACTCCTATGATATATTTGTAATTAATTAGAAATTTGATACAAATACTTTTATAGTGTACTAGTGAGTGAACCTGGCTTCACCCTATATGTTAAATTAATTTTTAGTATTTTATTTATCTAAAATAATTTACTATAAACTTAATAATAGATGGTTAGTATAAAACTAAATAGAAAATATTTGATGTCTATTTAAAAGTTACAAAGATCTTAAAAAGAGTTATTTAGGTACAATTGAGCAATCTATTCATAGTCAAGATAGATTACTACTTTAAAAGTATTGTGTGCTATCTAGCAATAAACAATAATTGTCGATCTTCAAGTGATTATCAGTGATAAAATTTTTTCATCCTCTTAAGAATGATTTGTTTCTAGCATAGTATTGGATGGTCCAAGATTTATTTCCTTCAAGATCTAATAGAGTGATGGAAGAATTTCTACTTAGTAGATGTTTATGGAAATTGTTGGGAATATGTTGCAGCAACAATGCAATGAGAAATTGTTAAAAGACATTTTGAATGTATGTTTTGTTTTATTATATGGTAATCTATATGCATAATTGTTTGCCAAGATAAGATGATCATTGATGTTTGCATTGGTCATCGAGTAATGAAAAGTAGGATTGTCACAATAGTCATCATTTTGATATTCTTCATCGTTAAATTGAGTGTTGTAACTTGAAATACAAAATATAGTAATTGTAATTTAAATGAATTGAAATGGAACATAATGTAGCTAAAATAAAGATTTTACCTTATTCTTGTTACAAGGCATTTGTTGTTATAGTGTTGGGCCTGACCTCACCTAGTTTCTTATATTAATTTATAGTATTTTATTGAATTAATATATAATTGAGTTAGAAGTTAGAGTAATATATGCAATTAACTATAATCATTATGAAACAAAAAAAAAAAATAAAGAAAATGAGTTGTGATCCACATGATCTAAATTTTTATATTTTTAATATATTTAAGTGAAATTGTCTAGATTTGTTAGAATTAAAGCTTTGTTTTTTGAAAGCCATGGCCCATAATAAACAATTACAAAGAAAAATTACAATACACAAAACTTACACTTTCAACATAAGAGTTATGTGCACTTGCATTATTGTAAATTTATCATTATAAAGATATAAAATGTGATAAAACTTTGTTAAATTGATCATCTTCTAAAAATAAGTATAATTATGAATAATAAACATCACGATAATAAATTAAGTTCCATGCATCCTAATTAAATTATTTTCAATAAAAAAAAAAACTCAGACACAAACATCATGAAATGAAACCTTTAAAAACATGATATGTTGGATAAGTCATTTGTAAATTAAGGGAAAAAAAGAAAACTAATGTTGAAAGTTTGGTGGCTAGAGTGGGAAAAGGGAAACATTCTTATTACAAATCAAGATAAAAAGATAGGAAAATAAAGAAATAAATGAAAATAGAAACCTTAAAAAAGATATTATATTCATGTAATAAAATTAAACTGGGTTGAATTAAAGTTGCATGCCCTGCAATAGATAGATATTTAGCATGGTCCCATTTTCATGCCACAAACCACAAATGTGATCATTTGATCAGGTAAAAATTTAAGCTTCATTTTGGCTTTACTTTATAGTCTATATTTTAGGTTAATCCACGAACCTCATAGCTTACAACTAGCTTACTGCTAAGCATCATCTTTTCTTGCTTTATAGGCATGCAATTGATGTTGTTTTCTACAAAGTCTATAGTCAATAATTAATAAAGGCTAGCTCCTAGCTAGTGGTAGCATTGTTCTATTTAATTTATTTGAAATAACATATGAAAGGATTTAATACATCAAAGACATTATTATAGCTGCTAAGGAGACACCAATAATGGAATTGAAGTTAGGAAAGTGAGATAACACAAAGTGAACTGAGGCATAAATTATAACGAAATATGTTTGTTTTATCTATTTGTAGTTGCTACTATAGACAATGTCATGGAGCTTCTTCAATGATTTTCCTACAATAACCATGTCAATTATGTAGACACCAACCCAAAAAAAAATTAAAAGGCAATTGATAGTTATACATTTGCAACTCGGTAATTTCATTTTAAGTATCTTATATAATTGCCAAGATATCCTTATGATGTTTTAAAAAGTAATGATGTCTTAAAACTTAATTGCAAAATCATAATATACTTATTGTAAGTAAATAAGGACAATTTAATGCCATACCACTGAATTACTATAGATGTCAATTATTGAGTCAAGTTGAATCAAAGTATTTGTTGCTTTAGTATACTCACCATCTTTGAGTTGTAATCAAGCAAATGAAGCATAATCACACATGTTTATTATTCCAATATCATCTTCATCTAAACAACTAACAAATAATAAACTAAGAAATGTATTTACAATAATTGTTTGTAACTTATAAATATAAATAGTTTTCAATTTAGAAGACTCTTTCTTAACTGAAGTCATAGTCATTCATCCTCAAATAATTGTTCATGTTTGATTTGGTACATTACAAATAAAAAAATATATCAGAAGTTTTTCTGGCTTTCATTTCTTTATCCAAAAATAGGCAGTACTTGTTAAACTTTTGTAATGCCTTAAAGTAAAAGCCACACGATTTTGTATTCCAATCCGTCATATGAGAAAAATCTAGTAGGATAACTTTTAAATTTCCTTGTTCCATATTTTATCAAATATTAATGAAAAGCATTTTTTTAGTTTTTTTTGTCATCCTAAAAGGTAGCAATTTTTTTTGGTTTTACACTAAAAAAAATTTCAACAGGAGATAGCTTACATGAAGATTTGCTTCAGCCATTTTTTCTATTTGTTTTGCTTTCTCATTTGCAATCACTATGGCAAATTTCTACTTTTCATAACTCCTTAGCTTTTTGCAACTTTAGTTCAGTTTCTCTTTCCTACAATAATCAAGAACTAACAACTTAAGTTCATGAGTTGTTACAAATTGATTTTCCAAATGAGATTTTATCAGATAACATATACATTTAATTACAAACATTTAATTCTTGCAAAAAATAAATCTCTAGACATGTTTGATTTTTCCAAACCATTGTTGTCTAGTCGTGAAACATCTTTGAGTAAAGGTCTGCAAGAAAACTATAACATCCAAATTGAAAGAAAATCTTAAAATAATACCAATGTAGGCATTCAATTCAACATCCTTGGTGAACAAAAACAATCCTCATAGAATTGAAAAAAAAAAAGAAAAAAAGATAGCTAACTGTTTTATCATAAGATCTAGTTACAAATTCTCGACCAATTGGTGAGAAATCAATATCCATTCTGGAAGGAAAAGGTACAAAATTAATATTTTTGTGAAAATAGATTACTTAACCATACTTATCCTAAAAATAAGTCATAAATGCAAAAACATGGTCTTTGTGCACACACTTCGCCTCATCCAATTTTTTAGAATCATAGCTATAGCAGTTGCAATCCTCATTTGCCTACATTTAAAAGAGTTCTTTAGGAAAAAGATTTCTTAAACAAATGTTTTGTTCCTTTTTTCTTTCTTTTCCTCTCTTTTACTTTTTTTCTCTCTGTTTTTTTCTTGGGGGGTGGGTATAGGAGTAATGCGACAAAATTTATCAACTATCGAGAAGAATTGGTAGCTAGCTTAAACATCCTAGAAGCTTATACAAGAAATTTGTTTAAACTATCTTGCTAATTGAAAATCAACATTTATAATAAAGAGTATGTTAAATTGTTAATCCGATAGTGACTACAAATTTTCCCATAAGACATTACAAATTAATACATATTTTTAAAAAATAAAAAAAAAATGCAGGATCATAAATTTCATATTACCATTCTTTTAGCTCACTTATTTCTAGAATATTAAGATCAACAAAAATTTTGTCACTAAATTTGACACAAAATAGATTTCTCTTATATAGGTAAAATGAAAATAGGAATAAAAATGTCAAAGAAAGCAAACCCTTATTATAAAGTTGTGAAAAAAAAAAAAACAAAGCTATGCAAAAAAAAAAAATCATGTACTTTTTTACCATTATTCCAATTGAGATGAGCACAGAATTTGTTGTTTTTTTTTTTCACAAAAATTTTCTTTTTTGATGGCTAATGCTCTATAAAGAATTATCTTCAAATGATATCCTCAATTTCTAGGCATTCATTTTATAATATGTCATCCTTTGTTGACATCCCCTAAGAAAGACATAATCGGAAAAAAGCATGCAAAGACAACCCATTCAATTATGTTTATTTGGCCACATTCAATTTTCATCCAACATCAAAAAATCACTTCAAGAAAACCCAAAAAAAAAAGAAAACCACATGCAATTAAATAATAGAAAAACAATGACAAATTTTACCCAAAAACACCAAAGCAAACTTTGAAACAACAAAGAAAACTGAAAAACAAAAGGACAATCTAATTTTCATCTAACTTTAAAACATGCAAAGAGAAATTATTAAAAAAAACACATTTACAGCATGCAACCTTGAAAACCATAAAACTCAAACCTTATTCAACATAAAATTGTATAACATCAAAATCACCTTAAGAAAATCCAAAAAAAAAAAAAAACTCATATTCAATTAAATAACAAAAAACAATAACAAATTTTACTAGAAAATAGCAAAGAAAAAAGAAAAAAATCATAGACCAAACTCTCTGCAATAGTTCTAAAATAGCAATGAAAACCTATAAACATAAGCTTCAAAATTCAACTTTAAACAAACATATTAAAGTCAAAGACAATTGTCAAACAAAAAATAGCATAGAAAACCCCTGTAAGAAGTAAAAAAAACTTCTGATCTATGCTCTCAATTAAAGAAACTCCTTGACTTTACTAAAACAACAAACCCCCTATCCAAATAAAAGAAACCTCATGCCCTAGCTAAAATGAGACAACATTATAAAATAACAAAAAAAAAGACGTGTTTTGCTAAGATTTTTTACGAGACTCTTTTTATATAAGGGTATATAGACTACTGTTAATGCCTGACTTCACCCGTATTGTCCATATTTATATATACAAAATTAATTAGAGAGATGTAACATTAAATAAAATTCAATGATTATAATTAACATTTGAAATATAGATATATTATTTTTGTAATTTTTATTTATTGTACTTTCTTTTTATTATTTTTTTATGTTGATAATTTGTCTATTTTATTTAATAGCAAGTAAAATATTTCTAATTTCTCTAAACATAAATGAAATTTTAAAAATATCTCTTGTCATTTGTAATTTTTTTAAAAATTATATCACGTAATTTGCATTTATTAAATATTTAATATTTTTATTTTTCTATCCTTTTCTTTATTATTTTTAAATTAATCAAATGTTGGAATAATTCTTAGGGCTCTTCTAATTATATTATTCCTCATTTCAATTTTTTTCTTGAAAAGTATTTCTACAAATTTCCTAAAATTTTTATTATTAAGGAATTTTCTATAATCATATTATATGATTATTATCTTTTTTAATTTTCACTTTTTTTCAGTAAATCCAATAAAAATTTTAATTTACATTAAAAGACTCAATAAAACATAATGAATAATAATCAAATCAAATCAAATGGATAAAGATTATATATTTAAAATGGTTAGGTCTTTAAAAAAATGGGTATAGTCCATTAGGCTTGATCACTTCTATTGGGCAAAGAGAGAAAAATCTTGATTAAGCTTAAACTTAACTTAATCCATTTTTTCTTTTTCTTTTTTTTTCTCTTTTGTTTCTTATCTCTTTGGTAAGAGATAAGAAACATGTAATTGGGGTATTTTAGTTAGGTAATTTAAAGTTACAGAGATAAAATTATCTCTTTATAATAAGTGACATGTAACATTCTTGTTCAATTAATCAATAAAATTATTAAAAATCTTTTTCGATAGTATGAATTTTATCAAATTGAAATTCAAGTAAGCCAAACTAAAAATAAAGCCAAGCAAGGCAAACTTTCTAATATAAAAAAAGGGCCCAAAAGTTAATAATCCTTTTATTTGGGCTAGAGAATAAATTAACCTTAAAACCAACTATATTTTGAGCCTAGTTGAAATAAAAAGAGAAGAAATATTGAAAGCCCTACCTTCTTTTATTCATGTTTTGCCTCTTGCCTAGCAAACATATAATGTTTTGGACCTTTGATCAGCTCCTCTTTACTCACACCATTCACCCCTGTAAAACCTATAAACATCTCAACCTTTGACTGCCACCGTTGCCACTATGAGTCTCTAATGGTTGGCTTTTTATCATTCTTTATTTGTTCTCTTCTTTTCCTTCATTTTTCTACTTTTAACTAAAATTTCCTCATTTTCTAAAAAAAAAAAAGACCCCAACTCCCACTACCATCCTACTTCCATAAATCACATCCGACAGTGGTTTATCTTTGTATTGTTGTCTTATGTTTTGTATTTTGTTTCATATTTTTTTTTTTCAAAAAATAAAAAATATGTTAAAAGACTTTAAATATAAGTTTTTTATTTTTTATTCTTAGTGTTTATTAGTTGATTGTGTTGGTGGTGGCTTGTTGCTTGTGATAGTGAAATTTTTTAAATTTAATAAAAATTGAAAATATTTCAAATCTAAGAATTTTTTAGGATTTTTTTTATTATTAGTTGTGTTGATTGATTTTGTTGAAAATGGTTTATGTTGCTTAAATTTTTTGAAAATTATTTTTTGGATTAAAAAGTCTAGATCCTTTTTTTTATTATTTTGGACATAAGATTTTACAAAAAAAATTGTATTTTGATTTTTTTTTTTTTTTTTTTTTTGGAAGACAATTTTTTATTCAAATGGGCTTTTATTTGTTTTTTAAATTTTTGTATATTTTTAAATTTTTAATTATTTATATTTTAATTTATATTTTATTTAATTAAAAAATTAAATATTAATTTTATAATGTTGAAAGGGTAAAATAGTAATTTTATAAAATAAAAAGGTATCAAACAACCATCCTTTACGAATAGTTTTAATATATAAGTATATAGAAAATGTTATTATACCAACAATTAATTTTATACTTTGATGTAAGAAAATGAAAATTTTGGTTATGATTATAACTTTTAACCATATTTTATTATAAAGATAGATCATATGATTTTTTTTTTGTGTATATAAGAAGTTGTAATTTGAAAATAAAAAAATAAATTATAAGTATTAAAATATTAATTTGCAAAAATAATTATATGAGTCAATTAATTTAACCTTTGAGTTAATAAAAATCACATATTGTATTTGTCATAACTGTCGTAACAGTTTTAGGGATCGCTAGACGAATTTTAAAGCAAAAAAAAAATAGAGTCGCCACCAATTTTTTTTTGATAGGTGTGATTGGCCACCTATTAAAACTTTTCCTCTTAATAAATTTATTAAAATTTATTAAAAAGATAATTTTTAAGTCTGCATAAAATAGTATAAGTTCAGGAGTCAGTTATACGCAGGAAATGATTAGCACCCCCACAGCGCGTATTTAAAATGGTATCAATTAATCATATGTTATTCTTTAACATTGACAAAAATGGTCTTAACTTTGATGTTTAAAATTAATTTCCTTAATTTTCTTTAAAAAAAAACACACATTTTTGTTTTGAGTAAGCTAGAAAAATAAATAAGAACCTTATATTGAAAAAACATTCTTAAAAATATTCCAAATATGTTGGCAATATTTAAAGGAACCATTTTAACTAAGGAATTTTTAAGAATAACTACTCGAAATTCTCAAAAATCCTATCCTCGGTGGTTTACATTTATTTTGGGTATTTATTTTAGAAAACATAAAATATGATATATTTTTTAAGATAAATAATATTTTAAAAACTCATTTCTAAAAAACAAAAAACAAATTTCAAAAATTAATTTATATGCTCCAATACATTTGAGGCATTTTAGATAAATTTTCTCATCTAAAGATTTCTAAAGAATCACTACTCGAATTTTTTTAGAATCTTATCCTTGGAGATTTCTTTTTGTATGATTTGGAAAATTATTGAAAGTCATGTAATAATATATTTTTCTACAAACACATCTATTTTTTAAAATATTTTTATTTATTAAAAAAAACTATTCCAATTAAGAAGAATAATTAAATAATGAAAATTCTTTGTGTTGAAAAGAAACTTGTAAATATTCTAATACTTTGATAATTTTTAGAAGACTTCTCTTACTTAAGGAATTCTCGAAAATCACTACTTAGACTTCTCGAAGTCCCATCATCAAAAATTTTTATATGCACATAAGATCATGCAATTTAAGATAATAAAGTAAAATATGCATACAGAAACATACATTATCATTATGATTTAATCAATTTCCAATTATGATTACCACCTTTAAAAGGAACAAAGTAAATAAAATTTTTATTGAAAATTTTCCTATATACCCCGATTCTTTGGCAATATTTTAGAAAAAGTTTTTTACCTAAGGATTTCTTAGAAATATCTACTCGGACTTCCTTAGAATTCCATCCTCAAAAATTTTTAAACACATAAGAATATGTAATGCAAACAATCAAGTAGCATATGCATACAAAAATATTGATTATGCTTTAATCTTCTTTACTTATCTTCCAAACACTTTTGAAAGGAACAAAGTAAATAAAAATTTTATTAAAAATTTTCCTAGATACCCTGATACTTTGACAATATTTAAAAAAAAAATTTTCATTTAGGGATTTCTTAGGAATCTTTACTTGGACTTTCTTAGAGTCCCATTCTTAAACATTTTTATTCATTTTATCCTTTCTTAGTTAATTATTTTTATTTTTAAACTTTGATTACACCAATTTTATTGCAAAAAGAGTCACTACACATTATTATTAGCATTTACCAAAATTTTAGAAAAAAAAACTATTTGTATTGAATATTTTCTTAAATACGCCATTACTTTGATAATATTTTTTTAAAAAAAATCTTCACCTAGACAATTTAGAGAATCATTACTTGAATTTTTTTAAAATATCATCTTCAGATCTTTTTTAGTATTATATTACTTATTTGCCTTTGAGATAAAATTAAAGTGTATATAAAATCAAGTAGAGGTAAATTGAAGTATGAGAAATTAAATATCACAAGTATGCATGAACGCAGGATTCCAATCAATAGTGAAATTAAAGAAGGCACTAAAATTAAATTTATAACCTTAACTAGATACCATAGGCGTGTATGAGAACAAACCTTTATGCATACCACTTTTCATGTAGCATACGAGCCAGTCAACAAAAAGACAAAAATATAGGCAATGGGACATATAGACCCACACCTTTTCCTAAACCTCTACATGGAAAAAATGAAAACCATGACTTATTAGCAAACACACCATTGATTACTTCATGAAAGGGGCCCACAAGATTATGAAAGCTTAAAACCAAGAAACCTAAGAAAGACCAATGAGCATCTAGAATTTTCAACCTTTCCTTTTTCTACCGTAAACGAATGGTGCTTATCATGCTACCCCGTAACTCATGCTCGTCAACCTCATTGTGTAAGAAGTTGAAAGCACATACTAAGAAAACAAGGTTTTGCTTTTCCTTTAAAGAATATAAGTCATGAGAACAAACATAAGATTGGGATTTTAAGGGGCAAGAAAACAAAGCCTGTAACTAAAGCTAACCAAAAAAAAAAAAATGAAAACAGCTTCCTTTCCGTCTTTCTTTGGAATCCTAGTACAGCATTACAGGATGATACAATAGACGAACCCTATGTCTTATTTGTGTTAATCTCTATATGGTTATGGAAATGTGACAGTGGTATAAGAATAAAAGGGTTACCCTTTTTCTAGTTCAAAGTTGTCTTCTTTCTTCTTTAACAAAACATTCACTTTTCCTTCCACCAAGCTTTCTCCTTCTTTTGTTTTTGCTCCTCTTGTTTCTTCCTCCCTCTTCCTTAGCAATCGGCAGACCTTCCCTACAAACCCCTCTCTTTTTATCTTTTTTTCTTCTTCCTCCTCTATTCGGCTATTCTTCTTTTTTTTTTTTTTCAATCGATCCTTCCCCTCTTTTCTTCCAACCCGTTTGTCATAATTGGCAGACCCCTCTCAAAAAGATCAAAATCTTGCTTAATATGGACCCTTGGATGCAATCTCATCCAAAGGTCAAAGTTTTTTTTTTTCTTCTTTTCAAGGAACCATCTTTGTTCATTGGATCAAAATCAATAAAAGATCCAGTAACCAACATTACTCACTGTAAAAGTTGAGTTTTTGTGCCCTCCAAACCTATTAAAAGACCATTTTACCCTTAGTGTAAAGTTTTTTATATTTAAGCAATTGACTTAGAAACCAATGTTCTCATACTCATTTTTAAGATTTTAAAACACCAAAAATCATGAAATATTATGAAACTAAGATATAAAAAGTTTCATGAAATTTCGAGCTCAAGAAGATCAAATTATGAAAATACCCTTGTGGGGGTACTTTCATAATTTTACACTTCTCGGAGTACTGCTATGATTTCAAGTGTACCAAAAATCATCAAATATTATGAAACTAAGATCTAAAAATTTTCACAAAATTCTGAGCTCGGGAAGGCCAAATTATGAAAATACCTTAATAGGGGTATTTTGGTAATTTTATACTTTTATGGGTACTGCTGTGATTTCAGGTATACCAAAAATCATAAAATATTATAAAACTAAGATCCGAAAGGTTTTACAAAATTCTGAGCTCAAAAAAGTTAAATTACAAAAATACCCTTATAGGGATATATTGGTAATTTTGCAATTCTCAGGGTGCAATAAAAATTTTAGTGTTTTAAGAATCACTAAATTTAATTTAAAACCCCATTGATTCCACTTAGGTTATGAACTTTGAGAATTCTATTTATTTTATCCAAATTTTATGTAATTTTGACAAGGGTTAACTTTAGGGTTTATTTATTAAGCTTAAATATCAATGCACTTTATAGACTCTTAAAGGGATTTTTTTTTTTACTGGCTTCAAATGAGTTTTGTTTAACCATACTAAAATGTTCCAAATAAAATTTGATGTCTACAGTATTGAGTTAATAGCACTTGTAATTTTTAAACTTTGAGTCAAATTGGTCTTTAATTTTTAAAAAATTTTAATTAGATCTCCAATTATCCAAAGTTATATTAATTTGATCTTTTTTTCTATGAAACTATTTAAATTCACTACAATTGCCAGCAAAGTTTAACGACCAAAAATGTTATTATCTCAATTTTTTATATTTTAGAAATATTTTATATAATATTCAGAATACTACATTTTATTGTAATATAATTTATTTGTTAATTTTATTAATAGAAAATATATTTTCACAAATTAAAATTAACGTAAAATTTTCCAAATCCCTTTGAAAACAATTTTCATACCATTTTAAAAAATTAAGTAAAAATATCTATATCGATTTTAAAAAATCAAATTAAAAACTCCATCTCTTTTTAAAATATTAAGTAAAAATTTCTACATCATTTTAAAAAATAGATATATTAATCGATTCATAATTTTTTCTATTGAAAAAATTTACTGTGAATCTACTTTTTATTAAAATATTATATTTATAAAAATTTTAAAAAAATAGACAATTAGAAAAGTCCATAACACTACGTAGGAAAATTCGAGTTATTGAAAATAATACTTTTATTTTATATTAATACAAATTTTTAATAGAAAATAGATTCAAAATAAAATTTTTAGGATAGAAAATAAATTTGTAAACAGATTAATAAGTCTATTCTTTTAAAATGATGTGAAATTTTTTACTTAATTTTTTAAAATAATACGAAAATTTTTAATAGGATTTTCTATTTTTAACTTAATTTTAAATTTTTTTAGGGTTTAGGGTTTAGATTTTAAATTACAATATTTTATAAATTATATTTTAAATATTAAAAATAAAATTTTTTGGTTATTACTTTGTTTTTTTTAATTTTTTTATTTTTTTAGAAAATATATTTTACTAATATGCTTGAAAAAGAAAAAAGAAAATGATATTTAATATTTTTAATAAAAATAGATATTTTGGGTAGAAATTAATATTTTTCATTATTTTTTATGTATAAAATAATATTTTTAATAAAAATTAGAATTATTTGTTTTTAAAATGATATGAAATTTTTTAAAAAGGACTTTGAAATTTTAGCTTAATTTTAATTTTAGAAGTCTATTTTATATTAAAAACACAAAAATATTTAAGTAATATGTTATATTATTATAAAAATATTATTTTAAATTTAATATTTTATAGAATATATAAAAAATTCAAGATTATAGGATCATATGTTCCTAAACTTTGAGTAAAATTTTATTTGATCCCTCAATTTACCATGTTAGCTAGTTGACACTATTGATGTGGTGCCAATTGATATTTACTATCAATTTAGACAGTTCCATAAACAGAGGGATCAAAACAGGAAAATTTTAGGCAATTTAGGATTTGATTAGAATTTTTTAAAGATTAGAAACCAAAATAGAATTTGACTCAAAATTTAGATACTACAAGTGTTATTTACTCTTAAATTTATCACCAAAGGTAAATAGCACTCGTAGTTTTTAAATTTTGAGTTAAATTCTATTGTGATGAATATTGTTTAAAAAGTTTTAATTGGATATCCAATTGTCCAGAATTATCTAATTTTGACCCTTCCGTCTATGGACTGTCTAAATTGATGATGAATACCATATAACAACATGTGAATGGCGTAATTTTTATTTTACATGGCAGATAAAGGGATCAAAATAGAATTTCACTTAAAATTTAGGAATCAAGGATGCTACTATTTCAAATTTTTTAATATTTCATATATTTTTTATATAATATTATAATATATTTTATTAGTTAAATATTTTTTTAACAAAAAATAGATTTTCAAAAATTAAAATTAAATTAAAAATTTCAAAATCCTTTTGATCAAAGAATTCCATATCTTTTTAAAAAATTAATTTGAAATTTATATGTCAATTTAAAATTTTAAATAAAAAATTTCATATATTTTCAAAATATTAACTAAAAGTTTTCAAATCAATTTAAAAATTTTATTTATTAATGTATTCATAATATTTTTCCTACTAAAAAATTATTTTGATTGTATTCTTATTAAAAGTTTATATTAATACAAAATTAAAAAATAATCAAAATGGCTTTTACCGCCTCTGATCAGGTAAGGAGAATAAAACGAGTTACTGAAAATAATATATTTTTATTTATATAAACATAAATTTCTTAATCAAAAGTATATATTCAAAATAATTTTTAAAAAAAATAGATTTTGGAATAGATTAATAAATTTATTTTTTAAAAATGATATTAAAATTTTTACTTAATATTTGAAAATGATATGAATATTTTTTTAATTTTTAAAGCTGATATAGAAATTTTTTATTTTATTTTTTTAAAATGATATGAAAATTTTTACTTAATATTTTTGTTTTATTTGAAAATATACATTCTACTAAATAATATTTTATTGATAAATAATATCATAATAAAAGTTAAAAGAATAAATTATAATATTTTATAAAATATATATGAAATGTAAAAAAATCTTTTTTTCTTTAACTATTTTTATTTTTCTTTTTTGTCCCTTTTTGCTTCTTGATAAAATATATTAGAAAAGGAAAACAAAAAATATTTAATATTTTAATAGAAAATAATTTTTTTTAGATAGAAAATAACATTTTCTATTATGATTTATTATTAAAATAATATTTTTTAATATAAAATATTTTTATTTTCAAATGAAATGAATTTTTACAAAAAAATCACTTAATTTTAATTTTTGAATATCTATTTTTGACAAAAAAAAAAAACTTAACTAATAAATTATAGTGCAATAAAAAATATAAAAATTATTTTAAGTCTAATTTTTTATGGATTAAAAATTGAGATAGTTACATTTTTTATCTTTAAATTTTAAGTAAAATTATATTTCGGTTCCTTCATTTACCACATGAGAATCCTATGTCTGTAAAAACTGAATTATCTACCTGACGTCTATTGGTATTTACCATTAATTTAAACGATTTCATAAATGAAATGATTAAATTAAGATAATTTTAGGCAATTAAAATTTTAATTAAAAATTTTTAAAAATTAAATACTAAAAAAAAATTTAACTTAAAGTTTAAGGAGTAAGAGTGCTATTGACTCTGTTTTATTACTGAAAATAGGATGGGCATTATATTCCCAAAGAAGTAGCCATGTTTCCAAAGGACAGCCCCATATCATGCGGTGCAATTAGGCCAGCTTAAATGGTCAGGAGGTTTGGTTTTCAGCACAGGACTATACTCAAAGAAATTAGTTGGTCTGAGCTCAAATCCACCACTCAAAGTTGGCATCACTGGAAAATCTTCCTGGCAAGGGACATGGTGAAACCCCAACGTGTACCATAACACTATATCCTTGTTCTCAATTCTCCTATTCCTGTTGGTCCACACTGCTAAAGTATCATCTCCACGACTCTGATCAACATATCGCCCTCCAGCCCATTTCTCAGACTTGTTATATGGAGTTACCCTCACATTATAGTTTGTGAAGGCAGCTCGGATTTGTGGGTAGTCATCTGCAGCTAGGAGTGGCCCTACTGCTGGTCCTGGAAGTCAACGATACCCAACCTTGTTTCCAGGTTTAGATCTCCTGTTTGGATTCACCACTACGAACTCTGCTGGATTCAACCCAAGTTTAATCCTTGCATCTGCTTCAGTCTTGGCTATTTCATGTTCAACTGTCCAATAACTTTTTCTTGGCATGTTCTTGTCTCTGACTCGTTTGGTGACCAAATTAGTCTTGACAAGGGAATTGGAATCACCATCAATATCAAGATCAAGATGGTATGTAAGGAAATGATCGTGGTGTATAGCAATGATATTGTCTGCTATTAATGTACCATAGACTTCCTCTTTTATTTGATCAATGTGGGTATATGGCACAGCCATCACTTCTAGCACTCCTGTTAGCCCAACCTGTGGAAGAGAGCAGATAGAAACTTTTGGGTATTTTCTTTTAGGTACGTGGAAGGAATTCGAATATGGAATTAAAAAAGATAACAGCAGTTATGTTATGTTGTTTATGACAATGAAAATGGGGAAGAATGTAAATTTTTTTAATTTAATTATAGAGATTCAGAAAAAATATGTAATATTTTCAGTTTAATCAATAAATTATTTTTTTATTATTATCAAACGGAGTTCTAGATTATCTAATTTTAAAAAAAAAATTGTTGAAAATAAAAAAATTATAAATATTAAAATTTTAATCTTAAATTTATTAAATATTATATAATAACTGTATAAATTAATTAAATTAAAGTAGGAATTAAACTAGACGATTTTGATGTTAAAACATAAACAATGTGTTTGCCACCTATAAAAAGGCCAAACAGATAGGATAGGACTAAATTAATTAAAATAAAAAAAGTGTTTATTTATCCTCCATTGATATATAAAGATAGAGGGAACCCTCGAAGAAGAGATAATATTTCTTTTTTTGGCACAACAAAATCTATCTATAGCTCTTCGTGGGCGAGGAAGCCCTAGCAGCCATGGATCATTGGACCACTGAACCAGATATGTACTACTCTTTCCGAATAGGTCAAGAAGCCAAGCCATGTAGTGGCAGTAATCAATCAACTTCATTTGTTTTTCATTTCATTTTCATTTTCATTTCATTAATCAAGCATACAAAAAAAAAAAAAAAGATTCGTTTTTAATGTTTCAGTATATATTTTATCAACTTGATCTTATTTATGCCTAGATCATAACGAAAACTTATATCAGACCCTGACTGGCCAAATTATCAAAACTCTAGCATGGACAAGTGTTCATTGTATTAACAAGCTAAAAGTAGAACATGAAGTTTACCTCAATTTATTTATGAAATTATTTTAAAAATAATATTTAATAATTTTCAATTTTAAATCTTAACATCTGCATTTTTTTTTTTATATTTTCATCTTACAAACTCATTTATACAAAAAAAAAGTTATAAGTGAAAAAAAAGTCATACCTCAAATTTGATGGACCCACTTGGCTTGAATTCCCAATCAAGGATATAATCATAGTTGCCCACAGTTGTAACCATTCTCACCGCAAGGCTAATCTCGGGTCTCACCTCTCTGATCTGCACACATCAAAATTATTAACGTTAAGTCAATTTTCAACAGAAAAAAAAAATCACTAAAAAAAAGAATCATTAAGAATTATAAACCTCTTGATCTCGAAGCTCAGACTCAGTATGTCGCCACATGACATGGCCTGGATGTGTTTCAAATATGCAGATTACATTTGACACTTTGACAGGTTTGCCATCTTGGCCTGCGTAGTAACCATCGATGAAAACAGCATTGGATGGACAACCGTTGAGGGGTTCCAATGAAACGGCATAGATACCGATCCCGAATTCGCCACAGTCGAAAAATGTTATGTGGTACCATTCCTTGGTTGGAGCCTGGTACGGAACGAATAGCTCGGAGACGAATGATCTATACATCACTTGACGGTATTTTTTCATTTCAGCATCGTAGATGGAAGCCAGAGAGATTAGTGGATCAACTCGAGCATCAAATCCGATGTGGAACTTCCTGTTTGCCCAGCTGATCAAGTACAAAAGTTATAGTAAAAAAAAATTCCATTGCTATTTTTATATGATAAATGTATTATTATCTTTTTAAGCAATAATTGTTATTTTGATATAAAAATTATCATATAAATAAGTATAGAAAAATAATAAATAATTGAATATAACTGTGTGAAGATTAAATTTATGTAAATATATTAGTATCAAATTTTTTAAAAATCAATTATTTGATATATTACTATCGTATTCATTACTTTTTAATTATTTATTAAAAATTATTATTTTACATAAAAATAATTTTAATAATTTTAAATTTATTTATTAATTTCAAAAATGAAAATTATTCTAAAAATTTTATTACATATAAATTTTAAAATATCGGTTATTAGAAATAGAAACAAATAAAAGACAATAATATTGGAAAAGATATAAACCCTACTGGCAGTTATTAAAAATATCAGTCAAACTGGATCTATAGCTAGTCTCACACTCTCACCTGACAATATTTCCATCAATTTTGAACCCTGTTTGGCCCGGTGGTGTGGGCGGAGCAGCGTTGAAACTTGGACCGAACGGTGATGTTAGCTTGGATGCTCGATACTCGGTTCCCTCTGCTTTCGGCAAAGGAGCCACAGCTCTGTCGATGTATTCATATATCTTCATTTCTTCAAGATTGACAGACATCGATATCCCTTCTATTGGTCTCAAATACATATTAACAGTCCCGCTCAAATAGAAGCATGAGACTTTCAGCTCTGTTTTGGTCTTCTCTTCTCCATACCAACCAATTGTTTGAGTAAAGCAAACAACTTCAGATTCATTAAGACCTCTTTTCCTAATTGAGGCTAAAAATGGTTCATGTTTGAGTGCCAAATCCGCTGCAGCTTCTTCTTCCTCAATAGTGAGTAAAGGGTAGCCAAATCCATTGTAGACTTTCTCAGAAATGATGGAACGTTTTGACAAATCTACTATAAGTTCACGAGTTTGTTGGTTGAGCCTGATGAAGATCAAAACTTGGCGAGGTGGGGGTTTGGTGGTGGGTTTTGACAGCCATGATTTTACAACTGGTTTCTCTGGCTCCTCTAAGCCTACATACTGGAAGGTTAACTTGTGGTTCGAGCTAGGGTAGGAATGGTTCACGATGGCTCGAACCATGAGGAGCTCGGATGGAGTGAGGGAGTCTAGTGGGTGGGGCTTAGAGTTGATTGGGGATAGAAAGAAGAAGGAGAAGACGGAGAAGAACAGTGCTAAATTCAATGTTGAAGCCATTGTTAGTGTGGAGAACCTAGAGCTTATAATTGCTGTTAAATAGAAAAATAAGCAATGCATCATGGCCCAAGTAAAAAACTAAAGAAATAAGTAGATTTACTTTCTATTTTTTGGTGCATAAAAATTTAGGGTAAGTGGAGGCTTCCCGGTTCTAAGATAAGAGTAAACTACAAGCCTTAAAGAGGAGGTATATTAGATTTATAGATTATCCATCAAAAGAGATTGCTGGTAGTGAGATTCGAACCTATTACTTACAAGCAAAATATTTAAATTTTACCAATTCAATCAATCTGTGTTGGTAACGCTTCCCTCTTTTTCAGTACAAACATTTTAGTTTCCTACGGTAAATGAGCTTATTTTTTTAATTTTTGAAGATGTTATTAATTAAATTTTGATTATTAAAATTAAAAATTGTCATAACATATAGATTCATAAACTTATCATTATATATAGATTTTAAGAGTCACCACCAATCTTTTTTATTTAGATGAGATTAGCTATCTAATTAAATTTGTCCTTTTTTAAAGAGAAACCCCAAACTTAATTTGAACATCTTTAAATGGTAGATTCATGTCTACAAAATCATAACTAGGTCCAAGAGTACAGTTACATGTGATGAAGATTATAATATCCCCATATCGCTCCTTGAAAGATGATACTGACTTGATCTCGTGTTATCCAAAACCTTAAAATTCTTATCAAATAATTAGTTATAAAAAATTATCTTTAAAATTACTCCAATATGTTGGTAATAATTTTAGGATATTTCCTCACATCATGAGTATTCAAAGAGACTATTTGTTACGTTTTGAAGAGGCTTTATTATTGAATTCATTTAATTTTCATAACAATACTTTATTCGTGATAAGTGGCATTTTTCGTGAAAATTTTGATATTAAAAATCTTTTCTAAATTATCCAATATGTTAGTAAAATTTAAAAAGAATTTTTCACATAGGAATTTACATAAAAATTGCTATTTTACAATACTTTTAATAATTCCATCATCGGAGATTCAAAATTAATTTTTATCTCTCTAGGTTTGGGTTCTTACCACGATTGGGAATAGTCTGGGCTTCTGAGGTTTAAATTGTTGGGTTTCTAAAATTCATGTTTGGATTTCTAGAAATCTATTCAAATTGGTTGAAGTTTTGGATGAATTTTGGGAAACTTTAATTTATTTTAAGAATTTTTGGGTTGGAGCTTGAGTTTTTGGGGTTTATTGGGTTTTTATGAGATTTTACGATTGAAGTTTGAATTTTCTAGCCAAGGTCACAATGGGCAGAGGATGATTAAGGTGGCTGGATTTTGGGTTCATCACTATTTCTAGAAAACTTTGAAGATTTCGATAGTCAGTTGAATTTTTTAATTTCAAAATCTAGGAAAGTTGGCCGGTGTTATTGGCCAGTTGAATTTTTTGTTGAATGTCTAGAGAGAAGCTAGAGAAAACTCCAACTAGAGAGAGAAAGGGGTAAAGCGTTCTAAGAAAAAACCAATTGTTTGTCCTTTGATAATGTCCTAATACGATGTCGTTTCAAGTAGCCCAGGATCTACGTGAACTGATTTAGGATCCGTGCGTCACCCGTGAAGCAACCCGACCTAATCGTAAGGTTTGGTTTTTATTTTTTTATTTTATTTTCTATTTATTTATTATTATTGTTTTTTTATTTATTTTACTTATCAATTTAAATTGTGTAACACATCATTTATTTTAATGTATTTATGAATTTCCTTTCATTTACTGTTTAAAAAAATGCTTTAAATAAATTCATAAATCCTACCAAACTATTGGAGGATTTTTCATGAATTTAAATTTTTTATGAATTCTACCAAACTATTGAAAAATCTCATAAATTAATTTTTATAAAAAAATTATTACTAATAAAATATTTTGTTTTGATCCTACCAAACGGTTAGAAGATTTGCATCTTAAATTAAGTTTTACTAAACTATTTGAAGATTTAATACATTTTCTAAAAATAAATTTATAAAGAAATCTCATCAAACTATTGAGAGATTTGCATCAAAATAAATCTTACCAAACTATTGAAAGATTTTACTAATTATTTTTTTGAATAAAAATATATTAATGAACCCGAGATGGAGCCTTTTTAAAGTAAGACACTAGTCTCCATGAATACTCATAAAATAAAGAAATTATCTTAAATTGCTACCAAACTATTAGAGCAAATTTATGATTAGTTTTCAATAATTACACGATTTGGTAAAATTATAAGAATATTTTAAGGTTTGGATAATTTGAAATTAAATTGGTACCATTCTTTAGATAAGTGTTATGAAGGTGTTATAACATTTCTCATGCATAATTGTACTCCTGAACCTAAAATTTGATTTTGTGGATTGAAATTTACTATTTAAAGATACCTAAGTTAATTTTGGGACTCTTTTTTAAATAAGACAGATTCTGTCAGGTAGCCAATCACACCTAAACAAAAAAGATTGGTGGCAACTCTTTTAGTCTATGTCTAGCGATAAGTCCATGAATCTATATATTATGATAGTTTGGCAACTCCTCTTGAGACATTAAAAGTCAGGTCAGTAAATGATTTTTTGTTATCCAAGCCTAACCTAGTAAATTTGAGAATTTTTCTCTCTTTTCTTATTTGTATTTTATTTATTTATTCATTTGTATATGCATAATATGAGCTCTACACCTGAGTTTTTTTCCTTAAGAAGGAGTAAAGTACCTACACTTTCGTGAGATTTCATATCTCTGCATAGGTTAGCGAAATACTCTCACTAAAATTGAACCATTTCTATTTGTAACCTATAATGGGCAAAGATTGAGGTGCCTTCCTAGTCTGTGATGGACGATGATGTAAGAAACAATTTGAGAACCATTTAGAAATAACCCAAGCTATATATAGTTAACCTTGTAAGCTTAACCTATAAGTAGAGCTATGTTCCCTTACTCGTTATAGTTAATCCAAAATTTAAAGTCATGTTGTTATTGCATTTTACTTGCTTTATTGTGTTTATTCTTTACTTTATTTTAAGATGACTAACCGATTTCTTGTTTGTCTTTATGTTCATGCATATTCATAAACATACATACAAATTGCATATTATTCATGCCCTAAAAATATCTTTAACAAAAGCTTTCATGGAACCCACAGAACGTCAAGTTTGCACCTCATCTATATTCTTTAAATGTGAGTCAGCCATTGATTTGAAGATAGAGTCAAAAATGAGACAACGAGAAGAAAGAGATTGTTTACCATCTGGCTATGTCTCTACCTTACCTAAGGAAGTTCGATAGCTCTTTAAACAAAATGATTTGAAAGAATTGGCAGACATATGGAATAACATGGTTCCTTCAATACAACAAGCTTTTTTGTCAAAAGTTTGAGCATGTTGCATGTCTTTTGTCAATGAAAGTTAAAAACTCACTCATTAAGTTGATGGTATAGTTTTAGGATCCCCCTTATCATTGTTTCATTTTTAATGAAATTTATTTGGTGCCAACTATAGAAGAGTATTCGATTTTGATGGGTATGCATCTTCAGTATCCAGATAGAGTATACATAAATAAACAAAAGCCAAGATATTGTAAAAAGTTGGCTCATATTTTAAAGATAGAAAAAAAGCTCATAGATTCACATGTCCATGTAAAATAGGGGCATAAAGGTATTCCATGGAAGTTTCTCCAAGATTTCATTGTTAAACACCCTAATGATGACCAAGGAATGAATGTGTTTGCTTTAGGAATATATGGGATGGTGATCTTCCTTAAAGTTTTAGGTCATATTGAGATAGAGGTGGTGGATTTATTTGAATAGATTGAAAAAAGATGTAATCCTTCATCGATGATATTAGTGGAAACTTTTAGATCTTTGAATTTTTATAAACAAAATGATAAAGCACGTTTTCTATGTTGCACACCATTATTGTATTTATAGATGAAGAGTTATTTTTGAATGCAAGAAAAGTGCTTTTTCCAAACTCTATTTTCACAATTGAAATCCAATTAAAGAATTTTATGAATGTGAATGGCTAGATACAAAGACCCAAAAAGAATGGGAATATTTAATGTAGAAGCTCATGGCTAGTCCTATAGATGAATCAAGAACCCATGCTGTATCAATGTGGAAATGAGATAGGGGTTCCACTTTTAGGCTTATGGGGGTTAACAGGTTATGCATTGTTGATTGTAAGGAGACAGTATAAAGTTAAACAGTTTGTTCCTATAACACACAGGCTCAACCAATTTGATTGTTTATATGAAGAACTTAAAACATTTTAAAAAATTGATAGCATGATCAAGGCTTGAAAGCAGCCCAAGAGAATAAGCCTTAGACCATTTACTAATAAAGTCACTCAGGGATATTTAGTGTGAAGAGCTAAGAAGGGTAAAAAGGTTGCATCTACATTCAAAGATCATTACCAGTCAGTAAATCAGAAGTTAGATAAGGTGCCTTCAAAGTTGGAACTTGCAAAGAAAGAATTTGAAGTTGAGAAAGATAAAATGAAACAAGAAATTCTAAGGATTTAAGAAGAGAAGGGGCAATGGAAAGATAAAATAGAAAAGTTAAAAGTCTAAGTCCATGATATTTCTAAAAAGCGTGATATGGTAGTTAAGGATTTGGCTGAACTTTATCAACAACACAAAGGATTAGAGGTTAAGTGCAAGACTCAAAAGGTTATTAGAGAGTGTGATAATGCCCTTACAGAATTGATGGAGCTACGACAAGAGTACAAAAGATTGCATATACAAGTGAAGGCTAAAGAAATAAATATCATTGATTTGACTTATAAGAATGAAAAACCAAAAAAAAAAATGTTCCTAAATGAAAGATGATTATATGGAAGCTCAACAAAAAAATGGATATGCTTAGAAGGTATATCCAAACACTAAAATAAAAATTGAATGAGCAAGCAAATCATATCATGGCACTCACAGAGAAGCATAGGGAGTTTATCTTATCAAGTATGGTTTGGTAAAAAAAAGGGTTGGAAAGGTAAAAGTACATAGAACATCTTACAACCCAAATGAGAAGACTATGCCATAGAAGTATGGTTGTAAGGTGATGGTCAAAGAGCAAGAAGAAATCATGCCTAAATCTGATGCTACCACCATAACTGGTATAGGTGGCATGACCAGAAGTGAAAGATGCTATATTCTGAGGCACTAAAGATAGCAAAAAAAGAAAAAATGATGGTGATGGAAAAACATGCTAAACTAGAATTAGTTTTAAAGAAAGACATCTCAAAGTTTGTGCTAGAAAAGAAAGCTTGCGAGTTCTTAAAGTTAGTAAAGCATAATGAATATTCTATGGTTGAGCAATTGAATAAAATGCCAATTAGAATCTTTTTGTTGTCATTGCTGTTAAATTCAAAACCACATTGTAACACCTTGTTGAAGGTGTTAAACTAGGCTTATGTGGCATATAACATATTTGTAGAGTGTGAACCATTTAGCAAGGAAATTTTTGGTACCACACTATATAGCCTTCAATGATGACGAGATTTCACCTGAAAAAAAAGAAAATACCAAAGCTCTATATATCATTGTTCAATGCAAGAGTCATATTATAACCAAGTCCTTATTGACAATGGTTCAGCTATTAATGTTATGCCTATGTCTACTCTGACAAGGCTACCTATTGATACGTCCTACATCAAAATTAATCATATGGTGGTCAAAGCATTTAATGGAACCAAGCATGAAACATTGAGAGATATTGAAATGCCTATGCAAATTGGACCTTGTGTCTTCAATATAAAGTTTTAGGTTATGGATATTTTTTCATCTTACAGTTGTTTGTTGGGAAGACCATGGATTCATAAAGCAAGTATTGTTCTTTCCTCCTTACATCAAAATGTCAAATTCAATATGAAAGATCAATTGGTAATTATGCCTGGAAAAAATGACTTGCTGCTAACTTAGCCTATGAATGCTTTATATGTAGAAGCTATATAGGAATTGTTATAATGCTCTTATTGATCCTTTGAACTTGTTAATGCTGTGGGTGGAGGACTTAAGTTGTACTAACCAAAGTTTAGTAAAATCATGATTAGTTAAATGATTAATAAAAGTTAAAATATTAGAGTTAGGTTAGGCAAAAGTCTGTAAGGGATAAAAAAACCACCAATACTTGCGAGCAACAATGGAAAACTGAACCTGGGATGTGAAGAAAAAGGAATGCGAATGACAAGAAGGGAAAAAAATGGTGAAAAATATGCCAATGGTTATCCCCCACTTGTACGAAACAATTAGTCTTTGAGGATACATGACCTAAAAGCTAAGAAAAATGCTAAAGAAGAATTAAATGTGGAAGAAGCTTTTGCTGAACTATCTTTCCAGATGATAGATAAAGATATCTAAAAGAAAGAGGTATTGGTTTATCCATGCCTACCAAATTTTGAATTGAAAAATTAGAGTGTCATCCAGATGGCTGTTGTTTTTTATACTAGATGCCTGCTATTCTTGATACTTTCTCAATGTAATTACAACTTCCAATTACTTATGCCCAAAAGCATTGGAATGATTTCTTATATATAGGCCTCTTATTATCCATTACTTCAATAAAAGATAAAAGCATGCATTTTATTCAGCTCTTCTATTCTATCTACTTTTCCATCAAAACATTTTGCCAATATTTCATATTTTATTTAATTTTAGGTCCTTAAATGAATATGAAGATATTTATAATACCAGTCAAGGATTTAATTTTGAAAATTTAATATTGATGAACTCAACACTAAGAGACCCTAAAAAATATACTTTGTCTCTAGATTTAATGAGATTAATTGAACAAGAGAATAAATCTATTAAACCTTATGAAGAAGTTACTGAGATGATCAATTTAGGGAATGATAAGAATAAAAAAAAGGTCAAGGTTGGCACTTCACTTTCAGTGGTTGATAGACAATGATTAAAGGATTTGCTTCAAGAATTTTTAGATGTGTTCACTTGGTCTTATCAAGATATGCCTAAGCTTAGCACTGAGATAGTGAAACATAGGCTACCCTTGAAGCTTAAATATAGGCCATTTTAATAAAAATTGAGAAGAATGAAACTTGAAATGCTATTGAAGATTAAAGAAAATGTAAAAAAGTAGTTTGATGAGGGCTTTCTACAAATAGCTAAATATCTCGAATGGGTGGCCAATATAGTACCTATCCCCAAGAAAAATGAAAAGGTATAAATGTGTGTGGACTATTACGATCTAAACAAGGCTAGCCCGAAAGATAACTTTTCTTTACTTTATATTGATGCGTTGGTGGATAATACAACCCGACATGCAATTTTCTCTTTTATGGATGGATTTTTCGATTATAATTAGATAAAGATGGCCTAAGATGATATGAAAAAGACTACATTTGTAACTATGTAAGGAGCTTTTTGTTATAAGGTCATGCATTTTGGATTGAAAAATGCTAAGGTAATTTATCAAAAGGATATGGTAACACTTTTTCATGATATGATGTACAAAGAGATTAAGGTGTACGTAAATGATATGATCACAAAATCTCAAAAAAGAGAAGACCATGTAGCTAACCTCAAAAAATTATTTAAGAGGTTAAAAAAATTTTAGCTTAAGTTAAATCCAAATACATATTTGAAGCCAAGTCAGGAAAATTGTTGGGTTTTGTGGTTAGTGAAAGAGGAATTAAAGTTGAACCAGACAAGATACGAGCCATTCAAAACTTATCTTTACCAAGTACACCAAATGAAGTCTAAGGTTTTTTAGGCAAATTAAACTATATTTCTCGATTCATCTCTCAACTTACCTGTAAATGTGATCTCATCTTTAAACTCCTTCAAAAGAACAACCTTGGTAAATGGAATGGAGAATGTCAAGAAGCTTTTGATAAAGTTAAGCAACACCTATCAAATCTTCTAATATTAATACCACCTATTTTGGGAAAACTATTAATTTTGTATATGATGGTGCATGAGAAGTCGACGGAATGTATACTGGGACAGAAGGATGAATCTGGCAAAAATAAAAAAGCTATTTAATAGTTAAGCAAAAATTTTATGTAGTATGAGTTTAAGTATTCGTTATTAGAGAAAATGGATTGCACTTTGGCTTGGATGGCTAAAAGACTTAGGCAGTATATGCTTTACCACATCACTTGGCTTATGGCTAAACTTGACCCAATCAAGCACATCTTTGAAAAGCCATCATTATTAAGGAGAATCGCAATATGGTAAGTAATGCTTTCAGAGTATGATATAGTATACGTGAGCCAAAAGACTATAAAAAAAAGTGTTATTATAGAATCTCTTACAGACTATGCCGCTAAAAGTTATGAGCATATGAAACTTAATTTTTTGGATTAAGAATTAATAGCCATCTCAGGATTAGAAGAACAAAATGATGATGAAAAATCATGGAGAATGTATTTTGATAAGACTACTACTGCCATGGGGCATGGAATTAGAGCAATTCTAATATCTCTAAAAGGGCACTATTATCCCATTATAGCAAGATTAAACTTCAATTACACCAACAATATGGCTAAATATGAAGCTTGTGTTATGGGATTGCAAGCTGCTTTGGATAGAAAAATTAAAACATTAAAGGTGTTTGAGAATTTAACCTTTGTTATCTATCAATTGAAGGGAGAATGGGAAACAAGAGACTTAAAATTTATCTCATATCATAACTACATTTTAGAGTTGTACAAATAGTTCAAAATCTAATTTGAACATTTACCTCATAAAAAAAATCATTTTACGGATGTATTGGCCACTTTGGCTGCAATAATACAAATTGGTAATAATGCTAAGATTCAGCCCGTCAAGTTAGATGTCAAGGATATGCCAATACATTACACCAAGGTAGGGGAGAAATGAGATGGAAATCCTTGGTATTATGATATTTTGTGATACCTAAGAAATTAGCAATACCTGGATCAAGCAACAAAGAATGATAAAAGAGTATTGAAAAGATTGGCTATGGGATTTTTTTTAGATGGGAAGGTTCTGTATAAGAGAGGCAAAGATCAGGTGTTGTTGCACCATGTAAATGCCTCTAGGCAAATAAGATTATTGATGAGGTACATAACTGTGTATGTGAAGCACATGCAAATGAACACATGATGGCAAGACAGGTTATGAGGGTCGGATACTACTAGTTAACAATAGAAAGTGACTGCATTAATTATGCTAAAAAATGTCTCAAATACTAGATTTACGTTGATAAAATTCATGCTTCACCTATTATTTTACATGTTTTGGCACCATCTTGGCTATTTTTTATATGAGGGATAGATATCATTGGTCCCATTACCCAAAAGTATCAAACGAGAATAGATTCATTTTTGTGATGATTGATTATTTCACTAAATGGGTCGAAGCAACTTCTTTTACAAAATAACTCAATCAGTAGTTTGTAAATTTATCAAGAGAAAAATAATATATAGATATGAATTCTTAAAGAGAATCATCTCAGATAATATAAAAAACTTAAACAATAAGATGATGCAAGAAGTATTTACTCTATTAAAAATTAAACACTGTAATTCAACTCTATGTGTCCAAAAATGAATGGTGCAATAGAAGCTATAAATAAAAATGTCAAAAAGATTTTGGAAAAGATGATTGAGACATATAAAAATTGGTATGAGAAATTGCCTTTAGCTTTGTATGCCTATCAAACATCAGTATACACCTTTATTGAGGTAACTCTATTTTTCTTGATTTACGAGATGAAGGTTGTATTGTTAGTAAAAGTAAAAGTCTCATCCTTGAAAGTCTTAATAGAAATGGGATTAGAAGAAACTGATTGAATTCAAGAGCGCTATGATCAATTAAACTTCATTGAAGAGAAAAGATTGGTAGCACTCTATCATGATCAACTATACCAAAAAAAGATGATGAGAGCTCATGACAAAAAGGTCCAACCTCATCAATTTCGAGAAGGAGAGTTAGTGTTAAAAAGAATTCTCTTGAGTCAACATGATGATAGAGAAAAGTAGATTCCAAATTAAGAAGGGTCGTATGTTATAAAAAGGTCTTTTTCAAAAAAAGCCATAAATTTAGTGGAGATGGATGGAGATGACCTTCCCAATCCATAAATTTTAATGCTGTGAAAAAATATTTTGCATAAAAAAAAGAAAAAAAATGAGAGTTCAAGTCAAAAACACAAAAGGCCGGTTTGAACTAAATGAAGTTTTATCTAAGTTGAAAACTTATAAAGATGACTTGGATAAGGAGGATACAACATCATCTATAAGGCTCAACAAAAACAAAAATTGGTATATTTTGAAAGGCTTTGAAATACTGAGGGTATCGCATGGTTGGGTTTTTGAAAAATCTAAGATATGTTATCATGATTATTTGATTATCTATTTTGGGACATTGCTATCACAAATAACCATCTCTATATGCCTTTATCTTGTCCCGTTGTCATCATTTGTAACCTGTTTCTTTTCAAATAAATGATATTCATGTCATGCTATCTAGCTCACCTTTAATTCTTGCCCTTTCCTTTCTATGCTTTGCCATAAACAAAAGAAATGTATAATTTGCATCTTATATTTTGAAATTGGGATCATGGTTAATAATTGAATAATATCATAAAAGATTTGTGTATTACTTTAGGAGAGTTGAAAGGGACGAAGGCAAAAGATGTAATCTTTAAAGATATTGGTCTTGAAAATTCCCCTAAAAGAGAAAGACAAATGTCCATTTTGAGTGACAAAAAATGGATTTGATTCTCCTTGCGATAAATATATAGAGTTTGGAATACAAAAGATAGACTCTTGAGAACTTTAATACCACAATCAAAATTTCATTTGGTATGCATTTACATCTCAAATAAGACATCCATAGTTGAGTAATTAGTGTCATTTGTATCGTTTGCATTATCATTTATTACATACAAAGTTTCAATCTCGGTTCAGTCCAAATCATTTTATTTTTTTGACTCATGGTTCACTCCTAATCATTTAATTTCAATCTTGGCTCGATCCAGATTATTTTATTTTGTTTAACTCCGGTTCATTTCTAGTCACCCATTTTTAATCAAGCTCGGTCCATATCATTTTATCTTTTTAATTCACGATTCAATCTTGCTCACTCATTTTTTTATCATGGTTCAATGTAGATCATTTTATTTTTTGACTCGTAATTTACTCCCGGTCAATCGCTTCCAATCTCAGTTCGGTTTAGATCATTTTATTTTTCTAACCACAATTCATTCTCAGTCACTCATTTTTTATCTCAACTTGATCCATAGCATTTTATTTTTTTGACTTGTGGTTTGATCCCAGTCACTTATTTTTTACCTTGACTTGATCCAAGTCATTTTACTTTTCGACTTACGGATCAATCTCGGTCAATCACTTCCTATCTTGTTCAATCTAGACTATTAAATTTTTTTATTTGTAACTTAATCTCGGTCATTTTTATTTTTGTATTGTGACATAACTCATTACTTTCGATGTTGACTCAGTTCCGCTATTCTCACCTCTTGATTTGACTTTCATTTTTAGGCCTGAATAGAATGGATGTCTAGATCTTTGTATCATCCCTATTTTACAAGGATGTGTAAAGAGGGGTAGCTATAGACACTTGTTTTTGTCGGAGATGCAATTAATTTTTTAAGTAGCTGTGGGTATCCATTTTTGCTTGGGGTGCAATCTATTTGGCCCAACTATTATTGTATTATTATTACTTATTATTATTATTATTGTTATTATTATTATTATTATTACTAATACTATTACTACTGCTGCTGTTGCTATTATTATTAATACTACAATTATTATTATTATTATTACTTTTAATTTTATTTATCTTTTTTTTATTTCATTCATATTTTAATAAAGAAGTTGAGAGAAAAAAAAAAAGGAAGGAAAATCAAATCAATTTTTTGATATCAGGCAACAAATGTTTTGAGATCTATTTACATAAAGTTAGGAACCAAATCAAATAGGATTAAGGCCTAAGATCAATCGCCCAAATCAAGCGAAGCAAATTCTAGGAATCAAGCCTAGATTAAATTTCTTTAAATCCTAAAATTACTGCTAAAACAGACTATAAATTGAATACAAATTCATGAGGGAAAGGGAGGTTTTCTTATCTCTCTGTGTTTGGGTTCTTGCCACGACTGGGAATAGTCTAGGCTTTTAGGATTTGAATTGTTAGGCTTCTAGAATTCATGTTTGGGTTTTTGGAAATCTATTAGAATTGGTTGAAGTTTTGGATGAATTCTAGGAAATTTTTTTTTTTTTAAGAATTTTTGGGTTGGAGTTTGAATTTCTACGGTTTACTAGGGTTTTCTGGGATTTTATAGTTGAAATTTGAATTTTTCGACCAAGGTCACGATGGTTGGAGGGTGATTAAAGTGGCCGGATTCTGGGTTCATCATTGTTTCTGAAAAACTTTGAATATTCCAACTGTTGGTTGAATTTCCTAGTATCGATATATGGGAAATCTGGCTGTGTTCTTGGCCAATTGAATTTTTTGTTGAATGTCTAGAGAGAAGCTAGAGAAAACTCAAGCTAGAGAGAGAAAGGGGTAAAGCGATCTAAGGAAAAACCAAAATTTTGTCCTTTTATAGTGTCTTAACACGATGCCATTTCAAGCAGCCCAAGATCCGCGTGAACCTCTTTAGGATCTACATGTCACCTGTGAAGTAACCTGAATCGATCGCAAGATTTGGCTTTTCTTTTTTATTTTATTTTCTATTTTGATTTTATTATTTATTTATTTATTATTATTGTTTATTTATTTATTTTACTTGTCAATTTAAATTGAGTAACACATCATTTATTTTAATGTCTTTGTGAATTTTCTTTTATTTACTATTTTAAAAAAATGTTTTAAACAAATTCATAAATCCTACTAAATTATTGAAAGATTTTTCATAAATTTAAATTTGTTATGAATGCTACCAAACTATTGGAAAATCTTATAAATTAATTTTTATAAAAAAATTATTACTCATAAAATATTTTGTTTTGATCTTATCAAACTATTAGAGGATTTGCATCTTAAATTAAGTCTTACCAAACTATTTGAAGATTTAATACATTTTCTAAAAATAAATTTACAAAGAAATCTCACTAAACTATTGAGAGATCTACATCAAATTAAATCTTACTAAACTATTAGAAGATTTTACTAATTATTTTCTTGAATAAAAATATATTAATGCACCTGATGACAAAGCCTTTTTAAAGTAGGACACTAGTTATCATGAAATACTCTTAGGGTAAAAAAATTATCTTAAATTACTACCAAACTATTGTAGTAAATTTATGATTAGTTTCCAATAATTAAATAATTTGATAAATTATAAGAATATTTTAAGACTTGGATAATTAAAAATCAAATTGGTACCATCTTTTGGATGGTGTTGTGAGGGTGTCATAACCTTCTTCATGCATAACCACATTTTCAAATCTAAAATTTGATTTCGTGGATTATAATTTACTATTTAAAAATATCTAAATCAATCTTATAACTCCTCTTTAAATATAATAGATTATGTCAAGTGGCTTTGACAAAAGAAAGTCCAAAACTGTGCGAGTCAAACAAACAAGTCTAATTTCTAACCCAAATCAATAGTTCAAAATTGTTTCCACATAGGCTGAGACAAATTAATCCAATGGGGCCGGGCCTTGCTAAGTGCAAAGAGAGGTGGATTGGTCCGCTGTAACTGGGTTGACATGGGTTAGATGCACCTGGATCGAGTCGAGTCTTGGTTTAATTAAAGTGCGCCATTTCAATTGTGTATATAACCTAAAATTTTTCTACCTTTCTCACTTTTCATTTCCTACTCTCTCTCTAAGAAAGCAATTTCTTTTTCTCTGTCTAAACAGGATAAAACTGACCAAAAACTTTAAGGTTTCAGATTTCGGTGCTTGTGCTTCGACCGGCCACCATGCACCATCATTGAATAATCACCAATTCAGCCCAAAATTTCACTATTGTTTCCTCTCAGTCTCCTTGTCTTATATCTAAACTCAGTATTCCACCATAGTTTCCATTTCTTTTCACCATTCGATCAAGTTGATTTTTTTGAATGTTATTATCCTCTCGATGCTCTTCGTGTTTGCATGTTTCAATTCTTCAAAATCGCATGGTGGTCGTTGGACTGGACTTTCACTGTGTCTCTTCTATCTCTACCGTGGGTCCATGACCACACTATACGATCACTTCTTTCTTCAATAGCCTTAAATCAACCTTGGCTTACTTCTTTTGTCTAATCACCATAGGTACCACTGATTTGCAATACTGGTTGTAGCTATTTTTTTTTTAGCATTACCCTAAAAAATGCTCAAATTTGTTGCTGCCGAAATAGCTTCTCTTAATTTTTCTTTTGGAATTTATGCTCAAACTGATGGCTTGTGTTGATGGGATGATGTTTTTAGAAGCGATTGTTTTTGGAAAATTAGGATTTTTACTGATGAGGTTTCTGTGTTAATGGTGAATTATGGGTGGTTACTAATTGTCTGCAAGTTTGTGGTTTATTTGATCTTTTTGAATCTGCTTAGGGTTGTTTTAGTGGCTTCTTGAGGAGTGGGTGCGATAAGGGTAATGGTACTAGCTATGGTTTTGGTAATGTAGCCTTGAGTATGGGGTTGTACTGTAGGCTGGAACGGTGGTGTAGGCTTCGATCAAGATCAATTGTGATGTTTCTTGAGATTGTTTTAGTACAGGTGGAAATGTGAATGACTTAGGTTCTGGCAAGCTTGGTTGATGGATTTTGAGGTGGAAACTACGCTGATAGGAATAAGGCCGATTGTAGGCTCTATGCTGCTAGGAATGTATCTGTGAATTGTTGCTCAATATTTTTTTTCTATTATGTTTTCTTCCCTTCATGAAACTATGGTGCTGAATTTATAGGATTTTTGTTTCAAATTCAACAAAACTCCCCATCTAAAAGAGTTTTAACTCCATTTCAATTCAAGTTTCAGACTTTGATTTCAACCAAAACTTTGCAATCCAAAAAAACTCCAATCTTGAACCAATTTAGTTTTGCTGAACTTATTTTTTTAAAATAATAATAATAACTATAAACTAAATACAATACCAAAAATAAATTAAAAAAATTCAAAGCCTAATATTAAAATATAAATTGACTCTGAATAAAATGAAGTGTCTATAGCTGTCCCTCTTTGCGTATTTTTTGTGAAACAAGAATTATGCAAAGATATAGACACTCATTACATTTGGATTTGACACAAAGAAAAAATCTAGAGATTTTCATCTATAATAAAGATTCGCAATTTACAACTAAAATTTAAAAGTTCACAACTGAAAATTTAAAAATTTGCAATTTGAAATTCAAGAATTCTCAACTTGAAGTTCAAAAAGTCGCAATTAAATTCAAAGATTCTCAATTTGAATTTAAAAACTTGCAAAATATTCAAGGTTCTCCCAAAAGTTCAAAGATTCACAAATAAATTGAATTCAAATGTCACAAAAGTTCAAGGTTCGCAAAAAATTTAAATTTTTCAAAAATTCAAGATTCACAAAAGATTCAAAGATTCATAAAAAGATTCAAGATTTCTAAAAATTCAAGATTCGTAAAAGATTCAAGATTGGCAAGAGTTTCAGGATTCACAAAGATTCAAAGATTTGCAAAGAATTTCAAAGTTTCACAATTGTAAAGATTTGCAAAAAATTCAAAGCTCTCAAAAATTCAAGACTCGCAAAAAATTCAAAGATTTGCAAAAATTCAATATTTGTAAAAATTCAAGATTCACAAGTGATTCAAAGATTTACAAAAGATTCAAGATTTGCAAAGTATTCAAAATATTTGTAAAGATTAAAAAATTCACAAAAGATTTCAAAGATTCACATTTGAAAAATTTTAGAAATTCATACCTAAAATTTCGAAGATCCTTATTTGAAAATTTTAGAGATTCACATCTAAATTCAAAGATTCACAATTGAAACTCTTAGGGATTCACATCCAAATTTCAAAGATTCACAATTGAAACTCTTAGTGATCACATTCAAAACTTCTAGGTTCACATCTAAATATTCAAAAATTTATACACTTGAAAATGTTATAGATTCACATCTAACATTCAAAGATTCACTTTAAAAAAATTTAAAAATTCTCATCAAAGATTCACATTTAAAAAGATTTTGTTAATAGTTTTAAAATCTCATCCTAATAAAACTCCGTAGACAAAGGCTTAGCAACTTTGAAAAATATAAATAAAAAAAAAGACTCCTTTCATCAGAAGCTTAACAACTTTTAAAAATATAAAAAACTTCTTTTCTCATAAGAGGCTCAACAACTTTGAAAATGATTTTTATCTAAAAAAAATCAAGGGTTCATTCAAATATTCAAATTGAGATTCAAGATTTTCATTGAAAAGTTTTCAAGATTTACATAATTTTTTGAGATTCACATTAAGGATTCAAATATTCACATTTGAAAATCTTAGAGATTCACATTTAAGATTCAAATAGTCTAATTTGAAAAGTTCAAATCTAAAATTTAATGTCTTAAGGATTCGCATCAAAGTTTCTCATCTTATGATACTAAGTAGAGGCCATGAAACTTTAAGAACTAGAAGAACTCTTTAACTAAGGTTTACCAACTCTTCTTGAAATCATTTTCTTCATCCAAAGGTTTCAAACTTTATCTTCATAAAGTTTTCCTCATACTAGGATCAAAATCTCATCAAAAGGCTTTATTTTTGCTAAGTATTTCTTCAACCGAGGATTATTACCTTACTCATTTTTCCAAAAATTTCCCATTAGGAATCAAAATCTTATCTTTGAAAATTGTCCTCCACCGAGGATTAAAATCTCATCTTTGGAAAAACTTATCATCAACTAAAAATATTTCACATTCCCATTAATCATCATTTCAAGATTCAAGATTATAACTTCTAATTAAACAAATTTCATGAATGTAATGTTTATGAATGCAATGCATGAAAGCAATGTTTATGAATGCAATACATGAATATGACTTTAATTGTGGCCAAAAAGGTTCTTAAGATCATTCTATTGTCTTCATTCTTCAATTTCACAAATCTTTATTTTTCAATCTCTTAGGTGATCATAACCACCTTATGATCTCTTTTTAATCTCATCATTCATAATTTTTTCTTCTCAGCTTCTTAATATTAATAATTTCAAAATTAACTCAGAAATTCCATCAACTGATCTATTCCATCATTTGCTTGAAACTTACAAACTCCATTGGCTTATCCATTGTTGTTTTCATCACTTGGTCACCATATCTGCAAAACATTTTCTCAAGCTTCTTTTTTTTTTTTATTTCATTTTCTTCTCGCCCCAATCATTCTAAATTTCCTTTCAAATGAATGCAAGAATCTTTTATGAATATTATCATTCATTTATTTATCATCATTTCAACTCATGACTTCATGGTTTCATTATCCTACCACTAGCATGCCTTAGTTCAATATCTAACTCTTCAATTCAAGCATTTATATTTGATCAAAATGGACTTTTAAGGGATGTAACTTAGGCTAAGGTGAAGGGTTATAAAAAAAAAGATAAAATAGGCTCAAAAAATATGTTCGAAGGGTTATAAACCAAATGATCATTTCATCATTTAAAGTACATTGGCATTTTGCCCTATTTTTTCACATTTCTTTCCTTTTTTATTTTTTTTCCATCTTTTAATTTTTCACATCTTTTCTCTTCAAGAAGAATTTACTCACAAAAAATTCTTTCTACTTTATCCCTCAGATCATTTGTGGCATTCACATTTCTTTTAATGAAGGTTTTTTTTTTCAATCTTCATTCTTGAGAAGTTTTGTGATATTTTCTTTTCTCCTGTTCTTTTTTTTTTTAAAACAAATCTTTTCCTAAATTTACCTCCCAATGTGAAGAGTGATCATTGGTTAGGGTTTTTAGGAAAAAAATTATAATAGGCTCAAAAGGGGTAGCAAATGGACAAATTTCATTTTTACTAAAAGTAAAAGAAGGATGGCAATTTTTCATCTCAAATATGAATACTTTCTTTGAAGACCATTTATTAAACATAGACTTGTTTGTGGATAGATCACCATAAAGGACCATATACTTATAAGATGTCTCTATTTTGCTTTTCAATAAATGGTCAAATAATCTTCATAACTTGCTTTTGAACTCTCTTTACACAACTTGCTTAAATAATTTTCACAGATCCAGTTTATCAATATGAATGAGTTTTCAAAACTGAATCATATATTATAATCATCATTATCTAAACATTCACTATTTGGAATATAAGAATGGGTATAGAAAAAGATATGGAAAGATAAAAGCATATAATGGTGATTCACATGAAAAAGGAAATGTCATGAAAATGCATTCTATTAGACACTTTTTATTAAAATGATAAAAAAATAAAATGAAATCTTAATACATTAAAAAAATCTTAGCATTACTCTAAAAGAAATCTAAAAATATCAAGCAGCTTTAGATAGTTTAACTATCCCTATCATTGTCAAAATTATGCCCTTGTGTGGTTAGGCAAAGGGTTTTTATCGATGTTGGGCCTATTTGGCTTATCAAAACTTACCAAGCCTGCTTTAATCAAACTTTACACCTTATGCTTGAAAGTAATGCAACTTTTTATTGAATGCCTCACATTCCCATTATGATAATCACAAGTGGAATTGGCATCATACCACTTAAGATATGGTGACTTTAACAGTTCCAACTGAACAAATGCTACCAAGTCATTTTTAACAAGCTCTAAGAATAACTTAGAATATGTCATAGGAATTGGGCCAATGCGAGCTCTTTCTTAATTATTTTGAGATCTCCTTGAATTACTCACTTGATTGTTTTGCATTAAAGCTGGTGTAGTGATGTAACTAGGCCTATATACAGGTACTTGAAATGCTGGTTGGTAGGTTAGTGGATAAGCTAGTTATGGAACATGTTGGTAATGGGCTTAAGCAATACTATTAATTGTAGGGTAATAATCAATATGAATAGGTGGTGAATATGAAGCATAGCTTCTGAATTGTTATCCATCAAAATTCATAGCTCAAGCTTCTTTTTATTTAGAAGTCCCTCATTTATTTATACTGGTAGTCTTTTCCTTCTTAAACTTGACATTTTTAATAATATTTTCAATAATTTCTCCTAAAATCATCATATCAACAAAATTTTTCATTGCATTCCTTATCATCTTTTCATATTAAAGTGCCTTCATAATACTTTGAACAATATTGTACTTTTTTTTTTAGTCAAAGGTGACTGAACTTGGGTAGCTACATTTTTCCACTTTTGGGTATATTCTTTGAATGACTTACTCACTTTTTTTCTCCATGCTTTATAAAAATAGATGGTCTAGAACCAAGTATATAATATGTCAATATTGGGTAATGAACGTTTTTGCCAATTCTTTCTATGAACTAATACAAGCCTTGTCCAACTGGACATACCATCTAACGATAGAGCCAATAAAGCCGTCTTGGAACACATTCATCAAGAGTTTAGAACACATGCATTAAAAGCTTTTAATCACTGGTAGAAGTAACCATTTTTTGATAATATATGGTAACATAAGTTATCAGACACTTTCTACCATCATATTTCTCGAACTCTAAAACCTTAAATTTTGACAGGATTGCATCATCTGAAACATCCATAAAACCATAAAAATCCATTCCCTCAATTGCTTGTAATCTCTCTTCCAACAAGTTCATTTTTTGTTCAGCTTTTAAGCCTTCTATAGTCTCAACTACCTTTAGCTTTAACTTTTTTTTCGTTTTCGAATCATTTAGGTTAGGAAGTTGTATTGATTCTACTCATTTTTTTTTTTGTAAAGATAGGATTGACATAACTTTAAAAATACCACTGAATTGATGCAAAAGGCATTCCAGGGTAGGTGCATCTTGCTGGGAATGAAAATTGATGCGAAAAAATTCTTTAAATGGACTGGGCTTGAGATGGACGACACCCAAGAGGTTATAAAGGCTCAACAATATCTTGTGATGGATGGTTTCTAGGGTTGGCATCTTCTTCTATAGTTTTCCCCTTATTCAACTTGTTTAGGGCTTCTAAAATCTTGCTTAACTATTTTTCGAGTTTTTTTAGTGCCCTATTGATTTTCTCAAGATGATTTATATTTTTCTGTTCCATCTGTCTAGCTCGAGCTTGAGTATTATGGTAATGGTGAGTTGATTGAGTGAGATTCTTAGACAACAGAGCTATTCTTGAACCTTGTATATCATAATTAACATGCTCATAGTATTAAGTATTTAAAAATTTTTAAAACCTAACTTGTTTAAGGATCCTACATACATGAATGAATGCATTGAATGCTTGACACAACAAATTATTATGCATAAACATATGAATGTATGATTGGATAAATGAATGCATGTGCTAATGTTTGTCATATTATAATGCATGAATGAATGGATATGTTAATGATGCTGTATTAAAATATGACATACAACAACTTAACAATAAAATTTTACGTAAAATTAACACAAAGGAAATGTAAAAAATCTACTCATATGTCCTAAGTAGGGTTACATTCTAATAATGGATAGACATGGCTCTAACCTTATGTTGGCTTTTTATGTTTTACTACATGTGGTTTGGGTTAACTTTAAAGGTTTTCAAATTGTTTCTCACATTATTGTCCATCACAGACTAATAAGGTACTCTAATCTTCACCTATTATAGGTTACAAACGAAAAAAATTTAATTTGAGTGAGAGTGTTTTACTCGCCCAAATGGAGATATAAAATCTCACAAAAGCATAAGTACTTTACACTCTCTTATGGGACAGAGCTTGAGTATAAAAATCTTGTTATGCAGATGCAAATGAATATCAAAATATGGTATAATTAGAAATAGATAAAACATTCAAAGACAAATTTTTAATTTTAACTTAGGCTTTGGATAAAACAAGTTTACTAACTTGACTCTCGAGTTTTCTGATAGAGTCGCTAAACTGCTATAACGTATAGATACATAGACCTATTGCTAAACATAGAACCAATCTTTTTTGTTTAGGAATGATTGGCTACCTAACTGAATATATCCCTTTTTAAAGAGAAATCACAAACTTAATTTGGACATCTTTAGATGGTATATTTATGCCTATGAAATCATAACTAAATCTGAGAGTAAGATTACGTATGAGAAAGGTTATAATACCTCCATATTATCCATCGAAAGAAGGTACCAGTTTAATCTCATGTTATCTAAAGCCTTAAAATTCTTACCAAATAATTAGTTATTGAAAATTATCTTTAAAATTAACCAATATGTTGGTAATAATTTTAGGATATTCCCTTATCTCAAAAGTGTTTAAGGAAATTATTTGTCACTATTTGTCATGCTTTGAAGAGACTTTATTATCAAATTCATTTAATTTTCATAAAATACTTTATTCATAATATGTGACATTTTTCATGAAAATCTTGATATTGAAAATCCTTTCTAAATTATCTAATATGTTTGTAAAATTTAAAAAGAATTTTTCACCTAAGAATTTACGTAAAAATTACTATTTTATAACATTTTTAGTAATTCCATCATCAGATATTCAAGATTGATTTTTATAAAAATATTTTATTTTCATAAATATCTTCTAATATGTTAGTAAAATTTTTCATCCAAAAATTATCCTCTAATATGTTGGTAGAATTTTATTTTATTAAAAATTTATTTATTTATTATTTTTTAAAAAAGAAATTTCGACCTTCCGATTTGTTCGTAAAATTTTATTTTATTTTTTAAGGTAAGTTTTTTTAAAAAAATTACATTTTAAATCAATAATCAATATTAATATTCACGTCAAAAACTTTGCAGAAAAACAAAATCACCAAGCCTTGGGTTCAAACCCAAATCAGAAGAAGTCCAAAACCATGTGGGTCAAACAAACAAGTCTAATTTTTGGCCCAAATCAACAGTTCAAAATTGTTTTCACTCGGGCTGAGACAAATTAATCCAATTGGGTCGGACCCAGGAAAGTGCAAAGAGAGCTGGATTGGTCTGCTGCAACTGGGCTGATACGGGTCGGATGCACTTGATCGGGTCAGGTCTTCAGAAGCGCGGGTCTTGGGCTAATTGAAGTGCACCGTTTCAATTGTATATATAATCCAAAAATTTTCTACCTCTATCACTTTCCATTTCCCACTCTCTAAAAAAACAATTTCTTTGTCTCTCTCTCTAAACGGGATGAAACTGGTAGAAAACTTCAAGGTTTTCAGATTTCGGTGCCTGCGCCGCCACCGGTCGCCACCCACTGCATCGGCCGGTCACCAATTCAGCCCAAAATTTCGTAGCTGTTTCCTCTCAGTCTCCTCATCTCAAATCTAAACTCAAGTTTTTGAAAATCGTCCACCGATGGCCTCGATCCGAAGCCAAAGTTGCTGTATTCCACCACGGTTTTCACTTCATTTCACCGTTCGATCAAGTTGATTTTTTTTAATGTTATCCTCCTCTCGATGTTCTTCGTGTTTGCAGGTTTCGATTCTTCAAAATCGCCGGTGGTCATCGGCTTAGACTTTCATTGCGTCGCTTCTGTCTCTACCGTGGGTCGGTCGCCACACTATACTGTTGCTTCTGTCTTCAACAGCCCTAAATCAACCTTGGCTCACTTCCTTTGTCCAACCACCATAAGTACCACTGAGTTGCAATGCCGGTTGTAGCTGCTTTTTTTTTTTTTTTCTGTTTGGCACTGCCCCAAAAAAGGCCCAGATTTGTTGATGCTGAAATAGCTTCTCTTGATTTTTCTTTTGGAATTTATGCTAACTGATGGCTTGTGTTGATGGAATAATGTTTTTAGAAGCGATTGTTTCCAAAAAATTAGGATTTTTCCTGATGAGGTTTCTGTGTTAATGATGAATTGTGGGTGGTTACTGATTCTGTCTGCAGGTTTGTGGTTTGTTTGATCTATTTGAATCTGCTTGGGGTTGTTTTAATGGCTTCTTGAGGATTGGGTGCGACAAGGGTAAGGGTACTAGCTATGGTTCTGGTAATGTGGCCTCGAGTATGGGGTTATATTGTAGGCTGGAACGGTGGTGTAGGTTTTGATCAAGATCGGTTGTGGTGTTTGTTAAGATTGTTTTAGTGTAGGTGGGAATGTGAATGACTTCGGTTCTGGCAAGCTTGGCTGATGGATTTTGAGGTGGAGACTAGGTTGATGGGAATAAGGCCGATTGTAGGCTCTATGGTGCTGGGAATGTATCTGTGAATTGTTGCTCCATTTTTTTTTTTCTGTTCTATGTTCTTCCCACCATAAAACTATGGTACTGAATTTATACGGATTTTGTTTCAAATTCAATAGAACTCCCCATCTAAAGGAGTTTCAACTCCATTTCAATTCAAGTTTTGGACTTTGATTTCAACTAAAACTTTGCAATCCAAAAAAATTCCAATCCTGAACCAATTCGGTTTTACTCGAATTTATTTTTATTTTAAATAATAATAATAATAATTTTAAACTAAATACAATATCAAAAATAAATTTAAAATTTTTTAAATTTAATTTTAAAATATAAATTGATTCTGAACTAAATGAAATGTTTACAAAAATTTAACACTTTCTTGATGAAATATGTTGTTTCATCATAAATACTATTTCTTTTTGGAAAACTAAAAAAGTATGACTTAGATAAATTATAAAAACTTCAACCACACAAGCTTGCTAATTAACCAAAACAAAATTTACTCGTGCTCATAGACATAGAGGAATGATTAATCTATTAACAAAGATTTGCTTTTAATTTTTTGGAAAAATACAAGTGAATATATATATATATATATATATATAAAATAAGAGGATGAAAATTAACAGGACCAGTTTGACATCATAATAGAAAGAACATCACCAATTCAACAATTAACTGTATGGGCGCCCAATTATTCTACGACGACCAAAACCATATGTTAAAAACAGAGAGGAAAAAATGGAAAAAAATTAATCTCTCGAAGCCGGATGGTATGTGCATTTACTTTTACTATTTGTCATATTCTGCCTTGTTTTTATTTTATATAAAATTTTATATTATATGTATAATATAAAAAAAGTACCATCCTCGGTCCCCCACTGTGTACGAGGGATACAATCTTTTGTTCCTTTCAATTCCGGGTTTAATTGATTGCACGGCAATGTTATCAAATATTATAAGGTATTCTCTAAACTCAGTGATTTTTATACGAGTAACGACCACTGATTTTTATCTGTTGCAGAGTAGTAAGCATGCATATATAAAATTTTCCACACTTTGGTCCTACCCCTATGATCAATCTAAGAAGTACTTAAAACGATTTGAACAGTTGTTTTTTTTTTTTTTTTTTTAGAGCTATTAGAATTTGAATTTAATGTTGACAAATTTAAACAACTGAGTGTTAAGAGTCTACTTTTCATTGATCCATTAGTCAAGATACAATGCTATAAAGCTTGAGATTGGATTTAAATAGGATCAGGGATTTTGATTGCTAATTAGTTAAATTCAATGACGGGGATGGAGTTGACTTACTTGCTGAATTATGCATATTGACTTTGCTAGTGTTTTGAGCCTCGGATTGCATATCTCGGATCAAAGGTGACTGCTGAGATTGGTGCTTGATATCCTTAATGTGTCCTATAAAAAGATGGTGCAGCAATCAACTACACCAATCTTCGATTTCGAGCCGTCTAACTGTTGAATCGAGCCGCTATGACCCGTTGACCTGTTGCGACTCTTTTGGATTTTTTTTTAAATTTATTTCTATATTTTATATTTTTATTTTTTTTCTTCCAGCCATGTGTATTTTTGCTTTTTTAGCTCTGTGTTATCTTAATTTTTTAAAAATAAAAATTTTTGGAAAATGTTAAAATATTTTATTTTTAAAAATAAAAATAAATTTTAGAAAATAATTGAAATATTAAAATTTTCTATTTTTTTAAAACTAAAATAAATTTGAAAATGGTTAGAAAATAATTGAAATATCAATTTTTCTTTAACTTATTTTTAAAGATAAAATAAATTTAGAAATGTTTAGAAAAAATTGAAAGCAAGAGTATCTGTCTGGTGGCCACATTCCCGGACCAAATCCTTGGGCTTATCCACAATTATCCACTAACACTTATCTTTCTTACCCTTCGCCTTCGTAACTACTGGAGAGCTCACGAAGGCCAGCGGGGCTCTTGATTCTCTGATAACTATGCCTCGACCACGGCCTCCACTCCCTTGCCCACTTTGGCCATCGTACCCTTCCCCTGAGTCCTCTCTGGCCTACCCTAGGCCCCTTCAGTGCCCTTTCTTCTATCGCGACCAGCAGTATTGCTAGTTAGTGCCTTAGCCTCTTCTCATCATTAGAACCATCAATAACAATTTTTCTCTTTGGTGCCGTTTCCCTTTTTCTCTTGAATACCCAAGAAAAATAACAAGTGAAGACAGAAAAACAACTGTGCTTACCTTTAGAAATTTTTTTTAAAAAGTTTGAAAAATGTAAGAAACAGAAGAGCAGATACAAAAAGCAAAGTTCTCTTGAAAACTAATATAGAAGTGAAGTTTGAAAATCCTTTAAACCCCCCTTTTATACCCAACCAAACAACACGACACCTATTGAAATTGTTTCAAGCATTAAATGACGTTTTTGAAATGGTGTGTGTTTGGACCGTTTTAATTTATTAATGAACGATCAAAATTAATCCCCCTTAAAGTCTACCCCTTCGGTTACCCCTTTTAAAAAATAAACACATTCATTCCCTCTCAAAACAAATTCATTTCCAAAAATCACACCTATTAGTTACAAATGATTGCCCTTTAATCCCAGCACAACATGTAGCCTGACCAGCCTCACCACTCAGAAACACGGGTGCGTGCCATATACTGCTTCAACTGATACGCTCCACTCACGCACCATCCATAGCAAGTCCCAGAATTCTATGAAAATTTTTTTAAGTCTTCACCTAATGCTCCTTGTGCCTCAGCCAACTACACAGCTCACCAAAACATATTCCTTTCGCCCCAGAATGACACATCATCAACCAGGCTCACCAAAAGCACTCACCTCGCCCCACAGTGACGCCCTAGCAAAGACTGCTCGCCAAAGTTCTCTCGCCTTGCAGGGACACGTCACTAAAATCAACTTGCCAGGCTAAAATTGCTTCCAAGCCAAATGATATTTTTTCTAGACTTTGGACAGTGGTTTAAAGGAGTTCACTTTATAACTCCCTTTAGACTTGAAGGCAAATGTTACGCCTATTTACTCGGTCAACCTCTGGTCAACATGGTTAACTCTCTAAGTCATTTAGATAGTACACGCTGGATTGCCATGTCATCTTTACTTAGAGGACTGGCTCACCCTTCGTTAAAGAGAGGGCTTGTCCAAAATTTCACTGGCATCCCATTAAGTCATTACTTTAAACTGAATACTTAACCTTCAATTTTTTTAAAACTATTAAATATGACCTTCAATTTTTTTAAAATTATTAAATATGATTCACGTTTACCTGAAATTATTAAGTATAATTCACATCATCTTACATAAACCCTTATCGAGCTTCACATATATTTTACATTAACTATTAACTATTAACTATCCTAATTAAATCATCACTCATTGTCTCATGTGTAAAGTAAAAATGAGCTCAGGTACATAAGAGAGAACACCCATACTTCACACTTAAGCATTTTCTCTTCATTGAAACTTTATCCATACATTTCATCTCTTTTCTTACCTTCCTATCCGCATCCCAATGACATTAATGTCAAAACATGTCTCAGAGAAATAACTCTGATGTCCTCTGATTGTGTTTTCTAGTTGCAGGTTCAAGCCATACAAACTTCAACAACCTTACACTAGTTCCCTCCAGCTAAGGCACCAAAAACACCATTAACAGTCATTTTTACTTAAGTAGTCAGTCAGCTTAATAATTTTATTTAACTGAAATATTTTGTTTTAGTTTTATTTTTAACATCTAAATATTTATTATTTCTTAGACTTGTACATGAGCTAAGTTACATGTCCAAATTCCAAGGCTCACTTAATAGTTGAGACGATTTGAAGGATAATATAAAGATCATTAAACAAGTTTGGACAAAAATGAGACTTGTTAGGAAAAGGGTTTAGGTTCGGTTTTGGTTATAACATTCAAGGTTCGAACTCAGCTCGATTTTATCCATTGTTTTAATTATATAATATATTATTTATATATATTAAATAATTTACATTATATAAAAATATGTATAATATTATTATAGTCTAAATATTAGAAAATACGTTGATTTATCTAACTTTAAAACTTAATAAATAAAAAGGCAAGAATACTAACGATTAAATAAAAACTATCATTTTAATTTTTTAGAAAAAAAAATCTAATCAAGTTTGGATTATATTATTTAATAATTTTGATGGACTTGGATAGAATTTGAGATCTAAATTGTTAATGTGAGCTAAGCTAGGACAAACATATAATATGTTGTTACCATATCCTAACTTGATTTGAATTAAACCCGGCCCATGTAAATATTTCTCCTGAAATTCTATTACTAGTAAATCCATCTTGCTAAATGGCGTTCCTTCCTTCTTTCCTTTTTTTTTTTTTATCTTTTATTTTTTTTAAATTTTTTCAATTTTAAAAAATAATTTTTAGATATTTTAAAAAATTGTTATAAAATTGTTATAAATATTTTTTTCAGATTTTATAATTATTTAATTTTTTTGCTTTTTAAAAATATTTAAATAATTTCCCTAGAAATTACCAAAAAATAAAAAATATTTTTAAAAAGTTTTGTTTTTTGGTGGAACCAATTTATATCAAAATTTTCCTTTCTACTTTTCATTTTTACTCTTCTTTTACTTTTCTCTTTTTTAAAAAAAAAAATTTTAATTTTTAGATTTTATTTTTTTGGAACTCACTTGATATCAAAGATATGTTACGTGTTTTTTTTTTTTTTTTCTCTTTTTATATTTTTTTATATATTTAATAAATATTTTTTAATTTTTACTTTTTTGTAAATTTTTGTTTTACTTTTTTTTTTCATTTTAAACTAATTACTTTTAAAAATATCATATATATATATATATATATTTATATATCTATACACTTAAAGTAAGTAGATTTTGGAGTGAAGGTGAGGGTGTCCACATCGTGCCCCTCCCTTCCTCCAAAAGTCTATTTGTTTTACTTTATTATTTATTAAATTTATTTTTTAACTTTTTAATCTATTTTTCTTTTTTTTTTAATTTATTATTAATTAAATGTTTTTTTATATTTTTATTTTTAACTATTTTTTATTAAATAAATTTTGTAAAAAATCAATTGAAGTATGGATCTAAAATAATCAGAATTTGATTGGTTTCGATTCACACTATTCTAACATAAGTGCTTTTTAAAAAAAATCAAAGATCAAGTCAAGTTTTTTTTTTTTTTAAATTAGGTCAGGTCAAAGGAGGATTTAAGGTATTTCACCCCATTTCGAGTGTTCACATGGTGCTTTCCTCTTTTTGTTTTTTCATTTCCTTTTTTAAAGTTTTGATTTGTTCAGGTTTCTTTTTCTTTTTCTTTTTTTTTCTTTTTTATCTTCTTTTTATTAAATAAATTTTATAATAAAAAAGTCAATTAAGATAGAAATGACAAAATAACCTATATCTGATGGGCTTCAATTCACACTGATCCAATTGGTGCAATTTTTTATTTTAATTTGGAATAATTTAATTGAGTTTTTTTAACTTGAACTCAGATAAGAGTAGGTCTTTGGTGTTAAGCATTAGCACCAATATATATAAAAATATATATGTATTATTTATTTAATTCTATATTTATGTATATATTTATTTAAAAAATTATTTAATACCTTAATTTAATAAATTCACGTGCCATTTCATTTGGCTTTTTTTTTTTGTCATTTTCTTTGTTTTAAAAAAGTTTTTATTAGACAACTTTTTTTGAAAAAAATTCAATAGATACAGAGATGACAAAACAATGTATATTTGATAAGTTTTGATTCACTATTATCCAATAGGTGTAGTTTTTTTTTTTTTTAATAAGGATTTGTTCAAGTTTTTCATTTTTCAATAATTTGTGTCAAATCATTATCAGGGTTTTATGCCTCAACCTTCCTAGGGATATATAAAAAAAAAATATTTTATTATTTATATTTATATATATTTATTATATTAATAAAGATATTTAATACCTTAATTTAATAAAAAATTACATTTATATATAATTAAGTTAAATTTTATATTAAAAAATAAATCATCATCCATAAGTTAATATTCTAAATTTTGGAGATCAACTATTTCTATATTTTTTTTATTTCTTTTAAACTTTTTTTAAAATTTAATTTTTTTAATGAAATGATGTGATGATAGTAGGTGCCTTATACAACTTCTCCTTTGTTTTATTAAAATTTTTTATTTTATTTTTCCTTTCTTTCATTTCTTTTCCTATCTTTTTTTTTTTTAATTTTGTACCCTTTGTATTCTTTTTCAACTTTTTTCTTTTAAAATTCTTTTATTTTTTTATTTTTTAATGGAATGATATGATTGTGATAGGTGTCCAGTACACTTTCTTCTTTTATTTTTTTAATTTTATTTTTTCTTTTCTTTCATTTCTTATCATTTTTCTAAATTTCTTTTATTCTTTTTTTTTTACTTTTTTTTTCCTTTTTCATATTCTTTTTCTCTATCATTTTTCTTTACACACAACTAATTTTTTTTTTTAACTTCATTTCCTCTCATCTCCTTTTCTAAACTCCCTTATTCTCTCACACCTCTCTCAAAAAATAATACGAGGGAAAAATCATAGTGGTGAAATGGGAGGTGTTCCACTAAGGTTGAAATCTAAAGAGAATAAGATGCTTATATTTGTTTTTAATTTGTGTTTGTATTTTTAAATATTTTTATTATTTATTTATAAAAAATACACTTATATTTATTTATATATTATCATTCATTCAAACTTTACATAAAAATTAAAAAAAAATAATCTTAAAGCAAAGCATGGCTTTAAGTCTAATAATTAATGAACTTTGGATTGATTCACGCATATACAATGCTACCATGTTAGTCTGAGCAGAATAAAAGTTTTTTTTTAATTGCCAGTACTATATATATATATATATATATGTATGTGTATATCTCAATAACTATCAATATAAGTATCCTCTTTGCAATAAGTCACTAATTTACTATCCATCTCAACAATGTCTTGAAAAAGAAATTAAGGGTCAAAATTGAGAAAAATCGATTTTGTTCTTTCCTTCTCTCATCAGAATCTTTTCATTTTATTCTCTCCTCAACGACACCTGTCTCCTTTTTCGTTCCTTTGTTAGCAGTGTTGCCACCATCTTTTCCACTATCATGGCTACCATGGGGAAGCATACATCTGATGTGGAAGAATCAATGGTAAGGATAAGTCTGGCTACTCCTTCCTAATGGGGAAGCATCCACCTAATCATCATCTCGACTCTCGCTCAATTTCTCTACCCAAAGCAAACGCTTTCAATGGTATAATTATAATCACATCTATTTTTTTCATTTATTGAATTAGGATTTAATTTAGAAATATTTTTTCAAAACAATTGAAATAAAAGAAGAAAAAATATATTTTCATAAAGCATTATTGAAACTTAAAACAGTTCCAATTTATCAATTCTTTTTCCAAGTGATGGAAGTTAAAACTCATTACATGGTGGTTAGCAGAGGTGCTAGAAGAGTTGGTTGCAAGTTTCATGGTGGTTGGCCATGTATGCAATTTAAGGGAAGAAACAGTGACTCCTTAAAAGACCAAAAATTGAAACCAACGTTAAATCTTTCTTTAGGAATTTGAGGTTTAACAGTTGTCGTTGATGTTATATTGTTGCATTGGGAATAAATAGTCTTTTTCATTAATCTTTTTTAGGTTTTCCTATTTTTGAATTCAATATGCAAGAGGTATTTCCACATCTATTTGAAGCCATCAAAACTTACATGGATAGCCATGTATGGAAAGCAACATAAAATGGTGAGTATTATCAATTCAGCATTACAAAGCTTTGTTTCTCTCTTTAGAAGAAAAATGGTAGCTAATTTTATGACACAATCATCTTTGTTTCAACCAAAACCATCAGTTTCTAGTAAAACCCTTCAAAACCCATCTTTGTCTCACCTATCTAAGCTCTTTCTTCCATTAAGTCTCTTTTTTTTCTCTTTTTTTTTTAGAATTTTTTGTGTAAAGAGTATCAAAGGACAGTTTTTTTTTCTGCTTTGCGTTGTTTTATAAGGGTTGGTTTTTTTTCGAAAAAAAAGAATTAGGATTGTTGGAATAATATCATTGGCATCTGTTGTATCAGACTCAACCTCTTAAGTTTTGGAGAATAAGAAAAATAGCAAGAATCCCATTATTGTCATTGACAATTATGATAGTTTCACCTATAATTTTTACTAGGTTTTGATTGCATGTTTATATTTTTATGTTTTTTGTCTAATTTTTTACCTTATCTGAATTTGTCTTATGGTTTAAGGCTTGATTCTAGAATGTTGTTTGATTGCTTACAAATCTTTAGGGAAAAAAATAGAAAACAGAATTACTACTTGCCTAGCTCATTGGAAATTTATTGTACTTTCTATTTGATGGGCATGAACTTGGACTTTTTGCTATATATGATGACCATCTAGTAGATAATGTACCTGCCTATTTATAAAAGCATTTGTTTTCCAATACCTTACAATCTACAAGGGCTTAGAGGAATTTGGTTACCACTATCAAAATGAATCAATCTTGTCAGTTATATACTGCATTTAAAAAGGGTGTCTTTGTTGATCTATCAATCCTATAGTGATAGCCACTTAAGGTTAGCTTAGTGATTGGAAGGTAGGGATATTGGATAGAGAATGACTTGTCTTTTCCAATTCCAATGATAATGAACTAAAATCAAAAGTAAAGTTTAGTTGAACTAAAATCAAATTTTATGGGTACAACTTTCTAGCCATATTAATTGGTTGTTAGAAATTATACTTACCTTATGTTATAATAAATTGCAAGAGTTTTGGACTGATACCATTAGGTCCATCTCATAAGCTTATGAGAAGATAGACCATGTAATTCTCTCACACAATCCTAACTTGAGATGAGAGGGATCTACTGTTATCGCTGTGATTGTGATAAATGAGTAAAAATTTTGGGTAGCCAACATTAGAGATCATGTGTTGTTTTCTCCAAGAAAAGGCAAACAATACAGATGCATATTGATCATGAGCCTAACATAGAGTAGGGAAACATTGAGAAGAAAATTGGCCTTATCTCAAACATACTAGGTTATTTAACAATTACTCTGTTTCTATCTAATCTTCTCTCTAAGGAAATTATTTTTTTTATTACTAAATGAAAGTAAAAAGTTTACTTTGGGGAGGCTTACTCATTTTATGGTTGTCCACACATATGTAAAGTTTATAATTTGTTGTCATTTATTTTTATGCAAACAAAACCATGGCACCACAAACCTGTGCATAAAAAGGTCTGAAAGCCCCAAATATGACTTAAATCAGGTCCTAAAATGTTGCTTGCATTTTTGTTTCTTAACATACTATTTTGAACCTTTTTGTCTCTTTTCTTGCTAATAACTGTATCTTATAACAAGACCATGTTTTAATTTGTGATACAAACTTTGGATCATAATCATTCTTTTTACCTATACTTTTCTTTTGGAGTTTTCTATTAAGGTACTAAAATGACAAAAGAAGGGAGGGAATATGTGAACTTAAGTTAATATTTATATAAAAGAGAGTTTGTGATTCAGTTGTCTAATCCTACTTTATGTATGCTTAGTAAAACTATTTGCTGATTGATTCCAAACCACCATGACACCATAGACACATAAACAAAGGTTGTTTGGTAACATTATAGTGATGAATCTTTGGTTCTTATCTTAAACTATCTTTCTCTTATAGTCTTGAACACTATGTAGAGTTTAATGTAACTCTACTATGTTTATCTTCATTGTCTTAAATTATAAAATTAATTTGTGTTTTTGGTATTGCTTTGTTGTTTTCATTATAATTAGTTTATATTTTTAAAAAATTCAGGTTTGGGTTAACAATGAACCAAACATGAAAATAGAAAGCAAAACTATTTACGTTTAGGCTTTAAAAATAATCTACTTAGGTTTAGTTCTTCTTTCAATGGGAAAAAATAAAAATAGAAAAAGAAAAAATTGCAAAAGCTTATCATTTTTACCTTAATTGGTATTTTTTTGACTAAAAATAATGTTCAAAGCAAAACACTTTGTTTCATCAACAAAAAAGATACTTTTACATCCTCAAATTGAACATCAATAATTGAAAGGCATAATATAAGTAAAGCTAGAATGGGTGAAGAATTGGAGCTTTGATTATGTGATCAATACTAAAACTGATATAAAAAAGGCTTACCTCTTAAAGGATTCTATAAAACGGTCACCCACCAGTCTTTTTACTGCCAAGTCTTTTATTGATTTGCAAAAGCTCATTGACCTTTCTGTCCCTATTCTTCACTTTTTGTGTAGGTATTTTTGGCTTTCTTTCCTCTATTTTTGAATACCCTTTTGTTGTTTTTGCCTTGTTTTACAATGAAAACTAAATAAAAAAGCTCCATTTTTATTGTTATTTACTATTTTCATTGTAAGAAGTTGTTATATGATAAAAGCAAATGGTAGAAAGCAAAATCATGATTTCTTAGAAATGAAATTTGATTAAAATGTAATATCAAAACCACTCATATTTGGCTTATGTTTCCACTTAACAAGAACTTTTTTTTATAACCCCATCACATTTGGAAATGTTTTTCAACCGATAGCTGTTTGTAAATGAAGCATGTTGCATCTTCATCATACTTAGGATAATAATCAATTGCTCTTTATATTACCTTTCAGATAACTGTAACAAACTCGCTGAGTCTTATTGTTCAAATCGGTTGCATTTTTTAATATCACATTTCACTATAGTCGTCAATTATTATCATGACAATTAACATTTAATATATTTTTCAGGTGATGAATGTTAGATGAAACTTAGAACTAGAAGGACAGAACATGGAATTAAGGCTGGTGGAGTACTTTGCAAATGAGTTCAATAAACAAGTTTGAAATGGGGTTGATGTTAGAAAGTATCCCAAAGAAATGGCTAAATTGAAGAAGCAAATAAAGCATATAAAAGAAATTTTAAATGCAATTACAACGACTTCAATATCTAATTTTAAATTCAAATACAATGACTCCAATATCTGTTGAATCTCTCTATGATGATAGAGACATTAGGTATGTAGCTTTTAAATCATATTATCTAATTCTTATTACATGCTTCCAATATTTCATGTTCCTATTATTATATAGATTTGTACATTTTTGTTCCATGAAAGAAAACTTAAGGTGGAGTATGGCTCTATAACCATGTATCTGAAAAAAGTTTATTCTATAAAGGCTATTAGTTTCTGTTTCCAACTCTTTGTGCTTTGAGGTAGCTTAGGAATTCTTTTTATGAACCAAAAAGCTACTAGAAATAATTGAAAATTTTTGAGAGACTGTCTACAAGATCCATATTGCTACATATTCTTCTTAAAAAGTAAATTTATGATTTAACCTAAGCTTTGAGATATTAAATGTTTTTCTAAAACTGTTGATTAGTCTTAGTTGTATACAAGTTTAGCTACTTTAATACTAACTTATCTGGGATCAACATTTGCTTCTTCTTGTTGTCAATAGCAAGATCGTATTATTTGTATGATTGGATTAAAAATGACTATCAGTAGTTTATTGTTTGCATACTAGGTCACTTATTTATTTTTATGTTGTTTACATGCATTTAGGGTATTACCCAAGAGGCTATGAAGAAAAGAAGATGTACTACTAAGAAGTCTTACTCCAGATCCATTGTTGGTGCCACATGTTCTGCCAACTAGAACATTTCCAGCTCAGGTTTTCAATTGAAATCCAATTCTAGAAATAACTAGCAAAACATCAAACAAAAGACAATAACTACTCTAATTTCTCTTTCCAAACCCAGTCAAGGCCTCCACCTCTTCGTCAAGCATGTTACTATCACTAACTAGCACAATTTAAATGGTATGTAACCATTTTCAATTAATTCAAGTCAAAATTTTCTTTTTGGTCTTTTAAAGATTTTTTTGATGTATTAATTTTCAAGCACAGCAACAAGCTTAGAGTTTCTAAGAGTCTACAAAATAAATAATTTTTTCTCAAAGAAAAGCATGGTAAAACTTAAATAAACCTAGATATAGAGCTTTTCCCTAGAGATTGACAATATTCAAAGCAACAACAGCTTCCAATCAAATTATAGCAATTACCATTAGCAATCTCAGTCTATTAAAGAAAGCAAAAAATATCTCTTTTTTTCCTTTATTATTATTTTTTTTAGGATATTACTTTCAGATGATAAGTTGATTTTTTATCAATAATTATTGTGTTACTCCTAACAATACCATAAGTGTTACAGCTCTCAGCAATGCTAATAGTATTATGTCTATGTCTAACCTTAGTTCTTAGCACAAAAGTTAAGGGAGGCAGAATTAACAATAAAGGAAGTAATAAGGGGGGAGACATGATCTGGCCTTCATGATATTTCTTTACTATAGATTTAAGTGATAAGTCTTGCTATTTTTTATCTTTATTTATAATATCATTTTTCTTTTACATTTTATATCATGTGATGATTAATAATTTATGTTTTAATTTTCTTTTTATTGACAAATCAATGATAGATAAAAAATTCTATAAAAATAATTTCATCTTGACATTCTATTTATCTTTAACTTTTTTCTTATGTTCAATTATTTATTCTTTGTTTCTAGCATATTCTATTTACGTTTTTAAGTCCTCATAGTAATATTAATTTTGATTTTGCCAAAATAATCATATTTGTCTCAAAAGAATTAATGAATATGATGCACTGCTATAATTATTAACATTACATATCTCATTAAGTACTTATAAAGATAACCTATCTGTAAGTAGATTTTGGATATGCATATTTTCTATCCAAATTTAAGAACTCGTACTTAACAACAATAGCAATAACGTTTAAGCAATTATGTTAGTAAAAGAATATTGATTTCTTTTTTAGTGTTGTTGAAAAAGGTGCTGATGTTAGTAACTTTTTATCATCTTTTAGGAAATTGTTTTCATTGAGGTGTTGTTTTTCTTTAACTTTAGTAGTTACCTAATATACTTTGGTTAATTATCTTAAGTTCAATTATAGATATAAAACTATAAAATGGGTTTCCTGTGTAGTTTGAGTTGTGAAATGCATGCCAAATCATTTGATTTGTTAACTTTATTATTTTTTCTCTTTTTTTTTTTTTTTTGCTAAGTGATTCTCAATGTTCACATCCTTTTGGAGAATTTTTTGAACCCCGGGCATTAAATGAACTTCTTTCACATAGGAAACATGATGAGGTGCATTTTTTTTTATTATCTTCTTTTTAGATTATGTTGATTTTTTATCATATGTTAAAGATTGGTATACTATAGCCTAACAAAATCTTATAGTTGAGATTTTGATTTGTGATAATCCTTAGTTGTTTATGACAAAAGTTGATGGGTTATTAAAATTGAAATCTAATAGTGATTTTTAGTATGTAGTACAATAAGATATGTTATGATTGTCTTTGATAGCTTTATACTATCTATGCATTTCACTATTTTTTTTTTAGGCAAAGATAGTATTTAATATATTGGAATCCAAAAGGGAACATTAGCATTTACATAAACACCAAAAGAATATAAAAAATATTTAAGCATTTGAAAAATATCTATACCTCTACACTTCACACAAGAAACAAACAACTGTTTCAATCCACCGCCATATAAACACAACACCATATCTAGCTTTTCCACATTTGCCTTTAGATAATCCATGAACCTTAAACATTAATGCTTTCCTAGTTTCACTATATGTTTTTTTTTTTTTTAATTTGACATTAAACATATTCAACCTAACTTCGTTTCTGCAAGATAAACATGGACTATCATGATTTCATTGTTTCTTTAAGTTATTTTTTTCATTAATCTCTTGGGCTTAGATGTCATATTAGTTACTTTTTAAGTTGATAATTTATCTAAAAGAGTTTTTGTAGCTTCTTTTATCTAAAAGGTAGTAATTAAGAGTTGCAGAAACACTGTTAACTAAAAGGAAATATGATTTTACTGTTTCCTTGTAATTAAGAGTTACATGATAATTACGTTTTTTTTATTATACATTTTTTAATATTTAAATTAATACATAATTTTATTTTACTCTTACAAGTGAAGCGCGAGCTTGAAATCTAGTGTATATATATATTTAAGAGGTTAATGTTCATATATATATAATTTGAAAAAAAGAGGAAAGAGAATAAAAAGGTTATGAAAAAAATGAAAGTAAAGTAGCCTTTAAGCTTAGAGCAACAATAGAAAGAAGAATATTTATGATTATGGTGTATGGAATTCCATATATCTTGCATCCAAAAAATGCTAAAAGCTTTAAAAAAGATTGCAAGCCCTAGCTATAGTCAAGTAGCTATGAAAAAGATACTAAAATTACAACAAACAACATCAAAAACATTTTAACATAAGAATTATACTAATTTCACCTTACAAATCATAGACTTGCTTGTTGGTGAACTTGACCTCAATTGGGCTAACATTTTTTTCAATGTTCTTAAAGTTTTGTCCCACTCTTTAATGATCAAAGTTCATTTTCTTAAGATACATACCATTCTTATGATGCAAATAATGAACTTCTTTATTGGGAAACACTCAGTAAATTGATACTTGATCTTGTACTTGGAGCTTAGCCTAGTCCCCAAAGCAAGCACTGTTTGTTTCCTAGCCAGTTTCAGCAAGTTTGGACTTTATCTCATGATAGCCGCACCATCTATTGGCATTTCAAATTTTTTTCCTTTGGTGAAACCCATGTGATCACATAAAACTCTTTTACTTGTGTCTTATCTAACAATCCACCAGTGTAGCCACCAAATATTAATGATGGAGTACTTGGGTCAAAGCTTTGGTGGGGTGAACTCAACTAAAACCTTTTTTGTGGTAGTTTCAACTTTCTTTTCAGTTGCTTTCACCTTAATGATACGTGATGCAACAAATTTTAGTAACTTGAAGCTAGGGAATTTTACAAATGATGATTGTTTCCATGGCACGATGACTCGATCATTGGATTTCAGGGCGAAAAGGGTGGCTAAAGTGAAAAAAGAAGCTTCTGTTACTATTGTCATTAAGAATTGAAAGATTAAAAATATTATAGATGGCTAATGATATATTTTTTTGATATTGAAGTTTGATTTTATGAAGATGAAGAACATGTCCATAGAGAATAGTTTGTAGAAATGAGGTGGCATGTGTTAGACCAATTAGAATATGTGATTTTGATACTTAAGCTTATCCCATATCTCACCTTTTTCTTTGTTTTAGCTTTTTCTTTCATTTTTATAAGTTTCTAATCTATGGAAACAACATACACGCGCACACGTGTGTGTATGTGAATATATATATATATATATATATAGATAAGAGATTGCAAGTTTTGAAATATTTTTATAAATACACTAAAAATTTTTATAAATACATTAAAAAATTTTAGTGTATTTATAAAAATTTTTCAAGATTAAACAATATAATATATACATGAATAATTATTTGATACAAGTGATGTTAAAAATGATCATGTGTCATTTTTTATTATATTAATTTTTTGAATTCTTTAAATATATATTTAAAAAAATGTGTTAATCTATTAATTTCACTCTAAAATTTAAAAACTTCACATGCAATTAGAGTATATTGAAAGGCCTCACAAAATTTATTGATTTTTTTTTAAATTTTAATGAATTGCATTATAAGCCATGTAAGGAAAAAGGGTTAAGTCCACCTATAATGGATGACCAGAACACTTAAATGGAAATTACCTTGGGTAGTTTTCTACTATTAGATTTGAAAAAAAAATTACTATTTTAGGCAATTAAGGTTTTTCAAACTCATGCAAAAATCACTACTCTTCTTTTCATTATTAGATGGCATATAGTCATTATCAAAGAGAGATAAGAAGTGTGTCATAAAAACATGTAAAGGAGAAGAAAAGGAGAGAGCATTCTAGATAGGTAGTAAAACAATTCTTAGGAAGAAGAAGAAAAGGAGAGAGCATTCTAGATAGGTAGTAAAACAATTCTTAGGAAAAATTAATTCAACCAACATATTGAAGATATTTTCTACAAAATTTATGATAAAATTGGATAACAAAATCTTATTAACATATTAAAAGATTATTGCAAGATTTTTTTTATTATGTGCATTGTTGTCTCATAAAAATTAATCTTGATGATGGAATTACTAAAATGTTGCAAATAGCAATTTTTATATAAATTTATAGATGAGGAATTTTTTTAAAAAAATTTATCAACATATTCGAGAATTTGGATAAGATTTTCAATATCAGATTCCTATAAATTTTGACTTTTTCATAAATAAAGTTTTTTTTTTCTAAAATTTGAATAAATCTAGTGATGAAACCTCTTTAAGAGTAGCAATAGTCTTCTTGAAAACTCTTAAGGTGATGAAATTTTATTAAATTGCTACCAATATATTAGAATAATTTAAGAATAATTTTTAATTTAAACTATTCTAAGATGCTTTTATAGAAATGTTTTAAGGCTTAATAGTTATCACAAAATCAATTAGTGTTATCTTTTCAATTGGTGTTGTGGGGGTGCTATAACATTCCTTGTATGTAATCGTATTTTCGGATTTAGCCTAATTTTATAAACTATAATCTACTCTTTTAGAAAACCTAACTCAAGCTAAGATTTTTTTTAAAAAGGAAACTTATTTAATTGGTGGCAAATCGGACCAAAACAAAAAATATATATATTGGTAATGACTCCATGTTTAAGTCCAGTGATCAAGTTTTTGGACTTGTTTGTTATGACAACTAGTTTTATTATTGAATCACATCCTTTATGAATTGTAGACTTAGGAGCCACAAAACACGAAACATGAGAAGGAATGCGTTTGTGGATTTTCGTTGGATCTCACATCTATTGAATCTCACGAGAAACAATATTTATAGATGTAGAAAACAATTGATAGATTAAAATAAAAGGAACTAGCACCTGTAAGTTATGCATGCATGGTGAAAAAATCATTATCCTACATAATGTACTATTTGCTCTTACTATTCAACGAACTTCAGTTTTAGTCATTGTTTTTCTTAGTCTAAGATTTGTTTTGAATTTTAATGGTATTGGTGTGAATTTATATTTGGTTAATAATTATTATTGATCTAGGTTTTTATGATATTATACATTGTTTTGTACAATAATTAAAGTTTTTCTCTTATTGATATGAATATCTAGCATGCTAACTTTGTGATTACACTTAAATTTTAACATTTTATCATACATTTTTAGTACATTTTATGATGAATATTTGCTTGATCCTTGAGAAAATATGAAAAAAAATACTCCTAATTGCTTAAATATTTAATATGTAGGTAAAAATATGAAAAAGTGGAAGCATGCAATTTCAGAGTCATTTTTGGAGGCATTTTGGTTCAAAAATCCATCATTTAGCCGAACCTAGTCAAGCTTGTGCATTTGCCATTTTTTAGGAGATTTTTCCTAACCTTACTTATTTTTTTTACTTATTTGAGCTTTAATGAACCTCAATACAAGGTTTTTTCTTTATATTGTACTTGTTTAAAAACTCTTTTTTAGCTTATTAATATTTGTCATTTTTATAATAAAATTACATGAGCTAAAAAGGATACAAGGAATTAGATGAGATTTTGGAGCTTGTATTGGAGCTAAAACTTTTTAGATTTTTACAAGGATGAATTGCCAATTAAGTGGTTTCTAAGTGACTAGAAATTGAAAATCAAATGAAGGATGTTTAGCACCTAAAATTGAAGACAAAGATTAACTCCAAGCCGTTAGAAGCAATTGGCAAAATCAAGGTAGAGTTGGCACCTATTTTGGATTCAATGAGAAAGACCAATAGGAAACCGTTTAGTTGTTAATTTAAAGGCTCCTAATTAGTTATAATTTTAACTTTTTAGAGCTCACTAGAACAAAAGAAGAGAGCTTGAAGAAAGATGAAGCGAAGAGAAGCAAATTAGGAAACTTATGAAGCAAGCTTGGATGACATGGAAAATATCTTGTACATTTGGCATTCTAGTTGGCATTTTTCTATAATTTGATTGGTTGGAACACATCATACTTGGTCTAAAAATAAGATTAGTGGCTAGCCAAGAAGAAAATAGTAGATTACAAGATTTACATTTCTTGCATTTTAATTTTTTTGTTAATTTTCACTCTAGCAATTTCCTTTTTATTCATTTAGAAAGCAGTTTGAGAGAAAATTCTTTACGATTTTAAGCAAAATTTACATTTTTACTTTACTTTTCATGCACTTTAATATCAAGCAATGCAATTTAATTTTCTTTAAGTTTTATTGCACAATTACAAGCCTATTCATTACTTTTTCAATGATATTTGGTTATTTCTTTCACTGCAATATCTTCGATTTTCATCTCAGATCTTAACGAATTTTTGCGACTTTTCTAAACATCTTGGAAATTTCAGCTAAAAATTACAGTAGAGACAACAACAACTGGTGATAGCACTTATGGAGTCTTCTCTCATTGTTTGGCATTCAATCCACTCACTCTTTGATTTGATCTAATTATTTTACTTGTCTACTTGCTTTATTTCAATTTCTTACACTAAATTTGTTGATTTACATTGCTTTTTGGCTAATTTTTTTTCAATTGTTTTATTTTTACATTCCAATGCTTGATTTTTTTAAAGTTGATTGAGCTTGTTACTGCATTGTTTTGATTAATTTCTTTGTTTTATTTCATAGTTAACTTGTAGATATAGGTTTTCTTAGTTCATTTTAAGTTCAATTGCTTTCTAGGATTACAGATCTAGCTCTTACTTTCAATAATTTTACATTTCCAGCTTTAGATCTAAGTTGTGATTTCAAAGTTCTTTATCTTTCCTTGCATTTTCCTTTTAGCAACTTCAAGTCAATTGCATTTTAATTCTTATTTCAATATTGTTTTTGCATTTAAGATTCAATTTTAAAGTTATGTTTTCATTTGAAGTTCCTTACTAGTAGTTTTAGTTTTTGGCAAAGTTTCATATTAATAGTTTTTACTTGTTGTTTTGCTTTAATTCAAGCTTTACAGTTCATGTTCATTAGTATAGAAATGTTTTTCTTTGTTGTTTGATTTCAATAAATGCCACTTATCTACTATTTTTCCCACTATTCATGTTATACTTTCTTTGCAATTGCTTAGTGTAGTTTTCATTTTTGTAATTTAAATTCTTGTTCATGTTTCCTTTTCAAGGTTAGATTAGTGATGCCTATTGTATTTGAAGGAGTATAGATAAGATATGCTAAATATTAGGAACTTAGGTTGGATCTCTTCACTAGTCCTTATGAGAATGATACTTTGACATCTTGTCATTATTATTACTTGTACAGCTTGTGCGTTTATAAAATTAACCAATCACTTGGTCATATAAGTCAACAAAGAATGCATAGATTAGTAAAAGAAAGATCACTAAGCCTTATTGAGAAAATTAATCTACCATTATGTGAAGGTTATCTAGCATGAAAAATAGTTAAAAAAACCATTTAGTAAAAGAACTAGAGCTAAAGTCCTGTTGCAACTAATACATTTCAACATTTATGGCCTAATGAATGTAATGACATAGAAAGAAGTTCGATATCTCATCATATTCATTGATATTTTTCATGTTTTAGGTTCGTTAAAGTGTTAGAAAAAGATTTAGGTGTTAAGTATTTGTCCGATCAATTTAGACAATTATGTGATGATAAAGGTATCAATAGGTAGTTAACTATTCTAAGGACTTCATAACAAAATTGTGTTACGGAGAGAAGAAATAAAACTCTTTTTAAAATGGTGAGGTCTATGATGGCCTAAGCAAATTCATCAATCACCTTTTAGGTGATGCATTATTAAATGCTACTATAAACTTAATAGAGTACCCTCCAAGTCAATTACATCCATCTCTTATGAATTATGGACTTGAAGAGAACCTGATATCAATAATTTGAAACTTTAGGGTTTGCTATCTATGTGCATGAGACTTATCCACATGGCAAGTTAGATCCTTAAGGTAAAAGGCTTATATTTATAAAATACTTCAAGCACTAAAGGGATTTCATAGGTGAGCAGTCTAGTGGGAATGTAATTGAGTTTGAATCACGAGATGCCACTTTTTTGAAAAATGAGTTTCTAAAAAGAAGTGAGATAAATAAAAAAAATATCTCTTTATGAGATTGAAAAAGCAAACAATTTGTTAGTTTCAAATTAATTTATGCATGTTACTGATTAATAACCAACAATATCTATCCAAATGGGAGCATGACTAAAGATGATGAATTAGTTTTTCAAGAATCATAAGTTAGGCGAAGTAATTTGGAAATATTCCCCAACATTGTTTTGATATAAGATGGGAAACATTTTTAATTACCCCATAAGATAAAGAAGAGTCAAGAAATCTTAAAGAACACTCTAATCTTTTGTAAAAGAAAAGTTGATGAAAGTAATAGAAAAAGAGATGGAGTTATGAGACCAAACCATGTATGGGAATTAATTGATATTCTTAAAAAACGTAAAGCGATTGGAGCAAATAGGTTCTTAAGATTAAATGTAAACTAGATGGGATAATTGAAAGATATAAGCCCATTTGGTAGTGAATGAGTATACTTAATAAAATGGAATTGATTATAAAGAAACATTCACTCTTATTGTGAGGTTAACTTGATACGCTTAATTCTAATCATTGTAGTCAGTTTAGATTTGGTGTCAAATAAATGTGAAATTACCTTTTTAAACAGAAAACTAGAATGTGAAATCTATATGGTACAATCTATAAGTTTCATTGATAAAAGTCAAAAGCAATGGGTGTTAAAGGCTATTGAGATCGATTTACAATATTAAACAATTTTTCAAGCAATGGTATATTAAATTTCATCAAGCTATAATTTTATATGATTTTATCATGATTAATAAGGACTAGTGTATGAATGTTAAAAAAGACAAATAAATTTATAATCTTGTTACTTTATATGGATGACATACTATTGGCTGATAATGACAATGAGTATATCATTAAGGTAAAAATTTGGTTGTCTTCAAATTTTAAAATAAAGGACATGGGCAAAATAGCTCACATACATGTGTCATAATGTATAAGTTTATAAACCTATTGCTACACATAAACTACTAGTTGCCACAATTTTTTTTAAATTATGTGCGATTGACCAACTAACTAAATCTGTCTTCTTTTAAAAAGAGATCCTAAGGTTAACTTAGGTTTCTTATAAAAGTAAATTCTAGTCTAATAAACAAAATTGGATTCGATAATATGGCTACATGTAGTGAAGGTTTTAATAATGTCCATCCAAAGGATGTAACTAGTTGATTTCGTGTTATCTAAGAACCTAAAAAAAATTACCAAATAAATAATTATTGAAATTTGTCCTTAAATTACTCTAATATATTGGTAATAATTTTAAAGCATTTTCTCCCTTTAAGAGTATCTAAGGAGATTATTTGTCAAGTTTGGAGAGACTCTATCATTAGATTCATTTAATTTTAAAAAAAATTTTATTCATGACAAGTAAAATTTTAGAATCTTGATATTAAAAATCCTTTTCTAAATTCTTTAATATGTTGGTAAACTTTAGAAATAATTTGTCACCAAGGATTTTGCATAAAAATTGCTATTTGTAACATTTTTATTAATTATATTGTTAGTACAAAACTCAATTTTCATAACCAACTTATAATTATTTATTTTCAAAAATATTTTCTAATATGTTAGTAAGATTTTCTGTTCAAAAATATCTTTCAATATGTTGATAAAATTTTATGAAAATTATTTTTTTTTCAAAATGTAAAATTTTTTATTAATAAAATTTTTCAACATGTTGTTAAAATTTTATTTTTAGAATTTTAAAAATTACAAAATCCTTAAATATATTGATAAAGCTTTATTTGTTATCTTTTTCAAAATTTCAAAACCTTTAAATATGTTGGCAAGGTTTTTTCATTTTTTTAAACTTTTTTTAAAGTTTTCAAACCTTTCAATATGTTAGTAAAGCTTTTTAATTTTTGAATCTGTGTAAAATTTTCAAACCTTCCAATATGTTGGTTTTATTTTTCAAAATTACTTTTTTAAATTTAAACATTCCAAAATATTGGTAAGTTTTTTTTTTTAAATTACATTTTTATAAATTTTAAAAGCATTCAATATGTTAGTGAAAATTTTCTTATGTTTTCAAAATTATTATTTTAAGTTTAAATAAATAAATAAATAAAAACCTAAAATTCCTAACTTAACTTGACTTCAAATTGTTCTTTTTTCTTCAAATTCTCTTTCTTCATCTCTCTTATTTCTCTCTCCTTTCGAATTTTCTCCCCTATTTTATTTTTCCATTTTTTGATCATCGGAATCTTCAAAGCTTGCCAAAAAGGTTACCAAAAAATTCATACACCAATTTTCAATGGGAATGGGGAATATTGGCCAGAATCTAGATTGTTCTATAAAAATATGAAATTTCTCACTGAAATTTGGAAATTATCATTGGAAACTTCAAAAATTAATCAAAAAATTCAAAAATTTCCAAAATAATTTCAAAAAATTTTCTTCAACCCCTTTTTGACAACTTTTAACTTATCAAAGCGATTTTCCTATGAAGTTTCTCCAAAATCATGCTTAAGACCTTTGAAACTTATGATCAAAACACTTAAGCAAAACCATCCGAACTCAAACTCCCACTTGCTTAAAATTTTTTTTCTTGAATACCTCTCTATGATTACTATGTTGTTGCTATTGTACTATTTGATTATTTATAAGGGACGAGTTTTGATCATAACAAGATCTTACCTCTAAAAAACCTTCATTATTGATAGAAGTTTTATCTTAATCCTAAAAGTAGAAATTATCTTCAAAAGCCCTAATCTGAATCCAATCTGAATTATCACTAATAATAAAACTTTAAAAATTAGTCGAACCTTCCCATTTTTTTATTTTTAGTTTTCTTCTTTTTTCTTTTTATAATAATAATAATAATAATAAATAAATAAAAATAAATGATATGAATAAAAAGTAAAATAAAATAAATAAATAATAAAAATAAATAAATAAGATAAAGATAAATAAGATACCTAAGATAAATGATAAGTAAAATAAAGTAAAGATAAAATAAATAGAAAATAAATAAGTAAATAAATAAAGCAGTGATAAATAAAATGAAAATAAAAATAAGGATAAAATTAAAAAATGCTCGAGCATGAAATTAGATCAAGTCAATTGGTTTAAAGCTCGAACTAAATAGGATGTTTATAGTTGTCTATCTTTGTATAGTTTCTGTGAAATAGGAATTTCGCAAAGACATAGACATTTATTACATTTGGGTAAAAATTATGCAACACATTCTTTTTTTGTTACAGGCTCGTTAAAAACAAAGGCACACAGCTTTTAAAAATTAAGGGCTTTTCCAATATGGATGCACATAACTTTACAAATTATGGCTCTTCCAAAATGGCGGCACATTACTTTAAAAATTAAAGCCTTCTAAAACTGAGGTACGTCAGTTTTAAAATTAAGACTCCTCCAATACAAAAGCACTCCACTTTGAAAATTAAAACCCTTCAAAATGAAGGCATACAACTTTAAAAATTAAAGCTTCTCCAAAACAAAGTATACAACTTTAAAATTTAAGATACTAGGAGGTTTTAAAGATCATGCTTATAAGTCTTATAAATTGCGTCTAAAATATATTAAGATTATGTCTGAAGATCTTACAAATCAATCTTAAGATTGAAAATGCTGCTTCAAAATAAAGACTCCACAACTTTAAATTTTAAAATATTTTCTTAACCATGTTTGATTCTCTTACTATAAAATTTTTATTTCAATTTCAAGATATGTAAAATGCAATCATACATTGCTTCTATTCATTACAAGACATCAAAAAGAAAAGACAGGATATAGAATGAAGAATGAAATCTCTTAATGAAAAATGAAGGGACTAGCATGTCAACTAGACAAGGTAAAGAAGGACAAAATTACAAATATGGGTATTTAGGTGATACAAAGGCTCCCAAAATAAACAATAAGATAATCATCGCTAACTTCTTGAATCCTTTATAAAAAACTTAACAACATGATGTTCTTAACACTTTAAAGCTCATCAAATTACACTAGCCTTCATGCTAGCAAATTTCTACCAATATTATATTCTCTTCATCTAAGTAGCCTTTCCAAGTTTTCAACTTAAATGACTCAAATTGGCCTCTTGATTTTTAATTTGAGTCCTCATTTTCACTTTTTTTTTGTCATGTGAAATACTTCTTCAGAGTTTATTGGATTATGTAAATCATCTCCATCCATTTTTGCCAAGATTAGTGTTCTGCTAGAAAAAGCCATTTTCACAACATATAGGCATTCCCAATTTTGTGTCCACTTTCCTTTACTATCATGCTACCTTGAAAGAATTCTTTTCAAATCCAATTCGCCTTTTAAAAAACAATAAGGATGGATATTTTTGTTATGGGCTTGCATCATCCTTTTCTAGTATAGTTGACCATGAAAAACAACGTAAGCCTCTTATCTTCAATTAGGTTCAATTATTCATATTGATATTGGACCCACTCAACTTTCTTTAGCCTAAATTCTCTTAAAACTCTCAAAAATAAGATTTCTATCTCCACTAGCAATACAATTTCCAACTCATATACCAAAGAAAATGGGGTTGTCTCTATAGAAATACAAGTCTAATGTTTGATAAGCATACAAGGCAAATGGTAACTTCTTATACTAGTCTCTGTAGGTTTCAATCATTTTTTCAAAAATTCATTTGATATTCTTGTTTATGGCTTTTACTACTACATTCATCTTTAGACTATATGTTACTACATTATGGTGCTTGATCTTAAACTGGGCATATATCTCATTAATCATCTTACTATTTAAGTTATTGTCATTGTAAAAAATGATCATTTATGAGAGTCTATATCTGTAGATTATCTCCCTCTTTATGAATTTATAGACCTTGGATCATGTCACATTACCATATAAGGCTACCTCTACCCAATTTGTGAAGTACTTTATCATTATGAAAATAAATCTATGCCTATTTGAATCTTTTAGGGTGATAAGACCAATAACATCCATGCCCTATATAGAAAATAGCCATGGTAATGCCAAAACATGTAAAATAGTGGGTGAAGCATGAATCTTATCAGCATAGATTTAGTACTTATGACAATTTGAGTATAATCAATACAATTACCCTCTATTGTCAACTAGTAGTGTCCAACTCTTATGATTTGCCTAGCCATCATATGACCATTTGCATGTGCCCTATATATCCGATTATGTATTTCCTCAATAATTTTCTCTGCTTTAACTATGTTTACACATCTTAATAGCACTTGATCTCGAATTTTCTTATAAATAACATCCCTATCCAAGAACAAACCCATAGCCAGCCTTTCGATAACTCTATTATCATTCTCTATTGCCTGGTCTGAGTATTCTTGAGTTTTAATAAACTGTAAAATGTCATAATATGAAAGCTTACTATCACTTTCTTCTTCAATATTTGAGTAATGTGCTGGAAAATCTTTCACATCTAACTTTATAGGTTGTACTTCCATATTAGCATTAACCTCAATCATCGCAGCCAAGGTAGCTAAAATATCAGCAATTTGATTTTTTCTCAAAGTAAATGCTCAAATTAGATTGGTTTGAATTGCTTAATAAGCTCTAAGATATATTTATGATATTGAATGAGCTTCAAGTCTATTGTTTCCCATTCTCTTTTTTATTGATAGATAACTAGAGTTGAACCCGTTATACCTTTAATAGTTTAATATTTCTCTTTATGGTTGTTTGTGAACCCATTACATAGGCCTCATACTTAGCAATATTATTCATGTAATTGAAATTTAATCTTGTCGTAATAGGTAGTAATATTCATGAAGAGATATCAAAATTGCTCTAATTTCATATCTTAAAGCATTAACAACTCCATCAAAGTATATTCTTTAAGATTTTTCAATATGCTTTCCTTCATCAAGTTAAGAAATAGTCATCAAATCTTCATCAGGGAAGTCAAGCTTCATTGGCTCATAGTTTTCAATGGCATGATCTGTGAAAAACTAGCTATTGAGCTTTCTTTGATTGTTTTCTGGTTACATACAAATATCATATTCTAAAAGCATCATTTGCAACCTTACAGTCTTTTTAGACAAAAAAAGTTTCTCCAAGATATACTTGATTAGGTTTAATTTTGCCATAACCCAAGTAGTGTGTTAAAACATGTACTATTTAAGTTTTCGGGCTGTCTAAACTAGTGCACACATCTTCTTTGGTGAAGAACACTTGGACTAGTATTCACTGAATTTCTTACTTAAGTAATAAATAGCTTGCTTTGTCTTGCTAGCTTTATTTTGTTGCCCCAACACATATCCCATTAATTTCTCATATATTGTCAAATACAATATTAATGGTTTCTCTAGCATAGATAACACCAACATAAGTGGATTAGATAAGTATTTCTTGACTTTATTAAAAGCTTTTTAGCATTTCTCATTCCACTCAACAAGAATGTTTTTTTGAATAAGCTTAAAAATGAAATCACATTTGAAAGTAAAAAAAGAGATGAAATGAAAGATGTAATCCAATCTATCCAAGAAACTTCAAAGTTTCTTTAGTGTATTCAGAGGTAACAAGTTCTAGATGATGCATATCTTATTTGAATCAATTTCAATCCCCGTTTTGCTGACTACAAAGCCTAACAACTTCCCTAACTTAGCTCTGAATGTACACTTGGCTAGATTCAACTTTAGTTAGAACTTTTTCAACTTTTCAAATAATTTTTGAGATTTGCAATATGGTCTTCTCCTTCGAAAGACTTAGCAATCATATCATCCACATATATCTCTATCTTTTTGTGCATTATGTCATCAAATAGTATCACCATAGCTTTTTTATAAGTAGTCCTAACATTTTTCAATCTAAAAAGTAATCACTTTGTAACAAAATGTTTCACACATTGTTACAAAGGTGGTTTTCTTCATGTCATCTTGAGTCATCTTTATCTAATTGTATGCTGAAAATCTATCCATGAAGTTAAACATGGAATGCATGTTTATATTATCCACTAAGGTGTCAATGTGAAGCAAAGAAAAATTGTCATTTGTGCTAACCCTAGTAAATAATGATAATCAACACCCATTCAAACTTTCCTATCTTTCTTAGAGATAGGCATTATGTTGGTTGCCTATTTTGGATACTAAGCCATTTTCAAGAAACTTGTGTCAAACTGCTTTTTTACTTCTTTCTTAATCTTCAACAGCATATTAGGCTTCAATGTCTCAATTTCTATTGAATCAATCTACATTTTGGCTTCAGATGTAGCTTGTGTTTCCACCATTTTAATGCTAAGTCCTAGCATATCCTGATAACATCAAGCAAATATATTCACGAATTCTTGAAGTAGATACTAACCTCTACCTGTTAGTTAACGAAAGGATAAGCCAACTTTAACTATTTTTTTATTCTCATCATTCCCTAAATTTGCCAATTCAGTGGTTTCCTAATAAAGTTCAATCAGCTTATTTTCTTATTCTATTAGTCTCATTAGATCAAGAGGCAAAGTATAATCCTTAAAGTCATCTTCATTATCAATTTCATCAACGTGAATTAGGTTTTCAAAATTAAACTCCTAATTATTATCACGATTATCTTTATATTCATTTAGGAACCTGAAAATGGATAAAATTGAAAATTTTTGCAAAATATATTGGCTTGAAAGTGTGAAATGGAAAATGACAAAAAAATTAATGAAAAATGCATCTTTTTAATCTTTTATTGACATAATATAAAACAAATGGCCATACATAAAAGACATCTCCAACATTTTTGGGCATAAGCAATTAAGGATTACAATTACATTGATTCAGTCTTAAAAATAATAGGCGTCTCTATAACACTCCAATTTTTAATTTATGGCTCAAAGGACACAGACAAACTACTAATTTTTTTCCCTGGAATTTTTCATTTTCTTTACCTATTACTTAGATAGACAATTCAACAAAAAGGTTCTTCCATGCTAAACTGAAGTTCTTCCACCAAAGCTTTGGTTGATTTTGGACTCTCAAACTTACAATCATCCTTTCCTTTTTCTTTTCTAAAATCTTTTTCTTTTTCCATTCTTCTCTCTATACCCCAAACAAAACCTTTCACTATTGTCTTTTATCATTAGAGGCTCTTTTATTCATTGTAGTTTCTTGCCAAGTCTAACCCTAAGATACCAACCCATTTTAATGACTTGATTGATCACAATCTTTGTGGTAGCGAATGAACATAATAGGCATAGTTTAGATCTTTCACCTACATAGGCAAAATTGATAAGTTCATATAACCTATAAGAGCATTATAAAGCTTCTTCCGTTTTATCCACATAAAGTGCATTAATATGTTGGCTTCTAATAAATCTTCCTCCCTAGATACAATAACAAGCTGACCTTCAACATTGAAGTTAAGCTTCTAACGTAGTGAAGAAGGAACACCACCTATCATATAGATCCATAACCTTCCCAACATGCAGCTATATGATGGAGAGATATTCATCATTTGAAACTTCATATTGAAAGTGAAGGGTCCAATTTGCAAGTGCATTTTAATATCTCTCAAAACTTCTTGTCTATTCTAATTAAAAGCTTTGACAATCATATGGTTACTTTTCATATGGGATATATTATTGGGTAACCTGGCCAATGTCATCATAAGCATAACGTTAATTGTAGAACCATTGTCAATGAGGACTTTGGCTATGGTATGGCTTTTGCATTTGACATTAATATGTAAAGCCTTGGTGCTTCATTTTTCTTCTTTAGGATCTCATGAATGCTATATAATGAGGCACCACCAAATTACCACCAAATTATGGTAGAATGGGTATTATAGTAATTTTAGCTAATTATGGTAAGAAAAATTTTTTGTAATTGTAGAATAAGGGATATTATAGTAATTTTGATCAACTATGGTAAGAAAAGTATTTTCATAATTATATAGAAGAAATGTTATAGTAATTTTAGCCATTTATGGTAGGAGAGGCTTTTTCATAATAATGGAAAGAAAAATATTATAGTAATTTTGACCATTTATGAGAGAATTGACAATATTTTGACCACATGTCACCTTCTAATCGAATAATCATAGAAACATTAGAGTAATCTTAATGGGGGATTACTTTAATTGCATTTATATAGGTTTTAGAAAATTTGATGGCAAGGACAAAGGAAGTTTTAGATATAGATAGTATTACCTGATACATTTAACAGGTTCCTCACTACCCCACCCTGTATGGGGAGATTTTTTTTAATTGGAGATGTGTTTTTTTTTTTTTTTTGTTTCTTAGGTAGGGTAAGACAATTTTGGTGTGTGATTATCTCAACCTTCTACTGTAGTTATATTATTTATATTTAGTTATTTATGTAATACTTAAGTGGGCATTTGGTTTGAGGGAAAATAATTTTCTCTTTTGGAATCTTACTTTTTGTAATTTGATTACTTGGTTTAGCTCACGAGAATATGATTATTAGGTTTTTTAAGATTCCCAACAATGTCAAGGAGTGGGAAAGTAGGGAGAATCAAAAACTCTTATTTCCCTATGATTTTTTAAGATTTTGGAGGGAAAGTAAAATTTTTCCCCATTTGCCCTAACTTAATTGCATTTTCAAATTATATAAACAACATTATTTACCTTAGAAATGTAGTAATCATTTATAAACTATAATGAAAATAATTTTTTTCTTAATAAATTTTAAACAAAGATCACATTTTTTACATAGTGCTATTGAAATCTTCACAAAAGTTATGATTAAAAACACAATCTTTGTTGAAAAAATGAAAAAAAAAAATATTTTTCATAATTTAACAAAGACAACTTTTCTAAGATAAACAACATGATTTTTGTTAAAATATAAAAAAAAATATTTTTAGAATTTAACAAATACAACATTTTTAAGATAAAAAATATAGTCTTTGTTGAAAAGACAACAATTTTGAAAGATAAAAATATAATCTTTGTTGTAAACATAAAAAAATATTTTTCAGAATTTAATAAAGATGAGGTTTCTAAGATAGAAAACGTAGTTTTTGTTGAAAAAAAATAATGTTTTTAAGATAAAAACGCAATCTTTGTTGAAAATATAAAAAAATTTCAGAATTCGATAAAAATAACGTTTCTAAAATAGAAAACATAGTTTTTGTTGAAAACATGAAAAATATATTTTCAAAATTTAATAAAGAGGGTGTTTCTAAAATAAAAGCATAGTCTTTGTTGAACACATGAAAAAAATATATTTTTTAGAATTCAATAAAGATGATATTTTTAAGATAAAAACATAGTTTTTGTTGAAAAAATGACTTTTCTAAAATAAAAAAACACAGTCTTTATTGAAAATATTAAAAAAATAAAAAATAAAATATCTTTAATAATATTATTACATATAAAATCTAAAATATATTTACTTAGCATTATTACACATAAAATTTGTTCCAGAAGCTTCCCTTTTCCAACCCCCATGTCAACCTTATTGTGAAGGTCAATCTACATGTTTTTCCTACTCAGAGACAATCAATGTTACGATAATAATTAGAATTGTAAGATTATATTTATTGAAAATATACAAAATTTTATTTTTAGATTTTTTAATTTCAATGAAGATAACGTACTATTTACATGTCACGTGTTATTCACATGTCTGTATTATGAATGTCATATGTTAATCACATATTATCAAAGGATAATATAGTAAAAAACTTTATTAGGTAATCTTAAATTCCTATAAACCAAAATACAAAAATTTTACATTTCTTAAGTTAACAAAATTCAAGAATCACCCATTCTCTTTTAATAATACTTTCACCCAAATTACTTTTTCACTCAGAATCTAAAAATCTGAGAACCAAACGTCCTTTAAATGCATTTATATAGATTTTAGAAAATCTAATGGTAAGGATAGAAGAAGTTTTAAACAAGAATAGCAAAACCTAATACATCTAACGAGTTTCTCATTGCCCCACCTTGCTTGGGGAGATTTTTTTAATTGGAGATGATGGGTTTTTTTTTTTTTTTTTTATTTCTTAGTTGGGGTAGATGATTTTGCTGTGTGATTGTCTTGATTTTCCATTCCACATATTATTTAGATTTGGTAATTTATGTAATTGCATTATATAAAATATTGATTATTTAATATATTTGTATTGTGTTTTATATAAGTATTGTGTGTTATAATTCATGTTAACACAAATTTTTTTTATTTTTGTTAAATGTATATGATTTTTCTAAAACTTTAATTTGTGTCACTTTCATATGATTTTTGTATCATATCAATGTCATATTTTAAATTGATAAGTCTAACATTATCCTTTGTTTAGTTTTTGTTAATACTATAATTTTATTTTTAAATACCTTATATATATTTTTTATATATTAGGGATTTTTATCTAATAATGTTTAAATATTTAGGTTAAATTTGAGAAACCAAAACTTATTATGTTAAGATTGTAATTTTGTTTTACTTGTTATTTGAAGTTTATTGCATTAAAATTATAGCAACTAAAGGATATTGTATAAATTGAAATGTATTATTCTTCTATTTAAAATTTTATAGGAGTAGTTATTAAAATTAAGATAAACATATTATTTACTTAATTAGATATTGATAATTTAATTAAAGTAATTTTTATTAAAAATAAATTAATGTGAGCTTGACAAATATGGATATTGACACATTCACAGAGGCGGAGGCAGAGGCAGAGGCGGAGGTGGGAGAGAAAAAATTTTACATCTGAAGGGGGTAGGGCAAGGGCATGATGGGGCAAGAGCAGATAAGGCATTCACTATTTCCATCCACTCACCATGCAACTAATAGATAGTTTCGATGAGTGTGATGTCTTCAATTCCACAGTGGAAGAATGTATGGATATGGTATGATATATGTAAAAATCTAAACTTAAACCTGTGAGACACTTTTTGTGAAATAAAATTATAAGACTTTTGAGTCAAAGCGGACAATAACCCCCAAGTTGGGTGCATGTCTCCACAAATGGTATTAGAGCAATCACTAGATAGCGAGAACTAAGTGCTACATCATAAGAATCACTAAATATTATACGGTTAAGAGACACCTATAAAGTCCCAACATCTCGTATGATCTTGGTCTTGTAATTGGACTCGACTTGACAGAGATGTCAAGCTTTAAAGGTAAGGAGATGGTGATCCCCTAATCCCACATTAGAAGAATGTATAAATATAAAATGATATATATGTAAAGATCTAAACCCCAACTTGTAAAGTGTTTTTTGTGAAACAAAACTTTAAGACTTTTGGATCAAGACAGATAATATTTCAGAAATTGGGTGAAACTAATTCTAATAAGTAAAATTATCTGTTTTTCCCATTCTTAATTCAAAAACCAAGGTATGAACTCAACACCTTTCCATGCCATTGTCACTTAGCAAATTGTTTTGAGAAGATAGCTAAGAATATGCACAACTCGTCTTTAGTAAAATGTCGAGAAACGAAAAAGAAAGGGAAAATGCAAAATCTAGTTGGTAGCCTCTAGATTAACAAATTAAAAATGCTGCCTATGTACTTCCTCGAGGAATTTGAATTTAAGAATTAGATTGAAATACTATTTGGTATTCCCTTGCCAGTAAGTCCACCTTCTCTAGAGTTATCTGAGGTGTTAGGATACAGTAACATGTATGGCATCTTGACTGGTCCATTTCTGTTCTTCAGTCTAGTGTCAATGTTTCTGTCCATAATTCTTTTTTCGATTTCTACCAGCTTCTCTCTGAATCTTTCAAATGCAACTAAAGGTTCAGCATCTGAAGTCCACTCAAAAGCATCTCGCTGCCCAAGGTATATTTCATCGGTTGAATGCCGGGATAAAACCTCTATAAGGGATACACCAAGAAGAGTTTGAAACTGTGCTGTGATTGTTTTCAGGAAGGCCATGTCAGGATCCTTCTCAAGCTCAGCGTATTCATCGGTGCCTGGTTCTGGCATGAAGCGACGGCTAACTGTTGGCCGGTTAGGGAGGTAGCCAGCATAAGGGTATTGTCCGAAATTGACAGCTGCATGGAAAGCAGAAGCCACCCATATGATAATTGTGCATGCTTGAATAAGCTCAGCTCGTGTCTTCATCTCAGGCCACCATGGTTCATCTTTCAAATCACCATGGCCCTCATTTCGGATCTCTGTCCACCATGATTGGATTTCAGTGTCTTCTTTTACTACTACATCTGAATGGTAGTAAAAAGAGCAATACTCAGTGACCCAAGTTTCAATGGCTGACCAGATCTCTAACCCATCGACGGCATAAGGATAATCCTCTATCAGAAGTTTGAGGCCATTAGGGCAGCTTGAGTCGGGAACAGCCATTCCTCTGAAATGAAGGGTTGAAAGGTGGTTGCTTAAAAATTCATTTTGGTAAAGACCAAATACAGAAACTTCTATAAAAAATTCTGTGGCTTACCTCTTAATTAGATCAACAGGGAGAGCCTGGTCAATGAAAACCCATGTCTTGTAAATAGAAGCCGACATTTCCAATGCATATTTACCCGGAAAGACTGTCAACTCAAGCACCCCGCCAGCATTGATGAGGGTCTGACGGGCCAACGCATTTATGTTCATTGTGTCGCGGAAGTGAGGATGCAGAAGCTTATATATGGGGTGAACCACACTCAATTGTCTATTACTTGCGATTATAACTGGCTCAATTACAGCATGGGTCTTTAACCTGCAAACATGGCAGAATCATTGTAAATCATGGACAACTTCCTAACTTTTACTAAATGGAGCATTGGCATTTCAGCATCATACCAATGACTAATGAGTTGATGGTAGCCGGAATCATTCACAGCAGCATAAGCCTTGGCCAACTGCCAGACTGAACCTTCAATGCCGTCCTCTGCTGGGATGAATACTTTGCTGACAGCACCATGTTTGTCTCCTTGCGGATGCAGCAAGCTTAACTCAATTGCCAATGGCTTCAGTGTGCCATCTTCTTGCAATAAGAATAGAGTTCTTGTGGCATAAGTCTTTGTGCTAGTGGAATTTATTCTCCGCAGGTATGGCATCAATGCATCATGATGATTCAATATAAACAGTTTGTTGCTTTTTAGAGCCTGAATTGAATATGATTAAAGCAAACAACAGAAAACCTATTAGTAATCTAGAAAGAAACGGTACAAACTGGTAATGTGATATTGCTGCAATCTGATAACACTCGCAAAACAGATGAAGCTTGAATCGTACTTCTTCCACGGTGAGTCCATTCATATTTGGCTCAATATGTTCCTTCGTAATGGTACTTTTCTGGTTCCCATATGCTTTAGGATCAAGCTTGCTGGCTGGGGGAAATTCCTACAGACATGTTATGGTTAATTATTTAAGCAGGAGACCACAACTATTTTTTGAGATGAAGAAGTAGAAGAACATTAATATGAGTTCGTTAACAGGAATGTTATTTTACTTGGAGCTGACTGATGATAACTGGGTTAACTCCAGCTAGAGTTTCTCGTGCAAACTCTTCATCCGTTCTCCAAGCGGACCTATCCACTGTAAGTAACCGCACAAGGAAGCACTCATATTATGCATGTGACATATTGAACATATTTAAGTAACACAAATTCATGTAGCAGACCCCAACTTGTTTTCTAAAGTGCAGGCAAGAAATGTAGTGGGAAAATTTTTCTATATACCTTCAATCACAGCGGGCATTGGGAATTTCATCAATCTCTCACCGTCATTACGAACAAGTTCCCTGATCATCTCCCAGGGTAGGCAATCCCTTATCTTCTTAATAGTGGCATCATTTGGTAGTTTTAAACCACCTTCATAGAGATCAAGTACATCTTGAAAGGAGTCAAACTCTTTTTTGTCACATATTGCTCCAATCTCAGGTATCAATATCTGAAACAGAGATTTCAAAGCATAGGCGAGAAAATCTGAAAACTTCACCAGGTTAAACCGTTCATCTCGTGGAACATAAATGTTTAAGCTTAGAAGAAATAGTCTGCTCTCTGTATTGGGATCTGGTAGAATGGAAAAATATTAGATTAGATTAGATTCATGCTGCTTATGCTAGGAATAGGATACATCAGTCATCAATAGTCAGCAGCAGCTAAATCACCAACTCAAACCGGCTGGTAAGTTTTAAAAAAATTAGCTGAGTGAGGGTTCTGACCTTTTTTGTTTGATTTCCGACCTGTTCTCCCTCTTCTGGGATATGGAAACTCCTGCGATCCGCCAAGAACTGGACGTGCAAATGTTGGACCCTTTTCTGGCATTCCCAAGTCATTGTAGTAATCATAATCATACACTCTGTCCCATTCTTTGAGCTTTCCTTTCCCATTTCCTCTGAGATTTACCAGTTCTTCTTCCCTATACTTGCGTAATGGTTCAGGTGTTTGACATGGAAGGTAGGTCTAAACCAAATATATCAAAGTTGTGTATTAGTGCATCTATTGTTATGTCACCCCAAATCTTAAACAATCGAACAAAATGAATGTGTTAAAGGTAACAATCATGACCGGAAGCACAAGCACCGGTTACTTGTTGGGCAGATATGATAATAGCCGTTCAAAAAAGTTGCTATCTTCATTGCGTGAACATCAAGCAACAATCTTTTAGCTTTAGACTATTCATTGAACAAGTGGACGAAACAAGATTATGATAAAAGATTTTAAGTTTTGCCCCATTTCTTATGTTAAACTTGAAAATGAAGTTACCTTGTTGGAGAAGAAGATACGATCATACTTGTATCGATGTGCTGGATAGACCCAGGAATTGCAAACAAAATGTAGCCGGCCATGGCCAGGAATATCTTCCAGGGTGACTGTCCTGAGGTAGAACTGGCTGTGATGATGGTTTTTTATTATGAACGCCCCAGGAACACCCAAGGATTCATCCCAGTCAAATGTAACAGAAAACAAAGTTTCTCCTGCTGTAAATGGAGTGATTGTTTTGATCCACTTCTCCAAATATGCTGGCTTTCCAAGCTTCCCTTTCAACCCATTGGCTGAACACACATAAGTTACAATTTCAGTCACAAACTCATCATATCTAACATTCTTTCCCTTACTTGCAAGATTTAAATAAGCAACGTAACAAGGACTGAGTGGACATTGTGACATTGCTTGAAGAACATGAATTTGCCAAAGGATTTGTTAATTATTATAGGTTCTCAATTCTTGCATCTATCAAGCAAAAGATTAGAGAAACATTGTAAGAAAAAAGAACAAGATAATTACAGGGATGGTTAGTTAAATTGTGCTCAAATTTTACCAAATTGAGCTCAAATGGAAGAAAACAAAGGAGCCAAACAAGAAAATTGAAAACCAGTTATCTTTTCAATTTTTCTTTATAAAAAGCTCCTCAGGTTAACCACCAACCATGACTGCACACTCTTTCTCTGTATACAGATGAAAAAGAAAGAAAGAAACTAACCAGGGTCGGTATGAACAGCACTGATAAGCTGCAAAGAAACACCCTTGCCAAGGAGCTCATGAACTCGATCAAGTAAAGAAGCTTTGAGATCATTCATGTCCAACACATTTTTTTTCATCAAAACTACTGTTCCTTGGATCTTCTTCTTGTCTTTGCTATCTTCCACCAAGCCTTGAGCCTTTGTTTTTGGCTTTGCACAGAACTTCACCACCGCTTTATTGAACATCTTTGAACTTGGACAGTACCCCATAATAGCTAGCACTCCACTTAAGCTACCACAAACCAAAAACAAAGATTCTTTTATTTGGAAACAAGAACTTTTTTTTTTTGGAGGCAAAGGTTTTTAAGTGAGGATGATAAAACTGTGAAAACAGGTTTCTCTGGTTTTCTTGACTTTGAGCAAGACTTGGAGACGATAAAACAAGGTTTTAAATACTTGCTCATGACACCTACTGACAGTGTTCTTTAACAATTTCAAACCATTCTTTTTTTCCTTTTTTTTTTTTTTAAGCTTTTCACATCTTTTTCTCTTTATTAGTAAATAATTAAAGGACCTGCTCCCACCTCCAAGGGTCCATGGTCATTGGACTACTCATGGAATTTTTTTTTAATTAAAGAAATACCATTACATTTATTTTTTTTCAATACTGTACAACTTGCAAAATATAAAAAAAAAATGCAAAATGTATTTTATACATGATGTTTATGTCATATTTTATATGTAAACTTCCTAGGTTCAACTTCTTTTGGTGGATGTATACTTTGATTTAGCCCTTAGCAGCCATGTGATTATTTTTCTATGATTATCATGCTTCTAACAATTACTTAATCTTAGATTTTTCCAAAAAATAATTAAAATAGTTAATTATTAATTATTAACATTAAAGACAATTTAGTTAATTCAGTTGGTAAAGAAAAGAGTTTTGTTTCTTTACCATCCATTTTTGTGAGAAAATATTTTAAAAATAAAATTCTTAATACATCAAACAAATGCGAGATAATATGTCATTAAGATCCTTCAAACAAAAAAAAAAAAAGATTAAGATAAAATTTGAGATATTTTTTATTATATTACTAAAAAAGTTTTAATATTATTATATTTTAATAAGGTTTTCATTTTGAGATTTTACTATCATGCGTCCTAGCATTCTCAACATTGTCTAATGTTATTATATTAAGTAAAATTTCACAACATTAATTGTCAACAACCACATTTAACATAATAATATTACTATAAATAATATTTCAAAAGACATGATGAACAAAGTCTTTCATTTTGTGCCATTTTCTTGAAGAAGAACGAGTGTCATTGACTTAAAAAGTTTAATTTGCTATGAAATATTATCATAGAGTTCACACTTCCAAATCTCACATCATATATTCAAGTATGATGATCTGGGTTATTATCAGAGTTAACACTCCTAAAAGACAAACAAATGCATAGAAATCGTCTAATCTCAATGTATCAAACTATGAATTAAGTAATATAAAAATAGGGTTTTGGAAGGTTGTTAAACCTAATCGTCTTTAATTCAAACAACTAAATAAAATAAATAAAATTTTGACAGATCATCACTTACCGAAAGGTTCCAATTCACTTACTACTTTAGCTTTCAATTATTATTATTATTATTTGTCTCCATGCTCAACTTGCCTTATTAAAATATTTCGTCTTTTTTAATAGTGAAATTTGGGATATAATAGTCATTTAAATCTTGATTTAGTGGCAAGGAGGATATTTTAAAATCTTAAAATTTTAAGTTTAAATTCTATTTTAAGTTTAAATTCTACTATGTCGCTTCATTATCTAACTATTTTCAAATTTGTCAGTACATTTATTAAAATTGTAATACTTATTTATGATTGACATATAATATATAACAATTAAAATGTAATAAAGGTTTAATTGACATGACATTAAAGTTAGTGCTCACAGATTGTAAATTTGAAGAAATTTATGCATTAAAAGTAGAAAGTTTAATGGTAGATTAAAAATTAAAAAAAAAAAAAAAACCAGTAATAGAAACTATCATTTTATCTACAAATTTTTACTCTAATAATTCAAACACCGAAATATTTTTTTATTTGAAAAAGATAATTCAAATTTACTCTTTGATAAGAAAATCGATTATAAACTAATTACTTAATCAAATGTTTTTACTTTTTTGCCAATTAATTAAATGTTCGGATACTTCGATATTGAAATATCCAATCTCTTTAGGGATTTGTTTTCCATTTTTCATTTTATAATGGTGAGTTATATTAAAATTCAAACTTTAAAATTCGAACTATGGCAGTCCCTAATTAGTATAACAAATATATATATCTAAACATCTAAACATTGAATGTAAGTTGTCTACATGACTTGATACAATGACGTGCACTTGGAAAATAATTATGGGAAAAGATGTACTTTAGGTATTGTAATTTAAAGTTATGGATTTAAAGTTACATTTGTATTTTCTTTTTTTTTTTATAATTATTAGTTATGTATATTTATTTGATAGGTTAATTTAAATTTTTATAATTTAATTTAATTTTATATTTATTTAAGATATTTGTTTGAATATTTTTATATTGATTTTAAAAATAATTTTAATACAAAATCATTATAATTATACATGTTTGTCTTTTTTGCATGTAGAATTTTGATAATAATTAATTTGCAACGAAACGTGACTATTATACATATATATATATATATATTTATATATATGACAACCTTTTGAATACAAAAAAAAATCGAGTGAAGCGATATCAGATGGAATAATGTCATCCCTATGATGCGTTCAAATGAAAATTTTTAAAATTTTAAACAATTTTGAAATATTAGCATTTTAAAATGTAACAATACAAAATAACAAAATTTGTAATTGTATTGCTCGAATACTTATTTTTTATAAAATAAATTTAAATGTTGAAATTTGATAGGATAAAAAATAATTATAATAGATAAATAATGATACTAGAGAGAGAAAAAGCAAAATACTAAAAAAAAATACAATATGGGTATCGTTAGTTTTGTTAAAATGTACTAACAATATAAAAGAGATTAAAAGATAAATTTTATAATGAGTTTTGTAGTTAAAATTGACAAAAATAAAAGTTATATATTAAAAAAGAAATTTAATGAATGTTGACTATAAAACCAAAGAATTGAAGAGAAAATTTGAACTCTCCAAAAATTTTCATTTAAATTCCAAAAATTTTTATAATTCTAATTTTTATTTTACCAAATAAAGTAATTTCATTTTAGCACTTTTGCAATCTCTCTATAAATGAAATTCCTCATTGAAATTTCCCATCTAAACACACTCTTAGAGAAAAGTTATCAATGAGCACGAAAGAGATGAATGGATGCTCGATTGAAAATATTGGACGAAGCAAAATGTAAATGCCAAGGTGATGATTTGGTGTAAGGTTTTCCAAATATAAGCTAAGCAACGGAAAAAGAATTCTTTTTCTGTTCCTTATAAATTTGAAAGGGTCAATTTGTGTTATGGGAAGCATTAGAGCTAGTTCAGATCAATTCTAGTAGATTTTCTTTTTTTTTTTCCGAATTTTTGCACAATGCTAAAAGCATATAAATTATAATCTTTTCACTTATTTCCCAATTAATAAATGATCTTCCAACTTTTTAGTGATCAAACACCTCCATAACTGAAAAAAAAAAAAATGGCAACAACAACAGCTTGCAGAGTACATATTCCAGGCTGGTATCTGCTAGTCCACTAATTTTGTGAAATGCTGAGGAAAAATAATCATAACCCAATCGGGAAAAAAATAGAGAAAATAGAAAGGTTTTTGTGTCATGGTCCCATGTAGTTCTAACACCCACAAATGTGTAACATGCCAGGAAGTGTAAAAGCAGGCTATTAGAATGCACCATCATAGCACCATATAATTATGAGCCGTTGTCTGTCATTATAGCCTAATTTTTTGGGGTCTAAAATATCCGACTAGGATTAGGGTTTAATTATATTTTAATATTCGTATGATTTCCAAAAGTTTTGTACTGAATGCTATAATCGTTCATCAAGAATTAAATTGGGATGAATAAAGACAATTATATTTGTAGAATACAACAACATTTTAAATTCTTCAAATTAAAATTAGTAAAATTGATTATGTAGAAATATCTGAATAAACAAACAGTTATAAATTTTTATTCAAATAGTTATGACAATCAGTACAATAATTTTTTATATTCAAATAGCTATAATTATTTTAATAATTATTAAACAATTATAACATTTTATTTTATTATAAAACAATTATTTCTATTCATATAAGTTCATTCAAAATACATAAATATTTATTAATTTATTAATATTTAAAAATTAGTAAGTAAAATATTAAAAAAAATAAATTGATTTACCAAATAAACCTAAGTGCTTAATTTTTTACTTTTAAATTTTTTTGACCCACTAGAAAATTTTCTAACAAGCACTTGGTGCACTCCAACACTTAGTTTAATTATATAAAACACATAAGTAGTCTCTTTTAAACTACATTTAGATTATCTTTTTATTCAATATGAAATTCACCATATTCTAAACAACAAATAATCCCCGTTAGTTTGAAATGTTGGTATTTAACTTTTAACATTTTACACAAATAAACATTATAAATACAATAATATATTTCTTGATTTAAACCTTCATTTAACATTTATATCTTTAAATTTTAACAAAATTGATGGTATTCACATATTAAACCTCAACTTCTAATGTTAAAATTATATATATATATATAACAAATAATATTTATTTAATTTTCTGTCAAAGGTTTTATTATCAATTTTATTACTAATATGGACATGTACTTATTTTTATCTTATAAACATTTACAAGATGGTTTCTAATTTTCTTGTTGAAGCAGCACAACTTCAGTGTTTGTATAAGTGGAGTTTTTTATTTATATTTTCATTGCTTTAGACATTTAATTATAGACTTTATTAAGAGTTTAATCTCAATCTTCATTACACAATGATTCACACTAGTATTTCAAATATTTAGAATGGATTGATAGTGTTTACAGACACATACTAATAATTTATTGTTACCCATTAAACTTTACAATTAGAGATTACTAATTCAAAATTAGTTGCCCATTGTTGATGTTTGAAAGGAATTTTAAACTTATTCCACTTGTGGTGCTTCTTACCAAATTTTTAGGTAACATCTTGGTAAGAGCATATGCTAAATTATTAGTAGATTTAACATATAATATGGTAATTACCTCTTTTTTTTTATCAATTCTCTAATATAGTAGTGTCTTAGACTAATATGTCTAGATTTTTCATTATAAATTTCATTTTAAGCTTTAAACATAGTAGCTTCATTATCACAATATAAAGATATGGTTGTCATTAGTTGTGGCTACAATCTATATGTGTTAATAAATTTCTTAACCATTCTGCTTCCTTGTTTATTACAGCTAAAGTTATAAATTCAAATTTCATAGTTACATGTAAAATGCAAGTTTGTTTCTTGGATGCCTATCTAATTGCATCACCTTCAAGAGTAAACATCCAACTTGAAGTGAATTTATTCTCACTTATATTAATGATCCAACTTGCATTCGAATCTCCTTCCAAAATTGCTGGATATTCTGAATAAAATGAGCTAAAATCTTTAGTTCTTCTAAGAAAACCAAGAACTTTTCTTTTGACTTTTCAATGACTTATACTAGGCTTACTTGTATATCTTGATAACTTGCAAATAGTAAAAGCAATATCTGGCCTAGTACAATGCATAGCATACATAATACTTCCAATAGCATTGGCATATTCAAGTTATACAATTACATGACCTTGATTTTTATTAACTTTATACTTGTATCATATGAAGTATTAACTTCTTTTATAGTAAGATACTTAAACTTATTAAACAGTTTCTCAAAATAATTACTTTGATTAAGTACAAAACCTTTATTATGTTTCTTAACTTTAATTCCTAAAATGATATCAATTTCATTTAAATATTTCGTTTTAAAATCAAAAGTTAGATGCCTTTTGGTTTCTTTTATGCCAATCATATTAGTACTAAAACTTAGCATATCATCCACATAAAAACATATTATAACTCCATATTCTTTAGTAAACTTTAAGTAAATGCACTTATCCGTTCCATTATATTTAAAACCATTAGCCAATATGATTGAATCAAACTATTAATGCCATTATTTAGGAACTCACTTTAGCCCATAAAATGACTTAATTAAGTTACAAACTTTATTTTCATTACCTGGAAGAATAAAACCTTCCATTTGTTTCATGTATACTTTTTCCTTTAAGTTACCATTTAAAAAGTTGTCTTAACATCCATTTGATACATGTGTAATTTATAAATGGAGGCCAAAGCTATAAGAGCTCTAATGGATGTTATTCAAGCTATTGGAGCATATATATCAAAATAATCTATGCCTTCTTTTTGTTTAAAACTTTTTACAACTAATCTTGCTTTTAAGGTTTGTATAAAACCATATATTTTATATTTCCTTCTAAATACCCATTTACACCTTATAGGTTTAGAACCTGGAGGTAAATCTACCAAGACCCATGGATTGTTAGACATAATTAGGTTCATTTCATCATTAATAGCTTTTATCTAAAAAGTAACATCTCTTGAAATCATAGTTTCATTAAATGTTTTAGGGTTTTCTTCTACATTTAGTAGAATTGGTGTTTTATTAAGCATTTTGGTTCTATTATGTATATGGCATGCTATTAGAAGTACTTCTCTCTAAAAATTTAAAGTTAATTAAACATTTTAAAGCATTCTATTTAGTCATAAATATCTTAGCATTGTCATGGTTTAATTTTTTTTTTTTTGTCATTTTTATTCATTATTCTTAAAAATATTATCTAATTAAAAAAATTTTAAAAATAAAAGATAAAAAAAAACAAGTAATGAGACATATGGGTATCTAAATTGACTTTTTATTCTTATAAAATATATCTAATAAAAAAAATCTAAAACAAAAGATATCATAAAAAGTAAAAAAGAACTTAATTAACAAAAAAAAAAGAGCTCATAAAGAATATCACATAGATATCCTATAAAAATATTAATTTCTTAAATTAAAGTATTAAATAATAACTTTATTAATATAATACATATATATAAATATAAAATTAAATTAATAATAAAATATATACTTTATATATACCCTAAAATGAATTAGGACAAATTATCTTAAACAAGCTTCCGTTCCATTCTTGTATCTTATAAAAAATTCGATCCGTCCAAACTCAATATCGATTTTTAAAAAAATTGCTTCCTATCATATTGGAATGGATAAAAACTCATTAAATATGAATTATTTTGGAGTATCAATTAGTCGGTACTTTTTGTTACAAAATTTACTTAATCAACAAAAGAGAAAAAAGCCAAATGAGGTATTGGTTTCAATTTTTAACAAAAAATAATTTAAAAAAAGCATAAAAACAAAAGAAAATTGAAAAAAGGAACAACAATGAAAAATGAAAAAAGGGAAAAAAAGAAAAAGAAAATTCATTGGGGTCCTATGTAAACACGACAATTGTGTTTAAAATATTAATTTTTAAACTAAGGTCTTAAATAATAATTTTATTAATTAAAAAGTTAAAAAAAATACAAAGGAAAACAAAAAAATTAACAAAAAAAAGAAAAATTATTGAGGTGTCATGTTAACATTCAAATTGAATTAAAAATATTAAATCTTAAATTAAAGTATAAAATAATAAGTTTATTAATATAATACATATATATAAATAAAATTAAATAGATAATATATATATATATATACACATACACACATATATATAATAGGGTGGCTTGAGGCAAAACACCTTAAATTTACTTTGATCTATTCCTACTTTTTATAGAAAACTGATTCAGCTTGACTCGATAATAGTTTTTTTAAAAAAACACTTATATCAAATCGAGTGGATATTCATTTTTTTTTTTTTTGTCATCTCTATCAATCAATTCATTTTATTGTAAAATTGATCTAATTTAAAAAACATAAAAAAATAAGAAGGGAAATAAACAAATGGGAGTGGACACCTCCATTGACATTTTTTTCTTACAAATTTTATCTAATAAAAAATAAATGAAAATATGAAAACAAAAAAGTTGCCCCTTATTGGATCGAAATCCATCGGACACAAATTATTTTACCATTATTTTATTAATTTTTATTACAAAATTTATGTAATTTAAAAAAATAAAAAGAAAAAAACAAATTGAAGTACCATGTAGATACCCTCATTAGGTTTATTCTAACACATTTATGTAAAAAAAAATTAAAAAACCAAAAATGTTGATAAAAAAGAAAAAAAGAGAAAAAACGTAAAAAAAAAACACAAAAATTGTCACGTGGATACCTTAAATGAGAGTAAAATGAAAAAAATTTATATAATGGATGAAAAGATGGATAACATCTTAATTACACATAAATAAAACTATTTTTATTAAACTAAAATATTAAATAATAATTTTATTAATATAATAATATAAAAATATAAAATTAATTAATTAATTAATTAAAATTATAATTTTATGTATATACGTAAGGCAAGATGGAAGACTATACACTTACCTTTGACCTAATCCAAATTTTTTATAAAAAAAACCTCAATCTTATCCTGAATTTTTTAAAAATCAGCACATATCGATTGAATTAAATAGAAACCCATGAGATTTGAGTTATTTTGTCATCGTTACATCCATTGACATTTTTCTTACAAAATTTACTAATTTAAAAAGTAAAAAAACTTTAAAAAAAAAAAGAAAAAAAAAGGAAGGAAAATGGAGATGACATGTTGATTTATTAAATTAATAAATTAAATAATTATTTTATTATTATAATACATATATAAAAATTAAATTAAATTAATAGTAAAATATATATTTATATATACTTGGGTGAGATGAAATACCCTAAACTCATATTTGACTTAACCTCGATTTTTGGAAAAAAAAAATTCTTTCGATCCCAAATTAAAAAAAAAAGCATTTATTAAATCCAAATGAATCAAAACTCTTTGGATATGTGTTATTTTGTCATACATATCTTAATTAATGTTTTTCTTCAAAATTTTATTTACCAATTTTGTGTACAAAATTTATTTTAAGAAAAGGTTAAAGACAAAAAAAAAAAATAATGTGCCATATACACATATTTATTGGCTTTTTTTTCTCAAAAAAAAAATCTAGTTTAGGAGAACAAAATAAGAAAGAAGAAAACTATAAAAAGGAAACAAAGAAAAGACGAAAGGCAAAACAATAAAAAAAGGAGGAAAGTTTAGTTGCCAAGTGATATTAGCGATGATAAACTTTTCTTCAAAAATTATATCATAGATTTAAAAAAAAATAAAAACTTAAAAGGATAACAAAAAAATTAAATCTGAATGTGACATTGATACCTTCATTAATGTTTTTTTTTTTTTAATTTATCAAATTACAAAATAATAAAAAAATAAGTAAAATATATTTTTGAAATAATAAAATCAAATAAAAAAAGTAAATAGAAAAAAAAAAGAAAAAAGAAAAATTGAAAAAATCAAATAACTTGAAATGTGACAAACTTTGAGGTGACCACACAAAAACGTTAAAAAAAATTATTAAATATATATAAACTAAAAAAATAAAAATGAAAAAAATCAAAGACATGTCATAGTCTCGGTATTAACTTGATCCCACATAAAAATTTTAAATGTAAAAAAATATTTATGAAATATATTAAAATTTATAAATTAAAAAATAAGGAAAAAAAGAAGCAGAATATATATTTTAGATATTAATATCAAATGGGCTCCATATGAAACAAAATTTAAAATATTTATTAAATATAAAAAAGAAAATTATAAATAAAAAAGTAAAAAAAATTAAATGACTTAATACGTAACATACTCTTAATATCAAATGACTTTTACAAAAAAAATTAAAACATAAAAAATATTTATTAAATATATAAAAATAGAAAAAGGAACAAGTAAAGATTACAAAAAAAAAAAAAAAAACAAATGCGTCGCATAGTTTTCAGTATAAAATGGATCTTACAAAAAAAATTTTAAATATAAAAAATATTTAATAAATATTTTTTAAAAAAGATAAAAGATAAAAAAAGAAAAAGAAAAATTTTTTATGTAAATGAATCTCACACAAAAATAAAATAAAATTTAAGAATATATTTGATAATTTTTTTAAATAAAAAAGTAAAAAGAAACCTAAAAAAAATGAGCATATGACATATTACACACTTTACTTCAATCGTATATGAATAAAATTAAATAAATAAATAAAGTAATTAACTTTTTCAATTCTTATTTCTTTTCGGTTCCGATTGATCAAACGTTTTAGCCTTTTACTTTTTTGTCAAAGTGTGATTTTGGTCTGTCTATTATTTCCATTGTGCAATTTTGATTTTTATCTTAATCTTAATGAATTTAATCTTTATATTTCTATAAAATATCAATTTAAAAATAATTCATGACAGTATTAAACATTTGTTACAAAATTCGGCTGCATCACCTTTTTCTTGATGACATGGCATGCTGAATTTTTTTTTGTTGTTTGGCATTCATTAGTATAAAAAATTATTTCTAATAAAATTAATAAAATTGTAGGTTATAGAATTTAAGAATGTTATTAATTATTTAATTAAAATAAAATATGATATATTTTTATTGATATGTGCCACATTATTAAAAAATTAAACCACTTCAACATGTAATCATAAAGATGTCTGTCATTTGAATTTGAATTAAAATCTTAAAAATACTATCAACTGTCCTTAAACGAACTTTTAATACATTTTTTTATATAAGTTTAGATCGGAAATTTATACGTAGTACTCTTTCAAGAAATTGTACATATTCATTATTGAATCATCTTATGTGTAATCTGAAATAATATATTTTTTTTATAAAATTACATGTATTAATAAAAATTATAATCATAATCATAGAAAGTAAAGGCCCTAGTTCAGGATAATTTAAAAAAATCTAGAATACCCTACTCCTACCATGTTAGCAAGCAAGAGATATTTTCAATTTATCATTGGCTTGCTGATAAATTGAGTTAAGCTTGCATGGGCCAGCCAATCCGTAATAAAATTATTTTTCCTAAGAATGTGTATGAATCTCCGATTCCCTTGTTGTTCAACATTTGCATAAAAAGCAATAAATAAGTCAAATCAACATCAACAAACCAATATATAATTGGACCAAACCAAAACACCTAGTAAAAATTGAACTTGAGATTTAAAGATACCAAGACCTCTTCCTTGCAGTTGAAACAGAATGCATCATTGGCATATACACACATGTGTATACACGCACATGTGCATACACGTATATAATGTAAATTTTAAGTGATCTATATGTATGATGTATCCAGAGGTAACAAACAGGCAGGTCGAATCAGATCTGAATTGAGTTATTTGGAGTCGAATTATTTTAGATTAAGAAAAAATTAGATCAATATGGGTTCAAATCAGGTTGGGTTCGGATCAAAAAAATCAAGTCATTTCGAGTTTGAATAATTTTGGTTTCAAAATTTTCAAATTTGACCTGTGAATCATTAAAATTTAACACTTTATTTATTCATATTTGTAGGAAATAGGGTAAACGAGTTCACCCATAATAGGTGGCTTGACCCCAATTAATTAGCAACTATATTGGGTAGTTTGCTTCTATGAAATGAACTACCTTTGGGTACTTACGGTTTAGTTTTTAAACCATGAAATTGTATCTCTCCGTTGTATGGAATTCAGCCATTAACACAAGATCAAGAAAAAAAGAAAAGGAAGAGATAGAGAGATCAATAGAATACAACTTTCAAGAAATTCTTGCATTTTTTGTGTGTTGAAGGAATTGCATTGTGGAAACAAATAATTTTCGTATTGTGATCTTGTTCAACGACCAATAATTGACATTAGAGGATTGCTTTTGCATATCAATTAAACTTCTGCTTCCGCTAATTAAGTATATATGATTATATTCATATATATCTTCATAAAGATTTATCCTTCATTGGTATTAGAGTCAAGTTGATTTGAGTTTGAGTTTTGGTACGGTTTTGTATGTTCTTCATAAAACTGAAAATTTGATATGAAAAGTTAATATATTTTTGTGTCATTGCGAAAACCCATAAGGGTTGAAGGAAAATTGCATAAGTTTGCTATATAATTAATGTTTTGTGATAAATTTTGGAAAAAAGTAGAAAAGCCATATTGTTGTGCCTTTTGGATCAGTTTTTTTTTTTTTTTTTTATTTCCAAATAGGGCATCCAAATGCTCAAGTCAAGGCATTTGAATGCCCTAGGAAAAATTTTGAAAATTAACAGTAATTTTTTTGAAATAGAAAGGGAGCATTTTACTCAATGGCATTTGAATACCCCTTTTTTTTAACAGAAAAAAAGCATTCAGATGCCCTTTCAAAAGCATTTAAATGCCCCTATGTCTTTTAAAAATATACTTCAAAATTTTATTTTAGAATTTATTTTAAAAATTATTTTGTCCTTGATTAATTTTGGAAGGACAAATTACATGTGAATGATTGAAATGAGTCTTAATCATTTTAAACTTGTGTTGACTGATAGATTCATGATTTTTTTTTCTCATATTTTGTTGCAAAAAATCATGATTGTTTTCATGAGCACTCCCATGGTTATGAATATACAAGCATAATTTCTAAGAGTCATAAGACTAAGGATAGAATTGATACAATAATGAATGGATCCAAATAATGATATTGAAAGAGATATCATTAAAGTCAATAGCATGATCTAAGAATTGATCTGGCATAACTGCATGCATATTAGAAATGACCAGATCAAATATGAAATGATAAAAAGTACACTTTTAACTCTTAAACAAAATAATCTTCTTAAAGATATAGTGATGTTTATGGAGAATAATCTCAATTATGAAACATTAATTAACAATTTTGTGAAAGAATATATGAGAATGGAAGCAAAAAGAGTGCGACCCTCTTAGTTTGCCCAAGTTTCTATAATGGGAACACAAAATTCTTGGTCTTCCATAAATGGGTAATTTGAATGCAAAACTATCAAAAGTGTTTTTTAAATCCATCCCTATTCTTAGACAAGTCATTCAAAGATTTAGAGCATAGTTTTATTAACATTTAGTATATACTTTTTTTATGAACGTGTTTATGGATTAAGTATATACTTTGTAAGATTTGTTTATATGAAATCAATATATATTATTGATTATATGTTGGTAATTTTATGATTAGTGGGAGTTCTAAGATAATTGAATTGTGTTATTTTAAAATAATTGATTTTGCTCAATGAAATAAATTCGTGATAATCAAACATATTAAAATTAGAATTTGATTGTAAACATAGTGACTTTTGGTTTCACTTTATGTAAATAATTGTCATTGTTTTATTTGTGACATTGTAGCAAAATGAGAAGTGTATAATGCTAGGCATTAATTAGTGCATATGTCTCTTGAATGTAGATTTATACTTTGAAATGGTTTATGCTTCTAAGAACATTGTTGCTGAATTAAACAAAGGTGAGAATCTAAATGGATTAATTATGAGATTTAAAATATGAAAATCTAGTATGTACTTGAAAAACAAGAGGTTCTTGAAATTCTTAACATTATCCTAGTGAAGCCTAAGTAAAGGAATACGTCTTTACATAGAAACGATCAAGGACTTAGGAAGCTTGGATAAAAAAAAAAAAAGAAACTCCATTGCATAGATTACATTGCTAAATAGTATGGAGAATCATATCATGCATGAGTTCGACTAGCATGATATTGTTAAAAAAGATGTGGAGTGCCTTAACAACAAAATTTGTTTAAAAAGGTTGATCACACTAAGATAGATGAACAAATGGTTCAAGTTATCATTCAATTGTTACCACATTAGTAAGAGCACATGAAGATGCACCTAACCCATAATAAGAGTCTAAAGGCTTTGGATGATTTTTTTCATCATTTTTAATTAGAGGAAGATCATATAAGAAATATCTAAGTCTAGTGTTGATGTATATATAGCATTATCATGTTCAAAGGAAGCTATAGGCTTTAAGTGCAGGCCATACGGTGGGATAAGGATAAAGCTCCAAAAATACCAAAAAGTGGTTAAAAAGGCAAAAAGAATGGTCCCAAGGCTCAGTTTAAGAAAACTAAAGCTAAAGTTTAGTGTGTTAACTATGGTAATAAGAGTTATTTTGCTTGTGAATGTAATGAGATGAAAAATACTTAAAAACCATAGACTATGTAGCACGAGATAGGTATGCGTTCATGGATTTTCATTAGATTTCACACAGAACAAAATGGATCTATGTAGGAAATAATTCATAGATTGAAGTAAAGGTATTAGCACCTACAATTTATGCATGCATGGTGAAAAAACCCTTATCTTACATGTTGTACTATTTGCTCTTGATATTCAATAGAATTTAGGTTTGTCATTATTCTTCTTACTTTAGAATTTGTTTTGAATTTTAACAATACTAGTGTAGTTTGTATTGGATACAACTTATTATGGTTTTGGATTTAAATCATATGATTTTATAATATTAGATATTGTTCCATACAATAATATTAGTTTTTCCCTTATAATTGATTATAATGCAAATATTGATGTAAATATTTAGCATGCTAAACTTGGCTCTATTGGTCAACAAAGAATGGATACATCAAAAAGGCGATTACTAGGCCCTATTGAGAAAGTTAATCTATTATTATGTGAAAGTTGTTTAGTAGGAAAAATGATAAAAAAATCATTTGGTAAAGGATTTATGTCTGACACTTGTGACAAGAAAGAGATAGTTCCAATGCAACTAATACATTTTGACATTTATGGCTCAATGAATGTAAGGTCATGAAAAGGAGGTTAGTATTTCATCATACTCATTTATGATTTTACATGTTTTGAGTTCATCTATTTGATTTCTTACAAGTTTGAAGCATTAAAGTACTTTGGAAAATATGTGACCTTGGTAGAGAATCAATTAGACAAAAACGTTAAGACATTAAAAATGGACCAAGAACATGAGTATTTGTTTTATCTGTTTAGACAACTAAGTAATGAAAATGGTATTGATAGGCAGTTGACAATTCAAGAACTCCACAACAAAATGGTGTTACGAAAAAGTAAAATGAAACTTTTTTGAAAATGGTGAGGTCTATGATGGCCTAAGCAAATTTGCCAATCACCTTTTTGAATAATGCATTATTAATTGTTGCCTACATACTTAATAGAGTACCTTCTAAGTTAATAATGTCTACCCCTTATAAATCATGGGTTGAAAAAAGCTTGATCTTAGTAATTTGAGATTTTAAAGTTGTGTTGCCTATGTACATGAGATCGCTCATCCATATGGCCTGCTAGATCCTTAAGGCAAAAAGAACATATTTTTAGATACTTTGAGCAATCAAAAGAATAACCTTTCATAGGTGAACAATCAAGTGGGAGTGTAATTGAATATGAATCATTAGATGCCATTTTTTTTTAAAAATGAGTTTCCAAAAAAAGGTGAAATACATCAAGAAATGCCTCTTTATGAGATTGAGGAAGCAAATGATTTATTAGTTCCAAATCAACTACAGCATGTTCTTGATCAAGAACTAACAGTATCTCACCCAAAAAAGAACATGACTAAAGATGATGAATTTGATGAATTATTTTCCAAGAATCACAAGTCAAGCAAAGTAATTGTGAAAATTTTCCCTAGCGTTGTTTTGACATAGAAGGGGAAACATTTTTCATCAATCCAATCCATGTCAACCTTGTTGAAAAACCATTAAAAAGATGTTAAGATATCTAATAAGCATTGTGGATTATTCGTTACGTTATCGAATAAATTATCTACATTTGTTTGGCTATATGAATGCCAATTAAAGAAGAGACTTAAATGAGAAAAAATATACTTCTAGCATAGTTTTTTTATTAAATAGTAGGGCTATTTCATGGAGCAGTAAGAAACAAACTTGCATAACACTATCCACAATGGAAGTTGAAGTTGTAGCATTTTTAGCGGCAGCGTAGGAGGTTATTTGACTTAAAAGATTCTTGAATCACTTAGGATTTGAGAAGAATGAGTCTAACATAGTGTTAATAAATTGCGATAGTCAATCTATAATTGAATTCATAAAGGATACCAAATATCATTCTAAAACAAAAAATATATAACTTCATGAAAGACATGGTTGCACAAAAAAGAGTCAATATGTAGTATGTTTCTAAGGATAAGATGATTGTAGATCCATTTATTAAGCCCAAACCTAGAGATGTGTTTAATAGTAACATAAAATCTTTAGGGTTGCATGAATGATGTACATTTACTAATAAATTTGTTCTATATAAACATTGTATGACATTTTGCCATTTGAGTTGATTTATATTGAATACAATTTATGTCATTAAAGTTTAGTAGTTTATTTTTTGATACACGTGCATATGTACACGTACATGTACACATACATATACATGTAGAAATATGATATGACTTGAAACGTATGTCAAATAGATGATTGGTGTTCTCACATTGGCAATTACCTTAATGGTTTGGCATTATGGAGATAAGATTAGTTTTAAGTTATGAATCGAGAGTCCTAGCTTAAAATGAAATTGCCTAACATAGATCAAGATGAGATCACTTTATTTTAAGATTTGTGATCAAAAGTAAATAAACCTACAATTTACTTTGTCTATCCTAAGTTTCAGGTGTAGGTTCTGTTGATTATGTGAAATTAAGTAGAATTATGGACTCAAGTTAGATACTAAAAAAATCTAAACTATCATTTCTATGATATTGGTATATAAATGATAAAGACATATGCTTATTAGGAAAGGGAGAGTAATGTCGTAACATGTTTTTCATGCCACATGTATATTATTCAACCATCAAAGGTAATAGAAGAATATATCTTTGCTTTTTATTGTGTAGGATCCTTGAGATCAAAGAATCTCATACTTAGTACTCTTAAAGACTTTCGACTGCTTGTTAAAGTTTAAATTTAATGTTAGCTATCTTAGAATGTTGCCATCGATCATGGATAATTCGATCTAATGAGACATATCTAGATAGCAGTTGAATTGAAATTGAGATATTCTAAAATATGGGAATATCATTCTAGTTTCACATTTGGTTGTATTTATAGGTCGATCAATTATGTTTAAGACATCGAATATAATTGTGAGTATACAAGTATATCATGCAATATGGTAACTGAATGGTTTCAGGGTACTGTATACTTACTCTATTTGTACTTGAGTGTTACTATATAACAGTTGTACAAATAACTAGATGTAATTTTAAGCTACGATACCTAATAGTTGTATAGTAATTAAGCTTTTGAAGTATGCTAGTCGCATGGCTTATTTCTTTATATGAATCCTTTGCAAAAATAGAGAAAATGTTCCTAAGATCATGAGAGTTTAACACCTAATTTAAACGAGTGTGTGATGTAAGAAATAGGGTAAGCAGGTCCATCCATACTAGGTGGCCCGACCCTAATTACTTAGCAACTGCCTTAAGTAGTTGACTTCTATGAAATGAACCATTTTCGGCAATTAAGGTTTATTTTTTAAACTATGAAATTGTCATCCCTTATATCTCCATTATTTTGTATGCCATTTAGCCATTAATATAAGAGTACAGAGAAGTATCTCAAAACTAGAAAGAGAAAAGAAAAGATAAATAGATTAATGTAGTGAAGGATTTTCGTTATAGAAATGAACAAATTTTGTACTATGATCTTGTTTAGGTCAAGTCAAAAGATTGCTTTCACATATCGAATAAACTTTTACTTCCATTAACCAAGTAAGTATATATGATTGTATACGTATATGTCTTCATATAGATTATCCTTCAATATTTAATTTGTTAACTTCTAAAATCAAATAAAGATAATTAAACTATAGAACAATTATAATATCAAAGTTAAATTATTTAAATTTAATTTGCTTATAATATGAAATTATGTATTTTATTAATGATTTTTTGTTGACTAATATGTAGTATTTATTTCCAAAATTTCATGCATTAATTATTAATTTATTATTAGTGATTTATATTAATATTTTATAGAATCATATTCATCCATATTATTCATTAACAATAAATTAAAAATGAGTGAATAACTAGATATAATATAATTTTAAGAAGATTCAAAATTAAAGTCATCCCTAAATAGTACGATAGTATAAAAAAAATACTATTGGTATTGATTACTTAATTGACATAATGGTATAATCTTAAAACGTTTAAATTTTTTTCTAAAATATTAAAGTTATTTATATATAGTATTAATCTATTTAAATAATTAATCCTTTAAATCACAAATAGTACAAATGTACAATGAAAAATGAAGATGAAATAAGGCTATTGGCATGATATGGCACAATATGACTGGACATGGTTAGCTTGTTTTTAATTTTTAACTTTTAAGTTATAACATTTGATTTTGAGTATTAATTTTATGTGTAACAAAAACAACATAAGTATAATTTTATATATACAAATTATATTATATAATTTTTTTTTAAAATTTTGTTCATAAACAAAAAAAACTTAAGAAGTTTATTTGTTTAACGCAACTAATCATAATAGTAATTACTTATACATAATAATTAAAATGATAAAATAAAATACTATTATTTTACATCTAAATTATATATTTTTTAAAATTAATAATTAATTTTTATATTTATTACTTAATAATAAATTAATAAATTTTGATATATAAAATTAAATTAATTGATTGATCACCTTTTATCTTTTGATATTTTCTTTTTATTTTTAAATTAGAAATATAAAATTTCAACCCAAAAAAAAAAAAAAAGCCATCCAATTTAATTTCAACCTTAAATTTAAGGTCAAGTAATTTCAAGCTTGAAGTTTGGATCAATTCGAGTTTGAATGAATTTGAGTTCGAATTAATTAAGTTTTCAGTCATGTTATGTTTGAATTTTGACTATTTTAATCAAATTGAATTGATGGCATTTAAATTCAAGCCAATCAAGTAAACTTTTTAGGTCAGATCAATATTTGTTACATTAATATGTATCCTATCAATTTGCAAAAAGATTTCATATAAGTCAATTATATGAAACAAGAGATTATATATAATGCATTTTTTGTAGTGTCAGTATATAAATTTTATACACTGTCAATAAATAATATGATAACATTTTATTAATGAGTAAATATGAATTCTTAAAATAAATATATACAAATTAAATTTTAAAAAAATTTACTTATTAATAAAATATTATTTTCTGATTTATCTTATTAATGAGTTGTCATTATCTGATTCATTAATAATGTATAAAATTTATATATCGATAATGTATCAAATATAAATTTTTTTTTGGTATTGCTGTATTCTTAAGGCCGTCTAAGATTTTGCTAGGAGATTTTCCCCCCCAGATAGACTATTCATTAACTGCAAGCTAACTGTCAAAATCAATATAACGCCTGAATGCCCAGTCACTAGCTAAATTTAATTGCAGGGAGCCCATTGCCTACAGATTTTCAAACCAATAACTGATAAAATTGAAAATTCATAATCCTTTGCAAACATTTAAATGCAACAGTTGATTGGGTCCCTACTCTTTTTTTTTTTTTTTGGTTTATTGCTCTTTTGAATGGGTTTCATACCTATGGTATAAAAACATAAACAAATTTTATTTTGTTTCTAGTTTATTTGTTTAATTAACAAATTTTAAAATATTAATTGTAATTATTTGTTAAATTTAATAAATAAATATAAATAAATAAAAACTAAACTTATTTATGAACTGTTCATCAAGCATTCTTTCTATTTATATTTTCACGTTACAAATAAACCAAATGTAAATAAACTTTTAATATATTCGTGATATATTCATTTAATTAGCAAAACTTAAAATATTATTCATAATTACTCGTTAAATTTAATAATCGAATGAAAATAAAATCTTTGTCGAACATTTTCTTGGATTATACTATGACAATCAAAAGCAGGCCAAACTTTCTGTACTTTAAACATTATTTCAATGTCTGTAATCCTGTCATCTATAATTAATTGGGCCCAAAATAAAGCGAATTTATTTCGAAATTGGTCCTGTAGAAATAAAACTTGAAACTGAATGAGATTATGAAGTAATCAGGAGTATTTTTGAGTACTTTTTACGCTCAGAAAAGTTGCAAGTGATGGGGTTATTTCTTAAGTATAACCTCAATGCTTTGTATGTGTTGGGGGGGGGGGGGGGGGGGGGTGATTAAAAACGCTAGAATATTGTAATTTTTTTGGGTCAAATGTTGAAAATTCTTTATTGATAAAACTTTTTTCCTGGTCTGCTGATAAGAACTATAGCTTTGCTTTCTTCATAATATATATATATATATAGATATGTATATTTATTTGCTTCTGAAATTTAAGTTATTGATGCCATGCTTTTCTTGTTTGTCAGGAAAGGAATCAAGGCAAAGAGAGAAGTTAAAAGGAAGAAAAGTGGGTGAACTAATCCATAAAGGATTCAGATCCTTCTATCAATTAACCGAAAGAGAGCAAAAAAAAAATGCATAGCATAATATATAAAGACTAAGCACATTACAACTTCCTCTTTTCTCACTATAAAAGCAATATAAAAATGTGATTAAAAAATTAAGAATTGCAAAGATGAAACAAAAAGAAGAAAGGCGAGAATTCCTTTTAGATTAATATTCTTTACTTACACCATATTAGGAATTTAGGATAAGATGTCGACTTTAATATTCTCACATAAAGTAAGTGATCAAATACCGCTGCCAACGGAAACCTGACATTGACCATTTGACATTGACAATTTTATCGATAAAGTTGACATCTATTTTTTTTTTTTTTGTGAATAATTAATTAGTGATGGAAAATTCAATGTAAAATTATATCAAATTCACAAAAAAAAAGACAAAAATAGAAATGTTTAAGTGCCAGGTCGAGGTATGGTATTAATAATGGCATGTTATTAATGCTATAGATGTTTGCCTAAATACGACATAGTTTAGTCCGATAATTCAGATCTCAAACTTTATTTAAATCAATCTAAATTAAAAAGTGGTATAGCTTAACTGCACCAAAATAATTTTTAAAATTAAAAAAATAAAATAGGATATTTTTATATAAACTTTAGTATTTTTTTTCTTTTATTAAATTTTAAAACATGAATAGCTTAATATATTTCTTATCTTTACGCTAAAATATTATATATATTTATCTTTATATAATATAAATTATATAATATGTATAAAAATAAACATATATTATATAATTATAAAATCAGATTAAATAGGACCCGGATCTTGAATGTTGGAACCAAGACTCAGTTCGTATTTAAACAGGCATCATTTTTTTTTAAACTTATTTAAAGGATTTAATATTTTACTTGAGCCTTTCAATTATATATTGAACGAGATTTCGAGCTTGAATAGATAATCTAATCTTTGAATAGGTTTAGACGTAATACCTCAAACCTAATTATACATAGAGGTGTAGCCAAAGGGGGCAAACAAGTGTCATGGTCCCCAAAAAAACTTTTAATCCCTTTATAGAATTGTAACTAATTCCATCAGAAATTATATCTGACCCTTTATTTTCTCTTGAATTTATTACTTGCCCTCTTTTCAATTTTCCTAGCTTCACCTCTGGTTAAGCGTCCCGTTTCTTATAAGCATAAAAAGGCGCAAATACTTTTTGTATCACATTATTTATAACTTATTCTTTTTAATCTTGTAACTTTTTTTAATATGACCGAGATATCCTTAGGTTTTGTCTTAATCTTTTTTTTTTTTGAATAATTTAAAAAATGCATTCCTCTCATCGATACGATACATTCAAAATTTTAGTTTTGAAATATTGTCGCAAAGATTGAAACCCAAATTGACAAAGAAATAGCATTCCTTTTACAGCTAACGTTATGGATATCTTGTAATTCCTATCAAACTCATCACATGCGTTCAAAGTAAATCAAGTACAATGGCTCACATGTTTGCTTCTATAATGATGGATTGGGAATCTAATTTCTTACTTTTACAATTGTATGGTATGGTCCATAGTCTGAATTCTGTTTCCCACTCCTTTAACATGTAGTGAACATTGGAAAAAGTTTTATTCCTAATCGTGAATTCGAAAGGTGAATGGTATTAATTATTCTATTAACCTTCGGCTAGAAAGCTATGAAAATTTAGTGATACCAAAATTCCATTTCTTTATGTAGAACCAATCTGATGCTTCGGAAACTATCTCAAGTTTTCATTAAAAAATCCAACATCTATGATGACATATAAACGAAAGGCACTGATTTTGGTTTCCGTGTTAAATTGCTGAAAGCCCATGCATGTGCTTGTCTCCTTCATGACAGAAGTACAATTTCAGGAGCCATTTTGATTGCTTGCCATTGCTCTTTCTTCCTCATTTTTCTTTTGGGCAATGCTTATCATTTTGGTGATCTGATGAGCTCAAAATTTTTCTCGGCAAACAAATTCATATATTTTCTTTTTCAAAACTCGTGACTATAATATGTGTAAACAACATACCAGCCTCCAGCCAGGCCCCATTAAAAAATAGAATTAGATGGGAGCATCTTGCTGCAGCATTTCCTATTGAATGGATGTAAAATAAAAAAAAAAAAAAAGAAAAAGAAAAATAAAGAAAGAGATAGAGAAATTACTGCTTATCATGTTGTCTATCTCTTTCTTTCTTTTATGTAGCATTTGATTGGACTACTTTTATGAACTAATAAGCTCCAGCTCACAAGCGGAACGAAGAATTTAAGAAAAAGAATCAACAACTATAGGAAATGAAATTATGGATATTTCTTTCAATCTCTTTCTATCTCCAATTCTATGAATGATAATGTAAATAAAAAACTATATAATCCGACTATTTGACGTTAATATATCATTTTTACATTTAAATTATATCACATAATTATATTATTAAAAAATTAATTATTTATTAATTTTATATGTAATATAATTAAAGTAATAAAATTTTATTTTAATAAACTCATAATCTTCTAATAATAAATGAAAGAAAAGGAGCAATGGAAATGTGATGTGCGCCTCATACAAACCTTTGTTGACCGAGATGTCATGTGAAGGGGCTAAATATTTCCTCGACAATTTCTTTAATTAACGGAATAAGAATTTTCTGTTGTCGCTGAAGATTGGTTTGTATTTTTGTTGGTTCTTTTTTATTTTAATGTCATCCCAGTGAATTCAATGTTTGTCAGTCCATCTCACATGTTAAAACATGGATTGATTGGGTGATTAATTAATGTATTTTCTTGACGTATAAATATTGTATTTAATGGTTGTTGTCCCATTTCTTGTCAGTTTGCGTTTCTAACGGGATTGTTGACAAGCCAAGAACCGGGTTGAATCTTTCTCTATTATAAAAATAATTAGTGTACTTGTATTATATTATTCCTTGTTTCTCATTTTTTTAAAGATATTTTAAAATTGTTTTCTTTTTTTTGATATATACAATTTTTATTTTTATATTTTAAAATTATTTTTTTAATATTAAAAATCTTGAAATTTTAATTTTATAAAAAAATTAATTTTAATATTAAATACAATAAAATCAATTTTTTTTAAACTCTTTAAAAGTCAATATAATTCAAATATTTTGAAACGAAAGAAATATAATTTGATATGTTCTTAAAAAATTAAATTTAATGATTCAAATATTTTATTATTTTTATTTCATATTAAATATGTATAAAATTATGATACTTCAATATCATATTAAGATATTTTAAAGATATGCTATCATATAAAAAATTTTTAAGGATATGCTATGATATAAGTAGATATTTAAAACTAAAACTTATGAGGTATATTTTATAAGATAAAATGATAAAACTTTCAAATTAAAATGGATAATATCTCATAAGTTATGTATGAATATCACAAATAGTATCAGAACGATTACCAATCGAATAAGATTTAAGTGTTATATCATGAAAATCACTTTTAAAATTTTGAGAAAGTTAAATGCTACACAATGAAAGCTATTTTTAAAATTTTAACATCTAATGTAATCTTGATTTTATGGTTTTACGTGACATTAAGTTTTAATGAAAGAAGTTTATGATATATAAATGAACGCTTAAAACCTAAACTTGTAAAATGTAATTTACAGGATTAAACTGTAAGACCTTCAAATCAAAACAGATTATATGTTATAAGTTAGATGTAGATCTCTATAAAAAAAATTTATTTTATTATAATTTATTTTACATACTAAATAAATTTAAATTTAAATTTTTCAAAATTTATATATAAATTTTATTAAATTTTAAATCATATTATTTTTATATTTTTTATATAATATTTTTATGATATGATCGCATTATATTTAAAATTAAATAGTCGAAAAAAAATGTTTTGGCCTTTGTAACCGGTTTCATAATTGTTATAAACAATTTTCAATCCTGAAAAAAAAAAAAAACTGAAGAAAAACAATAGAGTAGTAACATAAAATGATGGAGATAAATGTTATATTAACGAGGTTTAAGGCTTTGTAGCTGTGATTATGATGACAAATCAATGACAGATGTTAATGGTGTGGACCCTAACGTTTCATTGCACCTTAACTGGCCGAATTAAAGCTCACCTTTCAATCACCTTGAACGCTTAAAAGTTCATTAGTTTTTTTGTTTTTCTTTTAATTTATTAAAATTTAAAATTTATTCATGAAAATTAAATATTGATACTTTATTAATAAATTACGTTGATAAATTCATTTAATTTTGAGTTAAGTACTTTTTTTATTCATAAACTTCATATATATATATTATATAAAAGTTATCGAATTTTCTTTATTTTGATAGATTTAATTTTTTTTTTAAGGAAAATTCATATATTAATAGAAACATATTTTGTTACATTATCAAGTTTTTTTTATTAATAAAAATAAAAGCTGAAATGTTAAATTTGTGAGAATAAAAATGATGAACCTTGAAATGAAAATTTTTGCAGACGTTATCTTGAAATGATGTTAGACATATTACTTAATTTTATTTGAAACGTGAATCACATTGGATGAACCTTGAAATGAAAATTTTTGCAGACGTTATCTTGAAATAATGTTAGATGTTAGACAAATTACTTAATTTTAATTGAAACGTGAATCACATGGATCAACCTTGAGATGAAAATTTTGGCAGACGTTATCTTGAAATGATGTTAGATGTTAGACATATTACTTAATTTTAATTGAAACGTGAATCACAATTTTCATGCTGTTGGCTCTCCATGGATTAGAAAGGCCAATTTTTTTTTTTTTAATCATCGATACATGTCGTCTTTCATTATGTTGATGGTTTTCTACATTTGGCGAGTGAATGTTTTCTGGAAGCTGATTGGATGATTAACTTGAAAGCTGGAGTGACTTGTAAAAAAATGTGATTTCTAGGAGTTGGGAGGTAGGATTTTGAGGTATGCTCCAAAACTAAAATCAGTAAAATATAATAGGTGAGAGAAAGTTGAAGCACTACTGTTTTGGCATATTTGGTCTCGATTCATCCTGAGTTCCTAAGCATCAGAAAGTTACACGTGAACTACCTAAAAAATTGTAAAACCAAGCTGATTCTTAATTTTTTTAATTTTTCGTAGTTCCAAATAGATAAGTTTTTTATTATTTTATGTCGAAGCAAAAATATATTATATCATATAAAAATTATGTATTTAAGATTAACATCAACAGAGGATTACTCATTAAATTCAAATACAAAATCATTTATTACCGAATTCACTATAAGAATTTTAATTTTTTCAAATTCATTATAAAAATTTTAATTTTTAACGATATTTTTTTAACTGTTTAACAGTGTTTATTAACACCACTATAAGTTGAATCACGTGGATGAGCCTTGAAATGAAAATTTTGGCAGACGTTATCTTGAAATGATGATAGACATATTACTTAATTTTAATTGAAACGTGAATCACATGGATGACGAGATTAGGTTCAAGACATAGTTTTCACATTTACCTGTGTTTCACTAAATTCAGAATGACAACTTAAATATAAAATAAATTCTTTTAGGTAGATAATAATAGACAGAATAACTTAAATTTTTGTGTTTTTGTAAAATATTAATAATTTTTATATTTTTATTATATTTTATATATCATAATTAATATTAGTACAAAAAATACGAAATATACTTGTTTATTTTTATTAAATTTATAAATATTTTTATTAAAATTTTAAATTATATTATTAGATAAATTTTTTATATTATTTTTATAATTTTCTTTCATATCATATTTAAATTGTGATATATAAAAATCAATTTGTCAATTGTGGGGCATTCATGTTCATGTCATGGATTTCGATTTTTTTTTCTTTTTGAAAGATATATGTGCTGCCGGGTGCCAAGATTGCTGTGGACCAATAGCCATCGCCCACAGGAAAGCATGTTATGGCTGGCCTTTCTCCATTCTCCAAAGTATTTCAACAACCAAACCTCTCACAACCTTGATAGAAAATCTTGTCTCCCAAAAAAGAAAAAATTTATTGATATATCCCCTTTGTACCTTTGATTTTTAGGTGCAATAACTATATTTGGACAAGCGTTAAATATTATGTTCCCCGGAGACAAAATTTTGAGGAGACATTATGGGAAAAAAAGAACCTTTTATCATTGAAGAGGTTTTTTTTTTTTTTTTTTTTTTTTAATTTTTAAGTTCTACTGATAAAGATATTAAATTTATTCAGAAAAGAACCCATTACTATTTTACTTTCTTCCTTTAGCTGAAAGTGAGTTAGATACTTGGAACATTTGCCAACAAGTCAGAGCTTGAAAAGGCAGCCCATTTTCTTTGCTTGGGCCTCCAAATTCAATTCCCACCAACTTTTCGGCCCTTGCCATTACTTTTTTATGTACAAAATTTGAAGCTCAGACAAGATATGTATGAAACGTCTTTAATAATTATTTGATTTGTTGATAAAATATTAAAATTTTAATTTTAATAATTTTAATTTAAATTCTATCAATTTTAAATATGAGATAATACATATGAAAACTTCGTTTCTGTCCTGGTCTTGTTGTCTAAGGACACTTCTTTGAGTAAATTATAAGACAAAGTTTGGAACTAAGAAAAGATTGTAAGATAAAGATGAGGTCAAAAGAACAGAGTTGTCACAGGCGTAGTGGCTAACTTGTGCTTCAACTTCCACTTTTGTGTTTGGCTTTTAGTTTTCATTAAACACTTTGGTACGACTGAGACCAAGTCAAGTTATACATTAACTCCTGGACAGGTAAATTGTTAACTGCCTTATTTCATAACAATAAATAGAGATTATAATCAGAATGAAACATTACATTTCATTTGAGATTAATTAATTATATAAATCAATCAACGAATTAATCTATAATTAAATAATTTGAACTTAAAATTGGACCAAACTTTGTGAGATTACCTAAAATCTTAAGATTTATAACTTTATAGCATTTTTCTATCACATAGAAAAAGAAATTTTATTTTAGAAATTAAACATAGGACTCTAAAATTAGGATTGGAAAAGAATTATCTCAAACTTATATTTTAAATTAGAAAATTTTAAATCTCAAATTTTAGGTGCAAGTGATGAGGATTTATGAACTAGCATTAGAGGAAAAAAAACTCTCTCCGCTAATTTAAAATCAGCAGAAGTTTTCATTATTTAAAATGAACAATATATTTCTAATTAAATTTATAATTAAAATTTAATGATTTTAAATTAAATATATAAATAAATACTAGCCATAAATTTAATTAAAGCGCACTTATCACCTATGATTGCCATGCAATGAAACTGAGCAGATATCTCATCGAACTCAACTCTCATCTTTCGCCTAACCCTTGGATGGTTGCCGGGTGATTTCAATACCATTAAAAACCCCTGGGAATGACATATCCATGATGACGACACTTACTCTGGGCCAAACTTCACTTGGAGCAATAAACAATTTGAGAATCCCATTGCAAGGAAAGTTCTTAGAAATGAAACGTGGCTCGATCTCTTCCCTCACTCAGTAGTTGAATTTCTTCCTCTTGGGATCTTCGACCATTGCTCGGCACTTACCAAGCTGCACCACTCCCATGCTCCACCCCAGGCCATTTAAATTCTTTAATTTTTGGACTCAACATCCAAATTACCTGAAGATAATGGAAGACTCCTGGTCTGCTCCAATCAGAGGATCGCCAATGTCTGTTCTGTGCATGAAATTGAAAAGGCTCAAGCCAATCCTACGAGAGTCTAACAAGGATTATTTCAGTAAACTCTCAGAAAAAAGTTCACAGAAAGAAACAAGAACTAGAGGATGTCCAATCCGAAATGATGTCCTCTATCATATCAACCTTAGTGGAGCTCGAGAAAAAATTGACTACAGAACTATTTTATCTTCTGGCAGCCGAAGAAATTAAGCTTCTTTAAACAAAAAATCCAGAATTAAATGACTCCAATAGGGATTTAAATAGCGGTGCTAAAGTGGAATAATGGCCATGAAATTGTAGTAGCGTCGCCACTTGCTATTGCTATTGAAAAAAATACGATTGAAAAATTTAATCATACTAAAAACGGTGTGTAATGGTTGCTGAAAAACGGCGTAACTAGAAATAATGGCAATAACGGTCTGTTATTATTGCTATCCCATTTTTCCATCAATACAACTTATATAAAACAAAAAAAAAAGCTTTCAAGTTTCAACAATCAAGATTCTTAAAAATCAGAATAAAACAACTAAGACTACAAAAAAAAAAGTAAAAACAAAAGCAAAAAAAAAAAAAACTTAATCAATCGATCTCATTCTCATATTCTCTTCTCGGTTTTAAAATTCATCTAAAAAAACCTTAGAAAACAATATTAACTATCAACAATTTAATTAGCAGCTATCCAAATTCAAATCAGCCTCAAATCTTCAATCAATAATCAAATCAAAAAAGGTAAGAAAAAATTAAATTATCTATTTTATTTTTTGTATAATTTTTGTAGAATAATGTTAATCGTTGTGTTTGTGAGAATCAGAGTGAGAGACATGAGGGTATGTGAGAGAGAGAGAGAGAGAGAGATGCAGAAAAAAATGAGAGTTGGTTGAGTTAATTTGAGGGATCGATGTCATGAAAAAACCTTGAAGAGGAACAAAGGAAAATTTTGGGAGGCTATTTGAAAGAGAATCGGGGAGTAGGATGGTGTTTAGTCTTGTATCAGAATGAGGGTGGAAGGTAGAGTGGGGTTGGGTAAGGTTGGGTGTGTTAGAAGGATTAATAATTTAATATGAAATATATAGAGATTTTAGATGAAAAATTTTAATAAATTTTTTCATATAAGTTAGATGAAAAATAATTAAAATTAAATATTATATTTTGATTTTTTATTTATTAATTTATAATTTTATATTTGAAATTTAATAATTTTTTGTTGTTTTGGTATTTATATTGTTGTCAATTCTTTTGCTATTAAATTAATTCTTCTTAATTGATTTTTATTTTTGTGTAATTATTAAATATTCTATTTATTGTATAATATATTAAAAGTAATTTATGATAAATTTTTTTTTACTTTAACTATTATATCAAACAAATTAAGTTACTTAATAAATTTAGCGTTTTACGATATATTATTATTAAGATTAAAAATTAAAAATTAAAAAATTTAATGTAGATTCAATTTTTAATGATGAAATAAATAACATTAATATTTCTAAATATAAGTTTATTTTATTTCTATAAAAATAGCAAATATGCCACTATGTTATTTAATTTTGTAATTAATTTTATTAAAATATAATTTTAAATAATTATAAATCATAAAATTTTTTAAAATAAAATTTAGTTAGAGGGATTGAGAATTTATGATTGAAAAAATTGAGAAATTAATAATTTAATATGATACATATAAGGATTTTAGATGAAAAATTTTAATAAATTCTTTTGTATAAGTTAGATGAAAAATAATTAAAATTAAATATTATATTTTGATTTTGTTATTTATTAATTTATAATTTTATATTTGAAATTTAATAATTGTTTTATTGTTTTGGTATTTATATTGTTGTTAATTCTTTTGCTATTAAATTAATTCTTATTAATTTATTTTTATTTTTTTGTAATTATTGAATATTCTATTTATTATGTAATATATTGAAAGTAATTTATGATAAATTTTTTTTTTTACATCAATTAGTGTATAAAAAAGATTAAGTTACTTAATAAATTTAACGTTTTACAATCTATTACTTTTAAGATTAAAAACTAAAATTAAAAAAATTTATTGTAGATTCAATTTTTAATGATGGAATAAGTAACATTAATATTTTTAAATATAAGTTTATTTTGTTTTTGTAAAAAACAGCAAGCATGCCACTATGTGAAGAGTTCTCAAGTAAAAGAGTAGAGGGCGTGCCAAGTGATAATATAGGTTGGCATTTTGGAACACCTATGCCAAATATAAAATGAAATGTTTTATGCAAACTTTGTGGTAAAGTTGTAAAATGAGGAGTAACACGTTTTAAGGAATACATTGCTCATAAAACTGAAAATTTAGCACCGTGCCCCAACGTTACTAGTATGTTATTTTTTTATAATTCCTTTGAAAATATTATTGTTAATTTCTCAATAAAAATTATAAAATTACATAAGCATGTGCAACTAATTTTTTCTCTTTTTTCTTAACTATATTATTAATAGGTTTAGTAAGAGAAAGTATGATGAAACTTCTTCAAGAAAGCAAATTAAAAAAAGTTGAGAACAAAAGGAAAAATGATGAATTCTTATCACAATTAAGAAGGGAAGACTATGACTATGAAGGTTTTATTGATGAAGACATCACTACTAAAGAAAGTCATGCGAGATAGTATCCAATCACAATATGAGTGGCACAAAAGATAAGAATTCAGACAAAAAATTGGTGGTTGGAGTAACATACATGAAGAGGGACGAATCTCTCATGGCTCAGTTGCTGAATATTTTGAGGAAAAAAATAAGGAAATTACCTCCAAGTGAGTATGAATTTTCATTAAGAGGAGCTATACTTGAATTAGTTGAAGTAAGAGTTCAAAGTAATAAAAAATAATTGATTTATTTTTAAAAACATTAAGAAGGAAGATGGGTGAATCAGTATCCAAATTTTTTATATATGATTAACTTCTTTTTCAGTTAGCAAACTTTTCATGGTTACGTAATTTAATTTTTGTGGTAGCAGAAATTGGTCAACATGTGAAACTTTCAACACCTTATGAGGTCTCGAATGAGTATTTAGAGTCTGAGTATCAATAAATTCATGAATGGCTTAATGGATTAAAAGCTCATTGGAATGAATTTGATGCCACTTTGATGTGTGATGGTTGGACTAATATTTTAAATCAAATGCATATCATTAATTTCCTTGTTTACTATAGTAAAAGGACCATTTTTTGGAAATCTATAGATGTCTCAAGTGTTTGTAGTAGAGATGTAAACTTTTACTACAAATTATTGGATGAAGCTGTGAAAGAAATTGGAGAAAAACACATTGTTCAAATAGTCACTAATAATGAAGCAGCACTTAAGGCTACAAGAAAAAAACTAATGGAGAAGAGACAACATTTGTATTGGACAGCATGTGTAGCTCATTGTTTGGACTTGTGCTTTGAAGATATTGGCAAGAAAAAAATGTGGCAAAGGTTTTAGATGATGCAAAAAAAATGACTTGTTTTATATACAATCACATTTGGATTGTTAATTTGATGAAGAAATATACACAAGGAAAGCAAATACTACATCCTGCTCTTACCTAATTTACCACTCATTTCATACAGTTAGAAGAAATAACAGGGCAAAAGCAAGGTTTGAGAGAGATGTTTAATTCAAAGGTTAGTACTTAGTAATCAGTATAACTATTTAAATCTAGCATCTTTTTATGATATCATTGTTTAAAATATTAATTTAAAATATATTACTCTAAAAATTTATTATTGAATATATAGGAATTTAAAGAATCAAAATGGAGACAACAAAAATTGAAGCCTGCTTATGAAGCTAAAAAAATTATTTTAGGAAAAGATTTTTGGAAAAAAACAAGCGATATAATAAAAGTTTATAAGACTTTGGTAAAAGTGTTACGCTTTGTTGATGGTGATGAAAAACCAACAATTGGATTTATTTACGAGACTATGGATAAAGCTAAACAAGCAATTAAGCAAATTTTCATTATTTTGTTGAATATGAAAAGATTATTGATAATAGATGGAGTTTCATGCATTTTGACTTACATTCAGCTGGTAAGTAAACCAAAAATATAGATTGTATTTTAAAAAAATATGGTAATTGTTTATACTTAAATTACTTATATATTTATTTTTTATTACTTTAATATAATATTGTTATGAATTATGTTTAGGTTACTATCTAAATCTACAATTTCAATTTGAAGTGGAGCATTCTGAAAATGTACTTAAAGAAACATTAGACAATACAAGAGCAGTCATTGAAAAATTAGAACCTTATATAGATACTCAAATCAAAATGATTAATCAGGTTAGTATTTAATACTATTTTATAACTTTGACATTTATTTTATATATTAAAAATAGAATTATTTTTTATTTATTCATTTATTATTGTATTTTTAATTGATGAATTTGCTATTATTTTGTGACAAGCATGAAACATTTGGTACTCCACAAGCACAAGGAGCTTGGAAACAAATAAATCCAGGTAATTAGTAAATTAAATAATTATAATTATTTATATTATTTAATTGAATAGTACATTCAAATTTAATTTAAATGATTTTATATAGCTGAGTGGTAGATAATATATAGCACTTGTGTTCCTGAATTACAAAAAACTAGCAATCAAAGTGCTTAGTCAAATAGTATCTACAACAAATTATGCATGTAACTAAAGCACATTTAGTTATATTCACACCAAAGCAAGAAACAGATTGAAGTTTGAAAAACTTCAAAAACTTATATATACCCATTACAACATGAGGCTGCGGATGAAATATAAAAAAAGAATGAACATTGACGAAATAAATAATAATTTTAATCCTATTAGCCTTGATCATATTTATGAAGACGATGATCTACTACCAGAATGGATGCAAGAGAAAAAGAATCCTATGTTAGATGGTCAAAACTTTAATTGGTTGTCTGAAGATAATTCTGGTACTGAAATGAATGTTGAACAATCATGCCAATCTCAAGAAAGGAATGTGTCTTATTCAAGTTCAAGTTCAAGTCCAACACCAAGTCAGAGTGATGATGGGGTGGTTTAAGTCCAGATGATGGTGATGGTGATGGTGCAAATTTTTGCGGTAATATAGATACAAATCTACCTAATAGCCCACTTGAAAGAGAATTTGGGCTTGTTCTTACTAGGAACTTTTTATTAACATGGTAAAATATGAAGTAAATCCATCTACTGAATCTAGTAGGGGTCAAAATGCATATATAGTTTGATCAAAAGGAAAAGCCAAGAAGCGCCACTATGATATTTCTAAAGGTTCTTCATCTTCAAGTAGGAGATCAAATTCTAGTAATTTTGAATATAGTGACTCATCTACTAGTACTTAAGGACGTTACTATCCACCATAATAACCTAATTTTCAACCTCCTTATGATTATCCACCTTTATATAGTTATTATCCACCACAAATGTATCATCCACCTCAAATGTATCATTTACCACAAATGTATCCCCCACCATAAATTTATCATCATCAAATATATCCTCCACCTTAAATTCATCAAAAATAAAAGCCACAGTGATGGGGATAGAGTCAACTTGACTCTCAAAATAAAAATAGAGAATTTGATCCTCCTCATCATTCTACCATGTGGTAAAATTTAAAATATGTATCAATAGTTATAGTTGATAGAATTTGAAATTATTATATTTTTAAATTTGTAATTTTATTAAATATAGATACTTGTTATTTAATATATTATGTTTTGTTAATATCTTGATTTGTCTAGAATTAATATTGAATATGAACTTGGCTCAAGTAATTACTAAACCAAATATGAATGTTTTATTATAATCTAACTAAAATTGTGAATAATTTTTTTTAAAAAATAAAAAATATAGTATATAAACTATTTTAAAAATCATTAAATAAGAGTTTTTATTATTATAATTATAATTATTATATTTTATAACAAATTATGCAAAATTAAAAAAATTTATAACTACAATGACCCCAATGGTCGTAATGATCTTTGTTATATTTGAAAACGTAATAAATGTAATGTGACAAAAAATTTGACCGCAACTACTATTTAAATCCCTGGGCACCAAGCTGGGGACCATAACAGTGGCTACTTCCACAAAGTTGCCAAATACAAAAGAGCCTTCAACTTAATTAATCTCCTTCATGATAGTCATGGCAATAAACTCGATTTCTTGGATTCCATTTCTATTGAAGCTATCTGCTACTATAAGTAGCTTTTTGGTTCTATTGATAATAAGGTAAACATATACTCAGTCAAGATGCTAAAAAGCATTTTGGGGAAATCTTTGTCGAATGATTTACGAGACTCCCATTCAATTGTAGTGAATGAAAAAGAAGTCAGAAAAGTTTTTTTCTCTCTACTTGATTAGAAAGCCTATCGTTTGGATGGTTAGATGGCCTATTTTTTAAAACTACTTGGCATATAGTGGGAGATGATATCATAAAAGCCATCTTATCATTCTTTCACAACAGTCATTGGTTCCCCGTGTTCAATGCAATTCTCACATTGGTTCAAAATCCAAATACTCTGATTGATTTCATATCGATCTCTTATTGCACCACTATTTAAAAATGCATTGCAAGAATCCTAGCTAATAGATTGAAGAAACATCTGCGTTATTATTACAAATTGAATAAAAAAAGACCATATTGGCCTAATTATCTAAGTCATTTAGTAGTTATTTTTTTTACAATCAATATATGAGTCAACATGTTAGCTATTTTTGTTGAAGAATTGACAATTGATATAAAAATCATTACAAAACGACTACAAAAAGAGGTGGTTACATTGAAAAATACAATTTTACACCCATTGTTTAAATTGTAGAATTTCTCTTTATCTTTCTTCTTCTTTCTCTCTTTATCTCTAATTCTTTTATCTATTGGAACTTTGAGTTTTCACAAAAAAACTTGAACTGAGAGTGGTTTAATTGAGTAGTATCATTCTTGTATCAGAACTCCGGATTAGCAAAGATAAAGGATATGACAACTAGGTTGCAGAGAGACATGGGCCAGATGCAAAAAGAGCTAGAGAAGTTGGAGGCTAAATTTGACACCTCTATTAAGCAGCTTAATGATAAGATTGATTCATTTACAAAAAAAAATATGTGGAATGTTTGAGAAGATCACGAATAGTAGGCTAAGTTAACTTAAAAAAGTTAATATGGGAGATTCAATAACACTATCAGATAGAAAATAAAAATCTGTTGTGGGTGATGTGGAAGGTAGCAGGGTCATTACTTATAGACCCTTTCCCATTAGTGAACCAAAGGGATTTGTAAGGGTACCAACCAAATACTCTAAGTTAGAATGCCTAAATTTTCTGAATATGATTTTAAGGGATGGTTGTTGAAGATCGAACAGTTTTTTAAAACTAATTGAAACTCGAGAAAATGAGAAAGTGAGGATTGTGATTATGCATTTGGAAGGGCGAACCTCATAGCGGCATCAGAGGTTCATGAAGAATTAAAGAAGTCTTTAAGAGGTAAGCTGGCTCACTTATGTTATTAAGATGTGTAAATACCTAATTTTGTCCATGATGGTTTATTGTTGTAATCTGAGTTTATTTTTGTGATTGGGCTTTGATCATCACTTTTCGAGCCTATTACAAGGTCCATTTTAAATGTTTCAGTATGAAACCCAATGTGGACTTCATAATGAGGCTTATTGCATTGGCTCAAATGAATGCCTAAAGTGACCTAATAAAGAAGCCCATCTTTAAAAATTCATTAATGGTTCATTGTTGGCCATCAAACATAAAAAATAAAATAAATAATAATAATTACGATATTAAAAATTAAAAAATTTAAATTTAAAAGTTAAATTAAAAAATTTAAAACTAATAACATAATAAATAAATAAATATAAAACAAAAAAAGGCTTGGCCCAATCAAATAAAAAACTAAAGCCAAAAAAAGAATAAAATGAAAAGGGCCTATAAGCCATTTTCTTTTTTAAAGCCCAAGATATAACGATTAAAATAGGCTCATTTAGCCCAATTAAAACCTTGCTTGAATGGGATAAAAAAAAATGTATAGAGGCATGCTGGCAATATAGAGAGTGTGATGGGAAAAACAATGGGTTTTGCAACATGAAAAAAAGGCTGAAGTAAATAGAAAATTGAAAAAAAAAAAAAGAGAAAGAATGTGAAAACTGAAAGGCAACTAGCAAAAAAAAGGGCACGCTAAAAAACTATAAAAAAGAAAGAAGAGGAACAAGCAGTGGGGAAGAGTAGCAAAAAAAAATAGAACCAAAAAAGAAGGAAGAGGCATAAGGTAGCAAAGCAGGAAGAGTAGTAGAAAAAAATAGAACTAAAAAGGGAAGAAGAGTCGTGAGTAAGGAAAGGAGGAGGCACGACAACATGAAAAAAGGTAACCAAAAAAGAAAAGGCATAAGGCAACAAAGGAAGAAAGTAACAGGAAACTTTAAAAATAAAAGGGCAAAGAAAATAGAATATTATTTTTATAATTTTTGGTACTCTGCCTAAATGTTAGAGAGTCATCGATAATTATCATTTTTAAAGAATATTATTTTTATTTTTAAACAAATATTGTGATAAATCTTAGATGAAAAGGATTATCTTTGAAATTTTCTTTTATGTCGAAGAATTTTAAGATATTTATTTAATTTAGAGATTTTCACAGCATTTCTAAATAAAGATTTTTTTTAATTTTATTTCTAAAAAAATAAAGGGAATTCTAATTAAATGTCATATAAAAATCATTTTTGTCCAAAGTTATAAATAGTTCATGATTAATTGGTACCAATTTTATGGGCATTATAGAAGTGCTAATCCTTCCCTACATGTAATTGACTCCCAAACCTAATCTTGTTTTTGTAGACCAAAATTATTTTTTTAGTCAAGCTTTAAACTCATTTTATAGTTTTATTAAAATGGTAAAATTTTTGAGCGGTCAATCACATTTTAAAAAAGATTGACAGTGACTTCTCATGTTTTCATGATTTTTAATTTTTACATCTAGTGATCGAGTCTCCAAACTTATACGTTATGACAAGATGAAGACTAGATTTGCTAAAACTGAGTTCTTTGATCCTATGTTAGAAATAATAGTGTTGAAGCAAAATAATACTGTTGATAAATTATATGAAGAGTTTGAAAATTTAATGAATTTACTCTCTAATTCTGATGATAATGTTTTCAATATATTTTTGAAAAATTTGAAGCCTAAGATTTCTAAGCCTGCTAGAATGTTTTATCCTAAATTCTTAAGCGATGCTTACTAGTTGGCTAAACAAATGGAGTCCTTAATACACAATGTGCCCAAAAAACTTTATATGCCTTACAAAAATCCTATAACAACCCCTCATATATCCATAATAATCCTTATACCTCTAAATCTACATTACCCCCACTGTTGCCAACCCTAAAAAACCTCTTCTTAAATTCCAACTAGCTTACTAAATTAATAGCCCCCACAAATACCTATAAAACCATAACCAATAAACTTGAGTCAACTCTAATAAAATCCAATGTTATCAAAATACCAATCTGTGAAGAAATAGATAACATGAGGAATAAAGGACTTTGTATATGGTGTAGGATTAAGTTTATACAGGCCACATGTATGTTAAGGCTCAATTGTACCAAATTTTTATTGAGAAAAGGAAAGACAATAGTAATGATACTAAAAAGTTTTGTGACTGTGTAGATAATCAGGAGGAGATTAGAGAAAAAGGCCATGAATTACAGAATAGGCATGTCATATCCTTACATGCTTTAATTGGAGTTGAAGGTCATAAGAACATGAAATTATATGGTCGAATCAATAACCAATCAGTAGTGTTCTTGGTAGACTCTTAAAGTACCCATAATTTCATTGATCAATCCTTGATTAAGAAATTGGGATATAGTACTTAAAAGATTGGTGGAATTAATGTCATGTAGCTAATGGTAACAAATTATTAACTTAGGATGCATGTAAAGCATTAACTTGAGAGGTTCAAGGACTAGTCCAGTATATTGATTTCTTTATTCTACCTTTGATGGGTTGTGAAGCAGTATTTGGGGTGTAATGGCTTTAGACACTAGGGCTTATTCTATGAGATTTTTCCTTGCTGACCATGTAATTTGCTGTAGCTAACAACTAGTACAAGTTGTAAGGAATAAAGGCTGCTAGATATATATGGCTAAGCAAGCAGTTTGCTAAGTTTAATGTAGGTAGTAAGACAAGTGGACTAATGATGATATCTAGTATTGGAGTTTCAAAAGCTTAAGATGAGTTACATCAGTTTAATCGATAAACTTATTTACCACATGATTTACAAGAATTACTACTATGATACTTTATGGTATTTAAGACACCTACAAATTTACTTTTATCAAGGCCTCATGATCATAAAATAGCTTTAATAGATGAATATCAACATGTAAAGATTAAGCCTTACAGGTACCCAATTGTATTAAGAAAAAAAAAAGATTGAGAAAATAGTAGCAGAAATGAAAGAGGTTGGAATTATAAAACACATTAACAGTTCAGTCGCATCTTCAGTGGCACCAATGAAGAAGAAAAATGGCTCATGAATGCTCTATGTAGACTACAAGTAGTTGAACAATATCACACTTAAAGATAAGTTTCCCATTATTTTAGCAAAGGAGTTGTTAGATTAATTATCTATAGCGTACGGGTTCTCTATGCTAGATCTTAGATCTAGTTATCACTAGATTTAAATGGATCCTACATATGTTCATGAAATAGCCTTAAAGACTTACCAAGGGTATTATAACTTTTTGGTCATGTTCATTAGATTGACCAATACACCCTTTACATTTCAAAGTGATGAATAGTGTATTTCAACCTTTCCTTAGAAAATCTGTATTGGTGTTTTTTGATGATATCATGGTTTATTCATTAAGCTAGAATAATCATTTAGCACATTTACAACAAATGTTTAATGTCTTAGTTATCAACCATTTATTTGTTAAGCTATCAAAGTATGACTTTGGTGCTATTTAGATAAAGTATTTGAGGCATGGATCAGCAAGAGAGTAGTTGTTATGGACAACACTAAGGTTGAATGTGTTAAACAATGGCCAGTGCTTAGGTTTGTTAAAGAATTAAAAGGATTCTTGGCCCTCACTAGGTATTATCATAGGTTCATTAAGGGATATGGAACTATTATGATACCACTGACCGATTTATTAAAGAAAAATGCCTTTAATTGGCAAGAACTAGCAATAATAGCTTTTGAGAAGCTCAAGCAAACTCTAATATCAATTCTTGTTCTAGCACTACTAGATTTCAACTCAACCTTTATGATTGAGTTAGATGCTTCAAGTTGTGGAATTGGTATTGTGTTGAGTCCAAATGGTAGGCCAATTGCTTATTTTAGCAAAGCTTTATCTTCTATATATCAAGCACTATTTGTTTATGAAAAGAAGATGTTGGCCATTGTTGGCAGATTGAAGGTTGGTTGCATCCATCAACTCTATGTGCTTGAATACCAAGGGTGCATGTGTGCTGAATGTACTATAAGGTGAGGGTATACGTCTTTCTAATAGTAATTACTTTTGGGAGAGTTGGTAGCGTCAGAGGTCCTAAAAGTGGTATCAGAGCCAAGGTTAAAGGTTCAAGTCCTAGTGGTATTGCTAAGAGGAGATTGTTGATAGATCAAAGGTTGGTCGTATCTATCAACTTTATGTGATCGAACTTCATGGGTGTTTATATGTGCTAAATGTATTATAAGATTAGGGTATGCACCTTTCTAATAACAATTATTTTTGGAAGAGTTAGTAGCACTTGAGGTCTTTAAAACCTAAACACTAGTCCAGATGGATCTCTTTGGCAAAATGGTGGTATAACATTAGTTTTCATACTTCCATTTAGACTACACCGTATGAGGTAGTCTATGGTCAACCTGATCCTATTCATTGACCATATCTTCTTGGAGATTCTAAAGTGGATGAAGTGGATAGAAGCTTGCAGGTGAGGGAGGCCACAATCAAACTTTTGAAATTTTATTTGGATATGGCTCATAATAAAATAAAGCAGCAAGCTAACAGACACAGGGTCGATAGGAAATTTGAGATAGGTGATTCAGTTTATGTTAAGTTCCAACCATACAAACAATAATTTGTCATCAATAGGTCTTGCCTTAAGTTAGCCACTAGGTATTTTGGCCCTTATAAGGTGTTGGAGAAGATAGGACATATCACCAACAAATTGTAATTACCTATTAGAGCCAAAATTCATCCTATCTTTCATGTTTCACAATTGAAGAAACACATTAGGTATGTTCTAACATAGCTTTATCTTCTTATGATTGAAGCAAATGGAATGGTGGCTAAGGAATTAATGATAATTCTAGATAGAAGACTGAGTAAGAAAAGAGATAAAGCAATCACAAAAGTTTTAGTACAGTGGAGTAACAATTATCTAGAAGATACAACCTGGGAAGGATTATGTGAGCTACAAAAAAAGTTTCCTTACTTCAATCCTTGAGGACAAGGATTATTTCGAGGGGAAGGTAATAGTTACAAGTTGAATCGAAAAAGGCTATATGGGCCCAATTATCTAAATCATTTAGTAGTCATTTTTTTTATAGTTAGTATATATGAGTCAACATGTTAGTTATTTTTATTGGAGAATTGATAGCCGGTGTAAAAATCATTGTAGAATGATTACAAAAAGAGGTGGCTACATTAAGAAATACAATTTTACACCCATTTTTTAAATTATAGAATTTTTCTATATCTTTATTTTTTCTTTTCTCCTTATCTGTATTTCTAAAATTTTAACTACTGGAACCTGGTATTTTCACAAAAGAGCTTCAGCTGATAATGGTTTAATTGAGTAGCATTAGTTATATTATTAGTAATAATCAAAGCACTTATGGCTAAAAGAGATATATAGCATGTAATATATGGCCTAATAATTGGTTAAAAGGTATCACAAGAAAATCTTTTACCTTAGATGTGCTATAAAAATCAACCTTTGTAAGGCTTTTGACTCTTTCAATTAGAATTTCTTGTTCTCTGTGCTCAAAGCTTTAGGCTTTCTTAACTAGTTTCTTCGTTAGATCAAAGTCTGTGTTACCAAATCAAAATTTTCCTTAACTGTTAATAAAGGCTATTCGGTTATTTCCTCAAAACAAAGGGAATTTGGCAAAGAGATTCTTTATCACCATAATCTTTTTGTGATTACCACGAAGGTACCGTCTTTGTTATAAAACAAAGCTACCTTTAGAGGTATTTTTTCCTATCATCCTTGATGCAAAGGCATCCAGCTTACTCACCTATGCTTAGTTGATGATTTTATTATATTCATCAAAGGTAACTATCACAAGTGAATTCATAGTCAATAGGAATTTGGTTTGTGGACCAAATTGTCATGTTCAGTCCAATAAGTTTAATACCATTTAAATTCTATTAAGTCTATTGATTAGTTGTTACAACTGGATTAGTTACAGCTGCTACTTTGTATTGCATCCAAGTCTATTGGAAGTTAGTGTGGTTTACTGGATTAGCTAATGTAGTTTATTGAAAGGGAATGAAGAAGGAAGTTAGAATGTTTGTAAGACAATATGCCATTTGCCAATGGTGTAAGTACAACACAATAGCATCTTTACTATTATTGTAACTGTTTCCAATTCTAGAAAGAATCTGATCAAATATCTATATGGATTTTGTTGAACAGCTTTTTAAGTCATTTAATAAAGAGGTGATTATGGAGGTAGTAGACAAATTGAGCAAATATGGTCATTTTATCCCACACTATCCCCTTATTCTGCCATCATAGTGGCACAGCTTTACTTGGATTATGTATATAAGTTGTATGAGGTGCCCAACAGCATTGTTCAGACAAGGATAAGATCTCCACCAGTCTCTTTTGAAAGTAATTATTTATATTACTAAGTACTAAGCTGAAATTGTCAACTTCATACCATCATTAGACTGATGGACAGTCTGACATGATGAATAGATGTTTGGAGACATACATTACGTGCATAACAAGGGAGAAACCTAAGGAATGGGTGAAATGGATCCCTAGGTAGAATAATCGTATAACATCAGCCATCACACTGCCATTAATTCTACTTCTTATGAAGTAGTATATGGTATGCCTACTCCAGCTCATATGCCTTATTTACAAGGCTATTCTAAAATAGCTAAGATTGAAAGAAGTTTGAGAGCATAAGTGTAGACATCAAAATTTATCTAGATCTTCTGGATTAGGCCTCAATTATTAATTTTTTTAAAATTTATTAATAATTAATTATTAATATATTGATAATAATTAATCAAAAAATTAAAAAAAAAAGAATGTGGTGCTGTGCATGGCACCACTACTGGCCACCCACTATTCTATGCACTATACCTTGTCAATTCCACCTCCACAAAACCAATTCTAACTCCCCTATGCACCAAACATTTACTGTCAATCCTAGCTCTCTACAAAATCAATTTGAACTCTCAATCAAAAGGAACCTTAACGACAAAAAAAACTAAAAACCAATTTTCCCTTATCACTAGTGCCAAACGTTCACTGCCACGTGCCTATACCCTCTCCATTAGTCCTAAGCTCCAACACCCTAACACCATCTCTTTCTTTCACGAGCCCTTAACTTTTACCCTACAACCTTTGATGCTAATTGGTTACCAAAAGCAGAGACAATCCACAACCCTACCAAGGCCTCGCTAGGAACCCAAGCATTCCATCCATCACTTCCAAACCTATCACCACTAAGGCCAGCCTAAAACTACCTAAACAAAAAATATAGATAACAATTTCCACTTATAATGTCATCACCAACAACCCTAAAACATAGCCCTTTGCCTGAACTTTTGGAACCAACACTCCCAATCACCACCAACAACCATCTTTCATCACCAATACCACATTTTTACTATCACCATCCACCCACCACAAAAAACCCAAATACCCAAAAAAAAAAACTACCATAAACACTCTATTTCAACTGGCCATAACCAAAAAAAGACAACAAAAATCGCATCCCCTGAGAGGGGAAAACTAATGCCAAGTTTCCACCTAAGAAAAAAAGAGAAGAGTCAATTTCAGTTTGCATACAAACACAAAAAAAAAAAGAAAAAAGGGTTTTGGCCTAAGCTTCAAAACTTAATCTATGTCGATTGAAGCTGATTTTCACAAAAAATAGGACAAATCTAAATTTAATAGGTCAAAATTATTTTTTAGGGAATTTTTAAAATTTTTTCAATTACCGACAACGATCACTAGTTACCGACGGTGGTAGTGGGACAGCATTGACCAACCAAAAACTGGGTAAAGTAGTGACCAGACAGGGGTTGTTGCCTGTTAAAGAGAGAAGCTCTCTTCTTTAGAGAGAGAAAACTCAGAAAAAATTGAATTAAAATTTTTTTTAGGTTTATATATATATATATATATATAAATCAAAACAGCATTGTTTCGAGCGAGAAAGATCCGTGCATGACTCGACAACCTGACTTGGGGTTTGCGTACCTAACTCGACTCCACTTTCAACCTAAACCCTAGTCGATCTAGTTGAACTAACATTAACCAATCCAATTTAGGTAAAACAAATTTAACATTTTAAAATTTTAAAATTATTTTTTATATATTATTTATGTCATTTTGAGTTATATTATTATTATTTATGCATGTTTAAAACTTTAAATTTTGTTAGAATAAATATTTGTTTTTATAATAAGGCTAAATGCTCCAATAAGAATCAAAAGTTTAGGTGGTTGCACAATTCAGGACCAAATGATTTAATTTGTACAAATAAAGATCAAACGTTATCAACTTGTAATAATGTAGGATTTTTTTCAATGGTAAAAGGGATGTGCATTTTACGCATCATTAAATTACCCACATGTAAAAACCATCACAAACAAACATGACATGGAATATAACATGGAATTAACTTATCCACATGTAATGAGAGCCTAGCTAAGATTTTAGCTGTTTTTTAAGCTTATTCTTTTTTTTTTTTTGTGTTTTCTTTATCTTTTATGTCTGTAATAATGTGAGATAGCTTTAGCTTAGGGTTTTCTTGCTTTTCACTGTAATGTGAGAAAATTTTTTTGTTGAAATAACATTTGAGCATAATGTCTTCTTCAAATAGCAATTCATTAAGTAAATAAATTCAAGGTTAGTATAAATTTTAGGTTTTTCTCATACTATGATTTTCTCTAAATTTATTTTTTAAAATATTAAAATTATAAGGTTTCTAGATGAGGCTCTTATGATATAAACACGTATAAGTTAATTTCAGCTAGTTACCTTGTAAAATGAGACTTTAAAGGAGAACTCATTTTTTGTTATTGCAATATGAAGCTAGCTAGGTGGACTTCATCGAATGAATAGCAATCTTGGTAGAAGATTTTATGGATGCCCACATTATCTGGTAAATTTACTGGTATTTCTTTGGAGTTTTTTACTAGTATTTGTTTCTTGATATTTTATTAGCGTGATTGTAGGTCAGTAAATTTACTGATATTTCTTTAGTTTTTTTGCTAAAATTTATTTTCTAATATTTTTTGGTGTGATTGTAGGGCATTGTTTGTGGATTTCATTTATGGCATGATCTAAAAATTTTTGAAAGAGTAAAAGAGATTATTTTGGAGCTGAAAAAAAGAGAAAAATTTTTATATAGTCATGTTCAAAGTTTGAAATATGAAGTTTCAAAATGAAAGAAAAATATTGGTGAAGCTGATATTATCGCAAAGAATATGTAGTTAAGGAGAGAAGTTAGTTTTTTGAGGTTAAAATTGAAAGAAAGCAATAAAATTACTGGTGGTGGACATGGAAGAGATGGTAACTGGAAAATAATTTGGCTTATCTCATTCTTTTTTATACTTATATTTTGTGTAATCTTTTTCAGTGTAAAAACTTTTTGAAAATTTAACTTATATGCTTGATAGTGGGTTATGATTGTTATGAGGGTTTTTAAATGTTTGTTAAAACTCTTATTATATCAATGGCAATTGAATCAATGTAATTAGCTGTGAATTCTATTGCTTTATGTTATTAGCTATGAAAATGTGATTTAGTGCAATATATTCAACTGGCAATTTGCAACTAGAAAGTAATCTGAGGCAATTTGATAATAGAGGTAATCTTATAACAAAACAATCTAATGAATGTCAATAGAAAGTGTTCTTACACAACATTTAGTACAGAACACATTCAACCAAAAGAAGCTGAATGAAAGTGTTCTTACAACATTAACAAGAAAAAAATAGTTAACATTAATAGCTAGCAACAAAAGTCAATAGAACAAAATATCAACTTTTTAGATTTTTTTGCTTCCCCTTATTTCTTTTAAAAGTAAGAACTTGACTTTTTTTAGTACCAATTATATATTCAACAACCTTCATCTTGCCTCTGTTTGTCCCACCTACATCACTTTTTCACTTCTTAATCTAGGTTGTTGAATAATATTTATCAAGTTATAATAAGTAATATTTAACGAAATAAAATAAAAAATATATACGTTTGGTAAAGAATCACTCATATTTAAGATTTGTCTCCATGTTTCTAAGTTTGTATATAATCCATAACCTGGTAAAACCTTTGTCTTGTTTTTGGTGGCAGTTCTAATAATGTTTACATTGTGACTTCCAATGCTATTTGCTAAAATTGCTCTCTTTCCAATGGTTGTTGTAGAAAAGGTAGACTTTAATAAGAGACTTGTTTTTCCACCAGTCATCCCATAAAGTCTCCCATTCTCATATGTAAAACATTTTCAAGTAGATCTTATTGGCCTTTTAGACTTCAGTTTTGCATTTTCAATGGCAACAGAAGCAACAACATTGACTGGATTTGAAACTTTTGTTAAAACTAGAATGGAAAGTGGATTCGAAGCTAGAGTTGAAATTGGAATGGAAACTAGATTTGAAAATGGATTTAGGGTTTGTGCAAATGTAGTTGCAATTGTAGTTTTAGTTGTAATTACAAATGCAAAAGCATTGATATTAGCTAAAGCAGATGTAGATGTGTAACCAGATCTGGGTGCAAAAGCAGAAGCTGATGCGAAAGCACCATAAGTAGTAGCTAAAGTAATAGCATGGTTGCTTGGATCGTGTGCAGCTTCAATATGATCTACAGTACTTATTGCACCTTGGTCCATTAACTAGTCTCCAGATCTGAGCACATGATAATCTTATTGTCATGGACAAAATAATAAAGTTGAATTGATGGGTTAGGGCACTTTAACAAGAAAGAATCCATATAGTACAATGTTTATAATAATAAATAAAACAAAATAGAATGAAATTACCTGATTGCCTACCATAGGACAACCTCTTTTGTTATGGCTTGGTTGATGACATAATTTACATTTCATTATCATGCCCTTCCTAGATAGATTTATTGAATTGTTGGGCTTTTTTTTTTCTTCGGCTCATCATATCATTTTTTTTAGTTTTGGACCTGCTTGGAATCTTTTTGAACTCTAGGGGACAGACATTATCTTTTATTCTTGGTTTGGCACAATCTTTTCTCCTCAGCCATAAGTTGTAAATAATTATTATAAGACTGTAGATACACCTCCTTATGATACCAACTAGACACAAAATCTTCAATATTTCCACCTAGATTTCTAATTGCACATATGACATATGCATATGGGATACCAGCAAGTTAGTACATTCTACAACTACATATTTTCTCATCAAGCTGGATAATGAACCTATCCACACCCACATCTATTTCATATCCACCATCTCCATTAAATGCAACTACACATTGGGATGCTATAGTTGTATTTTTTTTCTATCACTTTTACAATGTTAAGACAATCACTTCTTTCCACATAGAGCATTCTTTTTTTTTTTTCTCAATTCTTACCATCAGATACCTTCTTATGTCTTTAAATAAAGAAATCACTAATTTTTTCTTGCATCTAGTAATGTCCCATTGAATGCTTTACATAAGTTGTTATTAACCAACTAAAATCTAAAGTCTTTATTGAAAAAGGATCTGTACCATTGCTAAGGTGGGGTTTTTATTATGTCTACAATTGTAGTTTCATTTTTTTTCCTACAATTTCCTCATATTTTCTTCAAATTTTCTGATTATTAAAGACTTAGCAATTGTCCAGAAAAGGCCTTTTCATCTCTTTACCTTTATGTCCCCTCATAGCCATTAACATATACATGTCTAGCATAGAATCTATGATTAGCATCTAGAATCAATTCTGTAATTGCATTGTCAAGTCCTTACACTATTTAATTAGTTAAAGTATTCAGTACATAATTTAATTTGATTTCAACAATTCAATACATCTAAAAATAATTAATAATGAGCTAAAGTATTTAATATATAATTTAATTTAAATTAGCTAAATATTTACCTTTTGTATATCTATCATGATTGTCCATCCTATACCATTTTCCAAAGACACAAGGTCTGATTTCAACAAATCAAGAAACCATTTCTATGAAGCTGTGCATTCCACTTCCACCAACACCCAAGCCACTAGAAACATTTGATTATTTTCATATCTACCAATAGCACATATCAACTCACCCTTTGTCAAACTTTAAGCCAACAACCATCTAGTTCCAAAAAAGGCTTACAACCATTCTTTAAACCTTTCTTAAGTGCCCCGAAACATATGTAATACCTTACAAATATAGGTGAAAAACTTGGTAATGGCCTATGAACTTGCATTTTCATTGTGCTACCTTCATTAGTTTCTTTGATCACATCAGCATAATCCCGTTAAAGTCCAAACTTATCTTTATAATTGGTAATAACTTTATCAGCCACATCTTTTTTAGTTTTTCTTCTCATGCTAATCTTCACCCCTGTATCAAACTTTTTCCTAACTAACTCCTACACTTCTGTATTCTTGATAAAATGATCCTTCATAAATCCGTTTGTGTACAACTTAGCCAAAACAATTTGACTCATCCTTGGGTTTTTGGAAATCTTGTTGCATTTATAATTGTTATTGTAAATCTTAACTTGAAATGATTGCAACTTTCTATCATATGCTGGATAAATTACCCAAGGACATCGTTTTGTAGCACACTTACCTCTAACAAATTTTTTATGGTTCTTTGCCCAAATGATACCCTTATTTGTCTTAATAGTAAAGACACAGTATATTTAAATTGTTTTGAATTCTCAAACAACATACATAACTTAATGTAAAGTGTGTTTTGCATTGAGATTATACACTAGGAACTTATTTCTTATCCTAATAGCATCATCAACCATTTCATCCTCATCACTGATAGGCTCACCATACTCATTAGAGTTATAGTACTCACTTTGATATTCATCATCAACATCTTCATTGACTAGTGAGGTTAAATATAGTTCCATCATAAGGTTATACCTTTCACTACTATTTTTATCAGCTACATCTTCAACTTCCACCCTTACCACATTTTTATTTTCTACCTTTGCCACCCTTTTTACCTCATCCATATCCTTATTTCCTACCACATCTTCATTTTCTATCCCTGCTGCCTTAGCTACATCTTCATTTTCTACCCTTGTTTCCTCATCCACCTCTTCAATTCTTATCCTTTCATTCCTTATTGCCTCACCTATATGTTGATTTTCTACCCTTTCATGTTTTATTACATTAGCTACATGTTGATTTCTACCATTTCATTCCCTTCCACCTTAGCTACATCTTTCACTTTAGGTCCTGTTAACAACTCAGGTTCTAAAATAGCTTTACCTATACCATGTACTATATACATATCACTACACCTAGATTTATCATATACCTAATCATATTAAGAGTGCTTCTATCATCATCATTTACTACCATCAGATCATCAGCTAGTGTTTTTTCAAGTTTTAAATACAATATCTCACTAATATTCATATACCTAGCCTTATTACAAATGTCTAACAACTAAAAATAAGATATCTTATTATGATCAACTATCAATTCCTTTACTATCTCATTTATATACGGTAGATTACAACCATTACTAACAAAAAACCCAACATAGTAAAATTGAAGAATAAAATAATCAAAACTTATATTGCAAAACCAAAAAAATTAAATTCTGTCACAATAAACCCTAAATTCTAGCAACAATAGTTGATAAGTGCTATAAGAATCATTTCCAGCAAAAAATTGTGTTATAAGTGTTATAAGAAACCCTAAATCCCTGACAATAAAAATTACTGCTAGTTTAAGTGTGCATGTCCTTTACATTGTTATCTAATTTTTATTATAATTTTTTACTTTGTTATAAATTTTTTGTTATAAGCTTTTACTTTGTTATAACCAATGGTCTTTTTTTGAAATGCAATTTTCTTTTACAATAGTTTTTTTATGTGCACATTCTGGCTCAAAAGTTTAGCATGTTTTTTCCTATGTTATTTTGTTCTTAGAATTAGAATTCACATGATTGACTTGATGATGTAATTTGGTAATGTTTTTGGCAAGATAATTTATAAAGTGGACTTCAGGTTGTGATATGCTTATACTCAAGCTTGGTTATCTTTATGGTGATTTTGTGGCTGGTTCTATGGCTAGTTCTGGTGAGGTTGTGATCATGCTTGTACTTAAGCTTGGTTACCCTATTTATAATCTTAGTTGCCATGAATTGTTAGGTTTTTTCTATTTTGTATGAAATAACATTTATTTTTATGTTGATTAATTGGCTTCACTTATGTTATAAATTAAGACAACAATGACAAGTGATCACTTATGCTAGCATTAGTGGAGGCCTAAGTGATGGGGCAAGAATCAAAAGACTATATAAATAATTATGTCTAAATAGAATATGCCTAAATAGCAAAAAATCCTAATTGTCATAACATATAGATTCGAAAATTCATAGCTAGACATAATAAATGGAGTCACCACCAATCTTTTTTTTTACTAGGTGTGATTGACCACCTAATGAATATATCTTTTTAAGGAGTTCTTAAGCTTGACTAAAGGTCTCTAAAAGAATAAGTTCAGGTCTACTAACCAAAACAGAGTTTGGGAGTTCAGTTAAAAATAGGGAAGGTTATAGCACCCCCACATGCCCATCTAAAGAATGGTACTATTTTATTCTAAATTTATCCTAAAGTCTTAATTCTAATGGTCTTAAATTTTTATGTATTGAATATTGAAAATAATTTTTAAGATTCTCCATTAATCAGGTAGAATTCTTAAAAATATTTTCTCATCTCAAAAGTATTCAAGAATCTCATTTGCTTTCTTGAAGAGGCTCTGTCAGCGAAAAAAAGTTTTATTATTTTATTATTTTTTGGTTTTTTATTGAAAATATATCTAATTATTTCACTATTTGGGCCAAATTAGAAATATCTTTTCTCCTAAAAATTTCTTAGATAATCAACCATTTGTGATTACTAAGAATTTTATCATCGAAATTTATTTTTATTTCTATTTTCTAAATTTTTCACCATTTAGGTCAATGTAAAAATTTTTTCTTTTTTGATTCCTAAATTTTCCACCATTTGGGCTAATTTAGAAATTTTTATCTTTTATTTTTTTTAAAAAAATAATATGATACTTATTTTTATTGAAATTTCATTTAAATTCTTATTTTATTTAAATTCTTCTACCATTTAGGATCAATTTAAAGAAATTATTCACCTAGAGATTTCTTAGAAAATTTACCATTTGAAATTTTTAAGAATCTCATCGTTGGATAATTATCAAATATTTTCACTCCAAAATTTTTTTTTTATTTTGGAAAAAAGAATACCATTATTGAAATTTCATCTAAATTATTCCACAATTTGGGACAAATTCAAAGAAATTTCTCACCTAAAGATTTCTTAGGAAATTTATCATTTGAATTTTTTTAAGAATCTCATCATTAGGTAATTAGCATTTATTTCCAAAATTTTTATTTAAAATATTTTTATATTTTTTTATATTTTTTTCATTAAAAATAAATATTAATTATTGTTGTTGAAACTTTATCTAAATTATTCCACAATTTGAAATAAAATCAGATAAAAATTCTCACCTGAGAATTTTATAAAAAATTTATCATTTGAAATTTCTAAAAAATTTCATCATTGAGATAATTATTATTTATTCTAAAAAAATATTTTATTTTGTTTTATATTTTTATTTTCCTAAAATTTATTCATGCAAAAAAAAAATAAATTCAATAAATAAATTAAATTAAATTAAAAAAACCAAATACAGAACGACTCGACTACTAGATGGTTTAGCTTGGCTTCGCTCAACTGTAGAAAGAATGGGTGGCTGAAGAGATACAGCTTGGCAGCTCAGTATGGCTTGGCTCAGTTGAAGGGTTCGACTAGAAAACGGGTTAGAAGTGGGTCAATGCTACAGGTCGAACCTCTAGGCAATAAAATGCACGGATCTCAGGCTAAGTTTAAACATCAAAACAACATCATTTTGATAGGGTATAAAAGGCAAAAAACCCTTTTTTTCCTTAGATTTCTCCTTCCCCCTCTCTTTCCTCTTCTTTTTCCTCTGTTCTCTCTCTAAACCCTAATGAACTCCGATGCCATTTAGGGGATTCTTCACCGTAATTTAGGAATTCCACCGTAAAATTCACTGAAAACTGGAATTATTGCCGAAAACTTCAAATCTTATCAAAATCTTCACTTGAAACTTCAAATATCATCGAAAATTTTTGCCAAAATCTGAAAATTTTCAAAAAATTTCAAACAAAAATTTTTTAACCTGAAAAAATCTTCAAATATTTTTTGTATTCTTTGGATGCCTTTTACGTGTACTTTCCCTTCTACTTTTTTTTATCTATGTATTCTGTGATCTCTGTTTTTTCCCCTTATGTTCTGTTGCTTGATCAGTGTGAATTTATAAGGAATAATCAAAAGAAATTTTGATTAACCACAACTCCTTTTAATCGAATTACAGCACACAAAATTTATCTTTATCAATTCCAATCCACCTACAAATCTACAAACACTAATCCATGGTAGAAATCCTTTATTAATCTTTTATTTTATTTTATTTTTAACTATTATCTCATTATCCTAACCCCTAATTTAATAATACCTAAAGATAAATCAACTAAAAATGAAAAGAAAAATAATATAAAAAAATCACAAATAAACATAAAAATAATAAGTAAATAATAAAAAATAAAACCCAATAAAAATAAAAAATACTTAAATAAATAAATAATAAATATAAAACCTACAATAAGAAACAATTGCGGCCTAACTACTTGGACCCTATTGAGCCAAGCCCAATTGATTTGGGCCTAGATCGAATAAGGTGTCTACAATTGCCCCTCTTTGCGTATTTCTTGTGTAATAGGAATTATGCAAAGACATAGACACCTTTCCTATCCAAATACATTTTTTTTAATAATCAAACATTAAAACTTGCTGAATGATACAAAACTCCCCTAAGCAGAGGCTCACAACTTTTGGAAAAATGAATATGGCTTCTTTAAATAGAGGCTCAATAACTTTGAAAAAATAAATAAGGCTTCTCTAATTAGAGGCTCAACAATTTTGGAAAAATAAATATGGCTCATTTAAATAAAGGCTTAACGACTTTGGAAAAATAAATAAAGCTCCTCTAAATAGAGACTTAACAACTTTGAAAAAATAAATATGGCTCATCTAAATAAAGGCTCAACAACTTTGAGAAAATAAATGCGGCTCCTCTAATCAGAAGCTCAACAACTTTAAAAAATAAATAAAGCTCCTCGATAATCATGGAGTCATAGATCAGGTCTGATAAAATTTGTAATGGAAAGTTAAAGATTTACAATTTAAGTTCGAATTTAAAGGTTTGCAATTCAAAGATTCACAAGAATTTTTAAATTCACAATAACTTTTTAGCTTCGCAAGAATTCACTAAAATTTGATTCCCAAAATCTCAATTTGACAAGAATTAAAGATTCATAAAATTTCATATTTGCAAGATTTCAAGATTCGCATTTGTGATATTCATATCCAAAATTTTAATTCAGGGATTCGCATGCAAATTGCAAGGCTCACATCCTATATCTAAAGATTCGAATTTTGGATATTCACATTTGAATTCTGGTGATTCACACCCAAAAGTTAAAAACTTTAAGGATTCACTTCCCAAATGTCAAAGATTTTGATTAAAAAATTTCTCACTTAAAAACTTTAGGATTTCATCACAATTTCAAGACTCCTCATTTGAGTTCAACGATTCACGTTCAATAAATCTTAGAGTTTCACATCTAAGTTCAAAGGTTCTCATTCAAAAATTTAGAGATTCACATCCAAGAGTTCAAAGCTTCTCATTCAAGTTTGAAGATTCACATTTGATAAATCTTAGAGTTTCACATCTAAATTTGAAGGTTCACATTCGATAAATCTGAGATTCACATCCAAAAAGTTTAAAACTTTTCAAAGATTCACATTCTAAAAATTTTAGGGTTTCACATCTCAAAATTTTGAAACTCAAAGATTCTCATTGAAAAACATCAAAGATTCTTATTTGAAACTCAAAATTTTATCTTAAGAGACTTTATCAAAAGATTCAAAATTTCTTTTCCAATTGACTTTCAAACTTTTATCAAAGTCAAAATTTTGTATGTAATGAATGTCATGATCAATGAGACAAATGCAATAACCTGGATTCTCACAATAATGTAGATTCCATACTCTAAGTCATAATTCAAATGTTTGCGAGCTGATGCATGTCCAAACCCATGAAAAGATCATTTTACCCATGTGCAAAGTTTTTGGTATTTAGGTCATTTTCTTAGAAATCAATGTTTCCATGCTCATTTTTGGGATTTTAAAACACCAAAACTCATGACATATTATAGAATTGAGATCTAAAAAGTTTCATGAAAATCCAAGCTTGAGAGGTCAAATTACGAAAATACCATTGTAGGGGTATTATGGTAATTTCATACTTTTTTGGGTACTACTGTGATTTCAAATGCACCAAAAATCATGAAATATTAGGAAATTAAGATATGAAAAGTTTCATGAAAATCTAAGTTCAGGAATGTCAAATTACAAAAATACCCTTATAGGGGTATTTTGATAATTTCATACTTTTTCGGGCACTGTTGTGATTTCAAATGCACCAAAAATCATGAAATATTAGGCAATTAAGATCTAAAAAGTTTTATGAAAATTTGAGCTTAGGAAAGCCAAATTACGAAAATACCCTTATAGGAGTATTTTGATAATTTCACACTTTTTGGGGTACAGCTATGATTTCAAATGCATCCAAAATTATGATATATTATGAAATTAAGATCTGAAAATTTTTATGAAAATTCGAGCTTGAAAAGGCTAAATTACCAAAATACCCTTATATGGGTATTTTGGTAATTTCACACTTTTTGGGGTACAGCTATGATTTGAAATGTACAAACAATCATGAAATATTATGAAATTAAGATCTAAAGAGTTTCATGAAAATTCAAGCTTGAAAAAGCTAAATTACGAAAATATCCTTATAAGGGTATTTTAGTCATTTTATATTTCCCTAGTGCAATAAAATTTTAGTGTTTTAAAAATTACTAAAATTTATTTTAAACTACATTGATTCTAATTAGGTTGTGAACTTTGAAGATTGACCCTAGTCCCATTCATTTTGACTAAGTTTTGTATAATTTTGACCAGTGTTGATTTTTGGTTTTTCTCGTTTCATTTATTCTTTATTCTTAATACATTTACGTGAAAAGGTATCATCCATACATGTCTCATTTTTCTTTATTTATTAGGCCTAAATATCGATGCATTTTATAGGCTCTTTAAAGAGCCTTTTTACGGGCTTCAAATGGGCTTTGTTCAACCATACTAAAATATTTTGAATAAAATTCGGTGTTTATAACATTTTTGTAAATATATTTGCACCATCATTATATTCAAGCATTCATATACATATTTTGTATAGCATGCCAATTAGGAATTGTTTTATCTGTTTAGCAAGAATAATAGCATAAGCAATTTTGGTTTAAACCCTTAAAATAATACTTTTGTTAGTGGGTATAAGAAGCCGAAAACATAAAGGATAAATAGGAGGCCTGAATTAGTGCGTTAGAACGAAATCAAGAGGAGTTTGGTCATGACATTTGAGAGGTGATAAATCAGCTTACTGAGTTGATGAAGACCATTGATAGATTAAACAAATTTATTTTAGTGCCTTCTCAAGAGTCTTTACCCATTTTAGCCCAAATGAGTCCTATAAATTCATGGAGTCATGATCAATCGATTCTCGTTGGACCTAGTACACTTCCTAAACATGCTAAAGTATTCAGTGGTTTAAGTAATAATGAAGGTTTGGACAAGATCATGAAAGGGATGAGTGATCTGACCATCCAAGTGTATGAGCTCCAGAATTTGATTTCCAAGATGGAGTTAACATGTTATGTACAATCTTCACCAATTGTTTCAAATTTAAACTTTCATTCAAATCCTTCTCATTTTTATTTTCAATTACCTTTCCAACCATCAAAGATCAAGCTTTATAACTTAATGCAATCTCCAATGAGTCCACATTTGAACCAAAATCTTAGGCCTTCCATTCCCTAACCACCTGCTCAGCCAATTACTCAATTCTGAACCTTTGTAGCACTACCAACTCCTAGTCAACCTATTGCTTAAAAATTACCTAAGAAAAAGAAACAGTTTTCTATTCCCATTCCATATGGAAAACTCTATCCCTATCTGTTTAAGAGATACTTTATTGCCCTTATGCCTTTAGAGCCTTTAAAGCCTCTATACCCAAAATATTTTGACTTAAATACGAGATGCGAATACCATGGTAGGATTACGAGGCATTTCATTGAGAATTATAAGGGTTTCAAACACAAGGTGCAGTCACTCATAGATGTAACATGGTTTGATCCAATTGTTATAGGGGATTAAAGATTTAGAACTAATGAAAAGGGGATGGCATGATGATGGACGTGGAAGGGCTTTTTTTATTAAAGAGAATTTTCAAATGATAGGTTGTTTGGGAATAAAATGTTTTATGAATTTCTTCTGTTTGAAAAATGTTACTTTATGTTGATATGATGTTGTCTTTTGAACTTGGATATGTGAATTGTGGTTTGTCTTTAATCATTGTTCTTTTTTCAATTTTCACACTTTTCATTAAAGAGCTTTGTCATTTGTGCATTCATTCATTCATTCATCCATTTATGTATCCACTCAATAAAATGCAATTCATGTGTGCTAAAAAAAAAAGAATTTCTTTGAAAATAATCCTTGTAGTTTCTTTTGAGGAAAATAAGAATATTGATTTGATAGGAGAAATGGAGAAGACTATCGAGGGACTTTGTGCTCAAAGAAATGATCAACTTGAAGGACATAGCTTAGGACCCATAAGGGAGGAGTTAGGGAATTTAAATGAACAGAGAATGTGTAATCTCTTGAAAGAAAAAGTTCGAGCTATTGAAAGTAAGGATGAATCTTGTGATGTGAAGGAATATCAATTGGTTCCAGATGTGGTTTTTTGCCTAAGTTCAACATTCCAACATTTTAGAAATATAATGGAATTGGATGTCTTGAGACACATTTAGCTTAGTATTGTTACAAAATAGTTAGGTATGCTGGTAAGGAAAAGCTACTTATTCATACATTTCAAGAAAGCTTGACTGAGGTAGCAGCCAATTGGTACTAAAATCTAGAAAGCAGCCAAATTTGTACTTAAAGGGATTTATCACGGGCATTCTTAAAGCAATACCAGCATATGTTAGAGTTATCTCCAAACTGATTAACCATTCAAAATATGAGAAAAGGCCTAAATGAGAGCTACAAAGAATATATTATTAGATAGAAAAAGATGGCATCGTAAGTACAACCACCTCTTAACAATAAGTAGCTAAATTCCCTATTTATGGATACCCTTTATTCTCTATATTATAATAAGTTGATAAGCAATACTTCATCAAAGTTTGTAGATTTATTGTTTGCTATGAGTAGAATTAAGGATGAGATAAAACAGAAAAGAATTATGGATGCTAATGTGAAATTCCTAATGAAAGGTAAGGAAATATTTTTGACGAATATACCCAAGAGATAATTGTTGAAGGGTGAAATAAGAGAAACCTTACCATGATATAGAAAGGTTTTAGAGAATGACTATTCTGAATGGTTACCGTATTGTTCCCAATTGAAATTTCAAGCAAGTAATTTTCTTCAACCATTTCATCTGTATGCTCCAATTCTTTCATTATAAACATTTACAGAACAAAAGATTAACCCAAGCCATTCACAAAGCCGTAAAGGAAAGAGAGTCAAGATGTATCATTAACTCCCAATGTCTTATGCTAAGCTCTTCATCTTACTTATCAAGAATCATATAATTTATGTCATCTCTACAAGACCTAGAAAGCCTCCTTACCCGAAGTGGTATAATCCCAATGTTAAGTATAAATTCCATGATGGTCTTGAGAGGCATTCCATAAAAGATTGTACTGCTTTCAAGCATATAGTTTAGACTTTGATTAATACAGATCTTGAGAAGTTTAAAGAACTGGTTAGTAGTTTTGATGATTGACAACATTAGAATTGAGGGTCAATGATGCCAAAGCTAAAGTGTCAAGTAGGGAAGCTTTGTTTCTATAACTTTGAATGTCATCTCAAGAGTACCATTAGGAATGTGGATTTTTGGGTCAAGTCTGTATGTTTGCATTACATGAGTGGACATTGTTGATTCATAGCGTTTTATAGATTTATATTATCATTTGAGGTTCTTTTTTTTTTAAAGTTTCGGACATTGTAGGTTTCCTTTAAAAAAAAGAAAAAAAAAGTAAAAAGGGGAAAAATGTTAGATTTGAATAAAAGCTCCACCTAGTTAAGTCCCGACGCTATAGAAAGAAATATAACTTAAACAAAAAATAGAAAGAAAAAAGGAAAAAGAGTGAAAAAAAAAAAGGAAAAAAAAAGCTTCAAGTCTTAGAAGAGTTGGCGATCACTATTAGAAATTTTCCAAATGCCTAAACACCAATTCTTAAATCATCCAGATAACTTTATTTCATTAGCCATAACCCCTCAAAAGCCATGTGAACCTTGTTCTTGCTTGGTAATCTGATGGTATCAAAGAGTGATTTTTTTTTCGAGGCAATAAAAAATGAAACAGTTAATTGAAAAAGGAAAAAAAATGTGATTCCTAGAAAATTAGGTATACATGATAATTTTTAAGAATTCAAATACGGTAATTTGATGTGTCAATATTATGCTGTAGTTTCAAAATTTTTCAAAATCAAAGTTACCCCAAGTTTTGTAAAATGATCTTAAGCATACTGACTTTTAAAATTTTACCCTAAAATTGGCTAGTTCATTGTCTTGGGGGCATGTTGGCTAGATAAGAAAGACCTCATTGCCTTTAAGATAACTTGAGTTATAATAAACCCCTTTATTCTCTTTTTGTGGAGTAACTTTGATCATCTAATACCTTAAATGGGTTTATTCCATGTGATCATTTTTTTATTCATTCCACATGACCCTGTTTTTATAATAACTTTCGTTAAGGGTGGTTTGTTAAATGGGGCATCTTCCATAAAATGCATTACTAACAAAATGAATTTAGGTATGAGTTATAAGAGGCATGTAAAAAAAAAAAAAAAAAGAAAAAAAAAAGAGAAATGAAAAGAAAAGAAAATTGGTTATGACATCATGCATTTAGGAAATTTAAATAAAACCGAATCAAGTCCTGAAAAATTCAAAGCTTTGAAAAGGAACAAGGAAAAAGCCCAAAATAGAAAAGGCCAATAATTAAAAAAAAAAGACAAAAAAAAAAATTTTGAAAGGAAAACATTTCTTCATGCTTATTTTTCTAAAAGAAACTGTTCTTTAATTTAAGTGTTTATGCTTGAATGACAAATAGCTGTCTTTCATTATCCCTTCACAAATGTAAAATTTATCCCTTATTACTATTTTGAGCTTGATTAAATTCTTGAAAAATAAACCTTAATTAAAGATCATCTTTCACACTAAAGGGCAAAAAGAATGCATTTAGGGGTTAAGAATAGGAATGTTCAAATGGAATACCATGTGTTGGTGTAAAGGTCCAATATAAAAGTTCACAAAAGTTTTGAATCCACTTAATGAAAGAACGCAAAAGAAAAAGTGAGAAAAAAAAAAGAAAGGAAATAAAGAAGAAAAAAGAAAAAAGGAAATATATGAATGGGTGGAAAGCAAAAAGGGATACCTCTCATATTGTATCCTTTAAATGAAGAAATGATCATTAATTTTAAATACCCTTAAATATTTGTTTTAGGCCTTTTTATCATTTTCTTTGACAATCCTGAACCTTAACCTATATTACATCATGTGAAAAGTCCATATTGGATCAAGTATGAAAGCTTAAAATTGAAAAGCTTCTATTAAAAAAATGACCATGAATCTTTTGGGTCTCCATTTATTACCTAATTTCCTATTTGGATTATTAACCCCTTTTAGAAAAATTCTTTTCCTCATTCAGATAAGGTCAAATTCTTAAGTGCATGGTGTAATAATAAAAAAGGTAAAAAAAAGTAAAAAAGAAAAATAAGAAAGAAAGAAAAATAAATGAAAAAATAAATGTGACTCTAGGGTGAAAACCCTAAAAAGAGTAGTTTAGAGCAAACCTTTAAAGCTACTCCTAATACAAAATGTGATGGATGCTAAATAAAGGTAAGCCAAACCTTTTTGAAAGATCCAAAATATCAAAGTCCTAGAAGTCTAAGATGGGTTGATTTCAAAAATCTCAACTTTTGTCTACTTTTAAATAACCTTTCAAATATTAAGCCTTACAGCTAACCTTGACATATAGTAAAGTGTCGCATTTGGAGACTAAGGAAAATGTTGAATATGTTTGGTTTTCAAGGAATTTATTTAAAAAAAAAAAAACTCATGTTTCATCTGTAAGCTTGTATGGAAAATTATGTCTCTTTTATTTCCTTCCAGTGTTGAAACCCTTTTGAATAAATAAAAATCTCCATCTACAAAACAATTCAATCTATTTGGAAAGAAAATGTTCACTTCTTTCATTTCTAATATGGATAGCCAATTCTCGAGAATTTAAGCCTAGTTTAGCTGGCATCAATGAGATTTAAAGCCAGTGTAGTTGGCACATAAGCTTTATATAGCTAGTACCAATGAAGTCTTAAACATAGTTTAGCTGGCATTAATGAAGATTTAAGCCCAGATTAGCTAGCACATAAGCCCAGTTTAACGGCACATAAGCTAAGATTAGCTGGCATATAAGCTCGAATTAGTTGAAAAAGTATACACCTATTTTATTTCCTTTAAGTGGTGAAGTTTTTTTGAATCAATAGAAATCTCTGGTTGCAAAATCATCCAATCCATGGAGAGAAAGATTTTTTACTTCATTCATTTCTAATAAGAATTGTCAATTCTTCAGAAAAATTTAAGTCTACACAAAGTCTTAAGTCTAGTTTAATTGGCACTAACAAAAGATTTAATCCCAGATTATCTGGCACATTATGAAAAGATTTTAAGCCCACCTTAGTTGGCACCTAAATTTAAGCCCAGTTTATTTGGCGCCAAAGAAAGATTTAAGCCTAGGTTATCTAGCACACCATGAAAAGATTTTAAGCCCAGCTTAGTTGACACCCAAATTTAAGCCCAGTTTATTTAGCGCCAAAGAAAGATTTAAGCCCAAATTATTTGGCACACCATGAAAAGATTGTAAACCTAACCTAGCTGGCACCCAAATTTAATCCCAATTTAATTGGCACCAAAGAAAGATTTAAGATTAAATTATTTGGCGTGTCATGAAAAGATTTTAAGCTTAACTTATCTAGCACCCTAAATTTAAGCTTAGATTATTTAACATAAAAGAAAATTTTAAGCCTAGTTTATTTTGCACTAAACAAAATTTTAAACCCAATTTACTTGACACCTAATGAAAAGATTTTAAGCCCAGTTTATCTTGTACCTAATGAAAATTTAAGCCCATTTTAGTTGGCACGTAAGCCTAAGATTAGTTGGCACATAAACCTAGATTAGCAGTAAGTTTATTCGACCTATGGTGTTATCTCGATCATTTTGTATTTTTTTACCTATGATATTGTCTTAGTCATCTTTATTTTCTAACTTGCGGTGTTGCCCTAAACATTTTTTATTTTCTAACTTACGTTGTTGTCTTGGTTGTTCTTTAATTACTTGACTTGCAGTGTTATCCCGATCGTTCTTTAATTATTTGTCTTGCGGTGTTGTTCCGATCGTTCTTTATTTTTTGACTTACTATGTTGTCCTAATCGTTTTTTATTTTCTGATTTACAATGTTATCCTAATTGTTCTTTAATTACTTGACTTGCAATGTTATTTAGTCATTCTTTATATTCGAACTCGTGGTTCAATCCCAAACCTTAAAACCAAAAAAATAAAAAAAAGCAAAAAAATAAAACTATTGAAGAATCCTCGAGTTGCCTTCGAATAAAATTGTTGTCGTTGTTTTTGCCATATTTTTGATTTTCAGCAATGTGCAAAGAGGGCCAGTTATAGATGCTAAAATTTGTCCAAGTCCTCCAGATTAGGCCTAGGTTTTTAATTTTTCTTTAATTTTATTAACAATTAAATATTAAATATATTGGTAATAATTAATAAAAAAAAGAGACAGTGGTGCCATGCATGGCACCACTCACTGGCCACCCACTCCCCTGTGCATCATACCTTGTCATTTCCACCTCCATAAAACCAATTTCAACTCCCTTATGCACTAGACCCCTACTGTCAATCCTAACTCTTTACAAAACTAGTTTGAACTCCCAATTAGGAGATCCTTAACAACTAAAAAAACCAAAAACCAAATTTCACCTCCTAATTAGTGCCAAACGCTCATTACCTCGTGCTTGCACCCACTCCACCAGTCCTAAGCTCTAGCGATTCAACATCATTCTTTTTTTCCATGAGCCTTTCACCTCTACCCTACAGCCCTTAATGCCAAATGACCATCAAAAGCAGAGATGGTCCACGGCCCCACTAAGGCCTTATTGGGAACCCAAGCATCCCATCTACCGTTTCCAACCTTATCACCACTAAGGCCAACCTAAAACTACCTAAACAAAAAATATAGATAACAACTTCCACTTGCATTGCCATTATCATCAACCCTAATATAGCTCTTTGCCTAAACCTTTGGAAACAACATTCCCAATCACCACTAAAAGACATTCTTCACCAATACCACCTCCTCACTATCATTATCTGCCTATCATAAAAACCCCAAATACCCAAAAAGAAACCACCATAAACACTTAATTTCAGTCGACCATACCAAAAAAAAGAAGAAAAAAGAATAAAAAATCACATTTTTTGAAAGAAGAGAACCAGCGCCAAGCTTCCACTAAAAAAACAAAAGAGAAAAGTCAATTTCAGTTTGTATACAAACACAAAAAAAAAAAGAGTTTTGATCAAAAGTTTAAAACTCAATATATTTCGATTGAAGCTGATTTTCACAAAAAAGGACAAATCTGAGTTTAGTAGGTCAAAAGGATTTGTTAGAGAATTTTTAGGATTTTCTCGATCACTGGTGACAATCATTAACAATTAGTGGCGATGGTGGCATGATGACTAGCAAGGCATTGACCGATTGAAAGCTGGCTAGAGTAGCAACCGACCAAGGTTTGTTACCTATTAGAGAAAAAAGCTCTCTTTTAAAGAAAGAGAACTAAAAAAATGAATTAAAAAAATTTATGGGTTTATATATATATATAATCAAAATGGTGTCATTTCAAGCAAAGAGTATTCGCGTGTGATCTGGCAACCTAACCTCGGGTCTGCACACCCAACCTGGCTCCACTTTCAACCTAAGTTGGATCGACATTGACCGGACCATTGACCGATCTAGTTTAAGTAAAAAATTTTTAATTTTTTTATATATTATTTATTTCATTTTAAGTTTTATTGTTATTTATGCATATTTAAAACTTATAAATTTGCTAGAATAAATATTTGTTTTTATAATAATAATTAATAAAAATGAAAGCAAAATAAATAAATAAATAAATAAAAATAAATAATGAGTAATAAAGTTTAAATTTTTTATAGTTTTGTTAAAAAATTACAATAAACCATATAAAATAATAAATAAAATAACTAGACAATAATAATAACAATAATAAAAATGAAAACAATTTCAAGACTTTTGATATTTTTAAATTTGAAAAATAAAAAAGAATAAGAACCAAAAAACTAAATAAATAAAAATAAAAATAAAGATATTTATAAAAAGAAATGATAATGAAAAAAGAACAATAAAAAATAATCTTTTTTGTACCTAGATGATGAAGGGAATAAAAATCATCTTTAAAAAAATAATAAATAATTTTGCCTAGATATTGAAAAATTATTAAATAATAATAAAAACAAATAAGCAGTAAGTAATAATAATAATGAATTTTTATAAAAGAGGAAGCATACGAAAAAAATTTTACTAGTTTATGAAAATCATAAAAATCAAACTTGCTTCAAAAATTGGCCTAAATATTGGAAATTTTTAGAAATGATCATTTTTTTAATCTCGAAACCCTAAATACTCAAAACTTAAAATCCCAAAACCTAAAACCTTAAACTCGAAATCTCAAAACCCTAAAACTTTAAACCCCAAAACTCTAAACCTCGAAACCTTAAAATCCTAAAACCCTTGAAACCTCAAAACCTTTCAATTTCCAAACCTTAAACCTTCCAAACCCTAAAACCCTTAGAACCTTAAAACCCTACAACCCTTAAAACCCTAAAACCTTGAAATCTCAAAACCAAAACCCTAAAATCCAAAACCCTAAAATCTCAAAACCTTAAAATGAGACCCTAAATCCAAAAAATTCATCAATACCATAAATTTAACCTAAACCCTAAAATCAACATGCGAACCAAATCATCACCAAAACTTAAAGCCCCGATCTAAACCTATTCCCAAAACCATTCCAAATTCTAAGGACACGTGTGAAAACCTTAAATGAAATATTTTGTTCTCGAATGCCACCCAAAATATTAGGTATTTAGGAAATTCTATTTCATCAAGTTGTACGAGTCTTTAACCCCCATAATAAAATAATTAAAATAAAATAAAATGGGACCTTAAATATAAATAGTCGCACTTAAACTCTACCTAGATGTTGGGGAGTCATGGTGGTCTCATTATATTTAAAAATTCGATTTCAAGATAGCATTGCATCATTTTGCATAACATTTATCAGTATACATGCATCTATTTGTTATTATTTGCACTTGTTTTCCATATTCATGCCTTTAATTTTTGTTTGCTACTTGATAGTACTATCATTTACTTTCTCATAGAAAATATTTAAAAAAATACATACTTTAAAAAATGTGAAATTATAAAATAAAATAAAAATAACATTTCAAAAAAAATAATTCTCAAAATTTTGCCTAGATGTTGTAGAGCCACTAACAATTATCTTTTACAATGAGTGTTATTTTTTATTTTTAGGAATGTTATAATAAATATTAAGCAAAAATAGTTATTTTTAAATTCTGCCTAGATGTTGGAGAATTTTAAAGTAATTCTTTAACTTAAAGATTTTCTCAATATTCCTAAGCCATGAACTTTAATAAAATTACTTTCTTTTTGAAACAATAAAGGGAATTATTATTAAATTTCAAATCGAAACCATTTCATCCAACACCAAAAATAACACATGATTAATTGGCACTAATTTATGGGCGTTGTGAAAATGCTAATCCTTTTCCATATGTAATCGACTCTCGAATCCAACCTAATTTTTTGTAGACCAAAATTTATCTTTTTGATAAACTTTAAACCCATTTTTATAGTTTTATTAAAAAGATAAATTTTTGGAAGGCCAATCACACCTTAAAAAAAATTGGTGGCGACTCCTCTTATTTTTCTCAATTTTTAAAAATTTTACAGCTAGCGATCTCGATATCATTACAATAATGAGAAACAACAATTTAGCACTTAATGTTTCACCTTACTAAAACACAAAATCGAATGAAATAGCAAATAAACAAGCACAGATTTGACAGGTAATTTAACATAGGAGATTATGTCTACATTAAGTTTCGACCTTATAGGCAGCTATTAACAGGTCATGTTTGAAATTGGCTGCCAAGTTTATTGGTCATTTAAGGTGTTAAAAAGGGTTGGACTAGTAGTTTATAGGTTTGAACTACTAGCAACTACTTATATTCATCGAGTCTTTCATGTCTCTTAATTGAAAAAGCATGTAGGGAAACAATCAGTACAAAGACATCTACCTTTATAGAATTCTAATAGTACTATTGCCAAGGAACTAGCTATGTTGGATAAGAGAATAAACAAGAAGAAGGGTTGACTGGTTACTAAAGTTTTGGTGTAATGGAGTAACTATTTTCCTGAAAATGCCACTTGGTTCCTGAAGATGCCACTTAGGAAATTCTTTATGATCTTTAGCAGAAGTTTCATTTTTTTAATCCTTGAGGACAAGGATCTTCTTCTAGGGGTATTTTAACGGCATGTAGCGATCATTTGAAATCATCCTAGAAATATACACCAAAATTTGAATTTTTTCTCTCTCTATACTTTTTTTATTTTTATCTCTCAAGTCTACACTTACTCTTTGAGCTTTTAGGTAGTTCATTTCTATTCATATTAAAAATATCATCATCAATAACCCTATTTTTTGTCATTGCAATCTTAATATTATGGAAAAATTCTATTATATTTTTGGATTGCATCTCAATAGCTCAAAAAGTGAAATTTATTATTTTGTCATCTTTGACAATAATCTCAAATTCATTCATCTTTCTATTGGGTTTAAAATTGGTGTTTTACCAATAAGATACTTAGGTGTCCCACTTACTTCACTCAAGCTATATGAAAATGATTGTGCACCTCTTTTGGACAAAATCACCAGTAGAATTAATAGTTCGGCTATTAAGAATCTACCATATACAGGCAGACTATATCTAATCAAATCTATCATCTTTAGTATGCAAAACTTATGGTGTAGAAATTTTATCCTTCTACAAAACGTTAGAAAGTAACTTACCTTTGTACTACTTTTTTTTAAAGAAAAGAAAAGTAGCAAAGGCTCATGGAGTTTGAGTCAACTATTAATTCATATGTAATCCTAAATTTAAAAATAGCTTTAGAATAAAGAGTTAAAATCCTAAATCTAAACCTAAATCTTAAGGAATCTATAGGCTTTACTCTCTTAATCTGACTCTTTATGGATTACTTGGGTGAAAAAAATATTTATTAAATGTTAACAACATTTGGCAAGTTTCCCCTTCACAAAACAGTAACTAGAGTTAGAAGAAACTATTCAAAATACATAGTATTACTCTAAACTTTATACAAGATGTAAGGTAGGGATGGCTGAACTCAACTAATTCTTATTACACTGTAAGTAAATGGAATGAAATCAAATACAAACAAGAGAAGGTTGATTAGCATGGGATTATTTGTTTTAAATATCATATCCCCAAACATGCCTTTATTTCATAGATGGCCATTCTAAACAAATTGCCTATTAAATAATAACCATGTAAATAGGCCATTCGTACTTGCCTAATTGCTTGTATTGTTAATAGGAAGTGGAATCCAAAGATCATTTATTCTTCACTTGTATGTATACTAACCAAAGTTGGTTACAAGTATTAAAATTGTGTGAGATTCACAGACAACGAATTAATTGGCATTTTGGCTACTATTCTCAAACTTGCTCAAACTGCCTTCATTTAAGGAGTTTGGATGTGTTAACTCTAGTGTAGATAACAAATCAAGATGGGGTAAATTTGATTGTTTCCAAATTTTTTTTAAAAGAAAATGATTCAATAAATTTAAATGAAAATTTTAAAATAATAAAATCTTTTATACAAATTTGATGAGATTAATAATAATAAAGAAAATTAAAACACATATAATTAACAATGAAAATAAAAGAGTAGTGATAGAGAAATCAAACACAAAGATTTATAAAGATTTAGTTATTTTTCAAAGACACCTACATCATTTTCCTTAGCTATCCTAGCAAAAAAAAATCCATTATATGTTAAGTGTTACAAATAGTCTATTCAAGGCTAAGGGTACAATCAATTAAAAGCCCGTAAATAATGTTTGGTATGGGGTGATCACTCCAAAAATCATAGTGATCTACACATAGTGATTAGATCACTATGTTTGATAAGCACTTGGGGATTCTACGTGGTGGTAATCTTAAATCACTGAGAGTTATCAAATCATTGCCTTGGAGGGTGATATAATTTATCATAGAAATGGGTGGGAAACTTTTATCACCAAGTTGAAATGATATATAAAATTAATAATAGTCAATTTTATCCATTTAATATGTGCATTAAAACCTTGCTGAATCTTAAAATTGTAATTAATTTATATTATAAATTTTATATTTTCATACTAATATTCATTGTAATAAGTTTAGAAATAATTTGTTTATTTATTTAATATTTTATATATAATATCATTTTTTGTTTTATTTTATTATGAATTTAATAGATTGGTTTTATTTTCTAATTCAAATATTTTTTTATATAATTTAATTATAAAAATCAATTTACCTATCAATAAAAATACTTATTAATTTAATAATTTAATTATATTTTATTATAAAATAAATAAATATTACTAATATTTTACAAATTATTATCTTTAAAAATTTATAAAATTATTAATTTGTGTAATTATTACAATATACATGGTTATTTTCGTACTTTTAAACAAAATAATGTTTGATTTTTAGAACACCAAACATAATGATCTTTAATTACTAAGAATGACTAATTATTAACCAAGCAAAGTGACTTCAAATCATGAATGTTAAGATCACCTTGGTAATGAGATCGCCTCGGTGATTACATTACCATGATAATTTTGCAAAAGATACCAAATGCTACCTTAATGGTTTTTCCCTAAATCTTACAAATGCACTTAACGGTTTCAATCCCCTTAAACCCACAATCTCAAATGAGAGACAAATATTTTTGCAAACTAAATAACCTCACTAAAGTTGGGTGTTTGCCTAATTAAGTACAAAGAATGATAAACAAAAAACAAATATAATTTGAATATAAGAATGACAAGAACTAAAGCTCTATTCCTTAGAATGATCTTGACTTCTTGAGAGAATGAAGGCAAGACTTGTTGGTGCTTCTTCTCTTACTTCACAAGTGTGTTGGAATACCCAATTAATAGAAGAAATGAGTTTCTAGTGGTGTGAGAAATTTGAGAAATGAAAATGCATGCTTTTCTCTTTTTAAAGTAGTTATTAGAGGCTCTTAAGAGCAAAGAGATCAATTGGGTACATTAAACGATTGATTGGTCTTAAATTTAATCCAAATTTTGACCGTTATAGGAGAATAGATTGATCAATTTTTATAGGGACTGATCGGGTAAGCTTGGTTTTGCATTTAACTAATTTTTTATGAATAGTGTAGTCTATTGCCCTAAATTAAATTCTATTTTTCACTCTACTTGCTAATTTGAACATATCTTGAGTTATATAACTCCAAACTAAGATTCGTTTAAAATTTTAGAAACTAGACTTAAGGGGCTTTCTATCGATATAAAATTCAATATCTAATTCTATGTATAGAAATTATAGTAAATTTTCTACCTTTTGTGCATTTGTTAAACAACTTGCATAGTCTCTAATAAAAATTCAAAATATTTTTTAAAAAATTTGAATTTTGATTTTGTTTAATCCATTAAAAAGTAAACTCAAAAACTTTTCAACCATATAAAATATGAATATTAAAACTTAAAAAATTAACACAGAAAAATAAAACAAAATTAATGTTGGAAAATTGTATTCTTATAAAACATCTTCTTTTAGTTAATATATTTATCAAAATCACTATTATCAAAATTATATTAAATCCAATATGAATAAATTTATTTTAAAACAAATAATTGGATTTTCATTTAAGTTGAAATAAATAATATTTAAATATGGTTTTGATTTGAGAAAAACAAAAATATAAATAAAAAGTTTGTTTAAACTTTGAAAAACATTTTATAAAGAATTATCAATTTTAAAAATTTACATTTTTGAAATAAACATTATGACTAATCTTTTAAAATATTTTTTTAAGATATTTTTTAAATCAAATATCATTTTAAAAAACATATTATTTATTTAATATACTAAAAATAATAAAATTTAAGAACACCTATTAAATACATTTTTTTCAAAATTTTAATTAAATTTATTTAATATTTTATCATTTTAAAATAAAGATCGAGTAACAAAATGAATAGGAACAAAAGAGTATTTGGAAAACTAAGTGATAATGCGTCATCAATCTTGCTATTCATCAAGGGTGTGATTCGTTTTGGACTTCATGAAATATAACATCTTGTTTATAATTTAGTCAATCAAATCAATCTCTTTTATAGTATTTGGAGCCTTGATAAGTAGTCGTTCAATCGATCTATTTTATTCTCATCATCTCTTGAATCATGCCTGTATAAACATATTTGTTGTTCTATTTTGAATGAATAAAATTACATTTATTTATTAAAAAAAAAAAAAAAACTGAACAGATTACACGTCATAGGAGACAGACCAAAACACCACCTGCCATTCACAACAGAGGAACACAATCCAGGCTACAGATGAACTCCATCAACAACTACAAATTGTATTTTCCTGGAAAGTTCATCATTCCTCATTATCTTAATTTTTTATCCAAAAACTTGGAAATTTCCATATGCTATAACTAATTCTCTAGGTCTTTAAAATCTTGCTGATTATTATTTAGGACAAAGCTCAAATTTGTTATTATATTATAATTTAATATTAAAATTTGTCACCAAAATTTTCATTTTATTGATTTTTGGATAAAAAGTAATGAAATTAAAACATTTTACAAAATATTTTGTTAATCCAAATGACAAAAATTTTTATTACATTTTTCAATTTCGTTGATTTTTAGATCACAGTAATGAAATTAAAATATTGCAGAGAATATATTTTGTTAACACAAATGGTAAGATTTTTAAATTCTATTATTTTATATTTAAAAGTCAATAAAATTGGACTAAATTGAAGTATAGAGGAAAAACTCAATACATCGGTAATTTTGATTTTAATCCCTTATTATATCAACAATTTAAAATCTCAGTTTTTTTATCATATTTGTAAATTTGTAAAATAAGAAAAGATTTGTAAATTTGTAACAAAGAACTATAAAATGAGACAAGATTACCAACAATTATATAATCATGAAAATAATGGGAAGAGAGTGATTAAAAGAGTCCAAGCCAATAAAATTTACAAGCATAAAAAATTGGAAGCATGAAACCAGAATCGAAGATTGTATCACTTGTAATATGATGAGTAAATATATTCTGTTGAAAACAAATAATAAATCAATCAAATCTTAAAACTTAATTTATAACAATAGTTCTTGTCATTGCATTTGTTTTTTTAGGTTCATTGGAGTTCAAACCCCTGTTACAAGAGGTGGGGTGGCTTGGTTCGAGCATGAGAGCCCCTCGTGTCTTTCTTAAAGCTTCTTCATCATTTGCCCAAAAACTGAAGACCATGTCATTATGTTAGTTAACTGGCACGTCTGTTGCTTTCGTAAAAGTAAAAGTCATTAACAAGTGTTTATTTCCTTTGATAGTATTTGATATGGGATGATTATTTCAAAAATCATGATAATTTGTACATTGTGATTAGATCATTTTATTTAGTTAATATTTTGTGATTTTATATGATAAAGATCTTGGATCACCGAAAGTGATTACTTCATTATCTTGAAATATAATTTAATTCTCGTCTAAAAATGTAAAAAGCTTCTATTACCAAAATAAAATGATATGTAAAATTACTAATAGTTAATATTACACATTTAATATGTAAATTAAAAGTTTGATTCTTTTTTTAAAATTGTAATTATTTTTTATTGTAAATTTTTATATTTTCAAATTAATATTTATTATAACAAGTTCAAAAATAATTTATGCATTTTTTTAATTTTTTTCTAATGTTTTATATATATAATACAATGTATTTATTTTTTTATTAAGATTTTATTAGATTAGTTTTATTTTCTAATTCAAATTTTTTTTTACATAATTTTATTTAAAAATTAGCTTATTTAATAAAAATATATATTTAATAAGTTTATTATATTTATTATATAATAAATAATATGTTAATATGTTTTATGAATTATTATCTTTAAACAATATTTAAATTATTAATGTGTAATTATTATAATAAAGATAGTTATTTTCGTACTTTTAAATAAAACAATATTTAATTTTTGGTAATAAAAAATAGTGATTTTTAATTCATATAAATTAATAATTATTAACCAAATAAAATGATTTCATATCATGAGTAATAAGATCAATTTGGTAATAAAATCACCTTGATAATAACATTACCATGATAATGTTAAAAATGATATCAAACATTACTTTTAAATTTATTAAGTTTTGTTTAGATTTAATTTTTATATGATTTTAAAGTTTTTTTTTTAATATTGATCTGGTACATTGACAATTTTATTCTGAAATGTTCTCTACAAAAATCGAACTTGATTGAGGAAAAAAAATCATAATTCTTAACAATAATTTTTCGAAAAGAACAGGTGAAAATCTAAATGAAATAAGATTAATTTCATGCAGTCTTTGTATACGAAAAGGATTTACCAAGGAAAGGAAATATGCTTAAAGATTAATCTTCAAAGAAGAGAGAATCTTTGTTTTTTTTTTTTTTTGTGTTTTTTTGTCAAAGAGAGACAATATTTGTAATTCCTTGCTTAAAATTTCAACGTTATAAAAAAAAAATAGTTACTTGAAAAATGAGGAGGAAGTGGTTTAGTTGTCTGGCATCATCTTTGGTTGGTTACTCTCTCAGCCTGACCTTCCATTGGTCACATTAAAAAAGTTATATAATACAGGACATACATATATTTTAATACCTCTATCAGACATCAATTTCTAAGTAATTGAACAACTATATTCTCAAAAAATAGATTTTAAAAAACAAATAAACTTTGGATATTATCTGTTTGTCGTTATTACATGTGCTTTACATATGCAGCCATATTCCAAAATCTCATTAAAATAGAAAATAAAAACCTCAGACTCTTAATTCAATTTAAAACAGTTCAAAATTTTGTCCACATTATATATGCACAGATCCTAATAAGATTGTAAAGCGATTCATGGTTTTTTATTAATTTCGTGTATATAATAAGTCCAAGTCAAATAAAAAGATACGAAATTTTAACCTCAACTTACTTAATAAGAAAGGAAAGCAATAATATAAAGTTTTACACTTAAGTCTTTGTCTTTGTCTAGGTTGCTTGAATGTTGCCTTGATTTGCTTCTGCCTTTGTCATTCCTACCTTTTTTCTCTCTTCTGAGCAATATTTACTTTTATTTTAATTAGAGGTATCAATGAATTGAATAAAAATTAATTTTATTATATTTATAATTTATTTATTTAATTGATAAATTTTAAAATATTATTGGTAAATTTTATTATTATTATGTTTCGGTTCAATCAGATATACCACAGCTCATACAACCATAAGTCCAATATATTCTCTTGTTGAACTTTAATCATAAATGCTAGCCAAAAGTCAACACGTACAAATTCCCCCATTCTCCATACCACAGACACAGCATCTACGGTCCATTTCCATTACTCAAGTTCGGAATGCTTCCTTTACTGGTTATATATGCCCCAAAAGTAATCTCCACATAAATATTTTAAGCTTGGTAATGACTTCGCCTTCCACACCAACGGGGTTGGCATGTCCCCAGGCATTTTCAAGCACAAAATACTAAAGTAGTTTTCCAACGGATAACAACTAGTGTTAAAAAATTCAAAAGACAAATATCTTAGTATCAGTTACAACCCTTGAAGAAACAAATTATAGAAATCTAAATGGGGTTGTTTTCCAGAGGAGAGAGAGCAAGAAAAGCACAAAGTCAGAAGAGAAGAGATCTTCAACCAAAAATTGCTCTGCCTCGCTCTTAATTTCTTCTTCTCTCGATCTACAATTTTATTTCAAAAGCAAAATTTGTTACTGTTGTTATTATTAGTCGAGATTGAAATGAAAAATACTTGATTCCTTTCAAGTAATTGGATTATAGCCGTCTGATTCTTGCCCAGAATCAAAGCTTTTTATCCCAAAAAGTGGTAGATATTGACGAAATTGAAAAAACGAAAATTTTTAATTGTAGCAGGTAAAGGTACGACTTCTTCTCAACAAATGGAATCGTCGATCGAAGGCAAGTTTTTTTTCTTTTTTCTTTTTTTACTTTTATAAATTTCTTGTTATAGCTATTGGTATTTTTCTTCTGAAATTTTGTTTTTGTTACTCTTATTTTCCCTTTTGTGTTATTGGGTTTTTTTTCCCTAATTTAATTTTATTTAAGAACTTGAATCAGGTTAGATTTTGCTGGACCTCTTATGCTCTATGAATTTCTATAGCTTATTAAATAGATTAATTATGATTTAACTGTTGTGAAAATCAATAATTAAGTTAAGCAGTCCCTCTAAAACTCGGTTGGTTAATTATTTGATAGATTAAAATAAGCTAAATGTACGAGAAGGCTTAAAATTAAAATGGACAATGCGATGTGCACAAAAGAAACATACACACAAATGTACGGATAACTGTTTTGTAACGGTTTTTCTTTTTTTTTTTTTTAAATAAAGGAATAAGATGCTTCTTCTATTAGGTTAAAAAAGTTGATGCGAGAGAAAAATAGCATGTTTATATTTTGATGTGTATATAGCCTTTCCCAAAAAAGTGGAAAAAGGCAATTATTGAATACTTACATTGCAAAGATTGCTTTTTCTATATTCTGGTAAAGCAGCATAAAGAAAAAGAAAAAACCGTGTAGCTTGTTTTCTTGGGTTTATGATTTTTAGAGTGTGTCATTTTGAGGTAGATTCACTCTGTGTTCTAACTTTGTTTAGCGGGGAAGTACTGGATTATCTTATAGGGGCTGCTACTGTGAATCGTGGAATTGGAAAGTTTCCATCTTGAGGGGTGTTTTTGTAGGTGCAATGTGTGCTTTTGCGAGTTTCAATGTTTTATGGACTTGGGTTTTTCTGGCAACAGTGTAGGGGAAAAACAAAACTGAAGTAAAGTAAGTGCAGATTGATAGTAGCCGAATGCTTTGCAGGTTGTAGTGTAGGTACTGAGGACTGATTTTGGTGTGTCCAAAACATGATGGAAATATGCATACAGATGTATACATTTTCTTTTTGGGTTGATTATCTACCAATGTGTGGTAATCAAAGTTGGGCGAAATTATTGAATCATCTATTTATCAAGAACTCCATCTTACCCTTTCAGATTCTGTACAAGTATGGGATGTCTTAACTACCACCATAGGATTGGTTCAAAAATTCTCATCCCTTATAGTTGTAAGCTGTCATGGCTTGATTCTCTCTTCTATTTCTAGTTGATCAGGCACAGGTCAACATGATACGTATAGATCAATTGGTTGCTTTTACTTGTTGAAATTTTGGATCTTATAGAGAAAAAGGCACATGGCTTTCTAAATCAAATCTGCATAGAGTAATTATGAGCAAACCATACGTGAAATTGGTAAGGACCCATGTTAGCAGTGCTGTCTAAAGTTGACAGCCTTATTTCTTAATATTGGCGAGTGGAACGTTATCTTTGAATCAATTTATTTTCTTATGTGAGATTCTGTTCATAGAATATAAAGAAATTCTATACCTAGTAGGTAGTGCAGGAAACTTCATTGATTTTGTCATATAATTGCTTTTTTCCCCTCCATAAATGAATTAGAGGTGGATATGAAAGCTTCCTTTATAGAGTCATGCTGAATAATATTAGCTTTATTTTGATGTTCAGCATAACGAGAATGTTGAGTCGTGGAGTTCTTCTAAACCCATAGCTGATAGGCTTGTTAAATGTTGCAGATCTTCGTGAGAGACATCGAAAAGAATTAGAAAATTTGACATTGACAGCACAGCCCTTCAAAACATTAAGGCTTTTCATTCTGGCTACCTTTCATTGTTTTAAGTGAACAGTATTACATCGTTTGGCAAAAGGAGGTTGGCTTATGCTTTTAAGCACTCTAATAGCAGCTCTTGGAATTTTGCTTGTTACTGTAGAGGGTCCTTATGAAAAGGTAATAAAATTTTTTAGTTATCATAATATTTTCATCTGTCTTTGTTATATTTTTCTGCTGATGTGAAGCATACATCTGTATGTTGTTGAGAAGAGTTTTTTATTTGTTTAGAATTAGTAATTATTTCACGCTATCTGCTCTATTTAGCTATGCAATTGAGAGGTGCAAATGTCTCATTATTAGTTTGTTTCCTTGGCCCGCTCCTTTTTTTTTTCTTTTTTTTTTGAGAGGAGGTGTGTTGGGAGTGAGGGGAGGGGAGGGGTGGAGGTGGTTGTGCTGGTTCTTATTGTCTCTTAATGAACTATATATATTTGGACCCTTTAATTTTCTATGGTGATGATAATAAATTTGTGCACATTATTTAGTTCAAATAATTTCTGTTTCATTCTTATTCTTCTCCATTTACTTTGACCAGATTAATGGAAATAATAATTAACAGTTGATGTCTTGATTACATTTTTCGTCAGCATGTTGAGGAATTTTCTTGGATTATGGTGGATTGCACTTGGTGTTGCATCTTCAATTGGTCTTGGTAAGAACATTGATTTCATGATGACCCTTTATGATAGTCTTGAGGAGTATGCTTGGTGAATATAGAATGATTAGAATTAATTGGGGATGATCTGTTGCCATTATACCAGTATGATTTGTAGGCCATATAAACTCTTTTCTTACAAACAATGGCTGACTAAGCAGATGTCCAATGATATTTGTGGAAATATTGCAATTTCTTACTTCATCGAAACATGGTGTAATCTTTTAGATGGGTTTCTTTGTAACTATTGCTGTTTTTTAAATTTTAAAGTGGCTTTGGTCATCTTGATCCGTTTTTTTCAAATCTAGTCCAAAATAAGCAAATTAGGATAATTTGGGCATTAGCATTAGCACTTAAATGATTGTTGCCATGATTATTGTGTATGGTGTACCCCACATGTTTTAAACATTTTACGGGGATGAAAGGGTGCAAATCTATTTGTCTGGTTCTGCTATGCTCACATTTTGTGCCAAGGAAAATTTCCAGAATCTGACCTGATTATATGTGTATGGTTATATTGCTCTGTTATTTTTTGGATCACCTGATGCAATTATGCCTTGATTTGATTTGTAACTTTTCTCTTTCACCTTCCTATCCCAGGATCTGGTCTGCACACTTTTGTTCTTTATTTGGGTCCTCAAAAGTGATCCTTATGATACAATACAGTTGAAGAGAGGTACCTCATGGCTGGACAAATCCTGCAGAGAGATTGGGTCCCCATCGTTTCCAGGAGTTCCTCTTAGCAGCATATTGGTGCAGTTGCAGATGGAGGCTATCTTATGGGGTATCGGGACTGCACTTGGGGAGCTTCCTCCTTACTTTATCTCAAGGGCAGGTATGGGCACCATCTTTTATACTTGTTCTATTTTATTACAACAAGATTTGCTTGAAGAATTTGTTTATGGTAAGCTGGTGAGGCAGTTGTGGACAAGGCCCCAGTCTAGTTTGCATTGGCGTTGATACATGATATAATACTTTAGGCATGATTTGTTTTCCATAATGTGGTGACTTTGGGTTGTAACATTGTAATGGTAGAGACTATGCAAAGGATTTCCTTGATCCCATTTGTTCAAGATACGATGAACCCATCTTTTTATTTTTTTAACCCTCTATGAAAATAGGCTTTCATGTTTAAAGTTTTAATTTGATTAATAGCTTGAAAATTTTAGGATAGATTTCTTGTTTAAAGTTTTAATTTGATTAATAACTTGAAAATTTTAGGGTAAATTATAGGAAAATACCCTGTGGTTAAGGGAAATTAAATTTGCCCCATCAGATTTGAAATGTAACACTTAACAACCCTAAGATTTGTTCTGTTAGATTTTTCCTTAACACCATTAACTCTAACCGACGTGAAATTCACGATGTCTTCTCCTCTTTGTTATCTTTGCCTTCAGACTCTCTTCAAGTTCTCTTTATCCCCATCCTATCAATGCCTTTAAGACATCTAGAAGGCCAGATCTGGATGGAATCACAAATGTTGGGGTTTTCAAGTGAGGCAAAAGTCTTTCTTTTTATGTAATTTAGAGGCGAGGTCTTTCTTGTTATTTAATTTAGACTGCAGGACCAATTGGATCTGGGATACCTTTTGGGTGTTTCTCTCATGTTTCCGGTAAAATTTCTTCCGCTGTTATGTTATCCATTAAAAAAAAAATGGTTTTCATCATAGAAAACAATTATTTCTTTCTTCAATCTCTTTATTCAATAAGCTTTATTTGACAAGCAAGCCTATGTTTCCTTATAATTATTTCTTCCCTTGGTTACATAATTTTACTAATTTTCAAGCTCTAATTTATTATTTTACTTCTGGGTTATATTCTAGTACTCATTTATCCGAAAAAAGGGACTAACACTGTTGAATTTCAACTTCTTAAAAAGGATTTCAACCATTTTGTATCTGCTTGATCTTATAGATTTGGTAAGATATACTCATCAATTCAAAATCTTATTTTTAAATTTTTTGATGGGATTCTTGATAAGTTCTTTTACCGTTGGCTTTGAAATTAACAATGGAAACTCCTAAATCAATTTTTTATTTCATGTTTGATGTTCATGAAAAAAAGTTGAATTCTTGTTGTCACTCTATCTTCCCCGTCCCTGATCTCTCTTAAAGAAGGGTAGTTTAGTCATTTTGTTTTCGACAGTGTTAGCAGAAATCCAAAAGAATAATGCTTAGGACTAGGGTAGTCAAATGTTAATTTTTAAACCTCAGAGGGAAAAATGTATTTGTCCTAAAACATAGGGTATATTTTTGTAATTAACTTAAAATTCAAAATGATGTTTCTTGATCAAATTGTCTTGAGTTTGCAATGTAGTCGCCTTTTTCAACTTTTGACTCTACTTTTGTAGGTGATTGAATTTTCTAAATGTAGTTTAAATCCTTGGCTGTTCTTTGTCTGAAAGTTGGTTGTCTACTGAAGATTGTTATATGCTGTTAAAATATCCATTTTATGTTGATCTTCTGCTTTATGCAGCTAGTGAATCAGGCAGCAAATTTGATGCCATGGAAGAATTGGATGCTTCCTCAAGTGAGGATAATGGAGTCATGGCTACTCTCCTGAAACAGATCAAGCACTGGCTGTTATCCCACTCCCAACCCTTGAACTTCTTCACCATTTTAGTGCTTGCCTCTGTCAGCACCTTTGTCATCTCATAGCACAACATTTGAACATTGCAAAATATTGATGCTGCATTAGACATTTTCTACGCATTTGTTTGTGCTGACTATGTTATCCTTTTTTTTTGTTGGCATGCACATGAATAAAAGCACACCTACTCACACATACACACTTTGGCCTAAAAATATCAATTTTCTGATGCATTTTACACTTGAGTAAACTCCTACTTTAAAACAATATCCATCCTGGTAAAAATTTTCCCATGCTACAAATTTTTGTTGCTAAGATAAATTTACTGCGCAAACTTCCTCATGTCAATTATGAACTGTGGTATTAAGTTTGCGAATGCTAAGCTTTTGGTAATTATTTCTTTAAAAGATCATATAAGTTGACCGTGCTTTATAAAAGCGATTTATGCCAGTGTTGATTGATGTTATTATGTAAACCTATTGATGATCTGAGTCTGAATCATGTTTCAGGTCCCAAATCCTTTTTTTGACCTTGCTGGCATCATGTGTGGGCAATTTGGGATTCCATTCTGGAAGTTCTCTCTCAACATTGATTGGGAAGGCAATTATAAAAACTCACATACAGGTTTGTGATGTTCTCTTTGTGCTTTTCATACAAATAGAATCTCAGTTGATTCAATGTTTTCTGTTTCTACCGAATCAAGTTGTTTCTATTCCTTGAATTTAAGGTCTTATTATACTCCATTTTGTTTTCTTTTGGTATTGGCATTGGCCAAAATGTCTCAACTGTTAAATGATTGAGGTGGAATTGACTAGTACCAGATGAAGACAAGCCTCTTTGTTTTTCTAATGTCTTAATGAAGCTATATTCCTGATTCTTATTTTGCAAGTCCAATATATGTGAGCATCTTATAAGTATCTATTTGATTAATCTTGTGCAGACAGTTTTTGTTATCTGTGTCTGTAATAATCAACTCTTGCAGTGGATAGAGAATGAATTTATCTGGCTTCTTGGTGTCATACCTGGATTTGATTCTTTCTTGCCTGCGCTCATAGCAAAACTTCATGCAGTCAAAGAGACGTACTTGGCAGCCCCACATCCCGTGCCTTCAAATATCAAGGTACGCCCTCAACCCGGTACAAAAAATCTATCTATTTTAGCCTGAGTTTTAACTGACCGGCACCTGCTTAGGTAGCAGAGCCTTCTTAACCCAAATCCAAAAAATTTATATATCTCTTCTGCAAAATGGTGCTGCAGGGGAAGTGGGATTTTTCATTTGCTTTGATCTGGAACACTGTTGTGTGGCTTATGCTTATGAACTTCTTTGTCAAGATTGTCAATGCAACTGCTCTGAGGTATCTGAAAAAGCAGCAGGATAAGCAGCTAGTGGAGAAGTTATCTTATTCAACACATTCAGGTTAGGACCTTTGGTTGTTACCTTGATGAAGCGGCCACACCGCAAGTCATCATCCTTTTTTTGTTTTTTGATTTACAATTAGTGTTAGTGAAATAAAAGTTAACGCTCTTTCATAAATTACCATTGAAGCTACTCCAAAAGAACCCACTGCACTACCTTGTCCCCTTTTACAAGCTTGTATAGAAAAAATAGGAAAACAGACAAAAGAAGTTACAGGTTTTATATGTCCTGTGTAACGCTGGGGGTAATCATTGTTTTGTGCTGTTTTTCTCTCATTTGTTAAGTACTATTTGACGCTGGGAAACTTGGAATGTCATTATTCTTTGGATATGCAAGAAAAACTATCTGCCCTTCAACTTCCATTGATAATTTACCTTGTGTACAATGAAAGATTTTGCTGACTACTATAGGTTCAAAGCCCCGATGGGCATTTTCATATGTTTTTTGAAATCGTTACATTCACTTTAAATTAGTATGCTAAATGTTAAATTTTTTTTATAAAAAAAAAAAAAATTACTTGGAAAGGCACCTTGTTATAATCATTACCTACAGAAGGAAGGGAAGAACTTTAATTTTTTCTAAAATACAATCAAGGTTATTTTTAAGTTTTATTTAGGTTTAATTTTTTCTTCAGACAATTTAATATATATATTTTTTATAATTTTGATGCATTTAGTATTTTATTGTTTGAAATATTGTTCACAAGAATCGAATTCTTTTTCAATTGAATTCTGATTAATAAAGAAAGAGATTAACGTTGGCCATAAATGTGTTTCTACAATTTTTTGTAGAAGATTTGGATCACTTAAAACGAAATTACTTTTCAATATTAATAAATTGTGCTTCATCTCTCTCTCTCTCCGTCTTTGGCTCATGAAGTATTTGTTTTTATTTTCTTAATAATAAATAATAGCCATTATTAGAAAGCAGGGTTAAATTTTGGGCAACCAGTTAACAACTCCCTTAATCCTATTTGATAATTTAATTAATTTATATTAGTGGGGACATGGTGAGGATGTGGCTTCAATTTTTAAGCTTTTAATTAACGCTCAAATTGTTCTAAGAATTTGTCATTCATTTTTACAATAATTTCTTCTTGACTGAATTAAGAATTTTAAGTGAATTTTGACTAATAAAATATAAGAAAGCATCCAGTCAGCTTTGAAACGTTGGATTTTGTGTCACACGTGGCTTATGTCAAGCTTTGATTCTGAATTCTGATCTTATTCTTATTTTCTAATAAATTAATGATCAATCTATTATTTCTAAATTTTAAGTTAAATTTTATTTTATCCTTAATATTAAAAGTTTTATTGGATCTTCAATTACCTAAAATTGTCTTATACTATTTAAAGTAACGATAAATGTTAGCTAATGTCACATGGATGACCCGTGAATAGTGCAATTGATATCCTACATAATAAATGGAAGGATTAAAATAGAATTTAACTCAAAAGTTAAGAACCAAAATATTACTATCTCAAAGTTTTTTATATTTCAAATTTATTTGATAAAATATTAAATTTAAAATAATTTTTTTATACTTTTAATTACAATATATTTTTTCCTTAAATATTTTTGTCTGTAATGAAAAAGATTTTTAAAAACTAAAATTAAATTTAAAATTTCAAAATTCTTTTGAAAAAAATTAATATCATTTTTTAAAAATTATATAAATTTTTTTATCGATTTATAATTTTAAATAAAAAATTAATTTTTTTTTAAAATATCAAATAAAAATTTTCAAATCATTTTTTTAAAAAATTGATTTATTTACCTATTCATAATTTTTTTCTATTGAAAAATTATTTAAAATTTATTTTTTATTAAAATTTTAGATTTATAAAAAATTAAAAAATAGACAATCAATATGACCATTACTACAAATATATATGTTCAAAATATATTCAAAACAGATTTTTTGGATGCAAAAATAGATTTTTAATAGATTAATAAATCTATTTCTTTCAAATGATATGAAATTTTTAACTTAATATTTTAAAATGATATAGAGTTTTTTATTTAATTTTTTAAATCACTAAATACATTTTCATTTAAGTTTTTAAGAAGATATGGAACTTTTAAAAGGATTTTCAAATTTTTAAGTGAATTTCATTTTTAAAAAATATATTTCTATTAAAAATAATATTTTATTGATAAATAATATCATAATAAAAATAAAAATTATTTTAAATTATAATATTTTATAAAATATTTTCGAAATGTAAAAAATAAAATTTTCTTTTAATTATTTTTATTTTTTCCTTATTTCTTCTTTATAAAAATATATTATAAAAGGAAAACAAAAAGATATTGAATAGTTTCAATAGAATTTTCTTTTTTGGAAAGAAAATAATATTTTTTAATATCATTTGTTAGTAAAATAATTTTTTATTTTTAAAATGATATAGAATTTTTTCAAAATAATTTTTTTATTTTTTAACTTAATTTTAATTTTTGAATATCTATTTTCTATAAATATATATATATAACTAATAAATTATATTACAATAAAAATATAAAAACATTATTTTAAATTTAATATTTTATAAAAATATATTTGAAAATAAAAAAAATTGAGATTGTAATATATTTAGTTCATAAATTTTGAATAAAATTTTATTTTGATTTTTTTATTTATCACGTAAAATATCAGTTGATACCATCCAAGTAATATCAATTGGTATTTAATTCTAATTTAGATGATTTGATAAACAAAAATCAAATTAAAATAAATTTGAGCAATTAAGAATTTAGTTAAAATTTTTTAAAAATTAAAAATCAAAATAAAATTTGACTCAAAATTTAAAATTTAAAGATCACATATAAGGTTAGCTCATAATAATATAAAATAAACAAATCAATATGAGGTAATTGCCTGACAATTGATTTCCTAATAGTACCCATAAAATATGACCCATCTTATACAATTAAATCAAAACCTCAAGCATTATGGAAATAAGAGAAGGATTTTATATTTGGTATTGATTTATGTTGAAATGGAATAAAAAGCTACTTCATCCCGCCTCTCCTTTCTAGCTTGACGTGGTGGGTGGTGGATCATGAACATAGGGTGAGTAATAATATATATATATATATATAATTAAAATATTTTGTAATAAATTTCCAGTCATTTTATATAAATTTTAAATTTATATCTCCTAATTTTATTATATTAAACATATGTAGACTTTTGGTTAAAATTCTTAATTTTAATACCATTATTTGTTAAAATCTATTGAAGCTTTAAGTTTTTTAATATTAATGTTTTTAACTATTGATTTTCTTATGATTTATGATTTTTCATCACAATAGAATTTTGATTTTGTTGTCTAACTTTATAATGGATTTTTTACTTTTGATGTTCTTCTATTTATGTTTTTTAAAACTATTATTTATTAAAATTTATTGTAACTTCTAGTTTTCTAATATTAATTTTTTGACTATTGATTTCTTAAAATTTATTGAAATTTTTGTAATAAATGCCAAGTCATTTTACACAAATTTTAAACTTATATCTCCTAATTTTATTACATTAAATACAATAGATTTTTAGTTAACTATTTTTTAAATAGATTTCTTACTTTTGAATTTCTTTTATTTACATTCTTTAAAGCCAGTATTTATTAAAATTTATTAAAATGTTTATTTTTCTAATGTTAATGCTTTTGACTATTGATTTTCCTTTGATTTATGATTTTTCATCACAATAGACTTCTAAATTTTGATTTTCTTCTATTTATGTTTTTGATAACTATTATTTATTAAAATTTATTGTAACTTTTAGTTTTATAATATTAATGTTTTTTACTATTGATTTCTTAAAATTTATTGAAATTTTTAGTTTTTATGGATTTATGACTTTTGATTTTCTCTTATTTATGTTCTTTAAAACCGTTATTTGTTAAAATCATTATATAAGTGTATTTGATGTTTGTATTTCATTTTCTTTTCCAATACTTATTTGATATAATACTAATCATGAGGTTTATTTTTTATTGTGTTTATATTTTGTAATTTTATTATTTTTAATCCTGATATTTCAATTCTATTTTGTAGCCAAATTGATGTATTTTTTAGTGTTTGAATTATTATTTTTTTCATAATCCATGAGTTTTTTATATCATTTCAAATTTTCCTTTTAGCCAATTAGAGTTTATCATGATTAATGAATTAACTTTTGAAAGAGATGATTGGAGGATCAAAATTCACATTTGCTGATTGTGGAATGTTTATAATTATAAACCTATACAATATGTTAGCATAGAAATGGTGTTGGTTGATGAAAATGTACGTCAATTAGATTTATTTTTATTATATTTTTGTTTATATTTTCATTTCTTTGACTTGTTTTATCATTTTTTTTCTACCTTTGTAGAGATTTTATATTAATGCTAATTGTTGGAGTCGTAATGCATATTGATTGAAGAATAAGATCCATAAAAAATTTTTCTGCTATAATAATAAAGATAATTATCAAGTAATTGATACGAATGAGAGTATGATTCATTTTCATGCTAATACAGTCATTAAAGAGATTCTTGATGAAGTAGCAAATATTCCACGACGTGTTTTTTAGTTCGTAGCTTATGATAATTTGAATAAACGTTCAACTAAATGCTTAACAAATTAATTTTTTTTTATAATTTATTATGAAATTTTTACTTTTTGTTTTCTTCTTGAAAATAATTTTTCATTTAACTTTTCATTAGATATTATTGGTGTTCTTATTGGCATGGGTTTACCTCATTGTCAAACTATTAATAAAGAGTCCGTAAAATATGGTGTTACGCCTTCAAGATTTAAGATATTTTTTTGTTTTAATAATTTTTTATATTTGTAATTTTATAAAAAGGATTATTTATTTTAAAAAAAGTAAAATTTATTATTATTGGAATTAAATTTTATTTAATCATTTTTTTAATAAAAGGTTTGCAATCATTAGTTTGTGGGATAAATTTGTTTTTGAATTTGAAAAGAAGTGTTTAGCTTTGGGAAATGAATCTCAAATTATTATAATTATTTATTTGATTGCTAAGAGTTTTCAAGGTTAGTCAATGTGTAAAAAATTACGAAATTAATCTCCAATTGTTATAGCTACTTATATGATTTTTAACAATTTTATAGAAGTTTATAACGGCTGAGATTCCTTCAAAAGCTAAAGATCCAACTTGTTATAATATTGTTTCACAATTCATGATTCATGGCCCTTGCGAAAGTGCAAACAAAATTTGCCTATGTATGATTGAAGAAAAGTGTAGTAAAAGGTATCCAAAAAAATTTCATTCAGAAACCAACATTGATGATGATGGCTATCCAATATATAGAAGTCAAAATGACAGAAGAACTATAATTAAGGTAATGGTATTAGATAACAAGTAATATAAATATATATATATATATATATTGAAATTTACTTGGCATGTTTATTGGTTAGTTAAATTCTTTTTTTGACATTGTCTTCTATTTCTTATTTATCTTAAAAAAAAGGTATGTAGTTCCATATAATCGAGATCTTTTGCTGAAATTTCAATCACATATCAATGTGGAATGGTGTAACAGGTCAAAGGCTATAAAGTATTTATTTAAATATTTAACTAAGGGCCCTGATAGAGCGACAGCAGTTATAAAAGAGAACATCATTTCCAACCAGTTTTTAAATAAAAAAGATATAATTAACGTTGATGAAATAAAGATGTTTTTAGATTGTCGCTATGTGTCTGGTTGTGAAACATGTTGAAGAATATTGAAATTTGACATACATTATTGATCTCCTTCAATTATGTGCTTATTTTTTCACCTTCCTAGTGAACATTCCATTATATTAAAAGATTCTGATAACTTACCAAGTGCTTTACACCGTCTTAGAATTGATAAAACTCTATTCACAGAAGGATGTTGGCAAATTCCAATAGTAAAGTTGCTTATGGATTGACTTATGCTGAATTTCCAATGAGATTTGTTTGGATTAAGCGTGACAAATAATTGGAAGATTTATTCATGTCCACCTAGCTTCTGGTGAAAGGTACTATTTAAAAATTTTACTGAATGTAGTGCATGGCCCAAAAAGCTTCACAGAAATAAGAATGATTAATAATCATGTCTATAGAAGTTTCAAAGATCTTGTCATGTGATAGGATTAATAAGTGATGATAATGAGTGGAATGATGCAATTAAAAAGGCAAGTTTTTAGGCTATTGGAGGTCATCTATGTGAATTATTTGTTACAATCTTAATATTTTATGAGGTTACTAATATCTTGCTTTATTGGGAAACAAATTGGCAATTACTTTCTGATGACATTTTGTATACAAAAAAAAGCTTTTCAATAATCTAGAACTCGTTCTCTTAAATAGTCAATTGAAAATTTATTGTTTGATTGAAATTCAAAAACTCTTGAATAGAAATGGTAAATCTATTGCTGATTATGATGGGTTGCCAGAATCAGATGAAAGTCTATTATCTGTTATAAGGAATAAATTGATTCTAAAAGAACTTAGTTACAATGTATACAAATTAGTGGAAGAGCATGACGGTGATTGATGATCTTTGAATATGGATCAACTACAGGTTGATGATTTTATTGTTCATGCTGAGTGAATAATACAGGAGGTGGTTTTTTTGTATACAGTCATGGAGGTATAAGAAAAATATTTTTGTACAAAACAATATTGGCAAAGTTAAGTTCCCATAGAAAAATTGCATTAGCAATAGCTTCCTTAGTTTTTTTTTTATTATTAAAAATTTAATAACTTTGATGCAATTTAGTACAAGATTGTTGTTTTACATGTTTATATTTATTTTCTTAAATGTCAATTCTCTTTTTTTTTTTTTGTAGGAATTGCATTTTTATTGTTACTAGGTGGTAGAACAACACAGCTGATTTGATATTCCATTGAATATTTTTTAAAATAGTACATGTGGAATAAAGTAGAATGCAAACATTGCTTATTTATTGTCTGAAACATGTTTTATTCTTTGGGATGAGGCCTTAATGATGCAAAGATTTTTTTTTTGAAGCAATTGATAAAAACATTTAGAGACATTATTGGATTCAAGGATGAAGTGCAAAACATAAAACCTTTAGAGGAAAGATAGTGCTTCTTGGAGGTGACTTCAGGCAAATATTACCTATTATCCCAAAAGGTAATTGTCAAAAAGTGGTAGAATCTTGTATTACTAGATTGTATTTATGAAGAAATTGCACTATGTTCACTTTGAAAACTAGTATACGAGCATCAGATTATGATGAAAATGGTAATATGGATTAAAAGAATGTTAGATTTAATCATTGGTTATTAAACATTGAAGATGGCAAAAAAAAAGCAATTTGTAGACATGAAGAACTTGATCCCTGTTGGATTAAAATTCCAAAAGAATTTATTATAAACACAAATGGAAGACCAATAGATGCAATAAGTAATGCTATTTATTCGGATTTTTGTGAAAGACAAAATGATGGAAACTACCTTTTTGAAAGGGTGATTCTTACTCCTTTTAATGAAACTACACATGAGATTAATAGGCGTATGATAAATTTATTAGAAGGAGAAATGAGAATTTACTAAAGCAGTTATGAGATATGCAAGGGTTCTATAGAAAATGAAGAACAAAATGGTATGTATCCTACTGAGTTCCTTAATAGTTTTGATTTCCTTGGTATGTCTTGTCATTTGTTAAAGTTGAATAGTGGTATGCCTGTTATGCTATCAAGGAATGTGAATCCGAGCTTAGGAATATGTAACAATTCACGCTCGATTATTATTCAACTAAATGATTGGGTGGTTGAAGGTAAAATAATGTCTAGAATCAATATAGGATCCAAAGTATTAATTCCAAGGATGTTGATGACTTCTTAACAAACAAGATGAACATTTGTTTTAAAACCAAGGCAATATTCATTGAAGTCATGTTATGCAATGACAATTCATAAAAGTCAAGGACTAGTCATTGAAATATGTTGGTCTACATTTGTTGAAACTAGTTTTCAATCATGGCCAATTGTATGTAGACCTTCTTCGTGTAACTTCACCATCAAGGTTAATAATTGTGATTTTAAAAGATGATGATAGGTTTAAATATCATACAAAAAACATTGTATACAAAGAGGGTTTTAATGGCATATTTTCATAGATAGCTTAGTTTAAAATTTTAAAATTTTAATTTTATGTAGTGAAAAAATAAATTATTATACATTTTAATGAATAAATTATTATACATTTTAATGAATAAATTATTATACTTTTGGTAGTACAAATCTTAAAATTATACTGTTGATTTCATGTGTACATTTGTTATGACGAAATTTACCATGCAAAGCAAGGAGATAAAACCCTAATTATTTTAAAATTTTAAAAACTAAATTAATTAATTTTAAAAAATCAAAATTGATTTATCTATTTTTAATAATTAAAAATAATTGAATCAACATAAATCGATGGATTCAATTGAAAATTTTAAAATTTTAATTATTTTTTATCATCAATTTTAAATAATAATTTTTATCTAATAAAACTTATAATTTTCTCACTAGCTACTTTCATATTTGACATTCTTAAAAATATAAACAAAAATATTATATATTTATATTAAAAATATCAATAAATTATATTGATTTAATTATTAATTTTAAAAATAAAAAGCTGATCAAATTATTTCATTTAGCAAACCATTTATTAAAATCAAAAGAATTAAACGGACTTAATCATATTCAATCAATTTATATCATTCAAGTGGATTATAACAGATTTATGCTCACTTGTATAATTTACCAGTCTTGCAATCATTCCATTATCTTTGGACAAATGACGCTACTCTTCTCTCTTTCTTTTCAAAAAGTAAGATTACCATACCTTTGTCGCTCTTTTCAATAAAAACAACTATTTTTTTATTTATTACTTTTGAAAATGATAATCAAATGAGCTGATGGATGTGTAATTGCTTTACCCAATTATGATACGAGTGTTGGAATATTAAGCTTTAAGCATTCATATTTTATGCTATTGTTTATTGTATTATGGCTGATCAAAGGGTTGTCTTCTTATATATTTTATATAATATAATCATGATTTGACCTTAACTCTAAATTCCCAAAACTTTGACCAAAATATGTCTACAGATTTTGCCCAGAAAGAAAAATTAGAACCCAGTTATGTAATTAACCACCCCACGTTAGGACAAATACCCAATCAAGCGGCTAAAGCAAGTAAACAAACAAATAATACACAAAATTTTAAGATTACAATCATTAATTTTTTTAATTTATTTTTCTCACAATATCACGTAGTCAAAATCCATTAGATCCAATAACTCTCTCTCAAAAATGTTTGCAACAGTCTAAATAACACTCACCATAACATATATAACCCTAAAAATATAATAACATATTTATATGCATCCAAAAATTCTAAACTGATTAACCGAAGTAAAAAATTGATTACCAAATAATTTACCATAAATGCATGAGTCAAAAAATCTTTCAACCCAATTTTACTTAATTTGCACTCTATTCCTTTTCAATATTTTGATATTGCCCTAGTATAAGGTCATTTGTATGCAATGTTTAAGGTATAAACGAATTGAGCTACTTGACTTAATTCACTAAATACTCAAACTTGATTTGATTATTCTTGAATTAAATTTAAGTTCAAATCATCTGAATAACTAATTGAATAAACTTTAAACATTTTAATATCTAATTAAAAAAATTAACCTTTATTTGTTTAACGTAGTTCATTTGGATATATAAATAAACAATAAAAATATAATTTTACTAATCTATTGAGTTGATCTCAAATAATTTAAATAAATTATAAATTGAGTTTAAACATGATAAATAAAGTTTAATCAAATTCAAGCAAAACATTGAATTTTGTTGGATATTTATTAAAACAAAAGATCCTTGTTTAAAAACAAAAAAAAGTGATCTTATACCACTTGCATTTTGTTGGATATTTATTAAAACAATTACATTTGACTTAAGATCCTTGTTTAAAAACAAAAAAAAAGATGTATGGTTTAAGTTTCAAGTTTCTATTTTTTATACTCCTCGTATTTACAATAAATAAATAAATAAAAGATTAAAATCTAAGTTTAGGATCAAATTTCCCCTTTTAGTCTTGTTAATTAAGATGTTTAAAAATTTGGTATATACATTTAAGGCAAATAAAATAGGTTCTCATGTTTTAATTGAAAAACTTATACATGTATCCTAAACAAAAACCATGCCGGTTTAAGTCTTAATACATTGAGATGGAAATTTTCAAAATTATTTAATATATTGGAGTTTAAGCTTTTGTTGACGTTGATTGATAAACTTACTCAAATATCCAAAACCTAATTGTTCAAGCTTTACCAAATAAGTTTGACAAAGTTTATGAAAATACATGATAGGTTTCCGTAGTTGACAAGAAATTGGGCAAGAAAATTCTTGAAGGAAAAAGTTTTTACTGTAATTGATTAATAAATGGGGTACAAATTATGCAACATAAGAGAGTCTGAAATCTGAAAAGCATGATTAAAACCTGTTTTGATGGAATCTCTGAAAAATCAACATAATAAAAATAATTTGACATTCAAAATTGACCCATTACATACAATGGAAAATTCATTCTCCTAAATGCTATCTGACGTGCTTTTTATTCAAATCATTATTACCCGAGTCAAACATTAATCAATCACTTTTTACTTAAAAGAAAAAGCCAAATCATTCATTTTAATCCAATTCTTTATAAAATAAGAGAGCATATCACATACAATTCTTTTTATTATAATTTTATAATTATTTAATTAGAATAAAGAATTTATAAGGATCCACCATTATAAATGTGAGTTTTATATAAAATTTTGATAAACCCCAAACTATTATGAATTTTAGGTGGATAATTGTATTATAATTATTATAGGTGAAATGCTCCCAATAAAATAAGTATATAATGAGCATTAGAATATTTTTGCTTTGGTCAAATTATGTCAAAGGTTCTTATACTTTACCAAAAATTAGAATTTAGTTCATGTACTATAATTTACACATATTTAGTCTCGTACTATTTTGATTTAATAATATTAGTCCAATAAGTAATCTATCAATTTTTTGCCATTAAAAATGCTAATGTGTCCGTTGACTTAATGATGTGGGCATTGATTTTGTTGACGTAGTATTGACTTTGCTGATGAGGTGACTTAGAGGAATGGAATCAGTTGTCAAATTATGCAAATGATCCATATACTCGCACAAAAATTAAATTTATTCCCTTTAATATAATTTTATAAAAATTTCATTTTTCTATAGATTAAATTTAATAATGTCAATCCAGTCATTATATATATAACTGAAATATTTTGTAATAAATGCCTAGTCTTTTTTACATAAATTATAAATTTATACATCTTAATTTTATTATATAAAACACAATAAACTTTTGATTATCTAATATTTATTCAGATTATTGACTTTTGATTTTCTTGTATTCATTTTTTTAAACAATTATTTTTAAAATGAATTGATTAACCCTTTAGTTTGTAACATTTATATTTTTGACTTTTGATTTTCTTGTGACTTATGATCTTTTATTTCTTTTAAGGGTAAAAGTTATATAAGTTTCTTTCATGTCTCTATTACACTTTTTTCTTCTAGTTATTGTTTGTTATATTATTTTGATTACTGACTTTTGAATTTCTTGTATTAATTTTATTTAAAACTATTATTTATTAAAATTTATTGATCAAACCTTTGATTTTGTAATGTTTATATTTTTTACTTTTGATTATCTTATAATTTATGGTTTTCTAGGTTTTTAAAGGTGAGAGTTATATAAATTTCTTTCATGTCTCTTTTACACTTTTTTCTCCCAATTCTTATTTGCCATATTACTTGGATTAATGACTTTTGATTTTCTTGTATTCATTTTCATTAAAACCATTATCTGTTAAAATTAATTGATCAAATCTTTAGTTTTATAACATTTATATTTTTTACTTTTGATTTTCTTGTGACTTATGGTTTTTCATTTCTTTTAAGGATGAGAGATTGTATGAGTGTCTTTTATGTCTCTATTACACTTTCTTCTCTCAATTCTTGCTTGTCATATTATTAATTATGAGATTTTGTTTTTTATTGTGTGTTCGTTTTGATAATTTGATAATTTTGTATTTTTTAATCATGATCTATGTTTTTTTTACATTTCATATTTTTTATTAGTCAATTGATATATTTTTTAGTATTTTTATTTTTCTTATAGTTTTTTTACTTTTTTTACCATGATTTTTTTTATAAGTTAAGCTTGACTATTAGCCATTACTAATCATGAGGTTTGTTTATTATTATGTTTTCATTCTTAAAATATTTTAATCATTATTTATGAATTTTTTTTCATTTCAAGTTTATTTCTTTGCTAATTTGTGCTTTGTTATTGTCTATATTTTTATAATTTTTTTATTGTGTTTCTTTTTTGGTGCAATTTAAACTTGGCTATTAACAAATTAGAATATACCATGATTGATGATTACCTCTTAAAAAGATGATTTGATGATCAAAATGTGTATTTGATGATCATGAGATGTTTATAATATATGCTTTTTTTTTCTTTGTTTTTGTCATGTTATTTTCTTATCTTAATTTATTTTATTATTTTTTAGTTAAATTTAGGCATGAATATTATTTTTTATATTATTTATTTATGATTTTTAATTTTAATTTTTTGGATTATACAAATTCTTCTAATCTTTCATATATTTTACTTTTTAGATTTTTGGTATGTAACATGTTACTAATCGTGAGCTTTATAAGCATCCCCTTTATGTTTGTATCTTTATAAAATTTTATTTTTTATATGATCCATGATCAATGTTTTTATTGTTCAAATATATCTATTTGACATTTAAGACACATTTATAACCCTTTTTTACTTATGACTTTTGAATTTCCTTTTTTAAGCGATAAATAAATTGTTGCAATGACATTGAAAGGTTTGATTTATCAGCTGTATCATAATTTTTCATTTTATTTTGAAAATACAAATTGATATTTTATTTTTATTTTATTTTCAAGGAATCAAGTTAACATAAAATTTTATTCTTTCATTGTGTTTGATTTTTTTGCAGAAATTTTAAATTTTTGGTGATGCATGAACTCATTGATAATGGAAGGTGACATTTAATTTTCAATGTTTCAATAATATTTTAATTCCTTTTGTTATCCCATGTTTTTTTTTTTTTCTATCTTAATCTATTTATTGATTTTTCTTCATTTCTTTATTTTCTTTATTTTCATGTGATAATTAAACTATAAAATATAGATATTTTATTCTGTTATATTCATTTTCTATTATTTTCTTTAGAAGTTTTCTTTTGACTTTTAATGGTTTCTCAATGTGATTATAGTTTATTTTTTATATTAAGGTAGCAATGTAGATTCTTAAAAAATTCGAGATCAATGTACTTTTTTTTTCAATAAAAAAGTATTATTCATTGTAGACATCCCATTTTATTTGGAGATTTTTTCAAAATTAAATGGGCTTTGATTGTGCAATTGGGCCTTAATACAAAAACTAAATTTTGGGCCTAATGATTAAAAGCCTGAAATTTTTAATCTGATTTTAATTTTGATTTTGATTTTGATTTTATTTATTAAGTTTTAGTTTGGTTATGGTCAAGGTAAAAAAAATAAAAAAATAAAAAAACCATTGCATAAGGAAATTGATAGGTTTGATCTTGAATTTGGATTTAGATTTTGGAATTTATTGATGAATTGCCTAAGGAAATAATTAAGTCTCAATCTATGGAAAAAGGAAAGAATCCAAAAAAATAAAATCTTTGAAATCTTCAAGATTCTGTGAGAACTAAAAGTTTTCCCAATTGAACAGGGATTTGATCCTATAAAAAAGAGCTCTCAATCTATGAATGAGAGACTTCACAGCAACTGACTTCAAGATCAAACAAAGGTCATTGAAAAGAGAGAAAATTTGGTAAAATTTTGAATTAACAAAAAATAAGCAATCAAATAAAAAAATTTGCAAGAAGATCTCATTGGAGTTTTTGGAAGGAAAACTAAGATTTATAGTAGAAAGCATCAATTTTTTAAAAATAAAAAATTGTTAAAACTAGTGATCCATTAAGGTAATGTTTGCCATCATTTTTTTTTTTTTGTGATTTTGGCATAACTTTTATAATATTTAATTGCTTACTCTTATTTTATATTTGTTGCATGGTATTTATTTTTGCATGAATTGGTACGACTAATATTATATTTATAAGATAATTTATCTGCCTAATATATTTGTATTAATATATTTATTTGTGTGATTTATTAATATATTTGCATGATTATTAATATATTTATTTGTATGATTATATTTAATTTGATTGCACGATTATTAATATATTTAATTGCTTGATTATTAATATATTTATTTGCTTGATTATATATTTAATTACATGATTATATGTTTAATTGTATGTTTTGCATGGTTTATATATTATTATTTACATGATTGCATGATTTATATATTATTATTTGCATGATTATATATTTAATTGTATGTTTTGCATGGTTTATATATTATTATTTAAATGATTGCATGATTTATATATTATTATTTGCATGATTATATATTTAATTGCATGTTTATTTGCATGGTTTATATATTACTATTTACATGATTATACATTTAGTTGCATATTATAATGTATAGATTCCTGGACTTACCATTAGATATAGATCAAAGGAGTTGCCACCAATCTTTTTTGTTTATGTGTGATTGGTCAGCTGATCGAATCTATCCCATTTAATGAGAAGTCCCAAGATTGACTTAGGTGTCTTCAAATAATAGATTCTGATCTACGAAACTAGATTTTGGGTTTGAGAGTACGGTTACGTGTGAGGAAGGTTATAACACCCCTACAACGCCCATAAAAAAGATGGTTGTCATAATGTCTAGATCCGGGGATCTATCGCTAGACATTGACTTAAGGGAGTCGCCACCAATCTTTTTTATCTAGGTGCGATTGGCCACCTAAGGAATCTATCCTTTCAGGGAACACCTAAGTTTAAGGGTCCTTAAAAGAATAGGTTCAGGTCTACTAACCAGAACAGGGTTCGGGAGTTCAGTTACGTGTAAGGAAGGTTATAGCACCCTCACAACGCCCATCAAAAGATGGTACCAGCTTAAATTTGTGTTATCCAATGAGCCTTAAAATTTTACCAAGTAATTAATTATTGAAAATTATTCTCAATTAACTCTAATACTTTTAGCAGAAAATTGAGAAAATTTCCTCATCGCAAGAGTATGCAAGAAAAACTACCGTTTCACTTACAGAGGCTCCATCGTCGGATTATTTAACATTAAAAAAAATAAAAAATAAAAAGAAAGAAAAGAATGATTGTTTTTGTGCAGGAAAAATTGATACTTTCAACTTTTTCCTTGAAAATATTTTTGTTTTTGAAAACTTTAATTTCGAGGGAAATTGATACTTTCAACTTTTCTTCAAAAATCCCTTTGAAAATTTATCTTTAAGAAAAATTGATATTTTCAACTTTTTCCCAAAAATATTTTTTTGAAAATTTATTTTTAAGAAAAATTGATACTTTCAACTTTTTCCCAAAAATATTTTTGAAAACTTTAATTTCGAGAAAAATTGATACTTTCAACTTTTCTTCAAAAACCTTTTTTTTGAAAATTTATTTTTAAGAAAAATTGATACTTTCAACCTTTCCCTAAAAATATTTTTTTTTGGATTTTATTTAAAAAAAATAAAATAATAAAACAAAATGAAAGTGAAAATAAAATAAAAAAATAAAAAATAAAAAAAAGTAAAACAAAAATAAAAAAGAAATAAAGATAAAAAACATTAAATAATCCTAATTTAATAATAAAATAAATAAATAAATAAATATAAAAAAAAACCTGGAGCGGCTCGAAGAACGGCTCGGTTCGGCTCGACTCAAAAAAGAAAAACGGCTCGGAGAAGCGGCTAGGGACGTCGGCTCGGCTCGACTAACGGCTCGGGGAGACAGAACACGCGCGGGTCAAAAAACGGGTCGACGTTCGGGTCGGATCGGATCTTGGCAAAACGCGCGGATCCTCTGTGTTATTTAACGCAAAAACGATGTCATTTTAGGAGGGTATATAAGGCTGTTTCCTTCGTTTTTTCGGTAGAAACCTTCTCCCCTCTCTCTCTCTTCCTTTCTTTTCTCTCCTTTCTCTCTAAAACGGCCGAAGAACTCCGATTGAATATTCACTGGATTTTGAAAATTTTCGTCGGAATCTGGGTTTTTCATCGAAAAGTTGGTCGATTTCTGGGAATCTTCACCGAAACTTGGACAGCTGGCCAAAAACTTCAAACTTGGCCGGAATAGTCATCGAAAAATTTAACTTTCGTCGAAAAATTCAACCGAAATCTAAAATTTTTCCAAAAATTCCCAGAAAAAAAAAATCTCAAAAATTTTCCAAAAATTCCTGCTAATTCTCAGAGCTGTTCTAAACGCACCAAAACCTTCCTAGCCTTTAAATTTTCTCTGTATCTCTTTTTCTCTCAACCGGTATTCTTTTAAATTCTGTTTTCGTGTCTTCTTCCTTCTATTCCAGTACCTATTTATAGGGATTGATCGAAGAGTTTCTGATCAATCCCTATTCCTTTTTTGATGGGGATTCAATCTTTGAATCCAATCTGGATTCTAATTGAATCCCCATTTACGGTAAGATTCTTCAAAGCCTTCAATCTTAACCCAAAAAAAAAAAATCAGATAAACAAATAAAATAAAAAAATTAACAGATAATTTAAAAATAATAATAAGATAAATCAACAATATTACAAGATAAATAAAATAATAATAATAATAATAAATAAATTATAATATAATAATAAATATATAACTAAATAAAATACATATATAAATATTAACAGAAAAAAATAAATAAATAAATAAAGATATACATATATTAATACATAGTAATAATAAATAAATAAATAGTAAATACATAAAATACAAAGGAAAAAAATATAAAATAAAAATAAAAATAATATAAAATACAAAATAAAAGCCAAATTGGGCTTACCCATTTGGACCAGGCCCAATTGATCTGGGCCTGGACCGAATTGGGTGTCTACAGCTGCCCCTCTTTGCACATTTTCTATGAAACAGAAATTACGCAAAGACGTAGACACCCAATCAAAACTCAACTCGATATTTTTATTTTTATTTATTTTTTATTTTTTTGTTTTTGACTAAAGCTCCTTTAAGCAGAGGCTCAACGACTTTGGAAAGATAAATTGCTCCTCTAAGCAAAGGCACCACGACTTTGGAAAGTAAATTGCTCCTCTAAACAGAGGCACCACGACTTTGAAAAGTAAATTGCTCCTCTAAACAGATGCACCACGACTTTGAAAAAATAAATTGCTCCTCTAAACAAAGGCACCACGACTTTGAAAAGTAAATTGCTCCTTTAAACAGAGGCACCACGACTTTGGAAAAATCAATTGCTCCTTGACAATCATGTCCAAAGGAGTTGAAAATTGTGTTTGAAGGAATTTTAGGAGATTATGCCCAAAGGTCTTATAAATCAACCCTGATACCAAAAGACATCCTATTTCAAGGATTAGGAACTTACCTGACAAGTTTCTTCTCAAATTTACAAAATATCTTCATATCTGTCTTCTCTATGTGGGATGTTGGAACACCCCTGCTTCTTAAATTTATACACTATACTTTCCTGAAAGTAATGTATGCTATGCAATGCATATGAATTTCAATGCCTGTTATGCAGATGTTGGCCAATTAATTCCTATTCAATGTATGGTACTCAAGTTTCTCAAGCTTTTTTCTTGGGCATCAAGCCTTTTGATTCTTCAAAGATCCAATTACACTGTTCTTCCAAGATTAAGCTAGTGTAGCTCTTAATTGTCTCTTCCACTAACATTCTTTTTGTAAGAAATCTCTTCCCAGATTCGATGTCTTAATCAAGAACTGAACATCTCGATTCTGCCTTTATCACTCTTGACTTATTCAATGTAATGTAAAAATCTTTTCATGTTGTTATTCATTCATCAATCATTATTTCAAACTCAAAAAGTAAGAATGCATTTGCACATTTCTTCCATGGTAGGGTACTAAAAATAAAAGAAATATGAATGGTTGAGAAACAGTCATCAGAAAAAGACACAAAGAATGAAATAAAATGTCTTTTATTAACAAAATGTTGACAAACTTTGGTCAAGAAAGAATTACAAGGATAAGTGTGGGGAAAAAGTCTAAAAATAAACAATAAGATGATCATGATAACATATCTCAAAGTTTTTTTTTTGAAAACCCAACCCTCTGATGTACTTAACAACTTGAAACTCTTTCAAATTTGCTAACCTCCATGTCAGCAGACTTTTAAATTCGATGTTGTATTCTCCTTATCTAAGTTACCTTTTCAGGTTTTTAACTTAGACAAACCCCCTATGACTCAAACCGTCCTTTTAAGATTTTTACCTTGAGTCCTCGTTTTTATTCATTTTTCATTTTTTTCAAGCATAGTATTTCTTTACAGCATCAAAATTTATAGGATGGGGTAAATCATTTTCATTCATCTCAGTTAGTATCGTGCTCTACCCGAAAAAGCCCATTTCACCACATACGATCCTTCCCAATTTGGAGTCCATTTTCCTCTACTATCGTGCTAGATTGAGAGAATTATTTTCAAGACCAACTCTTCTTCTCGAAAGCAACGAGGTCGAATCTTCTTATCATGAGCCCTCATCATTCTTCTTTGATATAGCTGACCATGGCATAGTGCAGTCAATCTCTTTTTTTTTATGAAATTTAACTGCTCATAACGTTCTCGAATCCATTCAGCTTCTTCCAACTCAACTTCTTTTAAAACTCTCAAAGAAGGGATCTCTACTTCCACTGGTAGTACAGCTTTCATCCCATAAACCAAAAAAAAATGGGGTTGCCCTAGTAGAGGTGCGAACTGACGTTCGATATGCAAGCAATGCAAATGGTAACTTCTTATAGTAATCTTTGTAAGTCTCAACCATTTTTTCCAAAATCCTTTTTATGTTCTTATTGGCTGCCTCAACTGCCCTATTCATTTTCGAACGGTATGGTGTCGAGTTATGATGCCTGATCTTGTATTGAACATATATTTCTTCTATCATCTTACTATTTAGATTCTTGGCATTGTCTGAAATAATTCTCTTCAGAAGTCTGTATCTACAGATGATCTCTTTTTTTATGAACTTGCAAACCATAGAGCGTGTCACACTTGCATATGATGCTGTCTCTACCCATTTTGTGAAGTAATCTATCATCATAAAAATGAATCTGTGCCTGTTAGAAGCCTTTGGGGTGATTGGACCAATGACATCTATGCCCTACATTGAGAATGGCCATGGTGGTGCTATAACATGTAAAACAGATGACGAAGCATGGATCTTATCAGCATATATTTGGCATTTATGGCATTTACGAGCATAATCAATGCAATCATTCTTTTTTGTCAACCAGTAATATCCTACTCTCATGATCTGTCTCGCCATCATATGTCCACTGGTATGTGCCCCACATATTTCATCATGCACCTCTTCAATGATTCTCCTCGCTTCAATCTTACTTACGCACCTCAATAATACTTGATCTCTGTTTTTTTTGTACAGGACATCTTCATCTAGAAAAAAACTTATAGCCAATCTTCGGATGACCCTTTTATCATTTTCTGTTACTTGCACTGGGTACTGCTGATCTTTAATATACTGTAGGATATCATAATACCAGGGCTTTCCATCTTCTTTTCCCTCTACATTAGAGTAATAAGCTGGTATATCTTTAACATCTAACTTGATGGGCTGAATGTCAGTATTATCATTAATTCGAATCATTACAGCCAGAGTAACCAATGCATCAGCAATCAAATTCTCTTCTCGAAGTAAGTGGTCAAATTGTATATCTTCAAATTGTTTCATCAACTCTAGAATATACTTATGATATGGAACGAGTTTTGAATCTCTTGTCTCCCATTCTCTTTTCAACTGATATATAACTAGAACTGAGTCTCTAAAACACTTTCAGTACTTTCACCCTTCTATCTATAACAGCTTGTAAGCCCATGACACATTCCTCATATTCAGCGATGTTATTTTTGCAATTAAAATTTAATCTTACTGTTACAGGGCAATATTGTTCTTCTAAAGAGATCAGAATTGCCCCAATTCCATGTCCTAAGGCATTGGCAGCTCCATCAAAGTACATTCTCTAACATTTTTCTCCATGCTTCTTTTCCTCCAGTTGGCAAATAATCATTAGGTCTTCATCAGGGAATTCCAGCTTTATTGGCTCATACTCTTCAGTAGCACGATCTGTAAGAAATTCTGCTATAACGCCCACTTTTATTACTTTTTGGCTTACGTATATAATATCATATTCCGAGAGCATTACTTGCTATCTAGCGATTCTCCCAGACAAAGAAGGCTTTTTGAAGATATACTTAATTGGATCCAATTTTGCTATGAGCCACGTAGTATGATAGAGCATATATTGTTTGAGTCTTTTGGCAGTCCACGCTAATGCACAACACATTTTCTCCAATGAAGAATACTTAGATTCATATTCCGTGAACTTTTTACTTAGAGGGTAAATAGCTCTCTCTTTTCGGCTAGCCTCGTCTTGTTGCCCCAGCACACATCCCATTGAATTTTCACATACAGTTAAGTATAAAATTAAAGGTTTTCTTGGAATAGGTGGCACCAATACTAGAGGGTTCGATAAGTATTGCTTAATTTTATCGAACGTCTCTTGACATTTTTCATTCCATTTCCCAGGATTATTCTTACAGAGAAGCTTAAATATGAGATCACATTTGTAAGTAAGCTGAGAGATAAATCGAGAAATGTAGTTCAATCTCTCCAGAAAACCTCAAACTTCTTTTGGTGTGCTAAGAGGTGACAGATTTTGAATGACCCGTATCTTATTTGGATCGACTTCAATTCCTCTTTCACTGACCACAAAGCCTAGCAACTTTCCTGACTTTACCCTAAAGGTGCACTTGGCTGGGTTTAATTTGAGCTGAAATTTTCTCAACCTCTCAAATAACTTTCTGAGGCTAGTGACATGATCTTCATCCTCACAAGACTTTGCAATCATATCGTCTACATACACCTCAATCTCTTTGTGCATCATGTCATGGAAGAGTGTTACCATGACCCTTTGATATGTTGCCCCAGCATTCTTTAACCCAAAGGGCATGACTTTGTAGCAAAAGGTTCCCCACATAATCACAAAAGTAATCTTTTTCATATCATCTGTAGCCATCTTTATCTGATTATACCCTGAGAAACCATCCATAAAAGAGAAGATCGAATGCTTAGCCGTGTTATCTACTAGTGTGTCGATATGAGGCAAAGAAAAGTTATCCTTTGGGCTAGCCTTATTTAAGTCTCGATAGTCTACACACATTCATACCTTCTCATTTTTCTTAGGAACTGGGACTATATTGGCTACCCATTCTGGATACTTAATCACTTGTAGAAAACCTACATCAAATTGTTTATTCACCTCTTCTTTAATCTTTAGTAGCATTTCGGGCTTCATCCGTCTCAGTTTCTGCTGAACTGGCTTATATTCTGGCTTTAAGGGTAATCTGTGCTCCACTATCTCTGTGCTCAGCCCTGGCATATCCTGATAAGATCAAGCAAATATATCTATAAATTCTTGAAGTAGGTCTGCCAATCGTTGCCTATCTCCTGATGAAAGTGAAGTGCCCATTCTGACCTCTTTCTTATTCTCTTCATCTCTCAGATTCACTAAGTCCACTACCTCTTGATAAGACTCAATTGGCTTATTTTCTTGTTCAATCAATCTCATTAGGTCCAGAGGCATAACAAATTCTTCAGAATTCTCTTCATTGTCAAGTTCATCAGTGTTAATTGAATTCTCAAAGCTAACCTCTTGATTGTTATCATGATTATCTTCATGTTCATTTAAAGACCTGAAATTGAATGAAATGGGATATGTTGGCAAGATGTGCTTGAAAAGATGGAAATAATGAAGACACAAGAAGAAATGAATGAAAATACATCTTTCCTAATTTTTATTAAAAATAATAAATGATGAATGGCCCAAACAAGAAAGATCACCCCAATGCCTTGGGCAATAGCTATTGAGATGTTACAATTACATTGTATTAGTATCAAAAGTCACAGGCATCTCGATGGCACTCCAATTATTCAGCTCATAATCTGGCGGATAAAAGTGAACCCACTCCTATTGATTAAGTCCCACCTCATCTTCACTTATAGCATTCACATTATGATTCGACAAAAGATTTCCATCAACATTCGATGCAGTCACCCCTCCCGTTTCAAAGCAAATCATTCCATCCTTAATCAAACGTCGCACTTTGTGTTTCAGGGTGGTGTAATTTTTGGTGGAGTGACCAGCGATCCCATAATGATAGTCACAGTGGGCTGTGGGATCGTACCACTTGGGGTAAGGTGGCTTGAGGGATTCTAATTTACTTGGAGTAATCAAATGACTGTTGTAAAGCTCCTTATATAATTCTGTATAAATCATTAGAATTGGGTCAAACATAGGTTTCTCACAGATAGTTCGTTGCTCCCGTGAACCACTAATGGGGTTAAACTTATATATACGTTAAAGAAATTTAAAAAATCACTACAAAGAGATAGTAATGAGTGAAAATTTTTTTATGACGGAATTTCAAAAAATTCAAGTAGTGATTTTTGATAATTTTTTAGGTGAAAAAATACTTTTAAAAATTATTAAATTATTGAAATATTTAGAAACCCTTTTCAATACGATGATTTTATTTTTTCTTTGAATAATTTTCTTAAAAAAAGATAAATAAAATAAAATAAAATATATAAAATATTTATAAGAGCATGCATTTTTTAGGAAATAAATTTATTTATAGATAATTATATTATTATATAACTTTTAAAAATTAGTAATAAAATTAAATAAATGAAAGTTTCCAATAATGGAACTCTGAAAAATTTAAGTGATGATTCTCGAGAATTCTTTAGGTGAAAAATTTTTCTAAAAATATTATCAAAGAATTGCAATATTTTGAATGATTCTCAATACGAAAAATTCGCATTTATTTTTTGCTTCTAAAAACAAACTTTTCTATAATATAACAACATCACAAATTAATCCATATATGTCATATTAAAAAATATTTTTAAAATATAATAATAATAATAAACAAAATCTATGAGGATAAGATCATGAAAAAATTCAAACAATGATTCTTTAGGAATCTCTAGGTAAAAAAGTTTATATAAAATGTCACCATTGTACTAGAGCATTTAGTATAATTTACAATAATGATTTCTTGATTATTTTAATAAATAAAATAAGAAAATACATTTTTTAAATATTATCGAGATTAAATCGTAGTTATCATATTTTATTACATCCATTATAAATATTGATTTTGAAGATAAATATGAATCACTAATATGGGATTTTTAAAAATTTGGAATTGTGATTCTTAAGAAATCTTTAAATGAGAAAGTTCATTTCAATATTGCTAAAGTATTTGAATATTTTCAAGAATTTTTTCATAAACAAAGTTCTTATTTATTTTTTCCAACCAATATAAAAAAAAAGATAAAAATTAAGAATAAAATATGTTTTTACTACAATAAAGAAAATAAAGATAATTAATTTTAAATATCAAAATTAAGACCATTTTAGTCATAATTAAAATATAAAATATAATTAGTTGGTATTATTTTAAATACACACTATGGGGTCGCTAATCCTTCCCCACTAATTTTCAAACCCAAACTGTTTTCATAAACTCAAAAATTATCTTCTTAATGAGTTTTAATTAATTTTAAAATTTTATTAAAAGAGTAAGTTTTAATAGGTAACCAATCACATGTAATTAAAAAAGATTGGTATTGACTCTCTTTTTATTTTCAAATTCATCTAATGACATTTAAAACCATTACCACACTTTTTATGACATTGAAAACATGTCTAGCAAATTAAAACAACAAATATTGGGGGACAACTTTTATTTATTTTATAAATATTTATTTAGCTTTTATTTATTTATTTTAAAATGTGTAAACTTCTAATGACTTGGGTAAAGGGAAATTTGAAAAAAAAAATGCAGTGTAATAGGATTTTTTTACATTTTGGTATAATAGAAAAAAAATTCATTTTTAATAGGATTTTTTTATACTAGAAATTCTGCACATGATAACATTTACCCTTGAGTGCCAACCAGTAGGGTTGCTATGAAAATAATGTAACAGTTCTTAAGGTAGGTTCCATTCCCACTACCAGCCTGCCCTTTCTCCTCAATTGACTCCATACCAGGTATATTTAAAGTTTAAGTTTGTGTTAGACTGCAGCTGAGTGATCAATCTTTGCAAACTTAAATCTTGACTCCAAGAGTCTTGAATTCTTTTAACCAAGTCAGTTGTCATAATGGACATGGTTAGTAGTTGAGCTGAGTCTAACCCTGGTTTCCTGGACAACGCATCAACCACTGTATTGAATGCCTCCTTTCTATTATACTACCTCATAATCATACCCCATCATCGTAGTGATCCAAAGTTGTTGTGCAGGAGTGATAGCTTGCTTAGTAAGAAAAAATTTTAAACTCTAGTGATCAGTCTTAATAACAAAATGCTTGCCAACCAAATATGCGTTCCATGTTTTTTTACAGCCGTCAATACTGTCTTTATCTCCTTCTCATATATTGAAAGTGCTTGGTGCTTGGGTGATAAAGCTTTACTAAAATACGCTATGGGCTTTCCTTCTTGAATTAAAATTGCCCCCACTCCACTACCTGAGGCATCAGCCTCTACCCTGAAATCTTATTGAAATCTGGAAGAGCTAACACTGGTGCAGTGATCATAGTTGTTTGCAGCTTACTAAATGCTTCAGTGGCTAACTCGTTCCATTTAAGAACATTCTTCTTGAGTAGATTTGTCAAGGGCTTGGCCAGAACTCCATATCCTTTGATAAACCTCCTATAGTAACCAATAAGACCTAGGAACCCTCTTAACTCTTTGGCTGACTTAGGTGGTGGCCAGTCTAGAATGCTCAAAATTTTCTTCTTATCCAGCTCCACTCCTCTGGCAGTAATAACATGTCCTAAGTACTCAACTACAGTGGCATCAAATACACTTACCTTTTTTTAGAAACAACCTATTAGTCTTGAGAACCTCAAACACCTGCCTCAAATGATTTAGATGCGAGTTCAAATCAACAGAAAATATAAGAATGTCATCAAAAAAGACTAACATAAATTTTCTCAAATAAAGTTTAAAAAGACAGTTCATCAAACTTTGAAATGTTAACGGTGCATTGGTGAGTCCGAATAGCATCACTAAGAACTCAGAGTGACTATCATGAGTTCGAAAAGCAATTTTGTGGATATAAGCCTTTCTCATCCTGATTTGATGGTAACGCGACCTCAAATCAAGTTTAGAGAACTCTTTAGCTCCATATAATTCATCTAACAACTCTTCCACCAAGGGTACTGGGAACTTGTCGTTAATGGTGATTTGATTGAGCTGTCTATAATCAATACATAGCCGTCATAACCCATATTTTTTCTTAACCATGACTATGGGAGAGGCAAATACACTGCAACTAGGCTTGATAATTCCAGCGTCTAACATTTGTTGAAACATCTTCTCAATCTCATCTTTTTGTGCAGTAAGGTATCTATAAGGTCTAACTCTGACTGTTTTAGATTCATCTTGGAGAGGAATTTTGTGATCATGTGATCATTTAGGATGTAATTCTTGGGGTGTCTTGAATAGGATCATAAAGTCTTGCAATAGTTGCTGGAGTTCAGTGCTCTCACTGACTTGGTTATCTGTGGTTTTAGAAATCATATTCGGCTGTCTATGAGAACTGGTAGTAAAGAACAACGCATAAGGGTAGGGTCTGTGGCTGGATATCTATGCTTGTAACAGTTTAAAAGCCTGCTTCTATGTTGCCATTTCTAACATCTCGGGCTGTGTTCCGTAGAGTGTCTTCCATTGTTACTGATGTTGAAACTACATAGCTAAAGCAAAGAAGTCCCAGAGTATAGAACCTAGGGTGATTAGCCACTGCACTCCCAAAACTACATGACATTCTTTGAGGGACAGTGCCATGAAGTCAGCTATAAATGTAGAATCTCTAACAGACCACTTTAAATTCTGACATAACCCGATCGTTTTCACACTTTCCCATTGGCTATTGTCACATCTACTTGATAGCCCTACCTAATATGTAAAACCCAAAGTATTGGCCACTGTATAAAATTATGTGTTGCCCAAATCCACCAACATTATCAACTTATGGTTTTTCATCACCCTTTAGATCCTCATGGTTTGAAATACAATAGTGCCCTGGATAACATTTAAAGAAAGCATTGGTTGGTCACCTCATTCAGTCTCAGTCAACAACACTTCAGGGTTATCTGAACAATCAGAATATTCCTCAATCTCAACTTCCTCTTCGCAATCTGAAACAAGTAGTCGATACAGCTAAGACCTCATACATTTATGACCAGCTATAAATTTTCGTGCAAACCAATGACATAACCCTTTCTTTCTTCTTTCTTCCAACTCAGTTGGGGTAGATCTTTTGGTAGGGGTTTTTAAGCTGTGGGTACAGCTGTGAGTTGTGACATAACATTCACGTTTGAAAACTTAATCATTACATATAAAAATTATGGAATCGTCATTAATCTTTTTTATTTATGTATGATTGATCACTTATATGAATCTATTCTTTTTAAGATTATCCTAAACTTGATTAAGGGTCCTTAAAAAAATAAATTATGATCTACATTAGCATAACTAAGTTCAAGAGTCGGATTACATATAGAGAATGTTTTAGCATCTTATTAAGCTAAAAATTGGTACCAAATTAATCACATATTATCTTGTTTAAACCTTAATCAAAGATAATTTTTTATTAATATTTTGATATTTAAATATTAAAAAAAACTCTTTAGGCTTTCTCCAAAAAATAAATTTTTTTCACTTCAAAAGTATTCAAGATAAACTCATTGTTAACTTAAAGAGGCTCTATCATCGAATTTGTTAAATATATTATGAAAAATCAAATCTCAATTCTTTTTATTTACAAAATATTAATTACAACGAATGACACAAGTATATTTACAAGTTTCTAATTATAAAACAATATATTTACACTTTTCTTAAAAAATATAATTCAATTTTTATTTACATCAATTAAATAAATTAATAAACAAAAAAAGCCTAAATAAATAATAAATAATGAATAAATAAATATAAAAATAAACAAAAAAAGTTAAAAAAAAAGAACTAGCAAAACAAAATTATCTTATAAAAAATTATCACAAATATTACCCCAAACCACAGTAAACAACAAAAAAATATAACACTGTAAAATAATGTGAACCTAACCAATGTTTTTGGACCAACTTGAAATAAAGCCTACTGTCGAGAAAAATTTTGCTTAACTTGTTTGCTTTAATATTATGTATATGGCTTTCTTTTTTTTTGCTTAGTGATTCTTCTTCTCCCTTTGATAGAGAACTTTTTCTTCAAAATTCTAAACTTTGTATTGCTTGATGATTGTTGTGTTGCTTCTTTTTTTTCTTTTGATTGTTGGTGATTTTTTATTGAGAATTTGGCCCTTTATGTAGGGATTGAATCACTTTTCAATTTGAAAAATTTTAATACCAACTGAATTTATCAAGATCTTACCAAAATTTTTTATCTTTTTTTTTCTAAGAATTACCAAAATCAAACTCAATCTTTAAAATTCAAATCTATATAAAATCACAATATTTTAAAAAATTAAAATTTATGTTCATTTTTTTTACCAAATAACAATAATAAATAAAAATGAAAAACACTTTTGGACTTTTAAATTTAGGCTTAAAAAACTACTTTTAAAACCCAATATCAAAATGCAATTCAAGACCCAATAATATCAAAAAAAACCCCGGACAAAATAGAGTGTTTATAGCTACCTCTCTTTGCACATTTTCTGTGAAACAAGAAGTGTACAAAGATAAAAAACATTTTTTGTTCAAGTCAAGAAAAATAAAAAAGGCTTCCCTCAACATAGGTTTTGAAACTTTAAAAATTTAAAGAAGTATACAAAGATAAAAGACATCTATTTTGTTCAAGTCAAGAAAATTCAAAAAGGCTCCCTTCAACATAAGTTTTGAAACTTTAAAAATTTAAAATGCTTCGCTTTCCAAAAGCTTTGAAACTTTGAAAATTTAAAATATTCCCCTTAACAGAGCTTTAAAACTTTAAAAATTAAAGAGCTCCTTTCAACGAGGGCTGTGAAACTTTAAAAATTAATGAGTTCCTCTCATCAAAGGTTGTGAAACTTTAACAAATGAAAAAGCTTCTCTCATCAAAGGCTATAAAATTTAAAAAAAAAAAAATGAAAGAGCTTCTTTCACCAAAAGCTATGAAACTTTAAAAATTAAAAAACCTCTCTCACCAGAGGCTATGAAACTTTTAAAAAATGAAAAAGCTCATATCACTAAAGGCTATGAAACTTTAAAACTCATAACCAAAAAGCTCTTTTCACCAGAAGCTGTGAAACTTTTAAAAAAAATTTAAAAAGTATCTAAAGGAATCATATCTTAAGGTCTTATAAATTATGCTCGAATATCTTAGAAATTATGCCATAGGTCTTACAAATCGTTTCTTATATTGAAAAAGCTTATCTTTAACAAAAGTTTTGAAACTTTAAAATCAACATTTTTTTCATGTGCCAACATAGTTAGGCTTAAATTTTTAATTGGTGTCATGGGCTTAAGATTAAACTAGTGCCAACTAATCTAAGTTTAAGTTTCCTCATGTGGTATCTAATATGGACTTAAATCTCATAATATGCCAACTAATCAAATCTTTTTGTTTCTTTCTTTACCTCAAAGTTTGCAAAAATGCAATTGTCATGATATGAAAGCCAATGTATCCTACCAAGATGCAGATGCAAATACTTATCTCACCAATATAAAAGCAATATAAAAGTAAATGGTTTTCATAAAAAATGCAAATTCAAATATCTATCCCAATAAATTAGATGCAAATGTACTTTTTTCATCAAAAATCTTAATTAAATGATGCAAATATTTGTTAATGTCAAAAATCTAAATGCTTACCAAATGATGCAAATGCATGATTCTAATTGTGATGCATATACAATATTCAAATGATAATTTAAATACTCACTAAATGATGCAAATATATGGTACAAATAATGATATAAATGCAATATTCAACACAATGATTTAAATTCTCACTAAATGATGTAAATGCATGGTCCAAACAATTTGCAGTTTATAAATTCCTTAAATGATACAAATGCGTGATTTAAACAATTATGCAGATGCAATTATCCAAACAAAGATTTGTACATTTACTAAATGATACAAATACAATTATCGAAACAATGCATTTTTGTTGCCCCAAAAAGGTCACTCTTGTCATATTGATTTAGAAATCATATTTCTCCTATCCATCAAAATTCATATATGTAATAATCCAAAAAAATTTTCAAAAACTTTCAAAAGAATGACAACATAAATTATTCCAAAATAAAAAATTACCCTACATAACAATTTTTTATGTGTCAATTCTTTTAAAAACATGTGATATTTATATTTCTTGAAAACCAATGATCACTACCTAAAATGAATTAGGTGGATCACATCTTAGTTTTTTCAAAAGGACAAAATGGTTTGGCATATCAAGATTTCAGTTATTAAGAAAGATTTTGTCACCAGATGGGAAAAAATAAATCAATATTTCTTTTTCACTCTCTTAATTTCTTGATATGGCATTTTAACAAATGTCAAGAATAACTATGATAAGCTCAAAATTTTTAGGAAAGAAAAAAATGCTCAAATTTCAAAACAAATATACATATTGGTGTTCATCTTCTTAGATTTTTCAAAGGTCTTATTTGTCCATTGGTTCATTCAAAATCCCTCCCTCTAATGAAGTTGCATGAATTGCTTTCAAAATTTCAATCTTGCTCTAGATTGCCCTTTCAAGTTTTCACCCTAGAGCTTCATTCAATCTTCTTTTTTCTTTTCTTTTTTTGACTATTCCATCATGCATTTGAAAACTCAAAATTCATCTAAAATCAAAAAAATGATGATGATTTTCTAAAAAAAAAGTTCTTCAATTTAGATATTCATACTTGATCAAAATGGATTTTTCAAAATATCTAACGTAAGTCAAGGTGCAGGGTTTTGAAAGAAATGATAAATAAGCCCAAAAATATGTGTTTGAAGATAATCAAACCAAGGATCATTTCTTTTTTCATAAAAAGTTTCCTTTCCACATTTTTTCATCTTTCTTTGTCATTTCTTTCATTTCATTTCATTTTCCTTTTTTTCTCTTTTTCTTTTTTTTTCTTTCATGTTTTCATTCTAACAAATTGAGCCCAAAATTTTGGAACTTACCTTTTAACTATAGGCATTCTTTCCTTGTCCTTAACTTTGGATCTAATATTTTTTCAAATATATCGTAATTCATACTTGCCCCCAGTATGAAAAGTGATCTTTAGTTAAGGTTTTTTCCAAAAGAATTTGAAAGATTCAAAAAGGGTAGGAAATGGATATTTTCTTTTTGCAAAGGAATATGAAAGATGGCTATGTATCATATCAAATATGGATACCTTTATTAAAAAGCAATTCTTAGGAGAAGTTTTTTTTCTTTAATTTTAGAATCATTTGAATATCTCATATGCATGATGTTACAATCATTTCTTTTCTTTTCATTTTTTTTACAACTCAAGCTCAAGATGTATCACTTTATTACATCAAATGAAGTCCTAATCACTCGTCATTTTCACAACCCACACCAAATGTTCATATAGTCTCCATTTAATAAGAGATGAGATGAATGTCACCCAGATCAAAAGATATTAAGAAAATTGAATAATTTGGCTTTCTGGTAAATTTGCCTCAAAATGTGGTAAATGAAAATTTTGGGGCAATTAATGAAAAAGAAAAGGAATGTTGCATAAATTAAGATGTCAAACAAGGATATTGATGGGATATGACCATTTTAGTAACTATGCTTTAAGGAAAAAATTGAAAAGTTTGAGCTTTGTGAAAAAACTTGGCTAGTGATGTGTTTGGATAGTTTTGACACTTATTAAATTACCAAAATCTAGAATCTTTAAGAAAGTACCTCATGTATTGACTTATAAAGAATTTCAAATAGATTTTGAAAATTTCATTGCTTATAGCCTTAATGATGATCATTAACTTAGAAATCCCCCTTTGTCAACTTAAAATTAGAATGTGGGACTTAAGAAGTCATGTTTTGAATAGTGTGATCCTCAACTAAATTGAAGTATGAAATGCTAAGTAAAACAGCTAGGTATGACCATTCTTGACAATAATCACCAATTCTCTTAAGATTGTTTCCACAAAAGTTTTTTTTTTTTTATAATAATTTTTTCAATCATGGAAAGAAATCATGTGAGTTTTTATTGTCAAACAATCTTAAATTCCAAAGGATGAAGAAACTATATGCATATACCTATATTCACAACATAATGAAAACAAGAACTCATATTCAAAACTTATGTAACAAAATTGAAAAAATAAAAATTGACCCAAACAAATGAAATAGTGTATACACAAAAATGTTTACATGGATAAAAAAAATGTATATGCAAATAAATGTATGCTATGCATAGTAACAACAAGACTTTGTATTCACAACTATGTACAAAACTGAAAAAAAAAAAAAAAAAAAAAAGGCAAAGATTATCTCCAAACAAATGAAATAATGTACATACAAAATATTTACATGGATAAAAATATATATGCAAATATATGTATGCAATACAAAGTAACAACAAGAATTCATATTCACAACTATGCACAAAAAGTTTAAAAAAATATATACTCTTTAATTTACAATTAAGCATTCACATCTTTTTATATATAAAAAAGTGAAATAGAATACTGTGTGAATGAATAGACAATATATATACAAATGCATGTATGTAATGGATATGATCCTAGATCATATAACAAGAAGACAATACTTTTCAAAATCTCACATATTTAACTTCACTTGTTTTGGTTTTTTTTTAAAAAGAAGAAAAAGAAGAAAAAATTATAAAAAAAACATTTTTATTTTTGTTCAAGTTTAAAATTATCTTAACAAAATATAAACAAATATAAGGCCAATAACAAAATACTTCCCTTCCTATGTCCTATTTTGGGGTTTTTCATATAAAGGGAAATGATAGAGCTCTAGCTTAAGGTTGGATCCTTAGGGTTTATTTATATGCCAGGTTCAAAAGTTTTGACAATTTAAAGGCTCGCAAATTATTCCTTACATCATCGTCCATTATAAACTAGTAAAGCATCACAATCCTAACCCCTCATTATAAGATCAAACAAAAAGGGTTCAATTTGACTGGAGTTTTTGCTAGCTCTCACGAAGGTTATCATCTCATGAAAGTGTATGTATTTACTTCTTCTTAATAAAGGACATAGCTCGGTCTAGAGCTTATACATGAATGCATGTGTAGAGTGTGTAAAAGGACATGCCAACCCAATAATCAAATAAATTAGTACACATAAAAAATAAAAATCTACAAAATAAACAAATAAATTAGTACACATAAAGAATTATAGACAAGTAGGTTAATACACATAAAATCATAAATAATTAGATAATAAAACTATCAAAGCAAGGCTTAAGATAACATATAAATAACTAATGGCTTGAGTCTTTAAAGTCCCCAACGGAGTCACCAAGCTATCATAATGTTCAAATTTAACCTAACCATTAGATATAAAAACTATAGAACACAAAAACTATGAAATTGCCATCAATTTTTTTATCTAAGTATGATTAACCACCTATATAAATCTATCCTTTTTAAGATTATCCTCAGCTTAACTAATGGTCCCTAAAAAGAATAGGTTCTAATCTACATCAACAAGACTAAGTTCAGAAGTCAGTTACATGAAAGGAAGATTTTAGTACCACATTGCACCCAAATTTGGTACCAAATTAATCGCATATTATCTTGTTTAAGTCTTAATCAAAGATGATTTTTTATTAATATTTTGATATTTAAATATTGAAAAAAATTCTTTAGGTTATCACCGAAAAAGAAATTTTTCTCACCTTAATAGTATTCAAGATGAACTCATTGGTTATTTAAAAAGGCTCCGTCGTCGGAATTATTAAATATCTTATGAAAAATTAAATTTAATTCCTTTTATATATTTACAAAATATTAATTACAAAAAGTGATACAAGTATATTTACAAGTTTCTAATCATAAAATAATATATTTACATTTTTCCAAAAAAATATAATTCAATTTTTATTTACATCAATTAAATAAATTAATAAGCAATAAAATAATAAAACCTAAATAAATAATAAATAATGAATACATAAATATAGAAATAAACAAATAAGTACAAAAAATAGCAAAACAAAGTTATCTCATAAAAAATTTTTATCGCAAATATTACCCTAAACCACATTAAACAACAAATAAATATAACACCATAAAAGAAAATGCACCTAACCAATGCTTTTAGACCAACTTGAAATAAAGCTTACTACCAAGAAAATTTTTGCTCAACTCTGTTTGCTTCAATATTATGTATATGGCTCTCTTTTTTTTTTTTTTTTGCTTGGTGATTCTTCTTCTCCCATTGACTAAGAACTTCTTCAAAATTCCAAACTTTATATTGCATGATGATTGTTGATTGTATTGCTTTTTTCTTTGATTGTTAGTGATTTCTAACTGACAATTGTGCTCTTTATATATGGATTGAATTTTTTTTCAATTTGAAAAATTTTAATGCCAACTGAATCTTTCAAGATCCTACCAAAATTTATTTTCTTTCTTGTAGAAACTTGATTCCTAAGAATTGCCAAAATCAAACTCAATCTTTAAATTTCAAATCTAAATAAAACCACAGTATTTAAAAAAATCAAATTTTATATTCATTTTTTTACCAAATAGCCATAAATAAATAAAAACACAAAACACTTTAGACCTTTAAATTTGGGCTTAAAAAATGACTTTTAAAACTCAATATCAAAATGCAATTCAAGACCCAATAATATAAACAAAAAAACCCGAACAAAATTAAGTGTTTACAAGGTGAATTAACTTTTCTATGTTGCGTGAATTAACTTTTCTATGTTGCTAGCTAAAGGATTTTGTATTGGTGTTAAGTAGAAGGTTGGTGTTTGGGGGAGCTTTCGGTGTAAGAAGCAGGGGAGGAAGGTTACTGATTCTTATGTGTACGTATTGGTGGTTGTTTGATAAGATATAAAAGGTGGTTTAGGTGATAATTGAATTCTTTTGTTGGCAGGACATAGGATCGATTCAATTTGCTTGGCTAGGTGCAGTGCTTGGTTTAGAGACTTTGGCCGAACAGTTTGACAAATTGGCCAATATCAGGTTTAAGGTTGCTAATGAAGATGCTTAAGGCATATGGCAAGAGGCTAAGAATGAAATCTTCATAAAATTGTTCTGCAGAGGTGGTTTGCTCCAATTCTACCAACTCAGCCATAGAAATTTCAAACTCTTCCTAGGCAAACCTATCTTTCATTTTCTCAATAAAATTAGCCCAAACCAGATGTTCAAACCCTCCCTACAATTTGGCATAATATCAATGCCATTGCAGAGCCTTACCATTTAGGTTCAACACCATAACTCTCACCTTTGCAAACTCAGGGACCTTTTTTACCTTCAAGTATTATTCAAGCTTCATAAACCACCCCTTAAAATCCTCCCCATTAAAACTTAGGGCAATCCCACCTAAATACCTTAGATGAGTCTAAAAAATTATATTTATTATGGGAAATAGGAAAAGAACTATGCAAAATTACCTTCTCAAAAGAATGTTTGACTACCTCAATATTTGAAATTAGTTCTTTACCAAGTTGTTTCTCCAATTTACTTACAGAAGCTTGCCCTCCGTCCAGTTCCACTAGTGTTGAGCTTCTTTCTTTCTTAGATGGCTCCAATAGTTTTCTGAAGTCTTCATTCATGACTACTCTGAAGGCTTCAAAGCTCTTTTCTATCTTTACATTGATTCTTGAATCAAATTACTGAAACTCAATTTGCATTCTGGATACTTTTTGCTGATACTACTAAACATTTTTCTACAATCTCGTAATAACTCCATTTGCCATTAATGCCAAGTCGCAACTCTGATACCAATGTTACAGATCAAGTTGTCAAAATGCAGTTTATCAAATTTTAACTAAAGAAGGATTAAGAAAGAAGTAGAGAGCCACAGAAAAATAAAAGAGAAAGGATTTTAATATTTCTTAATTAAATGTCGTAAAATCCCTTTCCTCTAACTATTTGTAAACTTCCACTAAGGTTTAACAGATTTCTTAGCTGCGATGTGCGAATAATGGATGCTAGAAAATTCTTCCCTCCTCCCTTCTCTAACAATAAAATAGAAATTTAAAGAAAAATAAAAGCTAAAAGGCCTTTTCTGAAATAGGGCCTATAACAAGTTCAAGTCACATAGCCTGTTATTTAATTACAAAAATGCAACCTGTATCAGTATTCATTTTCGCTCATACAATGTTTAGGGTTTGCTTTTTGAATTATATTTTGGTTTCCTATATTATTTAATTGTTAGGCTTTTCTTAGATTGTTAGATTGTTAGATTGTTGCTCAAGAATGGAGTTGATGTTAATTTTAGGAATTAATTTGGCCAGGTAACTAGTTTTATTATTTTCTTATCTAGGTTTTTTTTAAATGTTGCTTTTTTTTATTATTTTGGAATGAATAATTGGTATGATGGTTTTTCTTATGCAAGTTTTTAGTTATGGTTTAGTTCTATTTTTATCTATGCTTTGTGTTTTCTGTCTTTTATTTTATGTAGGGATGATCTTGATGAAAGGAGAGTTAAGAAACTCTATGACTTGGGTTGTATACTTTTTAGACTTGATACAAGTTTAATTTAAAGAGAGAGATTCTGTTTAGTCTTAAATCTTGATATGGATTTGTCAACTATTAAATAATATATCTAGGATCTAAAAATTTCCTTCATGTGAAATGGTTTAAAAGAATACCTAAAAAACATGAAGAAAAGAAAGAGATAAAGAGGGGTGGGGTGGGGTGGGGTTAGGGAGATTGTACTATTTTTTTTCTTGTTTGATTAATTCGTTAGGTATATAATATGACTAACATGATTTGGTTTTGACTGCTATCCATAATTTTTTTTTCTTTTCATGAAGTTATCGATCAAAATATATTTTTGTATTAGTCTTTTTACGTATAGATAAAATGATTGAAAATTTGTTGTTTTTTAGTTGTCCAAAAAGCACCCCTCTTCAGTTGGCATAAAGTGCAGATCGTCTTCAAAAAAATGCATTTAGATGCAGTTTAATTTTATTATTTATATGGATTTCTAAATTATTATCTTATCAAAGATATCTTGTTCTTCATGTTGGGAATGAAAGCATTTCAAGAGATCCATGAATTAGTCTCACTATATTCTTGATGCCGGTAATGTGGTTTAGTGTTTCACTAGTTGTTTGAAGCATAAAATTAACAAGGAACAAACTGAATATGGGTTTACAGAAATTGTGAAAATGAAAAAGTTATTTTATTTTGTTGTTTTAAAGGATAAAAGTTCACCATCAATATTATAATCCAATGGATACAAAAAAACTACCCTAGGACTTTTAATCAAGGATATAGAACTTAAAAGAAACTCATCACACTAGAAAATCCACCTAAAAAATACAAAGTTTTGGTTACAATCTAAAAGACTGTAAAACTAAAATTAACACTCAAAGTCTGCCTATGAACTAAACAAGACTAAAAATAAATAGGATAACTTGGAACATCCCTCCAAGTATATGACAATCTTCATATTATTGTGAATACCGAATTTGTGCCTGAAATTTAGAAATTTTCATCATATTGCTTGATTCCTAAAATCTGCCTTTTGAATCAGGGAAATGAAGTCAATTTCTTTAAACAAGGGAATTGATTCTAAATTTAAGGAATTATAGTCAAACTACTAATCTCTTAATCAACCTTACCTCAGCCAATGTGAACATAGCAAATTCTCATTAATCCAGACAATGTGAAATCAACTTTTATTAATTTTGCTAATGTGAAATCAATATCAAATCAAGCCAATTTGAAGAGTTTATTTATTCAACAAATAACAATCAATGATATACTTTCCTCTACTTCTAGACATGAGTTTGTTGGTGGGGACACTTCAATGTCAATCTGATGCCAGCAATGTGGTTTAGTGTTTCACAAGTTGTTTGAAGCAAAAAATTAACAAAGAAAAAATTAAATATGGGCTTACAAAAATTAAGAATAAGGAAAAATTATTTTTTATTATTTTAAATGATAGAAGTTCACCACCAAGATTATAATCCAAAAGATACAAAAACACCATCCTAGGACCTCTAATCAAAGATACAAAACGTAAAGGACCTCACCACTTTAAAGAATACACTTAAAAGACACAGAGTTTTTGTTACAATCTATGTAAAACTGAAATTAACACTTCAAAGTCTACCTATGACCTAGCCAAAACTGAAAATAAATAGGTAACTTTGAGCATCCCTCCAAGTATAGAAAAATCTTTGAATTATTGTGAATGTTGAATTTGTGCCTGAAATTAAGGTATTTTCATTAGATTGCTTGATTGTTGAAATCTGCCTCCTAAGAAATGAAGTCAATTTCCTTAAACATAGGAATTGCACTCTAAATTTAAGGAATTACGACCAATTTGCCAGTCTCCTAATCAACCTTAACTCAGCCAATGTGAAAATAGCAAATTTCCATTAATCCAGCTAATTTGAAATCAATCTTCATTAATTCTATCAATGTGAAATCAATCTCCAATCCAGTCAATTTAAAAAGTTTATTTAATAGCAAATTAAAGTTAAGGATAGACTTTCCTTCACTTCTAGACATGAGTTTGTTGGTAAGAACATTTTGGTGTCAATTTTAGTCATTCTATTTGTCCTACATAGTCTTATGTAAAATGGTGGAACTCTATTCTAGGCCTGGGTAATTTTTCAGTCATTTTTTTTCTTTCTATGTGTTAGGTGATGCATGTCTAATTATTTTGATTGTAAAATTTTAGCTTGAAATTATATATATTTCTTTTGGCTTATAATTTTTTTATTTATTTTTGTTATATTGATGTCTTTACAAGTGAATACCTTATGTAGTTGCTTTGATTTTGTAGTTGAAACATTGTCATTGACTTAGGTTTAGATGTTTGTGGTTTTCGCTTGGTTCTTTGATTTCAAGTTTCTCTTCGCTAATTCGATGAAGAAAATCTTAGCTAATAAAATATAAACAATTATTGTTTCTAAAGTAGAGGAACTAATTTGGGATTTAGGTATTTTTTCGTATTATTTAATATTTCTTTGATCATGATTGCTTGTGATTGCATTGTTGTTAAATTATTTGTTTTGTTAGAGATGTATACAAGCAATGGTTGGTGTTTTTCGATTCTAACTAGGTTCAATAGTTTAGGAATCATAATTATGATTTGTTTGTCTTTTTATAGGATATGTGCATATTACTCATAGGATATGTACATTTTACTTATAGGACATACACATATACTTTTAGGATATATATATATATGTAGTACTTCTAGGTTATGTAAATTATACTTTTAGGATATGTACATTTTATCTATAGGATATGCACATATTATTTGCAGAATATGATTGTTGCTGAATTTTTAGGGTAAAAATAGATTTTTTTTAGTTCACATTGTGGTTTATTTTTTTTCAAACAAGTTTGTTCGAATGAAATTTCATGAGTTGGATAGTCTTAAATGATCAAAATACAAGCAGCGAACTAATGGAAGTTGGCTAAAGTGGTAAAAAGAGTGCACTCTTCTTTTTGTTGCCTGACTTCTAATTTGTTGGGAAGTTGTGGGAAGGTAATTTCCAATGAATTCACTAAACCTGGCATAAATAAACCTGTTTGGGCCAATCTAAAAAAGGGATGTAATGGACAAAACCCAAAATCTCTTTCTTACTAAATAAAAAAAAATACAAGCACTAAGTTAATGTAGTTAGCCTTTAACTCATGTCTTCTTTCAATGTTTAGCAAATATAATGCATCATTGTTACCTATTTACATTCTTATTTCTATACCTTAGTCTACATACACCTAAATAGTTTTTTTTTTTCAGCTTTAAAAGAATTTTTAAAGCTTACTAAAAGTACAATGTAGGCAACATTAGAAGGTTCCTTATTGCTGGATAAAGATGATTCATTGATTTTGTTTAATCTTGATTTTTTTTCCTCCGAAGATTGATTCACTTATTGAGTTAGAATGTGCAACTATTAATATGTAAAAAGTGAGTAGAGTTACTAAAGAATTATCTCTAATTCTGCTACCTATTAAAGTCAGTGCTCTGAGTTTTGACTCCTTTTATGTTTAGGATGTCCAAGGTTATGCCTAAATATGGAAAGTATCTTTTCTACAATTGTATTTAACTAATGGCATGTTATTTTTTTGGGCAACTCCTCTTTTTCACTCTTCAGTAAGTTTTCAATGAGATTTTTTTTTATTTTTCTTGGTTTTAATTAGTCCTATTTATCTATGTATAGACTTTATTTTTTTTTGGTGTAGGATGTGCATATTCAGTTGTTAAGCAAGAGATTTACAATAAATGTAGCAAAGACTAGATCTTGTCAAATCAAGAAAGGCTTACTTTAGGTATAAATTATAAATCATGGCACTCCACAACAACATACTAGTTTATTTGTGACCACTAAAAATCATATTACAATATATTACATGGCATAACAAGTTTAAATGCCATAAATAAACAAGAAGCACACCTAAATCCCTACATTATGATCAACTTAAAAACTTATTATAATCTCATGAACACAAATGTATTTATGAAATAAAGGAATACAATGAATGCCACGTGCTTGTTTAGAGAAAATATGATATATTTATAAAGCTGAACTCTTAGTTGCTGGGAACCTCAACCGGGCACATGATAATCCATCTTTTTCATAGACAAATTCAAAACAAATGATTAGTTGTGAAAAACACAAATACAATGGAGAGCTGCTAGCCAATGCATACATACTTATTAGGCAAAAAACCATAATCATATCACACCAACGAAAATGAAATCAAATAATTAATCAATTACACAAAAAACAGTAATTTAACATAATTCAACCCAACTAACCTATGTCCACGGATGAGAAATAAGATCCACTAGTTATAAAAAATTACAAACATGCAATCCATATCAAGCACTCACAATTAATACTCATAAAACCTTTCAACCTCCTCTAGTCCTACGTAGTATTCTCAACCCAAACAAACACATACATATACACATTCATGCACTCATACCTATGTTGACCCTTTCAATCTCCTCTAGTCCACTCACAAACATTCACACCACCATACCTATGTAGACCATCTCATTCTCCTCTAGTCCACTCAAACATACACGGCCATAAAGACATTAATCTCCTATAGTCTTATAGAGTATCTATCCCATAAAATCCTATAACTCTCTTACATTTTTTCTCATACCTAATTTTGTAGAGACTTCACCTATTTATAAGCATACTAACTTGCCCATCAAGAATCTCCTTAATCGTAGAATTTTTTTTACAAGTCTTTTTGTCCATAAATAATACCTAGTCAATCCCAAACAAATTTGTTATTGGATTTGAGTCACTATTCCTAACAATCTCCACCTTAACTCCAATTCCAACAATCATCAGTCTTTATGCTAGATGTGCTTAGCTCCACCTATAATGGAAGTCTCGTAACAATCTTCCCTGTATGTCTTCACGCTTCACACAAATCGATCGATTAAAGCATGAACTTAAAATCTTCATTGAATTGAGCTACTCTAAGCTTACGTCTTCCCATATCTCAACCTTCAGGTCTGATATCACTTATAGGGCAAAAACCTCAATCCAATCAAACATCCAAGCCAACAGAAGCAAAATCAAACCATCAATTAATTACACAAGAGACATTAATTTAATGTAGTTCAACCCAGTAGTTCGACCCAACCGACCTACGTTAATTCACTAGTTGTAGAGAATTACAAAACATACAATTCATATCAAGCACTCACAATTAATACCCATAAATCCTCTCAATCTTTTCAGTCCTATAGAATATTCTCAACTTAAACAAACATATAACTATATACACTTATGCACCCATACTTATATGGACCATCTCAGTCTCTTCTAATCCATTCATAAACATTCACACCACCAGACTTATATAAACCATCTCATTCTCTGTCCACTCAAACATACACATCCATAAGGAAGTTAATCTCATATAGTCCTATAAGGTGTCTATCTTATAAAATCTTATAACTCTCTTATATTTTTTCTCATACCTAACCTTGTAAAAGCTGTACCTATTTATAAGCATACTAATTTACCTATCAAAAATCTCTTTCCTCTTAGAATTCTTCTTATGTAAGTATTCTTGTCCATCAAATAATATCTAGTCAATTCTAAACAAATTTGTTATGAGATTTAAGTCATTATTCCTAACAATCTCTACCTTGACTCAAATTTCATCAATCTTTATGCTAGATGTGCTTGGCTTCACCTACAATGGAAGTCTCGTAACAATTTTCTCTATGTGTCTTCATGCTTCATACAAACTGATCAATCAAAACATGAACTCGAACTCTTTCTTGAATTGAGCTCCTCTAGGCTTGCATCTTCTCATGTATTGAGCCTTCAACTTTAATACCACTTGTTAAACAGAAGGCTTCCATCTAATCATATATCCAAGCCAGTGAAAGCAAAGTCAAATGATCAATCAATCACAAAAGAGATAGCAATTTAACATGATTTGGCTCAATGGTTCAACCCAATTGACTTACGTTCATGATGAAAAATAAGATCCATTAGTTGTAAAGAATTACATACATACAATCCATATCAAGCACTTATAATTAATATACATGGACCCTCTTAATCTCTTTTAGTCTTATGAAGTATTCTCAATCTAAACAAATATATACCCATCTACACTTATGCACTCATACCTATATAGACCTTTTCAATCTCTTCTAGTCTACTCACAAACATTCACACCACCATACTTATGTAGACCATCTTATTTTCTTCTAGTCCACTCAAATATACACACTCATAATGACATTAATCTTTAATAATCTTATAAGATGATCTCATAAAATCTTACAACTCTCTTACATCTTTTTTTATACCTAATCCTGTAGAGACTTCACCTATTTATAAGCATACGAACTTGTCTATCAAGAATCTCTTTCCTCTTAAAATTTTTTTTCTGCAAGTCTTCTTATCCATCAAGTAATATCTAGTCAATCTCAAATAAATTTGTTATGAGATTTGAGTTACTATTCTTAACAATATCTACATGGACTAAATTCTATTAATCATCAGTCTTTATGCTAAACATGCTTGGCTCCACCTTCAATAGAAGTCTTGTAATAATCTTCTCTGTATGTCTTCACATTTCACACAAATAGATCCATTAAAACATGAACTTGAACTCTTCATTGAATCGAGCTCCTCTAGGTTTATGTCTTCTCATATCTCGAACCTTCAACTTTGATACCATTTGTGGGGCAAAAAACCCTAATCCAATCAAACATCCAAGCCAACGAAAACAAAATCAAATCATCAATCAATCACATAAGAGATAATAATTTAATGTGGTTTGACCCAACTGACCTACATCTACATATGAGAAATAAAATCTACTAGTTGTAGAGAATTACAAGCATACAATTCATATCAAGCACTCACAATTAATACCTATAGACCCTCTTAATCTTCTTTAGTCTTATGAAGTATTCTTAACCCAAATAAAATACATACCTATTTACACTCATGCATCCATACCTATGTGAATCCTCTTACTTTCCTTTAGTCCACTCACAAATATTCACACCACTATACCTATGCAGACCATCTCATTCTCCTCTAGTCCACTCAAACATATACACCCATACAAAAAATATCCTATAATCCTATAGAGTGTCTATCCCATAAAACCCTATAACTCTATTATATATTTTTCTCATACCTAACGTTGTAGAGACTTTACCTATTTATAAGTATATTAACTTACCTATCTAAAATACATTTTCTCTTAGAATTCTTTTTTTGTAAGTTTTTTTATCCATCAAGTAATATCTAACCAATCACAAATAAATCTGTTATGATATTTGAATTATTATCCTTAACAACACTACACTCTTCCTATTAATCAAAATATATGGTAGGTAGAGTCTTGCCACTAATTGTAGACTACTTACAAAATTAAGCAATGAGAATTAACATTTTACAGATTTTGAAGAATTTCTCAGTAATGGTTTATTGGTTAATTGATTAAAATATCATAAAGTTACCTTTTCGACAAATGGTGTTAAACCCCTTCTATAGGACACTATAGGTACATTTGGGTTGTGAGTTTCATTGTCCTACCATTCTTCAGGACCACTAGCTTTATTATCATTCTCGTCACTTGTAACAAGTGAAATTAAATCCATTCAATTGTTAGCCCTTGCTATCGTTCCACATAATCTATATTAAGTATATAGGTAAGAGATCTGGAAGGGATTTAGACAGAGGAAAGGATGTTGAAGACAAGGGCAGAAGGTTGTAAAATAAAAACACCACCATGTCAACAAGTGAATTATGTTATATGTAAATACAAACTTGTAGCAGACCTGCAAGAGTATTGATGAAAAAACATAAAAAAAAATCAAAAAAAGTTATGAATAAAAAAGAAAAAAGGGATGAAGATTAGTAGCATACTATGTGAATTGGATTTGTATGTAATCTTCCACTCTGCAACATATTCCTACTTACATAAAGACCTACAATTTGAAAAGTGATACTAGTTTCATCAAACAATCAATCTTTAGGTTCAGAATAAAGAAAGCACTTGAAAACTAGGCTTGGTTCGTGGATGAGAGGGAAATCGAGCAACTTACAATATGTTTGGATTGGGGGGAGAGGAAGGAAAGGAAAGTAAAGTAAAGGAATGTAAAGGAAACAAAACTCATCTTTCCTTGTTTGGATAAATTTTTAATTTAAAGAAAGAGAAATAAGAGGAAACCAAATAACCTTTGGTTTCCCTTGTAAACTCAATTTTTTTAATACCCTAATTTGGAGGAAAAGTTAGGGAAAGAAAGTTGAAAAATATTTTTTTTATAAAAAGACTATTATGTTCATCTTTTTATTAATACTAAAAACCTAATAAAAAAACTTAAGCAGATCACAATTATCCTATAATTTTTTCAAAGCCATCTTTTTTTTCAAATAAGTTTCACATATCTTTTTCAATATAAAAGTTTTTTTATAATTTTTTGGTGATTTGATTTTAATGAATTGTTGAATATGAATAAATATATTTTTTAGATTTATGAGATGACAGACTAGCTCAAAATCCATCAATGCATGTTTGTAAAATATTTTTCTGTTTCACTTGATTAAAAATCATTAATATAGCAATAATTATGAGACCATACAATATAACAAACATATTATAATCCAAAAGTACTCTAAAATCACAAGTAATGAAATGTTATAATTAAAAAATTATTATTATAATAAATTATTTCTTTTTTTTTCACTCTTTATTCAAATAATGATTGTTATAATTTTTTTTATTAATTTTAATTATCCAAATAAGGATTACATATACATTTCTTTTCCTTTGAAAAAAAATTTTTTCATTTTTTCCTTTCCTTTCCTTTTTTTATTAATATTTATCCAAATATAGTATTATCTATTATCAATCCAAATAAAGAAATAACCGGGGGGTAGGATTTCTCGTGGAAGAGAAATAATGAAGTAGAAAGAATGAGAAAAGGGAGAGCAAAGTTAAACTTGTCAAAACACTAGTGATTGATTAAGGTCAAAAAAAAAATTTAATAATTTTTTTTTAATTATATCAAATCCTTTTTCAAATTCCCCCTTTGAGTAATTGCTAATAATGAAGAAAAACATGTGTAAGGGTATTTTGACTTGTGAGTAATAAAATTAATCGGTGTATAATGTACTAGAGTGGATAATCTTGTTAGTTTAATATTTTTAACATAAAAAGGAAATCCAATCTAAATTGGACACCTATAGCTTTCTCTCTCTCTCTCTTGGATGCCTAAGAACCTTTTTGATAACCTAATCTTTCAAAATTTTACATTTTTTTTCCTTCTCGAAACAGCGAGGCGGCATGAAGGAAATGAAGAAAATTTTTGTTTTGTTTTTTTTTTTGTTATGTTTACTATAATGAAAAAAAAAAAGGTGCTAACCAAGATATGTTTACTTGCAAATATATCCGATTATTACCCCCATTTTCAAATGATGGGTTTCGTTAATCATCTTACTTTAGTAGTAGACCCCACTCGAATTTTTTTCCTTTTGGGAAGTGGCCCCACTCCCCACATCATGAAAGACCTAAATATTATGGATTTATTAGATTTTTTTTCTTTTATTGGTGGGGACAACGTCAACAACCAAAATCAAATTTTTCATTTTTGGATCTACGCAAGTTCTACAGAGGATTCTCTTTTTCGTAAATGATAACAATAATATAATGTGTTAAAAGAAAAAATAAAAATAAAAAGGATGTGAACACGTGTGAAGAGAGCCACATGTCCTACACTGTCTATGAGTAGAGTTCTGGAAGTTTTCACTTTCCACTGGCCAACATTTGCGCTGGTTTAAGGGACCCACCTTTAAACAAGTAGGGAAAGAGTAAGTTTGACAGCCTGAAAATCATATCTTGCAAAGATATTCTTATAAATTTTTTTTATTTAAGGTCAAACAAATCAGATCAATATTTATATTTAAGCAAAATACACATAGAGAGAGAGAAAGGAAAAACATTTTAGAAGAATAAACAGCGCACAGTGTACAACAAAGTGAGGAATTTTAGCCGTTAAATTAATGCCAAACCACACAGAAACACAAGTACTATTTTGCTTTTAAAGCGTGCTCTCAGGCTCAAATTTATCCACCTCATCTTTATCACCAAACGAACAAACAATCAGCCCAAACCTGTCATTCGTAAACCTTCCTTGCGACTACCAGAAAACTGTAAACTACAACATTTTCCCTGTAAATAAAATGAATTAAGTAGTAAAAGTATGGCATCTTACCAAATCAAAGTGGAGATAAAGAGATTAATAAAAAATGGAAAGGGTTACTCTTACAAGAGCCAGACATATACATATACACCCCTTCTGTTGCATAATATTATGTCAAACGATTTGTTTACTGATCTACTCTGGATTTCAAAAATCCAATAAGCAAAAAAAGAACCCCAAAGGATGGAAAAGTAGGTGTTGCTCTTCTTTACTTTTCAACATCCCTACCATCCCTACAAAACATTTTCACAACCTTTTTCCATCTTCTGCCCAACAAACCAATCAAATTTAATTAGAGACTTCAGGTTCAACCTAATCAGATTATAAACATAAGTGTACAAACATGTTGGATACACATTGCAAGCACAATCTACAATGAACAATTTTCCCACCATTGCATTAAACTTAAGCAAAATTGTGGGTTGAGTGAGTTCTACGCCACATGATAGCCTCCATCATCCTCTTCCGTTTTTGCACTTTCTCAAGTGTTGTTTGAGCTACCAGAGAGCATGCTGTCATTTCTGGGCAACAAACCAGCATCCCCTTCAAAAATTTTCAGTCCTCGATCTAACTAAATCTTTTTTCAATTGCTGTATCTTTTTCTTGTTCACTATATGGGGGTTGCAATTTGAAGCAAAAAAGGGACAAATCTACTCACCAGCAGGTTGTTTCTGCTCTGCTGGTTTTACCTGAACAGCAGCAGGGACAGCATGAACATAAGGGAAGCCTGGCACAAGCTGATGCGGCTTTCCAGAGGACTGTGTAGTAGCGAATTGTGCAGCATGGATAAGTCCCTGTGATGTTAAGCCACCTCCTTTCATATTGCCAGCAGCAGCACCAACAACAGCCTTTGCAGGGTCAGTGGTACCAGTGTTGGCAAGAGTAACTGGAGAACACAATGACAACATTGAAGTTGATGAAGTTGTTGATGAGCCTGGAGGCTGTGTCTGCTGTTGCTCATTACGGTGTCTTTGAAGATAGTAACCACTTCCAGCTGTTGCATTTGCAGTTGTACTTGGTGAGTGTTGAGCATGGGCCTGCATGAAAGTATTAGAGAAGAAAAGTTGCACTTGATGTAATGCATGCTTTTGATGCAGTTGCTGCTGCTGTAAAGCCACTTGGGGCTTAGTTCCCGTATTTGACGATGAGCTGATGTGGGGGTTTCCCAGGACTGATGGCACACTCCTTCCACCAACAGGAGATGACTTCTGACTAGGTACTGACGGTGAGTTTTTGGCCTGCTGAGATGATAAACTAGATGCTTGGCCACCTTTGTTGCCACTAGAACTAGAACCATTAGTCCTTGGGCTACCACCAGCACTCCTGGAGATTGAAGTAGAAGGAGAGCCAACAACCATCGGAGGAGATGGGGATTGAGTGCTACTAAGAGGCTGTTGACCTTGAGTTGATTTAGGATTACCTGCAAAAGAAATCTGTGTGTGGCTTTGCTGTGGCCTGCCTAGCTGCTGAGAAATATTCTTGAGTGATGACGAGGTTGAAGATAGAGATGGAGAAGGAACTTGAGATGTAGTTGTCCTCACAGAATTCTTCCATTGAGCAGATTGAGCTGGACTGCTGCTGCTTTGCACTAGATTTTGAGGAAATGCAGACAGGGCATTTGGAAACTTGGCAGCCATAGATGACGAAGGAACGTGATCAGAATAAGCACTTCCATTACTTGTTGCAGGTGCCTTACTTCGAGGAGCAGAAGCAGCCCCAAATTGGTGCGGCTTCTGAAGCTGAACAATCTGCTGTTGCTGCTGTTGTTGATTCTGCTGAAGTTGTTGCTGTTGTTGATTCTGCTGAAGTTGCTGCAGAGCATTAGGATTAGGAGCATTGACGCCATTGATTGAAGCTGGCATAACAGAACCTGAACTTCTGACAGGAGCAGAGCCATGATTAAGGGTCCGGGCAGAACTATCAATGACATTGTTGCCTGGAATAGTGGAAACAGATGAATCAGACAGATCTGGCCTAGAGAAGGCAATGGACTCAGTTGCCGAACTCCTTCCTGCCATGGCTTTCCTTTCTTTTTCCACACTTGATGCATCATTAGTTCCACGCTTCCCTTCTTCAGAAGCATGATAACTATTCTTCTTCTGTTGTGATGCTTGGGCAGCCGCAGCAACTGCCATGATCTGCTGATAGCCTTTCCTCGTATTTTCCGGAAGGTTCTGAAGAATTGCATGATTTTGTGCAGAGGAAATATCAAGGCAAGGAGCAGTAGTACCATTAATGGAGGGAAATGACATAGCAAAAGCTTGAGATGTAAGAGGCTCAACTCGAGCCTTTGAGCCTGGCTGTTGTGATGGCTGCTGCATCTGTTGCTTCTTTTCCCCATGGTTAACACCAGAACTCATGGAACCACCCATTGAAGCAGCAGTCATCAAAGAGAAGTTTGGAGGCTGTAAGGGCATAGCAAAATTCTGACCATAAATATTCATATTTGCACAAGATACTCGGCTATCAGCAGTTGATGGGCTATCCTCGCCACCTAATTCACTCTCAAGTTGCCGGGCTTGATGAGAAGCATGCTGACTTGGCTGTTGCTGCCGTTGCTGAATCTGTAAGGGATGAGACTGGTTTTTTGGGGCAGAAAAAACTTGCAAGTTTCCACTGCCACTACTCACACCAATTCCATGTGGCCTCTGCTGCTCGTTTTGCAAATGTTTCTGGGAAGATGATGAACCACTGGTCAAGCTAGTGCTCTGATGACCTTGTTGGCTTTGCTGTAACTGTGCGGGTGGCTGTTGCTGCTGCTGCTGCTGCTGCTGAAGCTGTGAAGGGTGAAACATTTGGGAAGGATAGAAAGATCCATGAATGTAAGGCATAGGCTGAGCAGGATTCCCTCCATATGCAGGTGGTGCCCCAACATGTGCAGGAATCGGAAATGGATAGGCATTATTCTGCAGGATTGCCAAGTACTGCGTTTCATTGCCTGGTGCATTCGGGTAGTTGAAGCTCATTGCCGGGGCTGCAGTTGCTCCAGCCAGGGAGGCACTCACTGAGGCAGTGTTAGATGTAGTCGATGAAGCTGTGTTGCCAGAAGCAGGAGGAGATTTCACAGTTCCAGGTCGGACAGATGCAGCAGCAGCAGCAGCAGCCTGTTGCTGGCTCAATGGGAAAATAAAAGCGGGGCCCTGCAGAAATTAAATACACAAAAAGTAAAATTTCAAAAAGACCATTCAGATATAATCGTGCAATTATCACAACCATGGACTTTATATAAAAATTACAAAAGAAAAAGAGGTTTTTTGGGAAAGAGCATACCAGGATATTACTGGTTGCCACTGGGGGTAGAGCTTGCTGGAGCAGTATTTGCTTTCTCTGTGTAGCATCCACCATGTTGGCAACAGCCTGAGAACCTTTATCTTTGGCAACATGACCAGGAAAAATTGCAAGACCCTGCCCCTTGTCTTGTACAGAATTCACACCTCTACCAGCAATGTTCCCATGCAATTCCGAAGGGGGTACAACATTTAGATTGCAAGCCTTCGGCCCATAAAGTGAAGCTGGACCAGGTGCTGCTGGCCAGAAAGGATTCATCTTCATAAATTGATGGTGATTGTGTATATTCCGAGCAATGTAGGAATGGGTTGCACATTTATTTGGTCTTGGTTGAGTAAAAAGCAAATGTGGAGGCTGCAAAAGTCCCAAATTTTAAGATAAATTAGAACAAAAAGAAGACGCAAAAGAAATCAAGAGGTGTGAACTTAAAGTATACAGCAACATGCCTGAATAGCTGCTGAAGATACAGCGCTCCCATCCCTGGATACAACACCTTGTAGAGGAGCCACGTATCTGCTCAAAAAAAAAAAAAAGAGAAAGTCATTTCCCCCCTTTATAAAATCTAAACCACTGGTTTAGATCTGCTACTGCCAAAAAAGCACAAAACCAATATCAAATCAACCCAGCAATACCCCATTGGAGGAAGTCCACCAGGCCAGCTAGCCATTGACATCGGCAAAGGTAAAGACCCAGATTGTACTGTAGAAGGCAAAGCAAATCTCCAGATCAGCGAAACAAGGAGAGGTGAAATTTTCCCAGGGAGAAAAAAGATGGATTATTTTACCAGTTTTCTCCGTACTGGGATGTTGATGCTGCTGCAGCATTTGAACATGGTGGTTGAGCTTGTTGGCATTAACACTAGCTGTGCCACAATCTCTATCAGATCTCTCCAAATCAAGCTGAAGATCAATATTCCTTTCTTTATTTACAACTGGTTTAAGTGATTCATCTTCTTCAGCAATCGGTTTGACCTTATTATTATCCTCACCTTCCACATTCACATCTTCCTTTCCGATTTTCACTCCTTTATCACCTTCCTTTACCGTAGACTTCATTTCCTGCACATGGAAACAGATAAAAAACCATTAATTTATGACACAACATCATAGTAAAAGATAGGTGACATCTAGGTGACTCACCAATTCCATATCTGTGGTCACTGGTTTAGGATCCGAAGCCCCAAAATCAATCTCACCATCCCTTTCTGGAGATGATCTAGATGGAGGAGCCTAAAACCAAAATAAAAGGGAGAAACATCTTAGAATTCCATAGTCGAGAAATAAAAAGGAGAATCTTTTAACAAAAACAGGATCCACACCATCAGATCTATCTGGAACTTCTCTTCCCGCTGGCTCTCAATCTCACACACTGTTGAATTCCTGAAACACCAAAATCCTCCATTTAGGACAAATTTTCAAACCTTCCAGAATTAAAACCCCAAAAGAAGAAATGAGTAAAAGGAAATAATGCCCACGCTTTTGTCACTGTCAAATTCTCATTAGCAGGAGAAGGTGAAGATTCCTTCTTTGGCGATTGAGACTCTTCCTTTTTACATATGCCGATATCTCTATTCTCATGTTCTTCGGTCAAAGGCTTAGAATCTGCTACCAAATTGTTCTTCTCTTCCTTCACTGGTTCAGCCTGAACCAGCTCTGATGAAGCTGGTCCAGCTTGTGAAGAATTCAACAAATCATAAGAACAACTACCATTTTCAGCCATGGTTCCTGAATTCTTCTCCAAATTGGGAGAAGTAGCTTCAATTTTATCTGGTTGACCAATTTCAACCTTAGTTGTAGTAGATGAAATGGAACTGTTCCTAACAGGAAAAATAGGAGGCTGTGCTGTCGTCGTTGTCTCATCCTCATACTTCACCGGTCTCGGTCTTTTCCTCTTTGGAGCTGCAAAAACAAAACAATACCCAAATCAAAATCGAATTGCTCAAAACAGCAAGAGCTCGTCTTTCCTCGTAAGCTGAAAGTTACTAACGAATTGTAGAAATAGGTGTAGCAGAGGAGTTAGCATTTGAAGGCAAAATGGAAGAAGATTGAGGAAGAGTTGATGGGGAGTTGGAGATCGGTGAAGAGACTCTTGATTTAGCATCACTATTGGGTTTATTAACTTCTCTTGAATCAAACTTGACCGAATCATTTCCAATTATATCTAGCTTAGATGGGACTTGTGGCTGCCTCTGCAAACCATATAAAACCTCTGCAATCTCGATCTCAATCTCTTCCTGAGCTGAAGATGAAGATTTGGACGACGATTTCGGTGGCCTTTGTTTTGGTCCGTTAGGCTTCTGCATCAGAAACCAAACCTTTGTCACTAAATTGAACATAAACGAAGCCCCACAAAACAAAAGAATAAAGAAAGATTCTAATTAGAAACTGACCATCTTCTTCCTCATAGAAGCATTGGAAGAAGATGGAGAGGTTGGAGCCGGAGACGGTGAAGTTAACATCCCAGCAACACCTGTCCTCACCGGCGAAGTTGAAGCTTGCCGGTGAATTTGTTCTCCACCAATACCGCCGCCACTTGATGTCCATTCGTGAAATCTTTTAGTAGAAGCTGTCAAAGGAAATAAATCCAACAAATCAGTGAATTCAAAAGAAGAAGTCTTGCCAACATAAACAGACAGAATTTTGTTAATCTCTTCCACCTCTCTACCTGACCGAGCTTTTCTAGGAACCGACACGCCAATCATCTCATCGGCGGCCTTCCACGTAGACGAGGTAGTCGTGGCGGTAATCATAGTCGTCCCCGCCGGTGGAGTCGTTCTCATAACCTTCACCGGCGGTGGAAAGCTCTTCCGATGTTGATGCTGCTGCTGTTGATGGTGATGATGATGATTTGACATCGACAAAGACCCCGTGGTGTTGTTCGGCGGAAGAATCCGAACAGAACTTCCACCAGCGGTTCCGCCACCATCTTCGTCCTCATCATCTTCGTCATCGTTTACGCTTTCTTCAGAACTATCATCGCCTCCATCTCCTCTGTTAATCAGTAATCTATCGCCTCTTCTTCTCTTACTCGTTCTACTCAAGCGATCTCTTTCCCTTTCTCTCTCTCGTTCCCGGTCTCGCTCTCTATCTCTTTCTCGTTCTCGTTCCCTTTCTCCATCTCCATCCTTCTTTCTATCCCTTAAACGCGCCGTTTCCTGTAACTCCACCGGCCCATCATCATCTGCACCAAACAAAAGAAAACATACTAGAAAATTCACTAACACGACACCGTTACAGAAGAAAAGAAACAATAAAAGCCAGATCTGATTTTAAAACCTGGGGAGTCTCTAAGAGAGCTACTTCTATGCCGCCGCCGTGAAAGGCCATTTGTGGCGGCGGAGGCCGCCATAGTGACTCTCCTCGCTTCCCTGGTTCTATCCATCTCCGTAAATTACTTGTTTTGCTGGTAATAAATTAGTTGTTATAGAAACGAGACTAATCGCATCACTCATCAGTCAATAGCCTGAAATCTACCATACTCGCCGGTGAATGAGCTCCGGTCACTCTCTCCGGCGAGAAAACCGATTTTAATAGTGTTCAAAGATCTTGTGTTGAAGCAATCCGTCAGACTTCAAAGGCCTTAGCTCCTCTTATTTCTCTCTCTCTCTCTCTCTCTCTCTCTCTCTACTCCTTCTGCCTCTTTCCTCCTTTTGTGTTCTAATCTCAATATCTCATCTTCTTTTCGATATTTCGCTCTCAACGAAACCCACTCCAAACCCCAATGGACGGCCACGATCCAAGACTGCAATAAATGCTCAAATCTTAACCGTTGATTGCACGACAAATCCAACGGTTTTTATTGGCTTAAACCGACATGGCAGCATCTGGACTGTTGGATTAATGGTCTCTACAAGCTCTTAACCTTTTCTGAATCTATCGCCACCTGTCAACATCACTTATTTTCATCCCCCAAGCTTCCGTAGTTTCATTTCACTCACCACCGGCTATAAATAATTAATTTTGTAATAATTTAAAATAAAACTAAAATATTGAAAAAAAAAAGGAACGATAGCATTAGGGTTAGGGGAGTTAGGGACTGTTGCCCGCGAATCACAATCAACTGTGGGAGAGGCTCTTTAATTTCGCAAAGAGATGTCGTGACCGGCTATTACCGGTTGCAAAGACCTTGGCAAAAGTAACATGACCATCACAAGGAATCTGGGTGACCGCAAAATTATCGTTCCAACCGGTCAAATTCATTATTTCGGTTCCACGTTTTAAATTGTACTAGAAAAATATTCGTCCGTTGCAGTGAGTAAAAAATTTATGGTATTTTTTTGTAAAATTTATTTAATTAAAAAATAAAAAATAAGATTAAAATTAAAACCAAATGAGAATGACACATGTATATCTTAATTGCCTTTTTTTTTTTTCATAAAGCTTTCAAATAAAAATAAATGTCAAAAACAGAAAAATCAATAAAATGAGAAAAATGTAAAAAGATGAGCTCATAAAATGTGTCATATAGATATTTCATATTTAGCTTAAAATATTAAATTTTTTAAATTAAGATAAAAATAATTAAATTAATATAATACATATATATAATTAATTAAATAATAAAATATATTTTAAAATAGATTAAAATAAAAACATCTTAAATGTGTTTACAATCTGAGTTCGTTTCTCTTTTAAAAAATTTAACCCATTTAAAGATATATTATTTTAAGACAAAATAATCAAAAACCCATTCAATTGACTCAAGATAAAATAATTAAAAATTTTATAAATATTTAAAAATAAAAATAAAAAATAACTGACGCATAACATATTTTTTATATCAAATTGATGAGATAAAAAAATTTAAAATCAAAAAAAATATTTATTAAATATATAAAAATAATAAATAATCATTGCGATATACTTTAATATCAAATAAAGTTCTAAAAAATAAATTTAAAATCTTAAGAAAAAAACTAAGAAAAAACTTTATATAAAGTGAGTCTCACTTTTAAAAATAATTTTTTTAACAAAATATTTATTAAATATTAAAAATATTAAAAACAACTGAAAACTAAAAAATTAAAAAGCTAAAAAATCAATAAAGGAAAATAACTAACTACCACATGATACCTCTTTGATCATGTACTAATGATCAAATTTTTATATAATATAGTTTATTTAATAATTATTGCTAATCGAATTTAGTATTTTTTTTTACTTTTTGTTGCTTAAAATTAGAGAATTTGTTACCCACAATTTTTATTATAAAATTATAATTATTTAATTATAATAAAAATTATATATGAATTTATTATTTATAAATATAAATTTCACATAAAATTTAATAGATATCATATTATTTTAATCTATTATTAATTAATTATTATAATAATTATTTATAAAATATGCTATTCTGAAATTGACTAAAATGGGCCCACTTCAAAACATCCAAATATGCAAATGATGGACCAGATTGGATGTAACCGGTAAAAGCAACTTCGATAGCCCTTGGATTACGATCTGACGTGGCTTATAATCCTTCTTAAAGAAAACACCCGTAGCCAGATTCTCAACGAACAAGGACGTCCTAGCTGGCACCGAAGCAGTGAGGTTCGTGGTTGTGGACCAGAGTGCCTAATTGGGACCGTTTGATGGATAGATTCGACGGCTGAGATATCAGAGAGGTAACTCGAGTCACGGACCTTCAGAGAATGTGGGCCCCAATCAGGTTCGAAAAATGCGGCAGCTTGTGATGACGATGTGTAACAGGCCCCCATTCCCAAATATTAAAAAATGAAACCGGAAACGTACTCGCTCGGTAAAATTTTCACGGAGCAGTTAAAAAAACGAAATAAATGCGCCGAGCCTTTGACGCTTTTGCGCCACGCGCTTCGGGTGGAAATCGTCACATTTTACACGTAGTATAAAAGAGAGAAAATTTTATACTAAAGCAATCCGACGTGGGAATATCGCTATCATTACGTGTCATATTATATACTCGACACGTGGCTTACCTTCCCCTATTATTTGTCTCTCTGATCTTGTTTTTGGGTACCGTTCCGCTACCGGAAAATAAAATATCTTTGGATAATAAGACGTAAAAATAAAGGGGGAGAAAGGATAGGTGTTTCACACAATTAATGACGTGGCAGATGGACAAACGCTTTTGGTCATCGTTTTTTTATTTATTCATTTTTTCCGCTTGCGAGTTTTTTGAGTGGTTACGGGTTCCTTGCACTAGGATGTCATTGTATCATGACCTATGAGCAAGAAAATTAAAAATAAAGAAATTAATTTTTGTGATACATTGTGGACAGGTCAGAATATGGGACACACCAAGAAAATGGTTGGCCCACCATAATGGATCCCTTTCTACACCTTTTGTCTATTTGTGAGTGCTTTCATTCCCTCGCTATCTTGAAATCTCGAAGTTGTGCCACGTGCGCATCAGTCTGCTACGTCACATGATTACCTGGCAGAGCTTCTGACCGTATGCTTTAACCCTAGCCGTCAACGAACAACAAATATCTACTATCCACCCCACCCCATTCTCGCCCATTAGTTGTTAGTGTTCTTCTAATTAATTAAACTAATCTTTTTGACCTTTTTTATTATATAAATAATATAATGATTAATCACATTGTGGCCTATCTCTAGTTTCATTCTTGCTGGAATCACCATCTACCATTAATTAATTATTAAGACGTCACGTAGGATAGTATTTTAATACTATCTTCAAACAGATTTTACCAATTTATTTCCATTTTCCCACATTAACTGATGTTTTTTCTTTTGTGGGCTAAGCCTACTTGCAAGCAAAGAAACTATGCCGGGTTTTTAACACAAACGAAAGGGAGTATTTATCTACAATTTTTTTATTATAATTTTTTAATTTTTTAATTATTATAAAAGTATAGATGTGAAAAAAAAAATGTAATGGGCGAAACTAAAAAATTCCTTATCACTAATTAAAAAAAATTAATTGATTAATTATAATATAATTATTATAGATGATATACTCTTTAAGAGCAAAGGTAAATAAAGAAAGTTTACAAAATTTCCATGATTGTCTACAATTATTTGGTTTTAAAAATCATACTACATCAAGGAAGAAAGAATAAAAAATTTATAGTACCTCATCGTATGTTTTATTATAAATTGTTACTATATGGTTTATTAAAAATTTAAAATAGATCTATATACTTGTATATTATAAACAAAATATATAATATTTTTTAAAATATTCATTTCTAATAGTAATAGGACAGCATTCTAAAATTTAAATTTTAATCAAGTCGATTACTATAATAACTTTTAATAGTTAATATTTAACAAATTTAAAATTCAAATTTAACACAAATAATCTCTTTTTTATTCTCAAATTACAAAATTCTTTGTAAAAAAATATTTGATTTATATAAATTTTAATTAGAATTTAATAAATAATAATGAAAATATAAAGATTAGTTTTGTTTTATTGATATAGAGATTAGTATTAAAGCTAGATAAGTATAAAGAATTACAATATCAAAATGATTTTTGTTAATATTTTTAGTTTCCATTTAAATAGTAAACACATATAACCTTTTTCCCAAAAAGGATTCGAATTTTTTTGTAAAACAAATAATTTATAATGCTTTTAGTTTTAATTTTAAATTAGTTTAAATATATTGATATTTTATTATTTTTATATAAAATTTATCAAAAAAAATGCATTTTTGATTGGTTCGAAACTTTTGGATTGCTAAAATTAAGATAAATTATTTTTATGAAATTACAAGTTTAAGATATAATTATAATTTAATATTACATTTATATATAAAAATTAGTGAATAATAAATCAAATTAAAAACATAATTAAAAATTTTAATGTAAAATTAAATGAAACCCATTTTAGTTTAAAATCTCATAATTTAATTTTTTTTTCTTATCACTAAATTAATATATCGACAAAATTAAAATAAATTATTATTTACATTAAAACTTTATGAATTTTTGACGGTACGATTTTATAATAAAGAAAAAAATATACGAGGACAAGTCCACAAACTAGGACAAAGCGTGTAGAATCATACCGCTACCTTTACATAGCTTTGCATGTTTCTCTCCCTGCCCCTCCCCCTTCCTCTTTCTTATTTTTTATTAATATTTTCTCGAATATAATAATAATTTATAACTTTTTAAAGGCAATCAAACTTTGTTACGCTTTCTCGTAATCTTATCTATGTATCCAAAAAATAATAATAATTTTTAAAGAAAGTCCCAAGAATTTATTTTATTTTTTATTGGAATTTGGATTTATTTTGACCTCAGCCTTACATGATTCTTTAAATTTTATTAATTAAAATAATAAAAATAATTGTGGAAGTGTCACACGACAAGTGGCTCATGCTTTTGTTACTTAAAAAATAAGGTTTAAAAAAAAATAAATAAATTACACAAGATCCAAGCTCATGCTAAGGGACAAAGGGGATCAAATGCTTTTTTCTTTTCTTAAAGGAGTGTGACAAAGAAATACACGTGTGAAAGTGCCAAGTGAATTGGATCCACATGTGTGACTTTAGGGCAAACTGCAATCTGATGATATTTGAGGTTAATAATCTGTCACAAAATTAAAAATACAAGTGACTTGCAAATTTTACAAAGTGGATATACACGTGTGAACTCGGCTTTCTAAATGGTGACACGTGCATCCATTATTAAGGGCAATGTTTCGGAATAAAAGTACTATTTCTTTTATGAAACTAGAGGTATAAATAGAAATCATAATCATAATTAAATAATTTTTAATATAAAAAATAATAAACAACTCAAACCAATAACTAAAAAATTAATATATAATTATACGAAAAACCTATACTTAATAAAACTTAAACTTGAGATCTAAAAGTTTAAATTTTGTTTTTTTTTTTTTTTTGTCTTTGAGGTAAGACATATTATAGGAAAAATACCCTAATTTTATAAGGAAGAAAAAAATGTTGAAGTATATGTTATGTTTGATAAATCATTGAAATTTTCCATGATTTTATTTCTTCAGTGCATTTAATAAATAAGCATTTAATTTTTACCTATATAAAATGATTATAAAATCGTATCTTTATACAAAAGATTAATAAAAAATTATTAAACATTTAATTTTTAGCAACATATTAATATAATTTTAATACTTAATTTTTTTAAAATTAAAATTTTAGTACTTAATTTTTAAGTATTTAATTTATTCAATTTATTAAATAATACATTTACTATAGTGGAAGCCTTGCAATCCTCCTTTGGATTGAAAATTTGGGTTACCTAATTATATGGGAAAGATTTCTCTGGGATGTTTAGTTTGCGGAAGGTTAAATTTTTTTGAAAAATTATTTTTTTAAATTATTTTACTTGATATATTTTAAAAGATAGATAATTTATGTGTTTGATTTAGTTTAGAAGAATATAAGATTTATATATTTGATTTGAGATATTTTAGATTATCGAATGAAATTTTTTATCATATTATTTCTTATAATATATGAATAATACGTGACATATATTAAAATATTATTTATATATTTATTCATAAATTATTATATATTTATTTAATATGTAAATTTTATATTTTTTAAATAAAAATATTATGATATAATAAAATTATAATTATTAATATACAAAAGACAACTTTAAAAAAAAAAAAAAACTATAATCTTTTGTATATTAACCGACATTTTTGTATTATACTGCTCTATATAAACTAGACTTATCCATTGGTCAAGTTAGACCTAAAGAGGGTATTACCAAGTTTCAAGCTTATCCATGCTCGGTCTGACTCAGCTCCAAATATAGGTTTTATTTTGTTATATAGGTTCGGTCCATTTTTAAAAGACTCTATCCAAACTCACCAATATATTTATTTTTTAAAATAAAAAAAATAATTTTATAATAAATATTAACTATAATAAAACAAATAATTAACAAAATAAAACCTAAAAAATATTTTATTAATTGATATTTGAATGTGATTAGTATATATAGACATATGATATTAATGTATATATATTATTTAATTATTTTTTATTTTTATGTAATATAAGTATAAATAAAAAAATATAATAGTTATTCCGGTTGGACCAAACTTGAACCTTAAATTTTATGTTCAAGGCTTAGTCCATTTTTTTAATAGGCATAATATTTATGTTCAAGTTCATCTAAATTTTAGGTAAACTTTCGAATTAGGATGAGTAGCTTGACCTTTGGACAACTTTAATAAAAACTAAATTTTTTATCTATATTGATTTTTAATATTATGAATAAATTAAATTTATTAAATTACTTTAAAAAGTAAGAATAAAAATTAATTAAATCAATTAAATAATATGAAAAGGAAGTCTAATACACAAAAAATTCGTTATTTTAAGTAATTATTTAGCCTAATATACAAAAGCTTATGTTTTTTCAAAAAATCGTAATCTTTTGTGTATTTGATTAAATTTTTAAATTTTTTTATAAAATTATAATTTTTATTTATTTATCTTATAATATTATGTATGAATTAAATTTATCAAGTTACTTAAAAATAAGAATAAAAATTAAATTAATTATTATGTTATAAAATATTTATTTTAAAAATAGAAAAAATAATTTTTAAATAATTAAATAAATTAATTTCTTCAAAACATTGCTTTTTAAGATCTACATAAGTTAACAATTTTGTTATATTTTTATTAACAATTAAATATACATATGTTTAAATAAATATTACCTATTATTTATTATATTTTTATTAAAAAAAATTCAAATGAATTTTAAAACATATATTTAATAGAAATAAAAGAAAAAGTAACTTCTATTTAAAAAATGAAATTTACCCCTGGATATTATTAAGTGTCAATGGATCAGGGTTTGGATGATTTTGTGCGTATCAAATTGTTAGTCGCGCATATAATTTGTTTAATATTGAAGGGCAAAATATATCATTATTAACATTTTTTTTTCAACATAAAAAGGGACAAATTTTATATTTTTGACGGAATGTTAGAAACTTCAGGTAGAGTAAAATCTTTGATTCTCCTGGTTTTTCCTTTTTGATATTATCTTATACCTTATATGTTATATAAACATATAAAAGTGAATGTTTCTAATAAAAACATAAATCAGTTGACGTGGATAGTCTATATTATCAATATGTAAATAATCTAAAAAAGAGACATATTTCTTTAATAAATGTATTTCAATAATTCAAAAAAAATTAAATTAAATAAATTTATTTTTATTTATCTTAAATCATTCTTAATTAAATTTAATTTAATTACTATCATTAATATATAGAATAATTTTGTTATTATTATTTTTCAATTATAAATATTCAACTTTGAATTATATCTTTGTAAAAAATATTCACTTTTCAATATTCAATTCTATTTTTTGAGATTTGAATAGGTTTTAAGTGCCAATCCACGTTTTTTTTGCATTGACATTTTGATTAATGAATGTAATTTTTTGTATTTAATAAGATAATCTATCAACCTAAATAACTATATAAATAATTTAATATCAAGAATTTAAATAAAAATAAAAACTTAACTATTTTTAAGCACGTCATAACGTATAGATCCGTAGACTTTTAGCTAGATTTAACTTTAAAAGTTGTTACAAATCTTTTTTATGTAGGTACGATTTGCTAATTAACTGAATCTGTCACACTTTAAAGAGATGTTCCAACATTGACTTAAGTATTTTTAAATAATAGATTCTAATCCATGAAACTAAATCTAAGTCTGAAAATATGATTACATATAAAACAAGTTATAGTACTCTCACAACATTCATCAAAAGATGATACCAGTTTAATTTCATATTATCCAAGTCATAAGATATTTTTAAATTTTTATCAAGTAAATTTAATTATTGAAAATTGATCTTAAGATAACTGTAACCATTTGATAATGATTTAAGATAATTTTCTTACTTCAAAAGTATTTATGGAGACTCATGTCTCACTTTAAAGAGACTTCGTCATTAGATTTATGAATTTATTTTTCAAGACATTATTTTTTAAAACAATCAATAAAATCTTACTATCATTTGGTAAGATTTTATTTTGATATATATCTCCCAATTTGAAAACCTATTTACTAAAATTTTAAAAAAAAAGTTGTCATTAAATCTTTTAATAGTTTAGTAAAATTTAACTCAGAAATTTAAATCCTCCAGTTATTTAGTAGGATTGAAAAATTATTTTTCGAAAATTTATTATGAAATTCTCTAGTCGTTTGATAGAATTCATAATTTAAGATTTAAATCCTCCAATCATTTGGTAAGAATTATGAATTGATTATAAAAATTTATTTTAAATATGCATAAAAAAAAACAAAGAAATAACTAGGTAACATAAATAGATATACAAATAAAGAAGAAAACAATAGAAATTACCAAATAAATTAGGCTACAATTAATTCCAAAGCATATGAGCCTTTGTAATTGTGCTTGTCCACTTCAATTTGCTAGTTGTTGAAACCAATTGCGATTTGGGCTTCTTACTGGATTAGATCCTCAAACTAGGTTAGTGCCCTTTTTACGTTTGCTGCTTCTTCACTCCTTATCTTTTTTCTTTTTTCTCTACAAAATAGCCTATGGTTTCGTTAGTGCTCATCGCCTGTAGTGATTGCCTTTCTTTTTTATTTAAACAAAAATCAAATAAAAACTTAAAATATATATACCTGAAACTCTCAACAATTTTCTACCAAAACTTTTTATTGAATGCCTTTCTTTTGTATTTCTTTTTAACTTCTTTCCTCAATACAAAACTCTCAAAAGAAAATTATAATTATCTAAACCCAAAACACCAAAAAATACTATAAAAAAACTTTTAATTTTTTTGCTTTTTTTACTTTTTTTCTCTTGATTTTTCTAATCGATTCTTCATTGTTTCTAATTGATCCTAATGTGGTCTTTTTATAGGCCTCTAATCCCAATTACAATAAGAAAATGATTTTTTTTTATTTAAATCTCCTAATCAACTTCAACTTTGAGTTTTTAATCTAAATCTACCTCTCAAACCAATTCCCTTTTATAATCATTTTTCAATTAAAACATTTTCAATTCAACAACCTGATTAGAATTGAACTTTCTTCAAGTTTCAGCAAAACAATTTTTCCCATTTTTTAAAATAATAATAATAACTCTAAACTAAATACAATACCAAAAATAAATAAATAAAATTAAAACCTAATATTAAAATATAAATTGACCATGGATTAAATAGAGTGTCTACAACTAACCTTTTATGCATTTTCTATGAAACAAGAATTGTGCAAAGATATAGATACTCATTACGTTTAGATTTGATATAAAGTAAAAATCTAAAGATTCTCATCTATAATAAAGATTTGCAATTCACAACTAAAATTCAAAAGTTCGCAACTAAAAATTTAAACATTCATAATTTGAAGTTCAAGAATTCTTAACTTGAAGTTTAGAAGTTTGCAATTGAATTCAAAGATTCTCAATTTGAATTTAATGGCTTCCAAAACATTCAATGTTCTCTCAAAAGTTCAAAAATTCACAAATAAATTGAATTCAAAGATTCATAAAGTTCAAAGTTCGCAAAAGATTCAAGATTCTAAAAAATTCAAAATTCGCCAAAGTTCAAATATTTGCAAGAGATTCAAAATTCATAAAGATCCAAAGATTCGCAAGAGTTCAAAGATTCAATAAAGATTCAAAAATTCACAAGAGATTTTTAGATTTGCAAGTTGTAAGGAAGACTAGTCAAGTTGACGGTAGAACTCAGTGAATAAAATTTACATTTTTTACCCAGATTATCAATAAAATCATATGTGCTAATTAATTTTATAATTGAATGCACCTTAATAAGGCTGAAGAATAACTCAAAGAGGTTGATGAATGGAAGAAAAAAGAGACATGAAAACTCTTTGTTAGTGGGTTGGCTACAAACCATAAGAGCAGGGTAGACCTAATCCTGATCAACCAAAAAATCATGCAGTTTCAATATGCCTTGAAGTTTAGATACAAAGATTCAAATAATGAAACTAAATATGAAACATTAATCATTGATATGAGACTAGCTATCAACTTGAATGTAAAAACCCTTCTTATGTATAGTGATTCATAATTAGTTGTCGACTAAGTATTTAGAGAATTTAAAACTTTAAAAGAAAGAATAAAAAAAAAATAAGACAAAGCATTGGCACATATGGTTGTGTTCTAAAAGGCTAAGGTGAGAAAGATATCAAGGTTAAAAAACACTTTAGCTGACTCATTATCTAAATTAGCATATGAGATCATAATAGATAACTTGACCCATGTCTTGATAGAAAAGTTAATAAAGAAAAATATTAATGAGAAATAGGTTGGTTAGATTGAGGAAAAAAACTTATGGATGTCAATTAAAACCTATTTAACGACTAGTAAGCTACCCAAAGACAAAGTACAAGCTAAAGCTTTGATAAGAAAAGCTCATTGATACACCATTATTAGTAAAAAATTTATAAAAGATCTTTCATTTTGCCTTACTTAAGATGCATAGACAAAGAAAAGGCAAACTATATGCTCAAGAAAATCCATGAAAGAATATGTGGCAATCATGTTAGACCCCTACCATTGGCTTAAAAGGTGCTTAGATAGGGATACTATTAGTCGATTATCAAAAAAGATACGATTGAGCTGGTGAAAACAATAAGATAAATGTTAAATATTTGTTTATATACAATATTTCCCATTGATCGAGCTCACCTCATAATCAGCTTTTAGCTATTCATGCAACAAGGAATGGAAATCCTTAGTCTTTTCACCCCAACCATAAGGCAAATGAGGTTTGTGCCAATAGCTATTACATTTCATGGAGAGGCTTGAGGTTGAAGCACTAGCTATTATAATCGAGCCTCAAATCAAGAAGTTTGTCTGAAAGAACATAATTTGCCAATTTGGTTAACCTCGAGCCATAATAACTAATAATGTGAGATAATTTAAGAATTTAAATTTCAAAGAGTGGTGTTCCAACCTCAGCATTGATCTAAGATTCATATCGATCACACATTCTCAAACTAATGGTCAAGCTAAGGTCGCTAACAAAATCATACTTGAAGCCCTCAAGAAGAGGTTAGATGAAGTAAAGGGCAAATGGATTGATGAGATTCTTAAAGTATTATGAGCCATCAAGATGACAACCAAAGTCCCTATAAGAAAAACACCTTTCAATTTAACTTTTGGAATAAAAGTTGTGATGCTTATGGAGATTGACTTCCCTAGTCTTTAAGTAAAATTTGAATTTGAAGAAAAGAATGATGATGCCTTTATGACCAATCTAAAAAGGCCGACCTAATCTTGATTAGCCCAAAAATCATGTAGTTTCAATATACCTTAAAGTTTAAATTCAAAGCTTTAAGTCATAAAGCTAAAAATGAAATGCTGATTGTTGGCTTGAGACTAGTTGTCAACTTGAATGTAAAAACCTTTTTTGGGTACAGTGACTTATAATTAGTTGTCCAATAAGTAAATGAAGATTTTATAGCTTAAAAAAAAGGAGCAAAGAATTACCTTGACAAAACACTAATAGATTTGGCTATGTTTTCAAGGGCCAAAGTGAGAAAGTTATTGAAATAAAAAAACACTCTGGTTAACTTGTTATCCAAATTAACATATAGAATCACAATAGATAGCTTGGCCCATATCTTAATGAAAGAGATAATAAATAAGAGTATTAATGAGAAATAAGTCAACTAGATCAAGAAAAAATAATCATAGATAACCTTAATTAGAACCTACTTAATGACTAGTGAGCTATCCAAGGATAAAGTACAAACTAAAACTCTGATAAGAAAAGCTCTTTGATATACCATCATCAATAAAAAATTGTATAAGAGATATTTCAGTTTGTCTTACTTAAGATGCATAAACAAAAAAGAAGCAAACTATATGCTTAAGGAAATCTATGAGAAAATATATGGCAATCACACTAGACTCTAGCTATTAGCTTACAAAATGCTCAGAAAGGGGTATTATTGTCGAATATTAGAAAAGACATGACTGAGTTGGTGAAAAAATATGATAAATGTGAAAAGTTTGCTCATGTACAATATTTTCCATCAATCGAACTCACCCCCATTATTAGCATATGACCATTCATGTAGTAGGGAATGGATATCATTGGTTATTTCACCTTGGCCATAAGCAGAAGAGTTTTATGCTAGTAAATATTGATTATTTCACTAAGTGGCTTGAGGCTAAAGTATTAGCTATTATGATCAAGTCTCAAGTCAAGAAATTTATTTAGAAAAATATAATTTGTCGATTTGGCTTACCTCAGGCCATAGTAACTACTAATGGGAGACAATTTAAGAATTCAAAGTTTAATGAGTGTTATTCCAACCTCAATATTGATCTAAGATTTACCTCGATCACATATTCTTAGATCAATAGTCAAGTTGAGGTCGTTAAAAAAACTATACTTGAAACCTTTAAAAAGAAGTTAGACGAAGTAAAGGGTAATTAGGCCAACGAGCTTTTTGGAGTATTATAAGCCCTCAAAACGACAACCAAAGTCCCTACAAGAGAAATTCATTTGAATTTGGCTTTTGGAATAGAGGTCATAGTGCTTTTAGAGATCAGCCTCTCTTGTCTCTAAGTTGAGTTTGGATCTAAAAAAAGGAACGAAAAAGCCCTTAGGGCCAATTTGAATCTGACTAAAAAATAGAAAGATATAGCTCTGACAAGGATAATAGCCTATAAAAAAAGGGTTTTCAATTTCTATTAAAAGAGTCTGATTAAATAACATAAAAAAAGGGTAACCTAGTATTCAAAAAAATGAAAGCTTTAGGGGCAAACAATCAATATGAAAAATTGGCCCCAAACTAGGAAAACCCTTGCTTAGTTAAAGAGCTCGTCTAAGATCTAAATGGAAATCTCATTCCAAGGATATGGAATGCGAACAATTTGAAAACTTTATTATCAATAGGAGCTTTAGAATTGAGCTTATACTTGCAATTTGGAAGCTTATTGTACAATTGAAATTTTGAGCTGAATAAAAACTTGAAAACTTTATCTACCTATTGTATATGGAGTCCAAAGTGATAATATCATGTGAATATTTAAAAGATCTAAGGTTCAAAATTAGAAATAAATTAATCTAATACTTTGAATCAAAGTTTAAATTTTCATAACCTAATTGCTCGACTTGATACTTAGGAATTCTTTAAATTAAAGTCTGAAGTCCTTTATCTAGATCGGCCAAATTTTTATGATCGATCTAAGACTTGTCTATTTCTCAAAAATTATTTAGACATTGATTAATATTCCAAGTTGAGAACTGAGCTAAAGTCTACTATTGAGGCTAAATTAAAGACCAAAGTCATTCAAAAATTCATTTGTTCATTCTTATCTTATTAATATTAAGCTAAGACTTGGAAACTATTCGTACTTCATATCGAAAACATGAGCTACAAAGTTAAAAATAAGGAAATTGAGTAACTGTGATGTAAAAAATAATTCTATTTATAAAAAAAATATGTGCAAAGTTTAAACAAAAATTTACAAAAAATATTAAACAAAAACAAAAACAAAAACTATCATGAGCCCTTAAGCTACCCCTCAAGAGCTGGTATCTGAGGTTCATCAGCCTGAGCTTTTACATTAATCTTTTCACCCTGTGAGATCTCATATTTAACCTTAAAGGTAGTATTCATTGCGACTTCAATCTAGATGTCCTTTTCGTCCTAGACAACTTTAACAGGTGCCATGACCTACTGAGACCTCAAGTTGTTGATGCTGATCGAGGATCAGTCTAAATCAACATGAAGGAACTTTATCTCATTCAATGCTAAATTGAAGGAGCCTAAGACTTAGTCCCAAGCAAAGTCAGTTTACATGTTTTAGAATTCATTGGACTCAAGAAAGTTGTCCACAACTCGCTATCGAGCCTTTATTGCAACTTTAAACTCCCCCTTCAATCTTTCTACCTCAGCCAACACTTCATTCAGTTTGAGGTCGGATTGTTGTTATAAAGATTCAACTGTGGCTTTTTGGACTAACATATCCTCAAACTTTTGGGGCAAATCCTTAACCTTTTTACTAAGCTCACCATTGGTCATTCTGAACTTAGTGTTAGAAGTTTAGAGCTTTCTTATCATTTGTGAGAACATTGAAACCTGTGTATAAGTCCTAATGTCCTACTTGTTTTTAAAGTAATGAGTTAAAGCTCAATAGCAATGCATTAGGCCTTGTCCCGTGTTTTGGGAGAAAGAGGTTAGGAGTCGATCAGAATTATAATAAAATTTGAACTTAGTGATAGGAAATAATTTAAATCAAAAAGTAAAAATTCGAATCAAATTAGAGGATATGATTACCTTTTTTTATATAAGGTAACCCGTGTGATCTTTCTCACCATCTTGGGGTCTTTCTAGGCATTCTTCGAGAAGTCTGACTCTACGTTGATTGCCACCCTCTCCAAGATGGGCTAGAGCTCAACCATAAGCTTCGAAAGTAAGGCTTTGGTTTTTGACCCCTTTTTAGGCCTTTGAGCCACACTTTTCTACTTTAATTTCAAAAGCATAGCAAGGATCTTGCCACTGATCTAATCTTGCCAAAGAGGTGGTGGATCAATTATTTTGATACCCTTTGAGGGGGCACTGAGCTAAGAACCTTTATCTCTCTTTTTTCCTTTAAGAGGTTAAATAAAATGGGACATGTCAAAAGCTTCACCTCGGCAAGCCATACTTGTAAAAAAAAGCCAAACTAAAAGTTAGAACAAAATTAAGAAGAACAAGCTTGATATAAAGTTGCATCAAGCTTACCCTAGTACTTAACCTCTTTAAGAACACTATGGGAGGTTAGCTTGTAAATATTAATTATCAACTCCCCCTCTTCAAGAAAGTCCATTATTATGTCTCAAGCACCTAGCTCGTCTTTATCCAGGGGATGACTTGGGCTTCTTAAAAAATGTTGTGTGCATTATTTATTTCCTAAACCCCCTTAACTTTTCTTATGCATAGAAAACAGACCTTTCAACTTCTTATTGAGCTTTGATAATTAGTAAAAATCCTTTTCGCGGGATGAGTTATCATATAAAACCAATTCTTATCATGTGAATACTGTTTCACTGTAAAACATTATCTAAATAGAGGGATAGTGGAAACTAATCTTAACTTTTTATAAAGAATAATAAAACCTACTATGTATCAAAAAAATTTAGAATAAGCTGAGTGATAGTTAGATTGTAAGATAAAAGAAGCTTTATAATAAAAAAAATGTAAAAAAAACTTAAGATCGACTATTATAAACTTTTAAGACACCTATATTTTATCAGAGTCTAAGGGTATGGTGATTCGATCATCGGAGGTCGACATTATTATACTATATTCCTTTACAAAAAAGTCAAACTTAACCTTCATTATAAAAACATGATGAGCTAAACATATATTATGGTAGTATTCTAGATTAGCCTTGCCCTTTAAGCTCTATATTACCTTTTTTGGGGTTATACTTAAAGGATATGGGGTATAATAAGGGGGAGGTTTTTGTCATAGTCTTCAATGACCTTTGTATCCTTTTCACCTTCACCTCTTCTTTGGTATGGTTGGATCTTTCTGTTAACTCAGAGCCTTGAGCCTACTCAATTTCAAAAAACTCATTGCTCACCTGCTAGCTTCTAAAGAAAGAGTAAGCCCCTGATTTGAATGGCGATAATGACCTATATTACATCGAAGGAGGAAAAAGTTGAAGAGGAGCCAGAAGACTCTTCAAAGTCTTCAGACAAGTTAGAGTTTGGTTTTGAACTCGGATTATTGGATCATTGGAAAAAAAAAGATAAGAAGGGTGAAAGGGACAAAAATAATGAAAATTATCAAAAGGAGGAGTAGAAGAAAAGAAAGAAAAAAAGATCAGTTGGAAGAGTCAAACTAACCACAGTTATTGGGATTGAAAAGTTCTGCAGGTTGAAATCAATTACAATAGAGAGTTCATTTTTCTCATGATAAACCTCTTTTCCCTTTGCTTGAACGTTGTCCTCAATTTGTTTTTGACCTTTAAAAATATCAAATTTAATCAGTAAGCAACTTGGTGATAATCCCTTCTTACAATGACAAAAGGGACCTGATCATTTAAACAAAAAGCTTCACAATTCAGTAGACTTTTTTTTACTTTTACCTTAAAGTTATCGACATGTTATAATAAGAAGACATAATGAAAAGAAAAAAACACTATTGAGAGTTTGAGAATAAAAAGGTCGAATGAAAAATGGCTAGAAGTATTAAAGGTCGGTTAAATTTGATCAGCCTGAAAGCTAAAAGTCTATGAAGTGAGACACTGAAGCCCTAGAACGACCCTTATATAGCTAGCTCAAAGATCAAATGGACATCCTAGATTAAACCAAGTCATCATAATGTTACCGAGGATGACCTATCGTATTCTCAGCCCTTATATACTTAATTGCCAAAATTTCTCTCTCATTAATAAAAGCAGATTCATATGAATTTGCATGAAAGACAACTTGGTCATTCCAATGCTAATTTTACTATTCAAAGTAACATAGTGCCACGTCTGCCATGCATTCGCGGCATATTAAATCTTTTATGACTTAACAACAAAAGAAAATCACAAGCCTCACATTGGCTAACAAGATAACGAGACCATGAGTGAATTGTAAACATCACAAAGTATGATGTTTGCCATACCTATCCAAGTTGGCAATACCACTGTAGACTTGATCAGTGCTATCCTTATCTACATCAGTATTCACTACTCACCATATCGACTAAATAAGGTCGGAATAATCATTAAAATAAAAATTTTCAAAGCCTATGCTCATTCAGTAGCTTAGCCTCATTGAAGATAAGCTAGATCGGTCTAACTCATGGTCAACAGTCTAATACCTCAGACTGCTTGGTGAGAGACAGAATATTAGAGATATTTTTAAGTCTAAAAGGCAAAATGAACTTTTTTTTTCATTAGTATAAGTCATTAGATAGCTAAAGACATTTTGAACTTTTCAACCGAGTTGATGTGTCGGGTTGATCAAGACTCACGGGTTCACATTAGCTTGGCCACTTCATCAAATCCACATGTTAGACCCCAAGGTGCTAATTTGGCACACCCTGAGTGAAGAGTTAATTACTAAGATAGCTTAGGCCTATTAGGTCATCCATAGCCCTTAAGGCTAACCTCAGGTAGTTTAAGTTGCCTTTAACCCCCATTTTACAAGTATAATAAGCACTATCCAAATCTCTTTCAACTGTCTTGTTTTTTATATTTTCTTGCTTTCTCCTTCCCATTCCTTTCTTAGACCAACCATTGATTGGAATGTTGGAGCACAAATGATGGGACCTTTCTCAGCCTTTATTATTAACCGCTCTCTTCTTTTTTCTCTTATTATTTTATGGTTTTGCCCCTTGTACGTAGCTTGGCACAAATAGTATATTCATAAAGCGTTAGATTTTTAATTTCAGTATCATATTTCAAATCTTGAAACCTCCAATGCAAAAGGAAAAAGAAATTTCTATGAATAAAGACAATTCAAATTATTAGTAAAATATTAAATTTTTAATTATAATGATTAGTTCAAGTCTTAACAACCTCTATATACACCAAAACTATCATTTCAAGTTTTGGGTTTTGAATGATAGAAACTAGAATTAGTTTTCTACTACATTGGGGTGGATTTTTTTGGTAAATTTTTTTATTGTTTTAAATATATTTATAATTATTTTAATATAAAAATGATAAAAATAAAATAAATAAAAATATTAAAATTAAAAATATATAGTATTTCATATATTACGGTTACATTTTTTTGTTAAATTTTTATGATATGAACATTGTATTTCAAGATTTATGATTTTTCAATTTATTCTCCTTATTTAGAATTTTAAAAAAAATTACCATTTGTAATTTTTTTTATTTTATTATTGGAAGGCATTTTATTTCTCTTTAAAATTTTATACAATTTATATTATACAAATAAATAAATAAAATTATAGAAAAATTACAAATTTATTTAGCTAGCCCATATTTTTTATTTTTTTTATTGTCAAATGATTAAAAGATGTTCTTAATCTAAAAATTTAAATATCTATGTAAATAATAAATAAATAAATAAGCAAATCAATAAATAACAAAGCAAAAAATAGATAATCGACACAAAATAAAACTAAAAAGAAAATAGAAATAAAAATAAATGCCAAAGCAAAAAAACTGAATGTTGAAAAAACCGTAAAAAATAAATATATAAACTATATGTAAAAAGTATCGTTAAGAGCTTCAGAAATTGACAGCTGTATTCCATAATAAAATGACAATATTAACTTTTAGTTGAAGAATTTGAAAAACAAATACGATGACAGCAAAAAATAGGCTCATTTTTTATGACAGGGGCTGGCCCATTATAAGTAACCTAACCTAATTGAAAAAAAATAATTTATTTTTATAATTTTTTAGAAACATTTTGAATTCATTAAAAATATTTTTTTAACTTTTATTTACAAATATTTATTTTATATGTTACTTCAACTAGCAAAGATAGAATCAATGTCATCAATACCATTATATTAAAGTTATCCTTATTGAATTTAAAGCTTTCATTTAGATTTTTAATTTTTAAACAATTAACAATTGTCATAAATAATGATTTGAGGTTTGAAGGTTGCAGAATTATATGGCTATAGTTGAATTTGACTTTATTATTATTTTTATGCTTTTTAATTTTTTTTTTTACATAAGAAATTAAAAAAAAGAGGAAAGAGTTTTATGAAAAAATACTTACTATGTGATCATATTTATTGTATAATTTATAATAACTAATATTAATAATATTAAAACATATAAAAAATAAATATTATTTAAATAAACAATTAACATTTAATTTGATTTAATTTAAATTAGTTTTAAATATTAATTAAACAATTAAATATTAAAAAAATCCTTAGTTGTTTGATTCCTAAATTAATGTTTGTCAAAATATTTAGTTTGAAACATTTAGAGTTAATAAATCCATTTCATATATTAATGATTTCTAAACTAAGGTTAGGAATTTAAAAAAAATTCCTCGACAAATATTTGTCGAAATATGAAAAATATTATAAGGATTTGAAAATATTTGATATTTTTGACTTGCAATTCATCCTATTCTAGAGTGAAGAAAGAAAAAAAAAAAAAAAGGAAGAGAGAGTAAATAATAATTTTGAAAGTAAATGATAAAATTTTTAAAAATCACAAATGATTGATTTTTCTTAGAAAAATTTTTATGTGAAATTTTTTAAAAAAATTTGACTCAAATGATAGAAAAATTTAAATAAAATTTCAATAATAATAATAATTGATATTTATTTTTAAGCCAATGCATTTGTATTATATTATTTATAAATAATTATTTTTATAAATTTAATTTTTAATTAATAAAATATAATTATATTAATATCAATATAAATAAAATTCCTCTACGAAACGAGGGGCATCAACTAGTATTAATTAAATATTATCCCTCAATTACCCTTCAAATCAATTTTAATGTCTCATCTTACTTGTCTAAAAAATAATACACAACAATCTCAAATTGTAATCTTATTGAATGGGGATAAAATAATAGTATGTTACTGATTATTTTCATAATTTTATAAAATTTATATTATATAAATAAATAAAATTATAAAAAATTATAAATTTATTTGGCAACATGTTTTTAGTTTTTTTATGTTGTCAAAAAATTAAAATTAGTTCTTAATCTAAAAATTTAAATATCAATGTAAATAAATAAAATCAAATAAAATGAATCAAAATAAAAAAGTAAATAAAAAATAAAAATAAATACCAAAGAAGAAAAATTGAATGTTGAAAAGTAATAAAAATAAAATAGTAATTAAATACCATCCTTCAGTAACCCTTAAAATCGATTTTAATGTCCCATCTTACTTTGTCTTAAAACAATTATCAATAATCTTAAATTGAGTAAGTTTATTGAATGGGAATAAAAATGATTATATATTTTATTTTGTTTTATTGATTACTTAGACTTTTCACTTAAATAAATAATCAATGAGATAGAAAAGTTATGAATTATAATTTGAGAGTAATATAAATTTAGTTATTTTTAAATTAATAGAAAAAGTAATTCTTTTATTGATTAATAATTTTATTTGAGTGTTTTAGATTTCATTTTAATAATACTTAAATATATTTTAAATTGTGTAACAACAATATAAATCTTTAATTTTTTAATTTGCATTCAAAACAATCTTTAATTTGTATCCAAATATTTTTAATTTATATTCAAATAAACACTTAAGATAATTTAATTTTTTGTTTGAAACAAAAACTTATTTGGATACAAATATAAAAAAAAAATCTTATTAAAATAAAATAAAAGTATAAAAATTTATTTTAAAATGAAATAATTAAAAAAAATTTAATACGTTAACCTTTAAATTTTTTGTTTTTAATTCTTTCTCGCCCACCTAGCATCATTGTAGCCAATATAAATTTTTAAAATTTTTTATTTTCTATAAAAGTAATTGTTTCTTGAATCACTGTAACCAATATAATAGAAGCAAATTAAATTTCAATAAGGTAATGTTTGGTATTTTTGTAAGATCATTGTGGTAATATTATTATTGGGTTTATTTTATTTTCAAAGTGATCTTAACTCTCATTATTTAAAATCATTTTATTTGGTTAATAATCATTAATTCTTCGAAATTAAAAATTATTGTGTTTGGTATTACTAAAAATCAAATATTATTTTATTTAAAAATACGAAAATAATCTTGCATATTATAATAGTTACTCAAATTAATAATTTTAAGATTGTTTAAATATAATAATTTGTAAAATATTAGTAATATTTATTTATTTTATAATAAAATATAATTAAATTATTAAAGTAAAAAATATATTTATTGATAGGTAAATTGACTTTTAAAATATAAAGGATGTAAAAAATATTTGAATTAGAAAATAAAACCAATCTATTAAATTCATATTAAAAGAAAAACAAAAATTATAATATATATAAATATTAAAAAAGTAAAAAAAAATACAAAAATTATTTTTGAATTTGTTAAAATAAATATTAGTTTAAAAATAAAAAAAATTATAACATAAAATAATTACAGTTTTAGGATACAACAAGTTTTTAATTCATATATTAAATTGATAAAATTGACTATTATTAATTTTATATATTACTTCCCCTCGGTGATAAAAGTTTTTATTCTTTTATATGAGAATTATATTACCCTGTAATATGATCACTCTTGGTGATTTATGATAACCACCATGTAAGATCCTAAATGCTTACTAAATACAATGATTTAATCACCATGTATAGATTATTATAATTTTTAGAGTGATCACCACATATCAAAGATAGCTTAAAAGTAAAAGTCAATGCAACCCTTCATTCTCATTCAAACAAAATCAAATATAGATTTTAGGATTGGTTAAGTCATTTGACAGGTCAGAGCAAGGATCCTTCAAGTATGAAACAACCTCGTTTAGGTTTAGTATAAAACGCCCTTTTTATGTAGTATTCCTCACTTTTCCATCTTATTTTCTCTTTCTTCTTTCTCTTTAACATAATTTCTCTAATATCTTTCTTCAATCAAAAGAACATCTTTACTGAAAAAACCCAAAATTCTAGAAACTAATGATCTTCAATTGTTATGGCTACCACTTAAGATGTCGATCACCGTTCCCTAGTGCAAGAAAAATCATAAAAAGTTCCTATAAATTCTTTTCGACCTCCTAAACTCTTTTATCCAGTTAGATTTTTCAAAGACTTCACCAAATTGAGTAGATCTACTACCATAAGTGGTGATTTCAAACAAAAAATTACTTCTTTTTCCATTAAACCAATTGCTTTTGATCTTCAATATTTATTTTCTTTCATCCTTACCTTTCTTTTCATCATGTTTGGAATCCAAAACCTTTTGAATTCCCTTACCCCCAAACCTAAAAACACCTTTTTGCCTTTTTGGATTACTTGTTTTTGTTTGGCATTTTTGTGGTCTTTGTATAATATTTTTTATGTATGAAGATTGTTGTGTATTCTTGTGGCATTCAAGAACCCCATGGGTTCATTGTAATATTGACACATATTATATTTTTACTTGTTTATGGTTTGTTGTTTGTTGGTTATTTTTTAGTAGGAAAATTGTTATGTGATATTATGAAATCCCAAAGGTTCATTGCAATATTATATTGATTTAAGGGTAAAAAAATAATTTTACAGTTTGGCAGGTGTCAAGCAACTATCTTCAAGAACCCCATGGGTTCATTGTAATATTGACACATATTATATTTTTACTTGTTTATGGTTTGTTATTTGTTGGTTATTTTTTAGTAGGAAAATTGTTATGTAATATTATGAAATCCCAAAGGTTCATTACAATATTATATTGATTTAGAGGTAAAAAAATAATTTTATAATTTGGCAGGTGTTAAGCAACTATCCCCTAACTATCTTATTAAAGGATAGTTTTAATATATAACTAGTAGGGGTACCTAGCTTTGCCAGTTTGTTATAGAATTAGTGTTTAATTGAGTTTAAACATAAAAATATATGTGTAGTTAACACAAAGTAATCATTCAATAATAATTTAACATTGCTAATTGCTAATTTCAGAAGAATTACAGATAAAAATTGAAGAATTAAAGACAAAGACTTCTTTAACAACTAAGCATAATAAACCTATCATCTTTTCCACCTTTCAAGGTATATTTTTATCTTTAGTTTCTAAATTGTAAGATAAACTAAAATTTGTAGATGATAAAATGAATTTAAAACTTATAAAAATATTAGGTAACATATTTCAATATAGTAACTTTTCACTTTAGTATAGATATTGATGAATGGTTAAGATATAGTAGTATCAGTAATGTTTTAAGCCAAAATAATACTTCAAAAAGCAAAAGGCAAAATTGTAAAAAAAGCAATAACGTAATAGTTGCAAAAACACAATAAACCCATCTAGGATTTCGAAAGCAAGCGCTTTACATCATCCAAGCTATTGTTAACATCTATCAAGTTATAACTCTATTATGGTTACTGGTGAAAATTAACCAATCAATTTGACATCTACCTTAATCTCTAAAAGCATGATGTTTTTGACAATTATATGTGATTCCACAACTACAAATAAAAATTAATTTGATAATGATAGACCAATAGGGTGTAATAAATACTTGATATTATACCTTGGGTAACAAAGCTAATAATCCCATGTTCCATGGGTTCAACTCATACATTTAATGATCCTTTTGGAAGGACTAAATGGATTGAGTTTGGGAAGGCTAAATATGCAAATGTCTTTATGTTCTGCTATTATGAAAGACATAAATGTCAGAAAATAGGAGTCAAACAAAATTTACAAAATGCCAACTACTCTAGATTCATTTTGTTTAAAACTACTCTCAATTATCCTATATGAAAGCTACTACTATCAAATTATAGTTTAGAGTACAAAGTATCATGAATATCAATGGATATTTATCCAGGGGAAAAGTTATGCTCTTTCTTTTTTTCTTTATGGGGTTTGGAAAGCTGAACACCCTAAACATATGTATTTAATTACAAACATTTGATTTTTGCAGAAAAAAAACTTTAAACCTATTTGATTTTTCCAAACCATTATTGTTTAGCTGTAAAACATCCTTGAGAAAAGGCTTCCAAGAAAACTATAGCATCCAGATTGAAAAAAATGCTTAAAAATAATACTAATGCAAGTATTCAATTCAAAATCCATTGCCAAGTCAAATACACTGGGGATTTAACAATTTAAATGAAGCTACTTACCACAAAATCCTCCAATGAGATCCAACTATCTCTTAAGGCAACTCTTCTAATTCAAAACTTTAAATTCACATCAATATGTAGTAGGATAATCAATTTTCTATACAAAACAAAGTATTTCTTTTCACTAAAAGAAGCAAAGTCGATCATTTCCTCAAACAATTGTTTACCTTTAAGTTTTAGCTTCAATTTTCTAGCTTTAATAAATTTTAGAATTGATAATTTGATAGTGACTACAAATTTTCCTCTATAAGACTTTGCCACAATATATAAAAGACTCTTGTGGAGGCTTTCATCTGTATTAAATAATTTCATATGCAAACCAGTTAAATTAGTTGTTGATTCATTATCAATTTTCATTAACAATGTTGTATCCCCCACATAGCTTTATCTTATTTGAATTGGATTGTCGTATATCACATCAAAATCATTAAATTCCATTAAAACTAAACAAATTATAAATATATTTTTTTGGTACTAAAATTAAAGCAAAAAATTAAATTATGGCTGACTAACCACAAGAAATCGTTTATAATCCCAAGGCTCCATAGGGAAAAAATCAGGGTTCTTTTTCATTGTCTATTTGATCACTTCAAAAATGGCAACCAATGTTTGATTTAAATCAAATTAAGGACAACAATAGCTTGTTAGCTATCTCAATTGATTTGGAGAAATCAGACTTATAAATTCTTATTATATTAAGATATTTTACTTACTTGATAGTTAGCTGTAATGCCATTGTTTGTAAGGTTGAATTTTGCTTCATTGTTCTTAAAATAATAATAAGAGAAATAAGTTGGTGCTACAGATTTAGTTATGTAGATGTTTGATAGAAAAGCATCAATGTCTAGATTGATAGGAACCTACAAGGCCAAAATCTCAATTGTATTATTGCTTGGCTGCTAGGGTTGACCATGCATAAATTTAACTATATACCAATTGAAGCCTTCTTTAACCCATCCCAAAAGATTACTATTCTTTTTGAAAAGGTTAGAAACAATAGATTTTCTACTGAATTTGAAGAAGTTGAAAGGGTTCTAAAGACATATCATTAAAATATCAAGATGAAACTTGATAGAAGGAAAAGATTATAGGCTGGAGTTTCTTGATGTTAAAAGTAGGAATAGCCATATTAGTCAAAGTTTGATGCAATTTTATGCTCCTTAATATGTCTTTTATTAGCTTGTAAAGATACTTTTTATCGTATATTGGTCCTATTAGAACTTAGAAACCTGAACCTCAGCTTTTCAAAATGAAACATCAAAGAGAAATTTTAAACAATATTTATCTCACATTTTAGGTAATGCCAGATTGATGAAGAAAATTTATAGATCCGCCCTATAACCTTAAAATTATTTACCATGGCTTGTAAGGTTGTTAAACTTTGGAAGGACTTTTCCAAAATACAAAATAAATAAAGAAAAACAACACATAATATAATTCATACTAACGTAAAAACTTAATATCCAAAGATTTTCAAGAATCCCTAAGAAAAAAATCTAAAAATCAATTGAAAACAAATCACAACTTCATTCAAACAACATGCAAAACAAAATACTCCTTAAAAAGCACAAATTATGTATTGCACAACTATGTTTCTTTCTATAAACAACAATCTCATTTTCATCCAACATCATAACATGCAAATAGAAATTCTTCCAAACAAAACACATTCACAATAACATGCAAAGCTGAGAACCACAAAACCCAAGCCCCATTTAACAATACAACTCCATGAAAATGTGTAACAACAAAATCATCTCAAGAAAAAAAAAATGAAACCCATTTTCAGTTAAACAATGAAAAATACCCACAGATTTTACCAAAAGACACATGAAAAAAAAAAAAAAAAGAACTTAAGAAACTTCTCTTTCACATGAAAAGTTTCACCTTTTAAAGCAATAATAAAAACAAAAAAAAAAACCTTTGAAATTGCAGTAAAAACACAAGTGTCAAAGATAAAAGCTCAAAACAAAACACCTATATCGCATGAAAGAACTTTCTGATCAATCAAACATACAATTAGTCCAAGTGAAATAAGCAAAACCTATAAAGCAACCAAAAAAAAAAAATTACATCTAGCGCTCTTAGATCTTTTTAGGGATAGTTTTTATATAAGGTGTATTGATTATTACTTATAATGTGTTTAAACTTTTATCTTTAAAAGAAAATGAAAATTATTATAAAAAATGGTAAAATGAATATGAGGTTGGTTACACGATTGTAAAGAAAATTAAAATTATTATTAAAAATGGTAAAATGAATATGAGGTTGGTTACACGATTGTTGGGTTCTTAATTTTAATGATTAAAATTTAAATTTTGATGATTTTAAATAAAAGAAAAAAAAAGTATGAGATTGGTATCAATATTTATTTCTTGGGTAATAAGAAGAATATTAAATGGGCTTTAAGAGTCCAAAATGCAGGTTTTCTAGCTGTATGGGCTTTTGCTTGTACCATTGTTAGAGTTGTGTCCCAGTTTATGAGAATGAGCTTCATTACTAGAAAAACTTGTTAATTTGTTATTTTTTTAATATCGTATCTTGTTAAAAAAAATCGAATCTTCACTTGAAAGTTCTGTAGGGCTCCTAAAGTTAAAGCAAATATTTATTTACTTTTTTTTGTTTTTAACATATCTCACTCAAACTGTTAGGTGTCAATTAATACAGCATTGCATAACGAATGGATTGCAATTTGCAATAAATTGTGGTGCATCTTTTGACAAAGCCTTGAAAGAAGCTGGGATAGGGGTACTGACTAAGAATGCAGAAGGAAAGTTTAATGGAGGTTTGGGAAGTTGATGGATGTGGATACTTGTAATAAGGATCAGCTCTCAGTTTAGCGTTGAGATTAAAAGTGTTTTTGATTATAAAAATCATTTTCACAGCAATTTCAATGTTAAATAGGGTGCAGTGAAAATTTTGAGTTTTACGGTCAAAATTTTCGTCTTACAAACCAAAGGCAAAAGTTCTTAGACGTGTTTGCGGTTAAAAACACTCGTGGAGGATAAAATTATTTTTTTTTTATCCTATAATTTTAAATTTTTATTATTTTACACGTATATATTTTTTATATTTCAATGCATTAATAGCACTTTTTTAAAACAATACTAAAGGTTTAAAATTTTTAAACCACATTTTTTTAATTATATTTTTAAACACATTTTTTTCAAACCAAAATTTTTTTAAACGACTACAGCAACGATAAAGTGGACCTGAGGCACTAACTGTGGAAGAAGGAGTTGAACTAGTTGAATTAAAGAAGATTGTAGTGCAAACTGATTCTAGAATAGTAAATGAAAATATGGAGCTAAAAGGTAGGAAGGGTAATCGGATGATCTTGCCTATCATAAAGGATATCCAGAATAAAAATGCAAAAATTTGAGGGATTTAAGATAAACTGGATTCGAATAACTGCAAGATGCAGATTGGATGGTGACCCAGTTCAAGAAGAGGATGTGCATGATCAACTGGTTAAACTTATGACCGTCTTATAGATTCTGATTGATAGTTCAAGAATGCTGAATTACATGCATAAGTTTTACATTGTGGGATACTGCTATACTGGTATATGTCCTTTCCCTAATATTATTAAGTTATGTATTTGTCACATATATTATTAATATATTTTTTAATATAAATTAAAAAAAATATTTTTTATTTAAATTATAAAAATTTTCTAAGATCCTTCAATTATTATTTGTCACATGATATTTATATAAAATTTTTACCAAATATTTGAACATTTTTATTTAATAAATAACATGCATATAACAAAATTATATTGATTATAAGTAAATTAAGTTAACAATACTAAAATTTGAATTAAAATGATACTTGATTTGAAAGTTTAAAATGTAAATTGTATATTTTATTTTTTTTAATTATACTTGATTTTATTTAAAAAAAATACTTGATTTGAAAATTTAAAATGTAAATTATATATTTTATTTTTTAAGTACCAATTTATATATTTTTTAAAATTAATGTATTAAAAAGGTAATTAACACTTTTCAAATAATATCAAACATACTTGGGTCTTGATAGGCACGTTAAGCTAAGTCTTAAGTCAAATTATGAGATAATCAATTAGATTAGACTCTATTTGATTTATTTTTAAAAAGATACTTGATTTGAAAATTTAAAATGTAAATTATATATTTTATTTTTTAAGTATCAATTTATATATTTTTTAAAATTAATGTATTAAAAATATAATTAACTCTTTCGAATAATATCAAACACATTTGAGTCTTAATAGATAGGTTAAGCTAAGTCTTAAGTCAAATTATGGGAGTATCAATTTGATTTGATTCTATCTGAGTTATGGTCAACTCTAATTGTAATTTGAAAAAAAAGTAAATAGTATAATTAAAAACTAATATAAAAGTTAAAGAAATGCCAAAGGGTAAATGCTGATTTCTAGAAATTAAAAGTGCAATGTTTCTCCCAAAGTGTTGGTTGCCACCATTTTCAAATATCATATAATTGAGTAACCATTCGATTGAGTTACGCTTCCTCACACCCATCTTCCAGCAGATAAGACTAAAAATAATGCAAATGGGAACCCCGAATTTTCAAAAAGAAACATCATCTCGAATCATTATTTATCTCCCATTTACCGCAAAAGTCCATAAAAAATGATGGTGGGGGTAAGTGGCTGTGATTTTCTGAGTCAGATTATAACTTCAACAAAGTCTTTTTTTTCTATTTAAAAAATTAAATCTTAATTATCCACTCAAAGCTTTTTATAAGCACAGATGATTTTCTGCTCTTTCAATTGGGATTTGTGATTGTCAGATAATTATAGCACAAGAATTGTGATGACTTCGAAGCCTTGAGAAAAAAGGCAGTGTGACGAAATTTTCAGAGTTCGCGTTTCAATATTTTTGTGGTTCAACTTCAACATGCATTATAGAAAAGATAATTCCATTGATAAGTCAAATATGGGACCTTTACTACTCCTTTTCTCCTTTCATTTTGGGAGTATAGTCAGCAATGGCACACTTTTTTTTTTTTTTTCAAAATTCTAAAATCATTTTCAAACCGTCTTGTTTTAAAAAACAATAATGTGGGTATATAACTTTTAAATTATAATAAAATATTTAATATAATATTTAAATTTAAAAATTTTTTATTGTATTATTTGAATTATAAATTTATTATATAATTTGATATTTGAAAGATTATTTATCAATTAGTATCATTATTTAGAACTAATGGTATTAGAAGTGAATATTACAATAATTAACATATTTATAGTTCAATTATCATATAAAAATTTTTAAAATTTAGATGAATATTATACATTTTCTTATAATTCAAAAAAAATTCATGACATTAATTCTTTGTAAAACAACTCTAAGAGGATATTTAGTTCAAGGAAAAGTTAGATTATAGGTCGAAATCTTACTTTTTGTAATTTGATTTTTTTAATTTAGTTTACGGAATTTAATTCTTGAATTTTTAAAAAAATTTTCAATAGTATCAAAAAAGGAAGGTAATAACTCTAAATAAAAAACTCACATATTCTTGACATTTTTTAAGATTTTTGATGGAATATAAAATTTGTCTTATTTTTGTTTTCAATAATAATTTTTTATGATCTATTTTATTTTTAAAAATTAATGTAATTACATGATAAATTGAAACCAATTTTGAAAGACAATGTTTTATAATTATAAACGAAATTATTTTTGTATAAAATAAAATCAAAATAAATTCAAAAATTTTTATTTATACAACATTGTTATGTTAGAAACATATAAACCTGTTCAAAGGTTAGGCTACCCACTTATGTCCTAAGGCTTGCCCAAGTTTTGTGGGGTTTTGGATGAAAAATTAGAGCCCATTAAATGGGCTTGGGCATTATGTTAGAAACATATAAACCTGTTCAAGGGTTGGGCTACCCACCTATGTCTTAAGGCTTGCCCAAGTTTTGTGGGGTTTTGGATAAAAAATTAGAGCCCATTAAATGGGCTTGGGCATAATTTTTAATCCTGTTTAAATTTTAAGTCGGGTTTTGGATAAAAAATTTAAAACTCGAACTTGACCCAAATTCACTTATATATAAATTATTTATATATATGTGAATTATATAAAAATTAAAAATAAAAATTATATACATTTTATTAAACTTAATTTTTATTTTATATAACTTTTATTTTTAATTTTTATATATATGTGAATTGAATATAATCCCATTAAACTTAATTTAATCACATTTTTTTAGTTTTTTATTATATAAATTAAGTTTAATGAGTAGACTTAAAATTTATTTTTTTAATTTGGAATCGGTTTGAAAAACTTTTAAGGCTGAAAATTTTGGGCTAAGTTGGACATACGTAAGCATATAAGTTATTAATATCAATATGAACCCAGCTTGAACCAGGCCTAATTAGGCCCATAAATAACTCTAGAAACATAGTCATATGTTATAATATGTTATGAAAAAAATTAATTATAATAAAAATAATGTTTAAAAAAAAACATAATAGATTGTTGAAAAATTTTAATTTTGAATTTTTTTTATAGTTTCAGAAGCACTGTGTTTTTAATATATAAAATGTAGTTGATCGTAGAAAATAATAATAAAATAAATTTTATATTTTCAATATCAATATCGATTTTTAGTATGAAAACATAGTAATTGATAAAATGTACTAATTAAAGGAGGAAAAATGATTTATGGGGAAAGTGATTTTGACTTTATACTTGGAATTTAAGAATCCATGGAATTTAATGATATTTTAAAGATAAAAATGCAATCATTGTCGAAGATATGAATTTTTTTTTTTAATTTAACAAAGACAACATTTCTAAGATAGAAAATATAATTTTTGCTAAAAATAAAAAAATATTTTTCAAAATTCAACAAAGATGATGTTTCTAAATTAGAAAGCTCGGTATTTGTTGAAAATATTAAAAATTTTTTAAAATTCAACAAATACGATATTTCTAAAATAGAAATTGTAATTTTTGTTAAAAATATAAAAAAAATATTTTTCCAGAATTCAACAAATATTACCTTTCTAAGATAGAAAATATAGTCTTTATTAAAAAAATGACATTTCTAAGATAGAAAACGAAGTTGTTTTTATTAAAAATATAAAAAAATATTTTTTAAAATTTAACAAAAATGATGTTTCTAAGATAAAAACAAAGTTTTTGTTGAAAAAGATGATGTTTTAAAGATAAAAGCATAGTTTTTGTTGAAAATATAAATTTTTTTTTTAGAATTAAATAAAAATGATGTTTTTAAGATAAAAAAATAGTCTTTGTTGAAAATATTAAAAAAATAAAAAATAAAATATCTTTATTTAATATTATTACATGTAAAATCTAAAATACATTTATTTAATATTATTATACATAAAATTTATTCAAGAAGCTCTGCCTTTGAAACTTCTGGAAAGGGGTCTTCAACCCTCATATCTACCTTAATTGCTACAAAGGTCGATTCATGTGTTTTCTTTATTTAGTGATAATAATATGTTATTCATGTATCAATATTACGAATGTCATGTGTTATATATATATTATTAAAGGCGATATAGTAAAAGACTTTAGTAGGTAATCTTACATTCCCTTGAACTAAATATAAAAATTTTACATTCCTTAAGTTAACAAAATTTAGGAATCACATATTCCTTTTCTAATATCACTTTCCCTCCTAGAATTTAGGAATCCGCAAATCAAACACCTCATAAAAGATATCTTGGAATGCTTATTCTTAGGGGTGTACTAACATGATTGAATGAATGCATATTCGTAGTTTGTTCATTTATTTTTAGAGTTGTTAATGTTAGGTAAGAAAATCATTCATTATGTTTGAGTTCGATTCGTTTAAATGGTAGGATGTTCGCATTTGATTTGTGTTTGGCTATTTAAGTTAAATAAACTCATTTGTGAATATTAAACAAACATGTTTATGAATATATATAAATAAACATATTCATGAATAATAAACAAATTATAATTAAACAATTTAAATAAACAAACATACAATTATAAAATTAAGAATAAACGAATAATAAACGAATCCTAAACGAATCCCAAACGAATAAACTTTAAACAAGCTTGTTTACGAATGAATATAAATGAAACAAACAGACTTTTATTTGTATTCTGTTTGTTTAAAAAATGAATACAAAGTATTATTTAAAGTAGTTTGTTAAATTAACACATGAATATAAACAAATAAAAATCGAATATATTTACATATAATTTATCAAAAACTCTATTCATTTACATTCTTATTTAACCTGAAAGATAAAACTTTCAACTGTCTAACACCCCAACCTAAAAGCTTAAACTCAGTGCTTCCATTGTTTTTTTGGAAACCACCCCAAAAATTTTTGTCTAATTTGGTGCGTCCCTCTTCTCTATTTCCCTTTGATCTATATTTATTTTTCTAAGTAAATTTGAGAAAGCAATACTTTTAGTCAGTACAATAAGATGCTAAATTAAAATGTAAATGACCAATGGAAAAAGACAGGAAAATTGTTTTAACTTCATTGTATTAATTTCTTCATGTGTCTAATGTCACAACATTTCTCTGGTTATCAATATTAATATAATTTTAACCAAAAAATTCTAAAAGTTACTGTCACACTATGATTGATATTCTGGATTCCAACATTTCCGGTCAACTTAGCCATCACAGGTTTTAGCTGATGGATCGCATGCCAAATATGAGCTAAAAAAAAAAGAAAAAATCAAACGAATTTGTACCCAATTACTTAATTTATGAATTATTCTACTTGCAATTTGCAATTCTTTTTATCAAAAAAGATTGGCTATCAAATTTCTGATTTAAATATGACAACTTTTTATTATTTATTATTATTTTTTAAGGTTTGTATAGTTAAACTTAACCCTAAAGAATAGTTAAAGGCTGCGAAAATTTTTACTAGTCAAACTTTGCACATGTTGCACGTGTACAGAAGAGGGCGGCCAATCAGTTTTAAATCATCATTATTATGATGACTTAATTAGCAAAATTCAAATAATTTAAATCTTGATTTAATTTTATTAATTTATGTAATTATTTTAAAAAAGACATTAAATAATTTTTAAATTATTAAAAAATTTTAAAATTTAAAATTTAACAATTATAATTTATTTATTTATTTATTTATATTATAAAAATGCGCATAAGTATATTTTTAGAACATGAGGATGGTGATTTCATGGGATATTGGCTCCTCAACCTAAAGCGTAGGATATTGGGTAGCATGGGAGGAGCAACAGGTAACATTAACAAATGGAATGATCTTTGTTTAATGAGATCGATAAACTGATAAAAGAGTTAGGGAATGTATCTTTTTGCAATACATTTAGGGAAACAAACTCTTTAGCTGATTCATTAGCTAATATGTTCGCTTTGTCGCTGGATTATAGGAATTTATAGGTTTGATGTGTTTTAGGAACTTCTGATGTTGCTCAATAGTTTGGATGTATTCAGGGGCTGACCTTTTCATTCGAGGTTGGTTTGTAATGGCTATTATTTGATGTGATAATTATTGGGAAATTTCCTTAAACATGATTTTTTTTTTAAGTTAGAAAAAGGAAATTTTTGAGTAAATTACATCATACATATATACATGATTGTAGTTTTGTAATTTATGTGATACATACATGATTGTGGTGTTACTCATGCATCGATAATGTAATTTACTCAAATTTACATGATGAGTGATTGGTGAGTTTTACTCAAAAAATTGGAATGCAAAATTTTTATTTTTAGAATTAAATTGTGATCGCCATTGAAGTAATATGTACTAGCTACTATTTTTGAAATTAACTATGACAATCAATTGTAGCGTATAGTTTAGCATGTTTGGGTTTTTTCTCTTAGCATATGATGATTTAGAAGACTAGAAAGAAATTGTCTTTGGTTCAATGATTAAACATTGGTTGCTATTATAGTTGTTTCCTATTCTGCAATGGATGACATTTTGAATTTTGGGATTACTCCCCCATACCCCCCCCCCACACACACACACATATATTTAAATTTTGAAATTTGAAATTATATAAAAATTTTTTACATCTTCTTATATATTTTTCTAATAATTGATTTTAATAAATTTAATGATGAGGTTAAATCACTTTTTTCTCATTTTGACTTGTCTCTATTATCTCTTAAATCTATTAAAATCAATGGTTAGAAAAAGATATAAAATTAAAAAATTTGACACTAGTGTAAGTTGATCTTATCTATATATGTAAATTTATATCATCTATAAATAAAAATGTGAATTCTAAAAATATTAAAAGTGATTGATTAAAATATCTTATGAATTTTTAAATTAACAAATTTTTCCTCAAGTATATAATTTTTATTAATTTATTTAAATTTAATTTAAATAAACTAAAATTAGAAATAGAGTCTATATGAAATTAAATTACTAAAAATTTTAATTCTAAAAGTGTTAAAAATGATTAATTAAAATACCCTAAGTTAATTTTTTTATAAATTTTAATTTAAATGATTTTTTTATTATTAGACTTTTTTAATAATTACATTCAAAGGTGCTAAAAATAATTGACTAAAATACATTTCATAAAATTTTAATTTAAAAAATGTTAAAAATGATTGATTAAAATGATATTAGTAAATTTTTTATAAATTTTAATTTAAATAAAATTTTCACTTTTTTATAATTAGACTCATATTAAGACACAAAATATTATTTTTACATCAAATAAAAATACAATTATAATGAGATCAAAACTTTTTAGTGTGTGTAGGAATAAAATAATTATATAGGGTTTTTTTTATTGTTGTAAAAATAATTGCACATGTAGTTTATGTTAATAAATAAATTCATTAAAGATAATCATAATTAAATCTTTGAAGCATATTTGTTTTTTTTTTTTTTTTAATTTTTTGCCTTTCAATTTTTTGTTTTAATTGATTCACTAATTGTATATGTTTGTTAATGATTTTATTATTTCTATGTTTTATGAGTTGATCATTTAATTGTTGATAACATAATTAAAGCCTTTTAGTCACTTGAAATAATTTTTTAATATATATCATTTTTATAGTTTAGCCTAACCTCTATAATTAATTTCGCTTTTACATTTTTTATCTAGAATTTTATAATTCTTATTCATGTAAATAGAAACTAATATCAAATCAAACAATTAGCACTAGTGATTCATTTAACACTTTGAACACTTTAATTGGACTCCCCATTTGTAAAATTAGATTATTCAAGAGGTGACGGGGTTACTAATAGTTTAGGACCAAATTGTTATAAAAATTATTCACCTTGACTAATTTCTATATCAAGATGATTTAAACTTTCTCAATTGTGTTAAATTACTCATTTTTTTTTATCATATATAAGTGGTTGAATAACCTAACGTAAATTATTTTAAGTATAGAATTATCAGGTGATGTAAGATTAATTGTTTTTAGTAAAATTTTCAAGGTGTGACAAAATTCTTTGGAATTATCTTTTGAATGTGTCTATACCAATGTTACATTCAATCATGAAAATTTATGTTATTAATGCTGAAAATGAAATCATTATTAATTGTATAAGAGCTACAAAACAAGTTTATTATTTTGTGAATTGAAATTTTCTTAAGAAGAAAACATGACAACTAGTAAAGTTAGGATTTTATTTTATTTTTAAAATTATTTATTTTTAATATTTTATACAATAAAAATTTTTGTATAATAAAAGTTTTTAAATAAAAAAATTATGCTTTCAATTGATAAAATGTACAATTATATTCAAGTGATAGAAGTACCAATGGAAGATTTTTTTAAGCAAAATATGAGAAACAAATTAATTGGTTATATATAGCTCTATCTTCTTCATATGACAAATAAGTTAGTGTTATATGAAGAATTTTCATCATTGCATCTAAATTTTTAAAAGTTACCATATTAGGTAATATTTGTTCAGTAGCATTAAAATTCATCAAATTAATTATCACTATTGCATTTAATATAAAAATATTATTATAACTTATAATTTAACTAATTTAAAAGTGATTTAAGGGCATTCATTAGCAAATTTCACTTAATAAATTTTATTTAATTGTATATTTAGTATTTCAATTATTTTAAATTTTGACTTTTTATAATTTCAAATACGATTTTAGATTTAAGATTAGTGACTAATTAAGTTAAGTCGAGTTTTATCATTTACTTCTATTCATAGTGTACTTAATTATTCACTTATGCAGCAAAGCAAATTTAACTTAATAATTAGTGTATGCTTATTTTTGTTTAAAAAGTTGGATTCAAATCATCTTAAATCCAAATAGAAAAAAGGATACTCAATTATTTATAATTGCAATTTCACTTTAGAAATATTGTTAAAAATGAATTAACTAGTTTAACTGCAAAGACAATAAAAATGAGACGTTGAAGATGAAGAAAAAAACTTAAATAAAGAACTTTTAAATTGTTACAAAAGATAAATAAGAAATATTGGATTCCAATTGGGTTACTATTTCAATTCATAATTTGGTAACGTTAAATCATTTTAGGTTTTGGGTTTTAAATAACTGCTAAATTGTTGACATTTTTAAAATCAATTGAATTTGAGTTAAGTTAGTTAATTTTTATAATTATGTGTATTATATTAATTTTTAATTAAATTAAAATTTAAAATGAGTAAAAATTTATGATATTATTTCAAATTAAAATTGATTAATTATCTTATTTTTAGTTATACTTTTATGATATTGGCAATAAGTTTCAAAATAAAATGAGAACACAACATAATTAAAATTAAAGTGGCAAAGTTATAGAGATACAAATGATAATTCTAGAAAAAAATCCTTATACCCAAGTCTTGTAAATATTAAAGGATATATCCTTTTTTTTTTTAAGGATTTTCAAATTCTTATTGCATAAATATTAATCTAGATCAACAAATTTATAATAATTTATTTGCTGATTAAGTTGTTGCTATATAAGTTGAAGGAAACAACTCAAAAATTTCATTTGAAAAGATCCCATAGTTCAAACTCATTCAAGAAAACAATATAGAGTTAAATATTATTTTGGTTGTTATGACCCTTTACAATATTTTTTACTTTTTTCAAATAGAGAAATTGGTTGGTACCAAAATATCAAGAAAGTCATTTTGAATGATGTTAATAAGAATGAAGCAACAATTGAGAATATACTACCTTTTCATTTAGTAAAATGAACTTTTGAAGAAGAATGTGAATGTAATTATTATGAACTTAATATTTTTTAAAATTGTTATCCATTTATTTTTAGAAATTTTATTTAGTAAAATTTTCTCATTACTTTTATCACACACACACACACACACACACACATATATAACAAAAATTTCACCTAAAATTATATAGTTAAAGATAAAAATATTAGGCAAAGTTTATTACTTTTATTATTAGCATAACACTTCAAAATTTTCAATTTTTTATATGCAATTGTATTTCGCTAATAGGTATAAAAATAAAGACACTAATCATTCAATCAAATCATCAATAAAACGTATCTTAATATGTACTAGTTTACCATGGACTAAAAATTATGTAAAAATATCTTAGAAATGTTGACTTCATATATATATTGTATATATTTATTTAATTAGTTTTGATACTTCCATATAATAAAACTTATGCTTTTAATTTATTATTACATGTTAAACTTTAGATAGAAAATTAAGAGCAGTTATTCATTGTGTTTCAAGTTGTCTACACTTAAAACCTTTTTCTTACTTTTCGTTCTCTACTTTACAAATTATATAAACAGCATACATTGTGGTTACTTTTTTTTTTCTTAGATATACATAAATCAATGTTAATATAATAGTAAATAATTGATAATTTAGTAATTAATCATTGAAAACTTAAAAATAATTGATATAACTTAGTAGTAATCATTGATAACTTAATAGTTAATTAGTGATAATTTAATAGTAAATCATGGATAACTTAGTAGTAAATTAGTGATAACTTAATAGTAAATAAATAATAATTTAGTAGTTAATAATTGATAATTAGTAGTAAATTAGTAATAATATAATAGTAACTACATAATAATTTAGTAGTAAATTAATTATAATATAGTTGTAAATGCGTATTAATATAGTAGTAAATCAATAATAACTTATTAAAAAATAAATGATAACTTAGTATTTAATTATTGATAACTTAATAATAAATCACTGGTGACCTAATAGTAAATTAGCAATAATCTAATAGTAAATTTGTTTTATTTAATAGTAATTGATTTATAGCATTAAATTATAAATAACTTAGTTGTAAACGAATGATAACTTAATAGTAAATAATTAATGATTTAGTAATTAATAATTAGAAACTTAAGAGTAAATTAGTATAACTTGGTAGTAAATTAGTATAACTTAATAGTTAATCAATGACAACTTAATAGTAAATTATGAATAATTTAATATAAATAAGTGATAACTTAGTAGTGAATCATGGATAATTTGGTAATAAATTAATAATAATTTTGTAGTAAATAATTGAAATTAAGTAGGAAATCAATGGTAACATAGTAGTAAGTCTTTTCTAAAGCCTGCGATCTACCCTGACTTTGAATTGGGGAAGCTTCCCTTCACTTCAATTTTTTTGCACAAAATATATATTATAATGTAATAGTAAATAATTCATAATTACTAGTAAATTATTGTTAACTTGGTAGTAAATTGATAATTTAATAATAAATCACTAATAATATAGCAATATAATACTAATAATTTAGTTGTAAATCAGTTATACTTTTATAATAAATTATTAATAACTTAATACTAAATCATTCATAACTTAATAGTAAATCAATCATAAATTAGTAGTGAATTGATTATTTAGTAAAAAATCATTCATAGGTCAACAATAATTCACTAATAATATAATAGTCAATCAATAATAACTTAATTATTAATTAATGATAACTTTTTTATACTTGAAGTTGTTAGGGATTGAAACCTAGTTACTAGAAGAAATAAAGTTAAAACTTTTATCGTGGAGGTTTAGGATAAATATACAATGAACCTATTCAATTAAAAAATTAATAAAAAATTCAAAATTTGAATGTGGTAATAATGTTGTTATATAAAAAAATTATCTTATATATTGTTAACGAACTTTTAAACTCCCTATTTCATAATTGTAAATGAATAATAACATATTAATAAATTAAGGATATCGTATAAAAGTAAGTGATAATTTAGTAGTTTTTTAAAAAATAACTTAATAATTAATTATTGATAAATTAGTAATAAATCATGATAAATTAATAGTAAATTAGTGACAACTTAATAGTAAATCAATTCAGTATAGTAATTAATTGATAAATTAGTAAATCATAAATAATTTAGTAGTAAATCAATGATAATTTAGTAGTTTATCATTGAAAACTAAAAAGTAAATCAATATAATTGAGTAGTAAATCATCGATAACTTAATAGTTAATCATTGATAACTTAATAATAAATTACTAATAATAGTTGTAAATCAATGATAATTTAGTTATAAATCAATGATAATTTAGTAGTAAATTAGTTAATTATTAATAACTTTGTATTAAATCATTAATAAATTAGTAGCAAATCAGTTATAACTTTATAATAAATTATTAGTAATTTAGTAATAAATTTTCAATAATTTAATAGTAAATTATTTATAATTTAGTAGTAAATCATAGATAATTTAGTAGTAGATAACTAATAACTTAGCAGCTAATCACTATAACATAGAAGTTGTTAGGGATTGGACCTTGATTGCTTGTAGAAACCAAGTTAGAACTTTCATCTTGAGAGGTTAGGATAAACCTATCATGAATGATGAACATATTAAATAAAAAAATTAGTAAAAAAATTTTAAATTTGAATTAAACAATAATGTTATTATATAAAAAAAGTTATTTTATATGGGACACGCACTTTGCTGTAGGAATCCATTGTTACATATATGATGGCATAAATTTTATCAATGATTGCCAAAAATATATAATAATTTAGTAAAATTATATGAAAGATTACCAAAATTACATTAATAGTTTATCAAAATTTTTCAAAAAAATTATTAAAATTGTTTCAATGGTTATAAAAATTATATTATAAGTTACTAAACTAATATATAAAGTTACCAAAATTATGTAAAAAATTCTCAATCTTCTAATAAAAGTTACCAAAACATTTCAAATATTACTAAAATCAAAATTATCTAAAAAAGTTATGAAATTTTAATTATATTATACCTGTTGATGATATTTTTGGTGTCTTAGTTGAAAGAAACCGGTGAGAAGTTCTTGGAGGTTAGATAGCCTAAACTTGTAGCCAAAAAGTATGACTAGAGGGTATTGGAGTTATTTCTCCGGGGTGTGTTTTGACGCTCAAGTTAGTGAGGTGTAGGAAATAGGGTAAGGAAGGAGATGGGGTGTGTGTGAAAAGCTACACTGGAGGGAAATAGCTTAGGTATGAAGTATATGAGGTTGTCTTATGTACTTGAGCTTCCTCATTATCTTATATATGAAATAATGGGCGGCGACTTGACTAAGATAATTGATAATTGATGGAAAGTATATGTAGAACTTGAGAAGGGTCCATGTGGATGGTTGTGAGTTACATTTAATGATCTTAGGTAAATGTGAGTTGCATTTAATGATCCGAGACAAGTTGGAGGTCAGGTGTTTAGTTCTGAAGTGATGCCTTAAAGAGACATTAGTAGTATATTGGCTGAGCCCTTTCCTTGGAGAAAAGTGAGCCAGTTCTGCGAGTGAAGATAATGTGGTGACTTGGACATGTGATGACTAGGCGACCTAGGAAGTTGAATGTGTTGATCAAGGGTTGACTATGTAGATGGGTGTAACAATTGCTCCCAAGTCTAAGGGGGTTATAAACTGGCCGCCTTCAGACCATTGTTCAAAGTTTGGGAAAAAAGTCCTTTGATGGGAAGGCAACTTTAGGTTGGTGAGCCGATTTTAGTGATGTGTCCTTGTAAGGCAAGAGGAGCGTTATTGGCGAGCAATACCTTTGAGGTATTCTTTTGAGGCAAGATGTATTCCCTCAGTGAGCCTATTTGATAATGTGTCGGTCTAGGGCAAAAAAAATATGGCTTAGCGAGCTTTGCATTTGGTCGAGGCACAGAGAGCAGTAGGTGAGGAATTAGAAAAATTTGTATGAAATATTAAGGCTCGTTGTGGAATGCACGTGAGTAGAATGTGTCAATCGAGGTAGTGTATGACATGTGTTTATGTTTCTAAATGGTACGGCTGGTAAGGATACATGTTGCACTAGGATTAGAGGGCAGTCATGTATAATTAATGGGTGTGACTTCTGAGGATGAATTTGTTTTGAGAGGGAATGGATGTATTTATTTTTGAAAAAGGGTAGCCAAAGGGTTAGGCTTTAAGGGGATTAATTCGTATTATTCATTAATCAATTAAAACTGTTCAAATAGGTGCTATTTCAAAGATGTCATTTAATGCTTGAAACAGTTTTAATAGGTATCATTTCATTTGTATTGCTTGGTTGGGTATAAAAGGGGGATTTAGGATTTTCATACTTCATTTCTGCTATTAGCTTTCAAAAGAAATTATGTGTGTGCTGTTTGTATCTATTCTTCTACTTTTTGCATTTTTCAAGTTTTTCCGCAAAAATTTTTTATGGGTAAGTCTTATTGTTTTTTGTTTTCCTTGTTTAGTATTTTTGTTAGGTACTTGAGAAAGAGAAAAATGGTACCAAGAAGAAGGATCATTATTGAAAGCTTTAGTGATGAAAAGAAGGCTAAAGCATCGACCACCAAGGATGGTGGTTACGATAGTAGGAAAGGTGCTGAGGGGGCCCATGTAAGGTAGAAAGGGTTTAAAGTAGGGGCTGCAATGGCCAAAGTGGTCAAGGTAGTGGAGGCTATGGTCCCGGTATAGTTATCCGAGAATCAGGGCTTCTACCATTGTGTTTTCACCATTAACTACTACAAAGGGAAAAGGAAAGAAGGATAAGGGGAAGGGCGTAGTGGTGGAGGAGCCCAAGGACTTGGCTCCAGGGTTGTGGCCACCAGACTGGTTCTCTTACCATACCACTCTATCTATGGTGGAGCCAAAGTTGGATCATGTAACCTTTAACCCGTGCAATCCCATGTACAAGATTTCACTACCACCTCCAGGCTTCACCATCAGCCAAGTGAGGGAGTTTAAGAGAATGATAGGATTTTACTTACACAACTTCAAGCACAGGTTTCATTTCCTTTTAAAGCCGTTCTTCCACCTGTTATTAGCCACTTTCAATGTTGTGGCCAATTAGTTTGCTCCTATCATGATGGCGATCTTGGTGACATATCTCATTTACTACAAGTTGAACAACTTGGTGTCCTCGGTGAATGTCATTCTTGCCCCATACATGTTGAGGGAAACTAACGGTTAGCTGTACTATCTCTGGGTGCAGCGTAAGTCTTATATAGAGAAGATTCCCTTGAACAGTCACTCTAATTACGATCGGTATGAGGTGACGCATACCAAAATGCTTGGCTTGAAATTTCCCTTTAATGTTGGGTTGATGTATGCTAGCCCACTTACCAAGGAGGTTTTTAAACTTAGGGAAGATTAGGCAAAGTAAGTTTGTGCATCAAAAGATGCTAGGATCTCTTACAATGAGCTAGTTACGAGGGAAAATATCTATGATTTTTGCTTTATCCTTGGTGAGGACCAAGTTTTGGTTGCTGCTGCCTATGAGGTACCGGACGAGGAGAAAGCTGGGAAAAAGGTAGCCCAGGGCAAGGATAGAGAGGCCCTTCCTAGTAAAAAATGTAAATCCTCAGCTTAATTGTTGTGTTTTTTTGTTAATGTTAGTGTCAATTGTATCAATTGTCCTTGTTGAATTGCATTATTTGTAGTGCTAGAATTGCTTATTGGTGTTTTTTTTTTATGATTTTTGTTGTTGCTGCAGTTAAAAGAATAGCTATAAAGGGCAAGATGCTTGAGGCTTGCTAGGAAGGTCCTTTTACTAAGAGTGATCGACGAGTGCATGAGGGGAGGCCATGTGTTAAAACTGTACCTTCTGGCATACAAGGGGTTGAAAAAGGCCCGGTGTAATCTTGGTAGAGGAGTTTGGGAAGAATGAGGGGGCGGGCGTGTCTGATGCCAAGAGCCCTTCTGAAAGTAATTTTTGCTTATATAATTGACTTTTCTGCCTGTTGACTGATTCTAATTGTTGTGCCTTTATTTTGTAAAGATGGACCATACTACTAAGCTCTTAAAGGTTATGGGTCAAGAGAAGTAGCGGAGGAAGAGACCTACATTCGCTAGTGCCTTTTCTGCCAAAAAACAAGCCACAAAGAGCCCAATGCACTAGTTCCTACTATTGCGTGGTACCTTTGCTACTATGGTGCCTATTTCTGCTACCACCAAGGTACCAGCCATTACACTTACTATTCTTTCATCACTTAAGGTTCCCGCAGTTATACCAACACCTACTATGACTAAGGCTACTTCTATCCCTATTGCGTGAAGTCCTACCACAACTTTTGTAGCTCCAACTACCACGATTGTTGCTGCTACATTGTCTCCTCCACCTTTCTTTGGTACACCAATAATATAAGGGTCATTGACATGCCAATCAATGAACAGATAGAGGCTAGTTTGAGGGCCATTACTTTGGTTACGAGATATGCTTGTGATTACCTAGACATTATGTCCTCTACAGATTTCATAATATATGAGAGGCCAACCACCTTATTTCCCTAGCAGTTGTGTGTTTGTGGGCCACCACCCATCTTCTTAGGTTTGTCATGGAAAGGGTGTAGCAATTTCCTTTACTCAGTAACTTGCAAACTGAGTTATGCTTGGTGTAAAGGTAGATGTCGTGTCTTATGTTTTATTTGCTTATGTGTTAGTCGTTGTTGTGTGCTATCTTAATCATATTTGTGCTTATGTTGCTGTCCATAGCAAATAAAGTTAGTCTCTATGAGCAGTTAAGGTTGTTGGTAGAAGACCTGTGGGTTAGGACAAAAGAATTTGTTGGCTTTAAATTGATTAAAAGTTTTGATTTGATAAAATAAAAATTTTTTAAACTTATTTCAATCTTGAATAAGCTTAAATTGAATATTTTTCACCTTTCTATCTTGTCAAAATTCATTTGAGAACCAAAACAACTCAAATTCTCGGAACAAAACATGATTTATGCAAGTTTTGATAAAAAGATCGATCCCCTACCAAAAGGAATCGATCCTGTTTTTAATCAAAATAGAAAGTTCTCAAGATTTGACAAAAATCGATCGATCCCCTCCCTATAATAATCGATTGGTTGGGATTTTAAGCTGAGCAGATCGATCCCCTCATTCAAGGGATCGATCACTTTTTCATACAGAATGTTTGTATCGTGCAATTTTTCAAAAAATGGATCGATCCCATCACATGGAGAATTGATCACCTAAGGCAAGGGATCGATCCCCTTTTAAAGGGATCGATTGATTGCTCAGACAGAATGTTTCCCAAGTTTGAAAACCCAGAAAAGGGATCAATCCCCTCTTAAAAGGGATCAATCAGTTACTTAGATAGAATGTTCCCCAGTTCGAAAACCCAGCAAAAGGATCGATCCCCTCTTAAAGGGATCGATCGGGTAAGGTAATTCAAACACAAAATCAAGCCTTCTCCAATATGAACCAATCAATCCCCTATGACAAGGGATCGATCCCCTGAAGGCCAACAACTCCCAATGACTATTTTTTTGTTTGAATTTTTACAGGTTTGAAGTATTAAATGCAATCCAACGGCTTTCAACTACTTCCTAACTATAAATCAAGCATTCTACTGCAGACCAAGAGTAACAAGAGCCAATAAAACTTATTGCCATTCACCTACCAATTTGCTCAAGCATTCAAAGCTATTCCAAGTTAGAAAAGTGCAAAATTCATATAAGTTTTTCTCTATTTTGTTGTTTATACCACTGTGTACTTCAAATTAGCAAACACCCAACCTTTGAGAGGTTCTTAGAGTTTGCAAAATACTTCATATCTCTGTATTGTGAGTTTGTGAACTTAAGGGGGAGGATAACCCTTAAGAGTATATTGTGTTGAGTTTGTAAAGCTTAGAGAAGCTTGGTTGTAATCTTTAAAACTTATAGTGGATTGAACTCCTTGACAATAGAGGCTAAGGGAGAGGACAAAGGTGCCTAAGAAATGACCGAACCTTTATAAATTTTGGTGTTATATTCTCTATCCCTATATTTCATTTACTTTTAATTATTGTGTTTAATTGTTTAGCAAAATTTGTGCTTATTAAATATTATTTTTTAAAAATTTATTAAAACCAATTCACCCCTTTCTTGGTTTATTCCAAATCTTTAAGCTAACAATTGGTATAAGAGCTAATACATTTTTTCTTATAGGTTTAACAGCCCAAGAGTGATCCTGAAAATAGCTCAAAGAAATATGATAATCAACATAGAAGAATCATCTTCAAGCTACAACAACTATACTGGCCAACAAGAAGTGTGTCTCATGGCAAATGAAACAGTTGCAACATCTCTTGGAAGTGAAAGGCATTCAATTGTAAGACCCCCTCTCTTTGCTGGTGACAACTACTCCTATTGGAACACTAGGATGAGGTTGTTCATTCAAGTTAATGATTATGAAGTCTAGAGGGTCATTGTTAATGGTCATCAAATTCCAATGAAGATGGTAGATGGTAGGGAGGTGATCAAGCTAGAAAGTGAATGGGATGTTAATGACATGAAGATGGCTCAACTCAATGCCAAAGCAATGCATACACTATTTTGTGCATTGGGGCCAAGTGAGTATAATAGAGTTTTCTTATGTGAAAATACGAAAGAAATTTGAGATAAGCTAGCTGTTACTTATGAAGGTACCAATCAAGTGAAAAGATAAAAATTGGCATGCTCACTCACGATTATGAGCTATTCAAGATAAAACTAGATGAAACCATTAGTGAGATGTCAAACCGCTTCACCGACATCATTAATGGTTTAAAGGCTCTTGGCAAGACATACTCAAATGTGAAAATGGTGAATAAAATTCTCAATAGTCTACCAAGAGCTTGTAAGCCAAAGTGACAGCCATTGAAGAGTCTAAAGATCCTCACACACTTTTTTGGATGAACTGATGGGCTCTCTTCTCACCTATGAAAAAAGATAAAAAAGGGACAAGAGTCAATAAGAAAGGTGACATTACTTTCAAATCTACTTTTCAAGAAGAAGAAGAAAATTTTGGATAAGGGGAAGATGCTGAAGATGCTGAAGATGAAGATGGCCATGTTTGCAAATAATTCAAGAAGTTCATGAGGATGAACAAGTTTTCCAGCAGAAGAAGCCCATAAAAGGAGATGACTAAAAGGGAATCAATTAGAAGAGAAAGAAACCAAATTATTTGCTATGAATGCAACAAACCAGGTCACATTAAACTTGATTGTCTTTTATGGAAAACGTAAAATATGACAAAGCCAAAGAAGAAAGCTATGGTAGTAACATGAAGGATAGTGACTTCTCCGATGATGAATTAAATGAAGGAAAAGTAGCCAGTCTATGTTTTATGGCTCTTGATGAGTCCAAAATAACCTCTAGTTCATGTGATTTAAATTTATACACATTTGATGAACTACAAGATGCCTATAATGTTTTAGCTATAGAATTTGAGAATATGAGCATGAAATATAAGAAAATGATCTCCAAATTAAAAATAAAAAATGAATCATTGACTAAAGCAAAAGAAGACTTAGAAAAAGAAGTTGAGCTCTTGAAATTGAATGTCAATGACTTGACTAAAAAAAATGAAAATTTGCATAATTCATTTTCTAGATTTTATTTGGGACATCAAAAGCTCAATGACATGCTCGAAACATAAAGAGCTTTCTTTGACAAAGATGGACTAGGTTATAGTGGTGGCAACAAAGAAACTCATTTAAAGAATTTCCTTGTTAAGCCAAATGATTCATCCAACATATGTGCACATTGTCATAAATTAGGTCATTCAATACAATATTGTCCTTTGAAAAAAATAACTTATAGAGGTAAGCTCATTAGGAGAGTGTGAATTGCAAAAGGAGTTAGCACATCTCAAGATGAGATTACTAAAATGAAGTTGATTCTAAGAGGCATAAAAATTGTTTGTATTAACACTTAAGAACCAAAAAAAATTTGAATCCTAAAAAAAAAATTTAATTGTATTTTTGTAGGTGGATGAGCATTGCTACAAAGCCAATTCAAGCAAGAGCAATCCATGGTATCTTGATAGTGGATGTTCAAAAAACATGATCGGGGATAAAACTCTTTTTAAGGACTTGAAAGCTAAAAGTGGAGGAGATGTTACATTTGGTGACAACTCTAAAGGCCAAATTGAAGGGATTGGCTCAATTGGTATACTTCAAGAAAGAATCAATGATGCACCTTATGACATTAAGGAGAACAATCAAAAGAAAGATGATGAGTTTTTAGAGGAGCCACAACATATAGGGAGAGAGCCAAATCATCCTAGAGAAATAAGGTATGTTAAAGACAATGAAATCATTGGTGATCCAACTCAAGGGGTAAAAACTAGATCGACTTATAACGTATGCAATTATGTTACTTTCCTATCTCATTTTGAACCTAAAAATATAGATGAAACCTTAGGAGATGATCATTGGATATTGGCCATGCAAGAGGAATTAAACCAATTTGAAAGAAGCCAAGTATAGAATTTGTACCTAGGCCTAGTGATCATCCTACTATAGGCACAAAATGGGTTTTTAGGAATAAAATGGATGAACATGTTATTAGAAACAAAGCTAGATTGGTAGCTTAAAGGTATAGTCAAGAAGAGGGAATTGATTATGATGAAACCTATGCCTCGGTTGCTAGGTTAGAGGTCATAAGAATGTTGCTTGCATTTGTATGTTTTAAAAATTTTAAGCTTTTTCAAATGGATGTCAATAATGTATTTCTTAATGGTTTTATAAATGAAGAAGTGTATGTAGAGCAACCTCCTGGTTTTAAAAATCCAAAATTTCCAAATCATGTGTATAAATTGACAAAGCTATATAATTAAAATAAAAAAAAGTTAGTGCAAATTATGTTAATTATTATGCTATTTGGTTTCAATCTGACCTAGAACTCAACATTAGGACTATCTGTTTGTCAAAAAATTTTTAAGGTTACTTTTAAACACTTCCTGAATTTTAAGGAATTAATGGTATCCAAAATATAGTCTATTTTTTTGCTATTACGACCTAATTTGTTATATGCTGATTTGAAATTTTATGTGAATTTTAGGTGCCATAAATTTGATGAGAATTTAAGCTTACTGATTACATGTCATATTTTGTTTGATAATATCTAGTACTTTCATCCATATCATGGTTTTTCAGAAAACAAAATAGTGTTGCTTAATCTACAACCAAAATCGAATATGTGGCGACCGAAAGTTGTTGTGCCCAAGTTTTATGGATTAAGCAACAATTGAAGGATTTTGGAATAACCATGGATCATATTCCCATTAAATGTGACAATACTAGTGCCATCAATCTCCCCAAAAATCTAATTCAACACTCTAGAACCAAACACATTGAAATTAGGCATCATTTTATTAGAGATCATGTTCAAAAGGGTGATATTGTGCTTGAATATGTGGATACCTTGGATCAACTACCTGATATCTTCATAAAACCTCTTGATAATGATAGATTTTATGTAATTAGAGGTGAACTTGGTATGATGAATGTTCCTTGAAGTGGATTTCTTGATGTTATAATGAATAGTACACTTTTGATTGATCTAATGTGCATTTATCTAAATTTTTTTCTGTAATTTGTTCATGATTGTATGCTTGAATGATCATAATGCATGTTTTTCAAATCTTTTTATTAAAAAAAATGCTACAGCTCAACCCAATCAATTTTTTTTTGGAATTAATCGATTGGGTTTTCTCCCAGTAGCCATATTAAAGGGAAAACATAGGGAACCGATCGATCCCCTTGGTAAAAGATCGATTGGATGAGTAGGCAGTAGCTGATTTTCATTCAACCTAAAAAATTGATCGATCCCCCTTGGGACATGATCGATCAGGTATTCAACCAATAGCTATAAGAAGTTTGAAATGAATAAAATTGATCAATCCCTTCAAAATAGATCGATCAATTATTCAACCAGTAGCTATAAGAAGTCTGAAATGCGCAAAACCGATCGATCTCTTTCAAAACAGATCGATCGGTTTCATGCAAAGACCCATAATCGATCGATCCCTGCTTCAATCAATCGATTAGGTCGTGCTTTTTGGGTGTAATAAAGTCGTGTCTCTCCCATTTGACCAATCATTTTAAATTTTCTCTCTCATCCTCTCCAAACCCTAAACACTTCTCACCAAAAATTACTCATTCCTAGCTCTATCTTTTACCAATTCCTTCATTTCAACTTGACCTTTTATTAAAATTCCTTCCTGAAACCTATCAATTTCACCTCAAAATGGCTTTAAAAACCAAAGTTACTGCTAGACGAAGGAACCCTTCAAGGGAGGCTTCAAGCTCCATGATGAAGCCCTCTTTCAATCAGAGCTTCAACAATCCAGAGGCAAAGGATCGGTACGAGACAAACTTTATCCATCGGGAAATTAAGCACGGAAGGGTAATTTCCCTAGATTTTTTTCGATCTATAAAATTCTTTTGCCTACATATCTTTGAGGCATTTTGTTGGCTATATTACTTGTGTATTAAGGGCTTATTATTTGAGAACCTAGTAAGAGTTTTCTATAGTAATGCTAGCTGTATTCAGATTAAAAGAATAAATAGACATTATCTTGATAGGTTTAAAACTTATGTGATGAGAAAGGAAATTTTAGTCACTAAACAAGTGCTAGCTAAAGCCTTTAAGTTGGATAATAAGGGGGAAACAAACACTAGATGTGATGCAATGCAACTTGCTCAAGACATCTTTAGTGATCACAATCTACAAGTAGCTTTCACTCAAGCCTCTAGGTTATCCATGCATGATCGGTTACTACACCATATTGTTACTCATGTTTTAACACTTTTTGGGACACGGTACTCCACCATTAGGAAGCAAGATTATTGATGGATGTATAAGATCAAGAATGGATAAAAACTAAATTTGATGCACTTCATTTTTCATGACATGATGAGGGTAATGCAGAACAAAGATTACACTTTAGTATATGGGTATGTAATCAGTAATTTATTAAAAAATTTAGAGGTAAATACTAGAAGAGACAAACAAATGACCTTCAATGACCCTTTTAGTATTCTTGGAGCTCCTACACTGTATAGCATGGGGTATATTCAAAATACAACTAGATTGTGGGTAAAAAAAGGTGACATTGGAGCTGCACAAGAAGAGGGGGAAGAGTAAGAACATATGGCTATGCATGAACAACAAGATGAACCCCCTACCCAACTATCCCACATTCAAAGAACCTTAGAAATGGTCTTGCTTCAGATAAACAGCTTGCATTCAATGGTTGGCAACATAAACACTAGATTAGAGACTATAGAGAAAACTCAACATGAGCTAGTAACACAAGTTCACCATCTTCGAGTTGATGTTGAGCATATGAGGTTTACATACTTGCACATGGGGCAATCATCTTCTCACTCTTCTCATCCTCATCAATCTTCTCATTCTCCACTTTCACTACAATGAACTTCACTAGTGTCATCCCTTATGTTTTTCCCATATTATTATATTTTGTAAATCTAACTTTGCATTTTGGTTTGTAAATATTGGCACTTGATCTTCATATCAATAAAATTCATCTTTCATTCTATTGTTGTGTGCTATTGTTGTGTTGTTTAATGATTGATGATTAAGTGGCCTTGAATTGATTTTCTCTCTTTTGGTTTCATTTTGCTTTATTTCATATTTTTTGCTATGACAAAAAGGGGGAGAAATATTGTATGAAAAATTACTTTAATGACTCTAATGATATTGGTTTGGTGATATTGAGTTTGCTTAGTTGGCTTATAACTAATGCTTAAATTCAGGGGGAGTTATATTCTTTAGAGGGAGTTTGTTTTTCATAGATTAAGGGGGAGCTTGTTTTTCAAAAGGAAAAATGTTTTTAAACAAAATTTTCACTTAGTGTTGTCATATAAAAAATGAGGAGATTGTTGGCTTTGAATTGATTAAGAGTTTTGATTTGACAAAATAAAAATTTGCCAAACTTGTTTCAATCTTGTTTAAGTTTAAATTGAACATTTTTTCACCCTTCTATCTTGCCAAAATTCATTTGAAAATTAAAACAACTCAAATTCTTGAAACAAAACATGATTTATGCAAGTTTTGATAGAAGGGATCGATCCCCTACCAAAAGGGATCGATCCCTACCAAAAGGGATCGATCCTATTTTCAACCAGAATCGAAAGTTTTCAAGATTTGATAAAAACCAATCGATCCCCTTATTGTAGGGATCGATTGGTTGGGGTTTCAAGCTAAATAGATCGATCACTTTTTCATATAGAATGTTTGTATCATGCAATTTTTTAGAAAACAGATTGATCCCATCATATAGAGAATCAGTCACCTAAGGTAAGGGATTGATCCCCTTTTAAAGGGATCGATCCCTTTCAAAGGGATCGATCGATTGCTTAGACAGAATGTTTTCAAAGTTCGAAAACCTAGAAAAAGGATTAATCCCCTTTTAAAAGGGATCGATTAGTTGCTCAGATAAAATGTTTCCCAATTCAAAAACCCAGAAAAGGGATCGATCCCCTCTTAAAAGGATCGATCGGATAAGACAAATCAGGCACAAAATTGAGCCTTTTCCAATATGAACCAATCGATCCCCTATGACAAGGGATCGATCCTCTAAAGGCTAACAATTCCTAACAGCTTTTTTTGTTTGAATTTTTATAGGTTTAAAGCATTAAATGCAATCCAACGGCTCTCAACTGTTTACTAACTATAAATAAATCATTCTACTATAGATCAAGAGTAACAAGAGCCAAGGAAACTTATTGCCATTCACCTACCAATTTGCTCAAGCATTCAAAACTGTTCTAAGTTAGAAAAATGCAGAATTCATATAAGTTTTCTCTATTTTGTTGTCTATACCATTATGTACTTCAAATTAGCAAACACCTAAGCTTTAAGAGGTTCTTAGATTTTGTAAAACATTTCATATCTCCGTATTGTGAGTTTGTGAGCTTAAGGAGGAGAATAACCCTTAAAGAGTATATTGTGTTAAGTTTGTAAAGCTTAGAGAAGCTTGGTTGTAATCTTCAACACTTTTAGTGGATTGAACTCCTTGGTAAGAGAGGCTAAGAGAGAAAACGTAGGTGCGTAAAAAAATATCGAACCTTTATAAATCTCTGTGTTATAATCTCGGTGTTATATACTCTATCCCTATCTCTCATTTACTTTTAATTATTATGTTTAATTGTTTAGCAAAATTTATGCTTATTGAATATTATTTTTTAAAAATTTATTAAAATCAATTCACCCCCTCTTGATTTATTCCAAATCTTTGAGCTAACAGAATTGATGAAGGAAACCAAAAAAGGAGTAAGCCTGGAGGTGTTAGTAAAAGAGAATCACACCTTTATTGAAAGATTGAAGACCTTTAATGTCTCTTGGATCAAAGAGATTAAGGAAATAGAGGCTTAAATAAGGGAGACAATAGGTAAAAACATTGCTTTATAGCAGTTATTAAATATGACTAGCTCCTACTTGAAGAAAATAGAAGGGGAAAGAAATAAGTTATAGAGTGAACATGCATAGGTGTCTACTTAGGCTATCCAAATGTAGAGGCAAAGGAAACGTCGAGCTTTAGTGGAGAGGGAATAGGCTTAGCGTGTATCTTTAAGCTTAAAGAGGAGCCAACAAAGCTAAAAGCAAACTTGAAGGGGGATAAGGCTTAGTCCTTTAGAAGGTTAGAGTAACACCGTGAAGAATGGACTGAAGTTTACCTTACTACCAACCAGCAGTATAGGTCTTTGCTCTCTACCAGGTGTAATTACATGATGGACCCATAGACTTGAAAGAGGTGGACTTTTCTGAAATGAGGCTATCTCTTGAATGGTTCAACGTTGAATTCTTTAAGAATGTGGCTATACTAGAAAAAATTAGGGCTTCTGAAGGAATAGGTAAGGTCTTGATAGGCCCTAACTTGAATGCTTTACCTGTCCTAACTAATGAACTTGAGGCCAACAGTTTTGGTGCATAGTTTGTCCCTGAGGCTAGTGGGGCTATACTATTGCAGCTACACCTCTCTCAATAAGCTCGTGCTAATTTTGATTGAAGAAACTCTTACCCTTATAGTACTAATTATAGAGGCTCCTACCATTGTTGTGTTAATTGCAAAAGCTCCTGCATTCATTGTTGATGCTAAAATTCCTGTTCCTCATGTTGAAATGGACTCTGCTATTGCTTTTTAGGATTTTTTGTGCCTTTTTTTGTATTTTCATTTTTATTTTGATTCTTGTATTTTTTGTGAATGTATGCCTTTTGCATTATTAATAAAGAGGAATATTTTCGCAACAACTTATACTCATGTTATTAATCTGCTTAGAGTTGAATTAAATATGGTTATTCATATGAAAATAATTAAGTTAAGAATATTCACCAACGTAATTTTTATCTTTTTGCATGAACTTGTTAACTTACTTGATCACTAATGAATGCTTAATATAAACTTAGTAGGCTCACACCTATTTTATTTATGTGCCTTGAATTGAATTATTTCCCAAATACTTAGTATTGGAATGTTACTAGTAGGGGTGGGCATTTGTTAAAGTTAGATTAAGTTGAATAACAGTTCACAATATTGTATATTAACCTATTTGTCAGTTCATGGTAAAGTAACTGAACTGAATTCCCTTAATATGCTAAGTTTTCCTTTACCAAAAAGGTTGTACTTTTGGGCAACTTGTATTAGAATCTGTTAACTTATTTAAAAGTTTGTTAAACATTTTACTTTAATGAAAGATATGCAAACACTTACTCGTATTGGTGGAAACAGAATAGTTTGTTGAAAATAACAAGTATGTGTACCTTTTATGAGGTAATTCCATTGTTGCCATTTCTTTTTGGTGTATGAGTCTTATGTAGCCATATTGGTGTATAAGTTGTGTCATTGAGATAGGAATGGTGTGTGAAATGCATTGGTCGTGTAGGTAGAGTGGCCTTAATGCTGAAAGTTATATGATTCATATGTCATGTTAAGCATGTTAGAATAAAGCATTAATGTAGAGAGGTATATGGTGAGTAGGGTGCACTGAGTGTGTCGACATAGAGCCTTAACATAGAGAGGTATATGGCGCATAAGGCGTGCTGAACATGTCGGCATAGAAACTTAAGCAAAAGGCATATGGCACACAAGGTGCATTGGGAGTGTTGGCATTGGCATCTTAACTCAATATTGATGGCGCATAAAGAGCATTGGGTATGTTAGCGTGAGAGCCCTAATGCAATATTAATGTTGCATAGGGTGCATTAGGTATGTTGGTGTGAAATCATTAACGTAATATTGATGGTGTGTAGGGTGAATTAGGCGTGTTGATGTGGGAGACTTAATCCAATATTTATGATGCGCAAGACATGTTGGCATGGAAGCCTTAACGTAATATTGATGTGAGTTATGGAGTATAATTGGAGTAAAATAATAAGACACCATCTTTCTTCATTAAGATTTTCCTATACAAGATTACTTAAAAAAAAAAGAAAAGGTTAGTGACACCCAAATATAGAACATAATTGAAATACAAATATACAGAGTATTTCATAAATTTAAAGGACTTGGTTATGGATAGTGATCAAATGTAATACCTTTTTAAATGGATGAAGTTCAAAATTCTTGATATAGGATTGCTCCCCAAGTCTTACATTCTATATGCTCCAAACCCTATAACAGTTGGGATATTATATGGTTATTTCTAATTAGGTAATATCTTTTTCCTTTCTCTCATTAGTTTGCTAGTTTCACAAATTTTAAGTATTAGGTCACCTATTTGGAAATGTTTATGCTTGACATGGGAGTTGTAGCATTTGGTGACCTGTTGAGCATTGGCAACCATAGTGACCTCAACCTGGTTTTTGATTTCTTGTAGCAAATCCAAGTTGGCCCTCAAAGCTTTTTCATTTTATTGGGATCAAAGTTAGCTGTTCTAAGTTTATTAATGCCTATCTTGGCAGGTATCATTGCCTCTATGCCATAAGTCAATGTAAATGAGGTCTCTTCAATTGCTGAGTGATTTGTAATTTGATCACACAAAGTACGCTAGGAGCTTTTTCTACCTAAGCCCTTTTTGTTTCATCAAGTTTCTTTTTCAAGACAATTAAAATTTTTTGGTTCATAGATTCTACCTAACAATTAGTCTCAAGGTGAGTCACTGAACTATAGATAAAAGTTTTCTTAAAATTTTAGCAGAACCATTTCAATTTATCTACTTGGAACTATGTGCCATTTTTTACCACAATGGTATGAAGGAGGTCGAACTTACAAATAATGTACTTCCATACAAAGTCTTTTACTATTTTAAAGATATTGGTGGCCACAGGTTCTACCTTTACCCTTTTAGTGAAATAATTACAGCCTATAATCATAACTTTCATCTGGGCGATCATCACGAGGAATGGTCCCAAAATATTAACACACCATCGAGCAAATGACCATGGGTTGAAAACTTGATTAAGGGCTTCTGCTAGCTATCTAGGGATTTTGGCAAAATTTTAACACTTATCACACTTTTTGACTAATTCAACTACATTTTTTTTCAAGAAGGGCTAATAGTAACCTTGTTTGAATGCTTTTTTTACTAGTGCTTACCCGCTTATACTGTGACCACACACCTTTTCATTTATTTCCTTTAGGATATATTCAGTCTCCGACGGGGGCAAACATTTGAGAAAGGGAGTTGAGAAAGTTTTCTTATATAAAGTGTCCCTCAATAATGTAAATTAGGCTACCTCTTTAGACTTTTTTTACATTTCATGAGGTTAAATCCACGTTCCCTTCTAAGGTATGCTTTGATGGGAATCATTCATGTGTTTTTTTTTTCAATATACAAGAAAATGGGCTTGTAGGTATTTAGGAATGGGCATGCTTTCCAATGAAATCTTCCCATACTTTTTTGTTTTAATGAAGGCTACCAATTTAGACAACAAGTTAGCTCCAATGTTGCTGTCACAAAAAACTTGCTCTAGGGTCATCGTTGTGAAGGGCAAGTTAACTTGGCAAATGATGGCGTGATATTTTGTGAACATGGGATCCCTAACTTTGTAGTCACCATTCACTTAATGAGTTACTAGCTAAGAGTTTGTGTATACAATCAGGTCTTTCACATTCAAAATGGTTGCTAGTTTCATTCCTACAACCAATGCTTCATAGTAAGCTACGTTATTGGAAACTAATAAACCAAAAGACAAACCATACTAACATTTTAACCCTCGAGGGCTCAAAAATAAGATCCTTATGCCAGAGTAATCTTTTCTTGAGGAACCATTGATGTACAATATTAGTGTTTACTTTAGTAGAAGGCTTAATATCGAAAGGTGTTGGATGATTTACAGGGGTGGTGTGGGTGGCTCAATTAGTTTGTCTTTTTTTATTTTTTTTAGTTTTGTTTCTGGGCTGAAGTTAGGGTTGAGGTTCAGGTATCTTATTATGCTATTGTGAGGCTTCTATTTAAGAAGTCAAAAAGCATTTGACGAGAAAGTCAACCAATGTTTGTGCCTTGATAGCCTTCCTAGGTTTATACTTATGTAAAATTCATTGAGTTCTATACTCGAGTTCTTTAAATGTTGATTTTGTAGAGGACTTCATTGAGTGGTTGCTTTATTAACACTATGATGGCATGTGCTTAGAAATATTATCTTAATCGATGGTGATAGTGACCAATGCAAAAGGTATTTTTTCCAATTGTGTGTAGTTGACTTTTTCATTTTGTAATGCCTTACTAGCATAATAGACTGGATTTTGATTCCCATATACTTTCTTTATTAATATTGCTGCCATGTTCTCATTAGTTGTTGCCAAGTACATATTAAATAGTTTGCTAGGGAAAAGACAATTGAGGGTTACCATTTGCCTCGTTAATCTTTACATCTTGTTTGTGGTTCGTGAGGGGTTGATATCTTGAAAGGTTGTCACCTTTTTGGGGTTTGCTTTAATACCTTTGCTTAAAACCATAAAATTTAAAAATTTGCCTATCTAGCTTCATGTTATACTTTCTTAATATGGTGAAGGCGTCTGCCAAGTCTTGTACATGTTCCAATAATAGGCTCTTAACCAACATCTTATTTATGTATATTTTCAAGGATCGATCAATTTGTTTCTTGAAAATCTTGTTAACTAACCTCTGGTCGGTAGCTCCTACATTCTTAAGACCAAAGGTTATGACCATGTAGCAAAACAAACCATCCTCAATGATAAAAGTCATCTTCTCTTGGTCCACCTTTGCCAACTTGATTTGATTATATCCTAAGAATAAATTTATGAAACTTAGATACTTATGACCCGTTGAGGAGTCAACCAGCCTATCAACTAAAAATAGAGAGAATCTTTCTTTGGGGTAAGCCTTGTTTAAAACATTCACCATTTCTTGTTCACCTTTTTTACCATAATTACATTGGCAACCCACTCTGAGTATTTTACTTCATTGATATATTTAGCCGCCAACAGTTTTTCAACTTTCCCTCTGATTACCTATATTTATTCAGGGATGAAAATGTCTCTTCTTTTGCTTCATTGACTTGGCAGTTAGATTTACCTTCAAATGATGAGCGATAACATGTTCATTTATGCTTACTATGTTTACAGTAGACTAAGAAAATTTATTTGCATTACATTTGTAAGAACTTATGTACCATGCTTTTTTCTTTAGCATCTAACAAAGAGCCTGCTTGGGTGACTAATTTTGGGTTTGATAGGTACAATTAAATTGGTATAGTTTGCTCGATAGAACATTGGACTCCCTTATTTCATCCCAAACATCCAAATTGTTTATAATTTGTGTTTGGGCTAGGGCTAGATTTATTACATGTATTGAAAGTGAAGGGCTAGATTGTGTTTCAAGTTCTTCTATAGGTGGGAGTGATGGGTGTGCTATTTGATCTTATTTTTACGTTAACTGAAAGCTTACCAGGCAACATTGGCAAACCATGACTTGGTTTTCATGTATCTCAATCTTGTAGGTGTGAGAAACTTGATATTTAGGCAATGGATAGCTATCATGATTTTGGCTTTTTTTTATTGGTGGTTTACCAAAAATTACATTGTAAGCTTAAGGTAAGTGCACTATTAAAAAATCTACCAACATTGTGAGTTAATGTTTGATGTCTCCCATAATGACTGGTAGGGTAATAGATTCATTCACTTCGATGGGTTTTCAAAGCCAAAAATAGGCCTTGACGACCATAAATCTCTGTTAAAAAATCCCAACCATTTGAAGGTTTCGTATTGTATCAAATCCACTACACTTTCATTATCTACCAAAATCTTTTATACTTGATAGTTAGCAATGGTTGCTAAAACCACTATAGGATTTTTGCCATCATCTATCAAAATATGGGTGTCATTTGAGAATTGAACCTACCAATCTTTTATTTTTTACATTTTAAGAGCCACATCAATGGCCAAAATACTATGCTAATAGGATTTGTGCTTCGACTTATTGTTGGCCTAATCCTTTATTACCCCTACAATCACATGAATTTTTACTTGGACTAGGCATTTGGTAGTAGATTTTTCTTGGTAGGATGAGCCTTTACCTTGAGGGCAAGTGGGTGCATCTCATATTAGGTAAGGTTAAGGGTTATTATGTTTACTGTCATGGCAGTTTGGTTGGTTGTTTATTAGGGCTTCCAATATTTAATCTCTTTTTAGAAGGTGATGCACTCATTAATGGAGTGCCCCTCAGTTGAATGGTAGTTGCAATGTCATTTTGTTAGGGGTTGGTTGTTAGGTATTCTAGGTGGAGGCCTCATTTGGTTAGTTCTTAGACTGGTTTTTTAGGCTGGGCATTGAGAGTTCAGTTTGAGTTTTGGTAATGGCTAGACTATCATTAAGAGGTACAGTTATTGTTGCTTTGCTAATCTCTTCTTCTTGGTTGGTTACGGGCTTGACAGTTGTCATAAAACTACTAGCTTAGAGTATTTGTTCACCTACTATCACCTCACAATGCTTTAAGCGTTGTTTATGCCTTTCAGCTTTATCTGTTATCTTGATTTTCTTTGCTTCAACAAAATTTTAGGCTTTGTCATAAAGTTGATATAACTACCCAGGCTTATTTTTTATTAAAAAGTACCTGAAGTGGTCATGTCTGACCCTAGAGGTAAAACTTTAGATAACCTATTCAATGTTAAGGTCTTTGATATCTAGTGTGGTAGTATTAAACCCTTTTAGATTTTATCTCAAAATCTTATTGCATTTCTACTTGATGGCAAGTAAGCTCATAGAGGAGCACATTGAAGCCTTGCTGCTCAAAAAATGGGCTAAAAATGCTTGCTAAGGGTATCAAAGCTATCCACAATGGTTAAGGCTATGGAATAAAACCACGTGTGGGCTCTTTCTTGTAGGGTTAGGGGAAAACTTTGCATTTAACTATATGTATGGCATTGTGTAAATCTATGAAGGTTCTAAAATGATCTAGGTGGTCTTTTGGATTAGTGGCTTCATTGTATGTTTGTTTGGGGAGTTTTAAGGAGAAAAGTATATAAGCTTTCTTAATGTGAGGGTGAAAGTGTTGTGGTCATCTTCTAGCCATTAGAGATCCTTATTTTTTTTTTTTCATAAACTTAATGAGCTCCATTCGCAAGGTAGTTACTTGCATAACCAACTCGTTATCAAGGTTAGGGTGTATGCAGGCTTGGTTCTGTGTGGTGGGGTCATTAAGGCATATAATATCTTGGATATGCTGCTAACTTTCTTAGGGTGGGTAGGGTTTTGTGGTGGTTCTTTGAAAGATAAAGTATAACTTTTTCTCAAGTGTTGTTTTTCTTAAGGGTTTATTAGGTGGCTTGTTGGTATTATTGAAATATATTTTGTTATATGGCCAATTGCGTATTCAGGAGCCATATTTAGGTCATCGGTGTTTGGTAAAAGTCTGAGGGAGGTTGTTGTATGTTTGCTTGGTATATTGGGATTTATGGGACAAGAAGTGAGACATGTATAGTAGATGTCATAGGAAGAATGTTTTGCCATTGGGTAGCATTAATGGGTCGTAAGGATAGGACTTCCAAAAGGGGTGGTTGAGTTACTGGGTTTGAGCATCCAATAGTATGTAGACCAGTGGTGGAGTTAATGTTACATTTGGAGATAAATTCCCATTAGCTTTTGGTAATATCCTAGGGGTTATACTATCTAGGCATTTAATGAAAGTGGATTACTAGGGAATATGAAGGTGGTGTCATACCTGGGATTCCATGAGAAAGATTCGGTGATGGGATCTATAAGGGTTTGGTAGCACAGTTACTGCATCTAAGATAATTGCAGGTTGGGTTGTTGCATTAATGGTGGGTGCTACAGTTTTAGAGGAATAGGGATAATGAGACATTGTTGTCATTCCAATAGAAGGCACCAATTGTTGATGGTATTTTTGGTGTCTTAATTAGAATGAGCTAATGAGAAATTGTTAGAGGTTAGGTAGCTTGAACATATAGCTAGAAAGAACAATCAAGGGGCATTGTAGTTGTTTCTTCGTGGCTCACTCTAACTCTCAAGTTAGTGAGGTGTTGGAAGTAGGGTAAGGAAGGAGATGAGGTGCATGTGAGAAGCTACAATGGAGGGAAATAGCTTAAGTATGAAGCAAAATGGGATTGTTTAACGTACTTGAGTTTCCTTATTAGCTTATTGTTGAGACAATCGATAGTGATTTGACTAAAACAATTGATAGTTGATGGAAAATATGCGTGGAGCTCAATAAAGGTCCACGTGGGTCACTACGAGTCACATTTAATGATTCCAGATAGGCTTAGGTTACATTTAATGGTCTTAAGCAAGTTAGAGACTAGGTGTTTAGTTTTAAAGTGATACCTTGATGAGATATCATTGAAATATTGAGCGAGCTCTTTTTTTGGCGAGGGGTGAGCCAATTCTGTGAGTGAAGATGACGTGGCTATTTAGGCATTGTAGGCATGTAATTTTGTCTAAAAAGAATCCAGTTAGTTATGAGGCTTTTAAAATCAAACCTGGTTCAAATCCAATTTTTTTAAAAAATTTTGATAAATTTTTTAAAATCCAATTTAAGACCAATTTGACCCCAAATGTCTTAAGGTGAAACTTAGTTAAACAATGTCAAACTTGGTCGAAATCAATCAAATCAAATTGGAATTGGGTCAGTTTTCAAACGCACTAGAAACCCTCATTGTACTTTAGAAAGGGTAAAATTACTCGAACAATTTTAGGAGAATTTTTGTAATTTTACCTTTTTAAAGTTGGATTTTTGTGAAAACTTTTAGGTCATATTTAAATATTATTTTATAAATTTTGATATATTAAAAACCTTAATCGTACATTAGGAGGTATGAAATTACCGAGATGCCTTTTAGAAATATTATTGTAATTTGACATTTTTGAGGTTAGATTTTCGTGAAATGTTTCAGATCATGATTAGATATTATTTGATAATTTTTAGTGCATTGCAAACCCTGATTGTACCTTAAAATGTGTGAAATTACTAATATGCCCTTTAGAAGTATTTTCATAATTTGACCTTTCAAAGGTCGATGTTTCATGAAAACTTTTAGATAATATTTTTATAATATTTAATGATTTTTGATGCATTGAAAACCTTGATCGCACCATAAAAGGTTAAAATTATCAAAATGCCTTCTTAGGGGTATTTTCATAATTTGACATTCACGAGATTGGTTTTCCACTAAAACTTTAAGATCATAATTTCATATTATTTTAAGATATTTGGTGCGTTAAAATCACAAAAACAAAGAATGGATCATGGTTTTTTAAGAAAATTGTATAAAAAGATTAAAGCTTTCAAAAGAGCAAATTGGTCATTTCACATTATTCTAGCTGCATTTAAAGCCTCACTTTTTGTTGGATTCATCATGAACCATTGATCTTTAAAAGTCCTTGATCCAAGGGAGAAAGGTGGTTGCTTGGAAAATAAACAAGGGAAGCATAATATCATTTAGATGGATTTTCAATCAAAGGGCTATCTTGCATCTACTTGGGATATATATTTATCATTTAGGGCTAGTAAGGAAAAAAAGAGGCATCCAAGGTAGTGGTGTGGAGGAGGAAAAAAAAATGGAATAAAATTTGGGACCTTCATTGAACATATATTTCTACTATATCTCTCATTGCATTTCACATTCATTTTACATAATTTTGATATTATTTATCTTTGAATTTTTTGTTTTTTGAAGATAGAATAACTTCTTTCATAGTTGTTTGACTCCATGACTCTAAGCTTGATCCAAGAATTCAACTGACTAATCAATAGTTTGGTTTGAAACAAAAAAGATTATGGAAAGCAAAATCCACCATTGTTGTAGCCTTGGGAGGTTCAGCCGAGCTCTATTTCACAATGGCTGAACCTCTTTTGGTTTTTATTTTGTGTTTTCCTTTCTTTAAATAATGCGTTTGGATGTTTTAAGTGATATACTATTTATAATTTGCATGTTTGTTAATTGTCTTAGTAACTTGCATGATGTGTTTGGCTTATATTTATGTTTTTATGATTTCCACTTTCGGTAGTTTAATACATGTTTGATTAAATTCCTTTTATAATAAAAATGCCTTCATATGATAGTTTTATAGATGTTTGATGCATGTTTTAGCTAGATAAAATGTTGCAATTTTGTGAAGAGCCAAATGGAGCATTTGGCCAAGCTTTTTTGACCATATATCCAGTTGTTCTTGGTGGCTAAATGTTGCTCATGCTATGCTTTTTTACTTGTGTTTTTGATATATTCTTTATGTTTTTTTATAAGTTTGATGAAATTTTCAATGAATAAAAATGATGGATTAGTAAACTTTTTGGTGTTTTTGTGTTGTTGCATGTGTTAGAAAAAAATAAATAAGAGAAGAGGAATAATAGAAAAGAATTTTGGCTTTAAGGGGTGAAGAACACTTTCTTAAGGGTAATTATGCATTTAGGATACAACAAAACCTCAAACTCTCCAATCAGAAGTGTGAAAGATTTATTTATAATGAATGAACAGACATAAACTTTTATTTAGATGATTATCAATTTCTATATAATCAAGACCTTTATAAATAATAATCTATTTGTATGCAAATAGTTATGACCATTTGTTATACGATAATTGTTTCTGTTCAAACATAATTATTTAAAATATGAATAAAATTACTACAAAAATTAATTTTATTCATCAATAATTAAATCTTTCTATCTAATATAGGATGCACCACATTCTAAACTACCAACAATCCCCCACTACTTTGGAATGTTGGTGCTTAATTTTTACGTTTTACACAAATAAATATTATGAATACAAGAAGGTATCTCTTGATTTAAACTTTCAATTAGTATATATATCTTAGAATTCTAACAAAGTTAATGATGTCTGTAGATTAAATCTCAACTCTTAGTGTTAGAATTGAAAAAATAACAAACATAATACTTATTTATTCTTCTATCAGAGGTTTAGAATCGCTTTTATGGCCATGTGCTTATACTATTCATAAACATTTACAAGAGAGACTCCAATTCTTCTTGTTGAAGCGACACCCTTTTATGTTTATATAGGTAGAGTTTCAATTATGTCTCCATTACTTTAGACATTTAAAACTCCATTAAGAATATAAAATTCATCTTTCCCATGCAACGGATCACATTAGTTTCTAAAATTTGAATGGATTTTACTAGTGTTTAACAGACACATAACAATAACTTGTTTTTACCCATTAAACTTTGTAATTAGATGTTACTAATTCAAAGTTGGCTTCCCATTATTGGTGTCTAATAGTAGGGGTTTAAATTCATTCTACTTGTAATACTACTAACCAAATATCTTGTAATTCAATTTTATTTTATAGTAGTTACCCCACTTGAGATTGAATCTCTAATATAATCACTTTAGGCTAATATGTTTGAACTTTTCATTTTGTATATCATTTATATGCTCCATACATTATTACCTCATTCTTATCATTTTAAGAAATAGTTGGTTTCGGTTGTGACCACAACTTTATACTCATAAATTTCAACCATTCTATTTCCATACTTTTATATATCTTTAATACAATTATACTTCTATTACAATTGGAAAAATTCAATGAATAAACCAAATCATTTTAAGATTTTTAAGATTTTTAAGGAGTTTTTATGATTTTACTTTGAAAAGTGTTTAAACTTATTAGCTTTTATAATTTGCTCATAAAATTATATTGAAATTTTACAACACTATGGTAGTAATTTTTATTTCTTTTGATTCTTATCACCCCCTCCATGTTCAAGTATGTATTCTTTTATTAAAAATATCTCATTCAATTGTCAAGATATCATCTATACTTAATCAAGTTTCAATTTCATTTATCTTTTCACTATTTGGTGATTTTTTTTAAGTAGGAGGCCTTTAAATCCACTTTTAGTGAAAGATAACTAGCTGATATCTTAATATTTCAATAAAAGTTTCAAAACTTTTATATTTTAACTCAATATAAGAGTTTACATAAGCAGATTTCAAATATAATCATACTTCTATAGTCTCCTTTTAAGACTTATGTCAATTCATAAATATTTATATGAATCTGTTTCATAATGGACATTATTAATAATTTTTTTTATTATCATGAACAAAACCATTTCCATCACCTAAATGGATCAAATAGCATTCGTTTTGCTATTATAAAAGTTTTCAAATTCATAAGATCTTTGAATCACTTATGGCTTTCAAAGTAAATATACTTTGAAATTTTCACTATAGAAAACTATAGATGATAAATCATTTGCACTATCTATGAATTAGACCATATTTCTCAAACCAATTCTATCTTTAAAAATTATTTATTTGAGCTTAAATGAAAGTCCAATTGTTGTTTTTTTAAAGTGAACTTATTCATTTTGGACTTAATACAATTTTGATAATATTTGTTTTGAGAAATATATTAATTTAAGAAAGTTGTTTTACAAGAACAAAGTTTTTCAACATTGAACTTATTTTATTTTTCTGCATTAATTCACAAAGTTTTAATATTGGAATTTTATATGATTGAAAAGCTCTTTGAGTCTACTTTCTAATGGATTAAACAAAATTAAAATCCAAATTTTCTAAGGAATGATTTTGAATCTTTACTAAACACTCTGTAGTTGTCTAAAAACTACACAATGAGTAACTTTGAAAATTCACTATAATTCGTATACAATGAATTAAGTGATGAATTTTAATGGATAAAAAAGCCTTTAAGTCTAATTTTTAAATCTTCAAACGGTTTGTAATTTGGATTTCTATAACTCAAGATATGATCAAATTAGTGAGTAAAGTGCAAAACGAGAGACTACCACCCAACACGGATAGGATCAATCCCCGCTAGAAGGGATCGATTGATTTTTTATACAAAAAGCTTTTTGGGTAAAAAACATGAAGAAGGGATCGATCACGTTATGTAGGGGATCGATCACCCCCTAAATCGATCCCCTACATAAAGGGATCAATCGAAATGGCTATTTTCAAGCGTGAATTGGTTCAAAACATGAACCAATCGATCCCCTCATGGAATGGATCGATTGGGTCTGGACAAAGACATCTCCAACGGCTATTTTATTAAGCATTCAATAGCTATTTTTTTCTCTCAAGCATCTCCAATAGCTAGCTCTTCATTTTCTCTATATATTGTCCATTCAAACACACCAAAAAGGTTGATGAATCAAGAGAGCAAGATCAAACAAATCATATATTCATTCTCTCAAGAGTTTTAGAGCTTTAAAGTCTATATCTTTGTTTTTATTGTATCCAAAATCATATTTGTTGTTCATTCATCATTTTCTTATACTTAAACTTGGCAAACACTTAGCCTTAGAGAGGTTGTTCAATTGTTTGCAAAATTACCTTTGATATACAATAGTGGAAGAAAACAAGAGGTGAAGTATCCTTTTGAGAGCTTTGTAGTAAGATTGGATAAAATACTATAAAGGGTAGAGGTTTCTATCTTAAGCCTTAGAAAGAAAATGATAGGTTGTATTTTCAATTCAAGAATAGTGGATTGAAGCCGTAGTATAAACAACCAAGAAGAGAGGACATATGTGCCTTATGGAAAAGGATCGAACATCTATAAATCATTGTGTTTAATTTCTCTATCCTTATCTCCTTACAATTTATTGTTGTTTACATTTGAGTTTATGTTCATTAATTGTTATTGTTTGCATTATATTTTCAACAAAAGTGCTTATTGTTTTAATTCATTCAATTATATTGAAATCATTTGTTTGGGAAGAATTTGGAGAAATCCAATTCACCCTCTTCTTCGATCACCATCTCACCTAAAAAGCTAATACAAGAGATAATTTTTTTGGTTGTAGATCAATCCATGTTTGTCTCTTTTATGTTTCCAGGCTATTTCCCATCTCAGTCTTTATAAGTATCAATTTTTTAAATAAATATAATACAATTCATTAAACCCAATTGTGGAGTCAATTTCAGTATATGCATAAACTTATATAATGTAATCAGTATTTTGCATATTATGTTTTGACTTTACACACTAATGAAATAAATTGTTGACGTGTTTATCTCATTCAGTCAATCTTTTACCAGCAATTATGCGAAAAATTAAAACACATACATCTAATGAAAATCTTTATGAAAATTAATATTTTGGTCTATAGAAATATTAATCCTTTGACACCTTGAGCCTCCTTTAATTTTGATCTCCAAATTATGCTAATTTTTTTCTTGTATCTTCATTATGTGAAATATAAATTTCTCATAATTGCCTTTAAATTATTAAAAAAATAAATAAGAAAAAAGGAATAATATAAAAGAATTTTGGTTTTGAGGCATGAAAAATACTTTTTTAAAGGCAATTATGCCTTTAGGATATAACAAAGACTCAAACTCTTCAATCAGAAGTAGTGAAAATAGTTATATGAAAGATTTATTTATAATGAATAAATAGACATAAACTTCTATTCAGATGGTTATGACCTTCTATATAATCATGACTTTTATGAATAATAATCTATTTGTATTCAAATAGTTATGACCATTTATCATATGATAATTATTTCTATTCAAACATAATTATTTAAAATATGAATAAAATTAATACAAAAATTAATTTTATTTATCAATAATTAAATCTTTCTATCTAATATGAGATATACCACATTCTAAACTACCAATAGCATATGTTTGATTCAAAACCAAAAAGAAAAAAAATGGTAGAAACATGTCTTAAATTTTTGGCCAACAAATTCTTCCATAAAATGGCTTGGCTGATCTTTATTTGATTTTTGAAAACCTGGTGTTTAATCCATTTTGACCATATTGTTGCATGTATGTTTAGTTTGTAATATATTTATAAATATGTCTAAGTTTGTAATATATTTGTGTTCATACATGTTTCATGCATTAAAGTTTGCATTTTTATCAATGGCATTTTTGTTATTTTTGCCACATGCATTTCCTATGCAAACCCTAAACCAAAACCTTAAATACTAAACTTCAAACTAAAACCCTAAACCTAAATCCCAAACTTTAAACCTTAAACCCTAAATCCTAAACCAAACCCTAAACCCAAAACTTAACCTTAAACCCGAACCTAAATCCTAAACCCTAACCTAGATCCTAAACCAACCCTAAACCCCGAACCAACCCCTAAACCCTAAAACCAAGTTGATCCTATTTATGCACTTGCATTTTATTTTATTTTGTTGTCACATGCATTATTTAATTGTCGTGCATTCATAATTTATTATTCATATTTAATTATCATGCATATATCATATATTATTATTATTATTATGTTCATGCATATCATTCATAGATTTTAAAATTTTTTAATGAAAAATATTTTAAAATAAGATAGTATCTTAAGTAAAGATAACCTTTAAGTTCTGGCCTATATAGATGGACTTTTAATGGTTATCATTTATGCGAGGTATTATCTTAGTTTTTGGGGGATTTCAAAACCCTTAAGTTAAGGATGTTTTGGAAACTCTTCTTAAATATGGAAGAAGGAAGGAAATATCTCGATACTTAGGATTTTTCATATTAATAAAAAATAAATTGTTTTATTTAAAAAAAAAGTGGATTTGATTTAAGAAGAAAATGAAAAAAAAAATCTAACTTTTGTAATAAACTAGTAAAGAAAGGAATTAAGTTATAAGCATTAAAGTGAGACATCTTTACCAAAATCTAAGATAACATGTAAATAATTGGTATTGTTTTCAATGGGTGTTGTGATAGTGCTAATCTTTCCCCATGCATAAACAACTCTCGAATCCAACTTTGGTTCCGCAGACCATAACATGTTTTTATAGTAAATTTTAAACTTGTTTTAAATGTTTTATTAAAATGATAAAATTTTTGGATGGCCAGTCATACCTAAAAAAAATTGATGAGGAGTCCCTATTTTGATTTTTTTTTAAATGCTTTTTTAACCCAAATTTTTTCTTTTTTTTTTTTAATTCCCTAAGTTTGATGGTTAGGCTTCCGGACCCATACGTCTTAATAGGCATGTGCTAACTAGATGACCCAAGGAGTTGATCATGTTCACCAAGTAGATGGGTGTATCAATATCAAAATCAAAATTTAATTGTTAGTATTTATCATTATTATTATAATATTGTAAAAATTATTTATTAAATTTTTATAGATAAAAATTACATGTGCATTATGCATGTGTCAAAAATTAGTATATATATGGAGAAGGTTCAAGTTATAAGAGAAAGTTTACACATTTTTTAATCATTAAATTTAATTTTGATCCAAATGATAAGAGAGATAAGTCAAAAAAGAAAAAATAGCTTAATTTCATTTTTTGGATCAATCGAAATTAATAGTTAAAAAATATAAAACTAAAAAATTTTACACTAATATAAATTAATTCTTAGTATATATATATATATATATTTATATATATATATAACAAAAGCACAGTCAGGGAGTGCAACATCGCTGCCAATTTTTGTGGTTCATGGGAACCATAAATTTTTCTTTGGCAAGATTTCACCTGCATGTGAAAAGTTTCCATTATCAATTTTTTGTTTCAATGACCGACTTACATGATAAAAATAACCAAATCAAAATGTTCCATTTGAATTGAATCTTGGATTCGATTTAGATTGAATGTTAAATATTTTAATATGATTTAAATGATGAATTAAAACATTGAAAATATTCAATGAAACTAAATTATATATTACTATAAATTTTTATGTAAAATTTAGTTTTTTTTTAAAAATTAAAAATAATTATTTTATATCTAAATTTATTTAAATATATTAAAAATATGAAAAAAAAAAGTAAAAAATTTTAAATTATAATTTTTAAAACTGATAAATTAAACCAAACAAAATAATAAAATTTGGTTTGAATCAATACGGTTTTCAGTAGAAAGTTGGTTCGGATTTAGATAAGATTTTAAAAATTTAGAATAGGGTTAAATACAAAAATGGCTCATATACTATATACTTTTGTTAATTTTGTACCTAAGAGAATAAAATTCTCACTTTAATATTAAACTTTCTTCCACCTAGCATTTTAGTATTTTAGACTAATACTATTAGTCAAGTAGCTTACTTGTCATTAATACCAAAAAAAATCTTGGTATGTGACATAAATGTCTAGTAATTACCATTTGTTTATTTTTCATATCAATATTTAAATAAAAATTAAAAAATCTTTTAAAAATATATTTTTTAATTCAAAATAAAAAAAAAAAGAAAAAGGAAAGAAAAATTTTGACAGAGAAAGAAAAGGGGAAAGAAGAAGGAGAAGATAGGAGAAAGAGGGGGAAAGGATAAGGCAAAGGCAACATTGTTGACTAGGGCTAAATCAAAGTCGATTTATCTCAAACCTGGCAGATTAACGTTGACCTAGCTCATTTAAGTTAAATTGACACTGATTTGTTAGATCAAAGGCAAACTGGCCTCGATTTAACTCTAGGCCTTCGCCCTTTCCTCTTTTGTCATCTCTCTCTTTTCTCTTCTTTTTTCTCTCTCCCTCTCCCCTCTTTTCCTCTCTCTCTCCTTGATATTTTTCTTCTTTTTTTTTTAATTTTTTTAAATAATTTTTAAAAATTTTTTTTGTTACTGTAACAATAGCTAACATGACAATAACTGAAAATTTATGACATAAAACATGATTTTATTAAGTATTCATTTCACGTCAACTACTTATCTTATGGTAATAATGTTAAGTACCAAAATATTTGATAGAATAAAAATTGAAGTACTAAAATAAAAATTTTATATTTTAAGTACCCAACTATATATATATATATATATGGACCATTTTACATATTAACATTTTAAAATATTATGCGTTAGCCAATATACCCAAATCCGAATATTTTATAACATTTTAGAATATTATGCATTAACACCCCTAGTAAGCCGTGTGACGTTTGATCTCACTTATCTATTTATTTATTTGATAAATTAGCTAACATTACTTTCCCACAAAAATTATGTGAATATCTTTATCAGTCTATTTAATGAAGACTGATTTAAGCTCTTCAACAGAACTTTCTCTCTTAGAATTATAGGCTTTTTTACTGTTTGAGTCTCATAAAGTGGACTTAGAATTTTCAAAATTAGAGAGAATTAATGAAGTTGGGCAGAATCATGATAGAGCCTAGCATGACTAAACATTTTGTCAAGTTCTCAAGCAGTCAGATTTGTCGAGCTTTGTTCAAAGCATATGCCAAAAGATGGCCTGTAGTTTTCGCTCCACACACTGATCAATATTTTGCGAGTTGAAACAAAGAATGGTCCGCAAAGTGTGGGCTTTTTTTTTTTTTAATAATTATTATAAAAGTTTAAGATGAGGAGAGGGTTTTTCAGTTCAGGATCAGGATAGACTGCAGATTTAAGAGAGAAGTATGAGTTTTCTTTTGCATCACTGAATAGCTAACATTGATCTGATAACTTCTATATTTCCAGCTTGTGTTTTCAGACTTTGAATAGTCTAAAACCCATGTTTGGGTGATGGATGGATCGACGTCTGCTGGTTTTGAATAAAAAAAAAAAAATCAACGCTGAGAGTGAGAGGATATATTATTATTAGTGGAATATACCTAAACTATTACAATTGTGCGAGCTTTGTTCTTCATTGTTTCAAAACTTGCAACTGATTGTTCCTCTTAGATCAAACGTGTTAGGCAAACGAAGGGGGGCATGAACCCAAAAATATCCTTCTTTATCCACACATTTTCCTTCCTTTTCCTTCATTTCCTATGAAATATCCTTCTTGGGTCATCGATGAACAACTTAGTTAATTGGGTCAGAAACTTCGTCTTTGATTTGATCTTATCATTTTTGTTTTTTCTTCCAATTTTATTATGCATGCTTTAAAAAGTTGACTTTGTAAAGCTGATCCTCTTCATTTTCACACTTGAAATTCAATATAAATTCTCCAATCTGTACACCAACCTGAATCTAGTGGCGTTCGTGGACTAACGTAAAAGCAGAGAGAAGTCAATAGCCACGTGGAAAGATTCTGATGGTGATGACCCACTACGTCATCCATTTCGTACCTCGTGCAGGAGTTTTTAGCTATGCCCTCCACATCTATATAAACCGCTATCCTCCCTATCCCATTTCATTACATTAATCAGAACTATATCTTTTTTTTTTTTCTTCTTCTTCTTCATTTTAGATAAAACAAAGCAAAAAAAGATATATCTATATATATATATATAGAGAAAGAGAGAGAGGGAGGAAGAAGAAGAAGAAGAAAAGAAGAAGAAGCATGCCAGGGGGTGGATTTTCATCGGTGCCACCGGCGGGGGTGGAGTTCGAAGCTAAGATCACTCCCGTAGTCATCATTTCTTGTTTAATGGCCGCCACCGGTGGCCTCATGTTCGGCTATGACGTCGGTGTTTCTGGTAATTCTTCATTTTTCATTGCTTGCATCAAAGTTTAGACCATTAATAAACAAGCAATAAAAAGAGTCCAACCTTTTTCTTTCTTAATAATCTCATTTTGTTTATTTAAAGCTTTCTTTTCATTGTTCTTTTTTGGATAAAAAATCACGTCAATAGTTAAAAGTTAATTTCTTTTTATTATCTTTAATTAAACAAGAAATCAATTTTTAAATTTTTGTATTTTTTTAATAACACGTTTTATTTAAAAAAGTTTTTCTTTTTCTGGCGATGGGTTATTTGGTAAAATTAAGAAATAACAAAACCATTTTAGGATTTTATAAATTGTTGAATTTGTGAAAAGAAATGAAAAAAAAAAAAAAGAGCATTTTTCTCCCCGCAAACTGGGACTCTGGATCAATTGCCATGTTCTAAGAGACAAGGGTAGTTTCGGAATTTGATTATTTCTCTCGCATCATAATACTGTTGACGAAAGTGTCTGTTAATGGTCGTTAGTGGAGCCTCGGTCGTTGTTCATTTGGTATTCGTTAGTGGAGCCTTGGTAGTTGTTCATTTGGTATTTGTTAGTGGAGCCTCGGTAGTTGTTCATTCGGGAGTAAAACGTTCATTTTTCTGAAAATTACCTTTTTATCCATCTCCGAATTTTCTTTTCTTTTATTTCTTTTTTGAAACTACAGCAAAATTTGATGTCCCTGAAACAAAACATGTTGGACATGAATCAAATAATGTTAGATTGGCTAATTCTGTTGTTGTTGTTTTGATGTAGGTGGCGTAACATCCATGCCCGACTTCTTGCAAAAATTCTTCCCAGTAGTATATAGAAGGACAAATGACCCTGGATCAATGGAAATTACTGCAAATATGATAACCAAGGCCTGCAGTTGTTCACTTCATCGCTTTATTTGGCTGGTTTAACAGCCACTTTTTTTGCCTCCTATACCACAAGGAGGCTTGGTCGCCGCCTAACCATGTTGATTGCTGGTTTCTTTTTCATTGTTGGTGTTGTTCTTAATGCTGCTGCTCAAGACCTTGCCATGCTTATCATTGGCAGGATATTGCTTGGTTGTGGTGTTGGTTTCGCTAATCAGGTAATTTCAATATGTGGCTAATTTTCTAAACTCGACAACTAAAAAAACACTTGACACTTTGGATTAAGACTTATTTGAGTTTGAGCCAATGAGAAACTGGCATGTGCATATAAAAGTAGAGTATGAAGTCCTTCAATAATTCGTAAAACCAGTCTTAAAATACATTTAACAGATAGATTGGAGATTTAAATTTTAAAATAAACTTTTTTTTAATTTTTATATTGCGATGTCTTTAATAATAATAAAAAAAAAGAGTACCAAAATTAAGACAAAAGGCAAAAACACGTTTGTTTTGGGTTGTCCAGGCTGAGGTAGCCTTATCAACATCATTAATTTCCCTACCAAAACAGTTTGTAACCAGTTGCATATAGTTCATTCAGCTCACATTTCCACAAATTCTTACATCCCCAGCAATCTCTTTTCAACACGTAGCTCAAACTCTTTTCGGTTGGCTCAGTTTTGTAAGAATGGACCGACCTTTATGACCCAATGTTCCATAAAGTTGATAGCTAAATTCCAACTATTGGTTGATTAATTAATTTGATTAACTAAGTAGGTTTGATCATTACCTTATTGCCCCTAACTTTATAGCTTTAAATATATTCTGCGGTTTCACATTTTATACAGGTGATAGTGACTTTTTTTCTCTCCATTGGCTTAATTTAAAAATGCATCATATGAAAAAGATGTTTTAGCTTGGATTTATCCAGAAAAAAAGTCTTCAAAAGCAAGTTTCTTTTTCATTTTCTTCTTGCTCATTTTTTTCCCTTTCTTTTTAAATCTTTTTGAAAAGTATTTTATGAATTACGTGATGCTTCTTGACCCTTTTCGCATCCTCTAGTCTTCACTTCTATTGTGTGGTGTACATTTTTTAATTGTTTATGATCTTATCTTTTTTAATTACTTGGGCCTTAATTTCAACTACCCCATGTAAGCAAACTTGTAGCTGATGGAAACAGTAGCGGTGCATAGGATCCAAACTTTATTTACTTTTTTTAAAAAATTTTTTAGAATAGAAACAATCGAACTCAAATCTGTTTGAATATTCAGGCGTTATATTTGAGTCAAACCCTGGATTATCTATGTGTTGAAAGATACGGGTATAGTTTTTAATCATACCTACCATAGAACGTGGTAACATGTGTCTACAATTTGAAATTTATATTTAATTTGAACTTGGTTTAGATATGGAAATTTTGATTTAAATTACTGATTTGCTTTTTTTGCAATTTGTATCATGTCCAATAGGCTGTGCCACTGTTCCTGTCAGAGATAGCACCCACGAGAATTCGTGGAGGGTTAAACATATTATTCCAGCTTAACGTCACTATTGGAATTCTGTTTGCAAATCTTGTCAACTACGGGACTGCCAAGTAAGCTTCCCTCTTACTTTTTTATGTTTCTTCATTTTCAAAATGCTTTTATCATTGAGGCAGACAAGGGGTGAAATGATATGTTTTTCTATGGATTTAGCATGATGTTAAAACTATAATTAAAATTTTATATATTTATTAAGAGGTGTAAATGAATAAAATTTCGATAAATAGTTTAAAAAAATTAATTTTAATTTATTTATTAAATTTAATAAATAATTATAAATAATATTTTAAAATTCATTAATTAAATAAATCAATTACAAACATATTAAAAATAGATTCACAAACATTACATAGTTTATTTTTAGTTTTTTTATGCCTATATTTGTAACTGTTGAAATTAAGAGGCACGAAGTATACGTGCCCTGTTGCAGAATTGTTTGAGTAGTTGAAGGTGGCAGCGCTATGAAAACAACAAATTTATATTCTAAAATATAGCAGTTAACACATCATATTCAATAATTGCTCAACTAGTAAAAATTTGGCAGATGATAATGTTTGTCTAGGTATGCTAATTCTGAGATGCCGTTGATAAGTCAAACTTGGTTATTTTTAAAGAACCATTGACTGAATTTGGTGTAATGATACTCAAGGATTTTGCTACCTTGTGGCCAATAATTCCTTTCTTGTTGATAACACCCTTTCAGAGTACAACTTTTATATGCAAACTTCTTGGAGAAAAAAGAAACCTTGACTTACATTTTAATGGGACGCTGCTCATCTCCAAGTTTTGGAAATAATAATAATGTCTTTTAGGGAGTAGTCATCAATAGGTCATTTCCTTTTGCATTGCAACTAAATTCTGGCTTTGCTGCTGACTATCATTGATTCTTTGCTTTGCAACGACAGAATTGAAGGGGGATGGGGTTGGAGGCTATCATTAGGATTGGCCGGCATTCCAGCACTTCTCCTAACCGTGGGGGCCCTCCTGGTGGTTGACAGTCCTAACAGTCTCATTGAGCGTGGTCACCTGGAAGAAGGAAAGGCTGTGCTCAGAAAGATTCGAGGCACAGATAATATCGAGCCTGAGTTCCTGGAGCTTGTTGAGGCAAGTCGTGTGGCTAAACAAGTGAAACACCCTTTTAGGAATCTCCTTCAACGCAGGAACCGCCCCCAACTTGTCATTGCAATTGCCCTGCAGGTCGGTACTCAGTTGAAACTTCTTATCGCTGACCTATCCTATCGATAATGTTGGTACATGTCTGTCTGGTGGTAAAGTGAATAATTCTTACTGATATGTCCACTTTTCTATTTGTTTGTATACTTGGAACAGGTCTTCCAACAATGTACGGGTATCAATGCAATCATGTTTTACGCTCCAGTCCTTTTTGACACACTGGGATTTGGCAATGATGCTGCCCTTTACTCTGCTGTTATAACTGGGGCTGTGAATGTGCTATCCACCATTGTATCCATTTACTCGGTTGACAAAGTGGGCCGTCGCGTGCTGTTACTTGAAGCTGGTGTCCAGATGTTTTTCTCTCAAGTAGTGATAGCGATTATTCTAGGAATCAAGGTTAAAGACCATTCTGATGATCTCCACAAAGGTTTCGCAATCCTAGTTGTTGCTATGGTCTGTACTTTCGTGTCAGCCTTTGCATGGTCTTGGGGGCCTCTTGGTTGGCTGATCCCTAGTGAAACATTCCCCCTGGAGACCCGCTCAGCAGGGCAGAGTGTAACCGTTTGTGTCAACTTGCTCTTCACCTTTGTTATAGCTCAGGCTTTCCTCTCAATGCTCTGCCATTTCAAGTTTGGAATCTTCTTGTTCTTCTCCGGGTGGGTTTTGATCATGTCAATCTTTACACTCTTCCTACTACCAGAGACCAAAAATGTTCCAATTGAAGAGATGACTGAGAGAGTGTGGAAGCAGCACTGGTTTTGGAAGAGATTCATGGATGATGATCATGAGGGAGCAGCTGTTACCAATGGTGACATTGTAAAGAAAAATGGTCAAGCTAATGGGTTTGATCCAACTTCCCAGTTGTAATTTGAGATTTTTCTAATTAAATCAAAGTACTAGAAAGAATACATGCATTATATATATTGGTACGTGCTAGAAAATTGGATGACTAGTGTCATTCAAAATTCTGGGTGAAAGTATTTGATGTATAATGGTTGCTTTTAAAAAATCAGTCTTTGTGAATTAAGATGTTACAGCAGGACAAATTTTTTACTGCTGAGAGATAATCCTTCTTTGACAGAATTTTCAATATCTTGGATCACTAAGTTGAATAAATACAATATACTTTAGTTCCAATTTATATATGATCCTAGCCCACTGAAAATTCTCTAGATGAAATACTCTTGTCCATCTTCTAATGGCTTATTTTCAACCTCAAGCGACATAATTCCCTGCCAGGAAATTATCAGCAACAAAGGTTTTTTGTTTTTTTTGTTTTTGGTCAGAATCAGCAACAAAGTTGTTAATTTACTTAAAAGGATCAGAGAACAACACTAACACTGTATTTGGATGGGTGCATATATAAGGGTCAAGAATAAGCCCATATTCAAAGCCGTATTTAGAATAAGCCCATATTCAAAGCTGTATTTGTCCAAACTTTTGAAGGCTTCTTCTTCCTCTAAACCGTCCCTTCAGCCCCAACCAGGGTGCTTTGCCAACCTAACAAGTAAAGTTTTAGTCTCAGCAAATTTTCCACTGCCACTACCTTCTCACACAATTATTACAGGGGGTTTAATGGAGTCAAATCAAGTCAATTACAATGTCAAGAGCTTCATTTAATTAAAAAATTTAAGACTTAAAACTCGACTCAAGTTTTATTTTTTTATATTCAAACTTGATTTATAATTTAAATAAACATATCAAATTTGACTTGATAGATTTGATAAATTATAAATATTGACATTAAATATTATATTTTTATCATTTATTTGTGTATATATTAAATATATTAAAAAACTCAATTAAACTTATGAATCTTTTAAATTAAATATTAAATTATTTGAATTCAATTTGAATTTTTATTTAAATAATTTGGGCTTGAACTTGACTTGACAATAAACAAGTGAAATTCAATTTTTTTTTTTAAATGCAATTCAAATAGCTTGCGAGTAACTTGATTGATTTACACCCGTGGTTGTTACCTTGTGCAAACACTACTTGAGCTTTGTTGAGATTGGTAATGCACAAAAGGTTGATTCTGAAGCAAAGGAAAAGATCTATTGTGTCAAACTGGTAAAGGATCTACATAATTACAGACTTAAACTTGTATTATAAAGCATTTCCCCCAACCTAGTACTTGAAAGATCCACACTAGATCTACATGAAAAAGAATTTACACCAGTAAATTCTGATGTGATAATCAAAATATGATACCTACTCCAAGTTAATACTGCTGTTTAAGTGTCATTAATAGTATCTCAGGAACATCAAAGTTTTATTCCAAACTCTCTTCCTTACCATTTGAACTTCTAATTCAGTTTTGCTGATGTAAACAGTATTGACTAATTAACGTAGTTGATCATTACAAATCCAAAATGTAGATATAACATAGTATAAGAGAAAGTAGTAAGCTAAATAATTTGTCTTTTTCTTCCTTTGTTCCCACGTTTTGAAGAAAGGAACAAGACACAACAAGAAATGAAGTTGTATACTTGAATTTGGGAACACTATTTTATCACGGCACTTACCAAGAAAGAAAAATATATATCTAGTGCCAATGTGCTATCATTGCAGTCTAGCATTCCTTGTCCAATATGAACACTGTATCTGCATTTCTACAGCTCACCCGACAGCCTCAAACATTCTTTCCTTTCAAGCATTTCAAGCATCGCCCTCAAGTTTAAAACAAAATGGATAATAATGATGCAAACAGCAAGAAAATTGGGTGTGGCAACAACCGGTCACGGTGCACATTTTCGAAATTTGTTTTTTCTTCAGTGTTGCTACTTTGTTAAGTCATAATCAAAAGTCATAATTCCTTAATTTTTCCTTTTATTTCTCTCCTTCCTCAATTTCTTTTTCCTTAATTAATTCATTGCTAGTTTGTTGACATCTTGTCTGTTCCTTCATTATTATTTTTTTTTGGCCAAATTGTCTATTTCTTCAGAGATGTAATCTTAGTAGGGGAATAAAAACGCATGATTATTTAAAGGAAAACAAAAGAAAAACAAGGACAACTGATTGATTTTTGATAACCCATTGTAGAAAATTATCAAATTTCATAGTCCTTCGAACCTTGGTTCTTAAAAAATAACATTTATTAAATTTAGAATTTAAATTTTAATATTTGTAATATCTTTTTTTTTTATTCTCAAACTATAACTCTTTTTTTTTTAAATTTCATAATCCCTTGTCCTACCCAAAAGGCACATCATCATCCAAAGATTTAACCACACTGTAAAGAAATTATAACAAGATTTAACACTTTCATTTTTGTATGAATTTAGGGAGATTCTAAACACACCTTCATTTTTCTTTTCCACAATTTTTAAAAAAACTTTTCTTTAAGTAAAATTATTTAATTACTTTTTTCATCTCAATTTTAAAGTTTTTAGATATATATATATATATATATATATATATACCCAATAATTATATAACTTGCCAAATATGTATATTCGATAAAATTAAAAAAAGTTATATTTAGATTTAAGAAAAAAAATCAATTGAAAAAAATGTTTTATAAAAATTTTTAAGTTTCTGAATATCTAAATTTGAAAACTTTTAATAAATTTTAAGATATGAAAATATAAGAATTTTTAAGAGCTTCTGAATTTGTAAATCCAAAAACTCTTAAAAATTTTTGGATTTGCAAATTAAAAAGTTTAAAAGTGGAAAGGTGTAAAGAGGGAAAAAATAATTAAATAATTTTATTTAAAAATAATTTTAAAAAATGTAAAGAGTAGAAAAAGAGTATATTTAGAATTTCCCGGACCCTCTCAAATCTTATAATAATAAAGATAAAGAGATTCGTCACTACAGTTAGGATCAAGTCTGTCAATTTGCAATAAAGAGGTGCCCCTTATCATTAATATCAGAAATTAGAGGGACCATACTCCTAAAGTAACTGAAAATTTAAGATGCCCCAACGGCCAAACGAAAGTTAGTCCAAAATATTTATAAAGACCTTTAGAGAATGAGTCCCTTCCCATCCTCACAAACCCAGCCAAAAGCATACACATAAGCTCTCTTCTCCTTGCTAAGGGGCATAGAACACAACTAGTCAATTACCAGTTTTCCATGGCTTTTGCAGAGAGAGTTGTGGCTCAGGCTCTTCTGGTAGTGATGGCAGCCTTGCTGCAGTTGTCACAAGCAGCTGTTTACAAGGTCGGAGACTCTGCTGGTTGGACCACCATTGGCAATATTGACTACAAGCAGTGGGCCGCTACTAGGACCTTCCAAGTTGGTGACATTATTCGTAAGTTTCCCTTAAATTTTGTGCTTTCTGGCTCTACTCTTTTATTTCCTCTGCTGGGTTTATTCCTTACAGTAGCTTTGTTCCTTAAAAGCATTTTTTTACCTCTAGTTTCTTCACTATGCTCCACCTCCTGCAACTATTTTGTGCTAAAGCCGCTGCAGGAATTTTCACATTTTCAAGAGTTAAATTCCAAGCAATTTCCTACAAGATATCACTGTAATATATACATATAGTTATCTGGTAAATGTTCCTTGTACGTACGTACAGGCAATGCCTAGGATACTTTGTTTCCTTGTTTTGGATAAATTTTACCATCTCTCTATTTATATTTATTTATTTTGTATTAAATATGTATAAATCATAAAAATTATTATATTATAATTTATATTAATATGTTAAATATAAAATATTTTTATTAAAATTTTGACTCATATTATTTTTTATTATTTTTCATATTATTTTTATTTATCTTTAAAATATTCAGATGTAAATTTTCGTTTTAAGGTGCTATCAAAGAGCTGATAGCTCTTTAGCCATGGCTGTCCCTGTTTGTTTTCCGGTTCGATCCATGATCCATCAATTCATCCCTCATAAGTCGTAATGACTTGGGAAAAGAAACTTTTGTTGTTTGAGTACAGCATGGAATGGAAGAGACATGGGATCTTACTAGACACTTGGAAATCAAGCATACAACGTTTTTAACCGTCTTTAAATGGGCACCAACATCGACATCCAACAGCTTGTTGGGGTCCCATAAACCCACACATTATTCTGTCCAATCCCCACTTTCGCATGCCACACTGAAAGCTTAGCCGAGTTTGGATGTCTGCTATCAATTCATTCAATATTGTCAAAAATTATAAAAAGAGATTTAAAAATATCTTTATTATTATTATTATTATTATTATTATTATTATTATTATTATTATTATTATTACGATGGAACATATAAAAGTTCAGATACTTTACCAATTTTTTGGATAGCTACAAGATTTTTACATACTTCTGTAAGATAAATCAACTAGCTACTGTTAAGACACATGTCTAGGTTCAATTTAGAAGTATAAATGGGTGCTTTAGGAACGTAAAAAGCATAGCATTATTAAATCAAAATTTAGAAAACAGTATGTAATTTATCTGATATAAAGTTATATATATTTATATATACAAGTAACTAATAGTCCTAAAATTGTTTTTGCTTCCAGATAGTAAAAAATATAGCAGAAATGAAAAAGATGTAGAGTTAACATTTAATAGGTTTAGGTTTAAATTTTAGATAATTATTTTCTTTATTCTTAGATTATGACATCTTTTATAAAAAAAAATTTATGGGAACGATAGAAATGCTATTGAATTATTATGAAGTTTTGGAGCTACTGTCAAGGTTGAAAAATGATCTTAAATATTGGGAAAAACTTTATCATGTTCAACAACTTTTTATTTTATGGAAAAAGCAGGGGGGCCTAGCTGTTCACGCTTAATTATATACAATAATGCCTTGCCACTTTTGAGTACAGTTCTTAAAATATAATTGGATGCCGTAGCTCCCTGTGCAGATTCAATGATGATGGGGCTAGATACTCTGGAATAATACAATACAGAAATGAATGATGAGAGAAAGAGTTAGTAGTATCCAAATTTATTTCATAAGCCAATTCTACTTGCATTACTCAATATATCCTATTGCTTAAGATTTTGGTACACTTAAATAGATCTGTTCTTCATGTAACAATTTATATAGTTCATTCATTGACACCAATGTTAATGACATACAGGTTTTGAGTACAATGCTCAGTTTCACAATGTGATGCGAGTAACCCATCCGATGTATAGGGCCTGCAATGCCTCAGCCCCTTTGGCCACCTATACTACTGGCAATGACTCCATTGTCATAACCACAAAGGGTCATCACTATTTCTTCTGTGGTGTTCCTGGACACTGTCAAGCTGGACAGAAAGTTGATATCAACGTGCTTCGCACAGCTGAAACAGCTCCAACTCCAGGTCCCTCTGGACTGAGTCCTCCTTCAGCTCCTTCTGTCGGTGTTCCTGCACCTTCAGAAAGCAACGCTATCTCTTTGAAAGCTTCGAAGTGGAGTTTTAGTAAGCTTGGTTTAGCAATGGGTGCTTTTGCAGTTTTGTTATCAGGTTTTTATTAAACAATTTTAGTATGATTGTTCAGTGGAATTACATATTGGGGTCTTGTGGGGACTTTTAAGGAATGGTTAGTATACTTTTATATTAACTATGAATAGTACTTGTTGATGAACTAAAGTTCCATATGCAATAATTGAATATATTTCTTGAAGGATTCAAAATTTTAAATCCATGTCTAAGAATTCAATTGACTTATCAAACCAAGCAAATGTTCAAAGTTAAACCATATCTAACAGCGACAGTGTTAGCATTAGTCTAATAAGTATGGAGATAGAATGAATAAAATTAGCTTTGTTAATGCAGAGAATGGTAGCATACACAGGCTGCACTTTTCGTTGCAATTTAAACACATTATATAATATTAAATCTCAACTACTTCAACCACCAGTTATCCAATTCTAAAGCTTAAATTTGTGGATCACCAGCATCATTACATAAACTAACATAACTAAAATCAAAAACTAGTTGACAGCAAAAATGCCAACTTGCTGTCTGCTGCAGCTAACAACCTTGCTGCCTGCGGCAGCTAACTTCTCCTTGCCATTTTTGTTGGAAACACCAAGTTTTCTTCTTAGTTTTCCAAACATTGTTTTAGGCAAAGCTTTGGTCAATATATATGCAATTTGACCTTCTAAATCGCAGTGCACAAGTTTCGCGTCATTCCCAGCTTCAGCTTCTCTAACAAAGTGTAATTTGATCTTGATATGTTTCGTCCTCCCATGGAACACAGGATTCTTGGCCATTTGCATTAGCTGATTGATTGTCACAACAAATCTCAGTTGCTTCATTTTGCTTCCAATTTAAATCACCCAAAATCTTCCTTAGCCATATGGCTTGATTAATAGTAGCGACGACTGTAATGTACATTGCCTCTGCTGTTGATTGTGGTACAGTCTCCTGCTTCTTTGAATTCCAGCTAAACACACTTGTTCGTGAAAGCATAAGCTGAAGTACTACTCTCCATATCTTCATGAGAACCACCCTAGTCACTATCCTTAAGTCCAACAAGTTTTGACGCTTCACTTCTCTTAAACCAAATACCAAGATCGATAGAACCTTTAATGTATTCAAAGGCCTTCTAGTAGCCTTGAAGTACAGCTCACTAGAATCTTGCATGAACCTAAAGAGTAAGCTGGTTGAATGCATGAACATCTGGCAATTGTTGCTAATCAAAATATAGCAACCATCCAATCAAATTCCTATATATAGACCATCCACCTTGTCTGCTCCATTTTCCTTAACCACCTTCTCATTTCGAACTTATGGAGTGGTTGACTGGTTTGCAGTTTTTCAATGCCAAACTTGATAAAAACTTCATTTGCAGGTACAGTCACTAGAATCTGCATGAAACTAAAGAGTAAGCTGGTTGAATCATGAAATCTGGCATTTGTTGCTATCAAATATAGCAAAGCATCCAATCAAAATTTCTATATATAGACATCCACTTGTCTGTCCATTTTTCCTAACCACCTTCTTCATTTCGGAATTAATGGAGTGTTGACTGGTTTGCAGTTTTTCATGCCAAACTTGATAAAAACTTCATTTGCATATTTCTTTTGACAAATGAAGATTTCTTATTGTTTTTGATGAATCTCCATACAAAGAAAATAGGCCATTATTTCCATGTCTGTCATTTCAAACGTTTTCGGCATTTGCTCTTTAAAGTCTTTCACAAGATCAATTTCGTTTCCTGTCACCAACAGGTCCTCAACTTATAAAGAAATAATCATTAGATCATTACTTGCTTGTCTTACATAATGAGTACGCTCACATTTGCTTTTGCTAAATCCCAGCTTTGGTAACTAGTCATCAATCCTGCTATACCAGGCTCTAGGAGCATGCTTCAATCCATAGAGAGCCAATTTTGAGAAGATAGACTTTGTCCTCAAAACCAGCTATGAAATGGCCTTCTGGTTGCTCAACAAAGATTTGTTATTGAAAATAGCCATTCAAGAATGCTGATTTTACATCTAGCTGAATATTTTCCAGCCTTTTTGTGCTGCCAAGGTTATTAGCAGCCTTAGAATGTTATGCCTTGCACTGGTGCAAATGTGTCTGAAAAATCAACTCCATATTGCTAAGAGTAGCTCGACCACCTGCCTTGCTTTGTGTATATTGATAAACCCATTAGGATTGAGCTTGGTTTTGTACACGCCTACACAGTACAACCATTTTACTCCAACGGCCTTAGCCTTTCCACAAGCTCCCAAGTTTTTTTTTTTTCTCAATCATATGCAGCTCTTCCTTCATTGCGCCTTCAAGTAAGTTAGAAATTGCTGGCTTTAGTGTAATGGAAGGCTCTAGCAGAGCTGTATTACACCTTTCACTAATTATTAGACTCAAAAATCAAAGGTAGCACTTGTTTCATGGAGATGCTTGTCTCTAAGAAAATGTCACTGGCAAGCTTTGACTTTATTTTTGTCCCAAGTCCACCTGGCTGCTTCATCAAACTTTCACATTTCAACTGACTTGATCTTCTGGTAACTTCAAATTGAACACCCTGCAACCTTTGGCATTTTTGCTAAATCCAAGAAATGTTCCAATTTGGAGCCCTTTGATCCAGTTTATCACTTTTCATTTCAAGAAACATTTGAAAAATATATGCAGCCAAAGATTCTGAGATGCTCCATTGCTGGTTTGACTCCATACTAGGCCTTAAAATGGAGTTTTATTCTTCAAAGCCCTAGTAAGCAATCTATTGAGGAAATAGATTGAAGTATATCTACTTCTGCCCATAAGCTCTTTGGAAGCTTTTTCTTAAACAGCATGCACTTTGCCATTTCCATAACAGTTTTTTCCTCTCAGTTACTCCATTTTGTTGAAGAGTGTAAGGAACTGTCAATTGATTCTCCAAGCCAGCTTCAAAGAAAAAAGCATTCAAGCAGGTCTGAGGTATACTTATCGCCCATTTTTCTGATCTTAGCACCTTAATTTTACTGTCAGCTTGGTTTTCAACCCAAATTTTAAAATTTTAGAAACAAACCAGCTACTTCTAACTTGAGCTTTAGAAAATAAACCAACACATCCTTGTGAAATCATAAATGAAGAGAATGACGTCTTGCTGCCATTTGAGGATAGAGTCCTCTAAGGTTCACAGATATTAATGTGAATCAATTGCAGCTTCTTAGAAGCTCTCTAGACTGAGTTTGTAAGAAATGGAAGCTTTCTTTGCTTCCTAAACTAACATACATCACATACTTCATTTCTAGCACTAATGGCAGACATGTGCTCTGTTAAGTTCTTGAAAGCCATATTTTTCATAAAAGCATAGTTAAAATGACCAAACCTTTTATGCCAAAGACTAGACTCATCAACAGGTGTAGTATATGCATGAATTTTAGGTTTTTTCAATTCCATAGTAAAACTTTTACCAGTCATTTTAACCGCCATCAATTCACAATCATTATAATAAACAATGAAATGTTCTGAAAAATCAAGGAATAAACTCTCTCAAGCATTTGTCCTACACTAAGATTTTGGTTGATATTAGGTACCCATAGAACTTCTATAATGAATCTCATACCTGTTGGAGTTTCAACAGCCACAATTCCTTTACCTTTCACTTTCAAAAGTTCACCATTGCCAATCATCACTCTAGATTTGTAGGTTTTGTCTAGCTCCTTGAAGCAACTTTCATTAGGACATGTGATTTGTGCAACCATTGTCAATCAACCAAGTCTCTAAGTAGATGCTTGTTGCATATCATGAAATAATAAATAATTGGTCCTTTTGTTGCATTGATTTTTAGTAACTTAAGCTCACTGGCCTGGTTGAATAGCTTTATTCTTGCATGACTTCTCAATATGGCAAAACTATTTGCATGATCTGCAATTTACTCTTGGTTTTAACCAATATAAGTTTTTGATGTGATTCCTCCTTTTGCAGTGAGCACAATGAGGATACTCCCCTTTTTTACCACCACTTTTATTGGTTTATGACTCTTTATTTCTCTATCTTTCCTTACATTCATTTGCTTCTTACCTTCATTACTTGATGTAGCCTTTTCTCTCTGTTTAGCTAGAAATGCTTCATCAATGGTTTGTTTTTGTTTTTTCCTTATGGCTTTTCTTTGCTCAAGTGCTTAATTTTTAATAATCTTTTTAAAAAACATGCTAATGAAGTCCTTTTGAGTCCTTAAGTGAAGAGTTAGATTGGTGCCGAGCTTGTGATAAAGGGTAAAAACTTTAAATCAAAGTAGATCAGAGATCAATAAAAAACAAAGGCTAAAGTGGTCTTCATGTTTGTACTTAGACATTCAAATCAGTACTTGAAAGAGTGAGAAAGAGGAAAATCTAGAGAATAAAAAATTAATTACCTATACTTGAAGAAAATAAGTATTTATATCTGAAAGGGGAGGTGTTAAAATTTTAACGATTTGAGCTTTTAGAGTTGGGTTTATGGTTGATAGGGCCAACTTGACCTAACATGGCAAGAGGACACCCAACACGATGATGACAAGTCAACATATTCACATGTTATCAAGTGGGTGTAAAGCTGGTTAAGTTGATCTGGATTATGAGAAATAAGGTTGCCTGCCACGTTAGCTCTAGCCAAATGACAAAGTTGGCCTTGGGTTAATGGTGAGTCACTTTCTTTATAAAAATGATCATTATACTCTTTGATATAAAATGCTCTAACATTTCTGTCTCCCATCAAACTATCTGAAGGCTTAAACGAGCATGAAGACTGAGGTCCCTAATTTGTTTTGAGATCATTCAATTTTTTGTAGAACATGAAACTTTCACCTAATCCGAGCTAGGACTTGACGTATAATTTCTTAAATGATGAAAGTGGTCCGAGATGCTAACATAATTTAGATAGCGTTTATGGCTTGCCTACATATGGATATTTGCTAAAATCTCAACAGTCTTGGCTTTGCTTTACTCTGGTTTGTCTCTATTTGTGGTTATTAAGGGTGGCAGACCTAGGCAGTTTTTTATTTCATCCAAAATTAGTTGTAAAGGTGTCCAGGTAACACTTAGGTGTTTTTATTGAATAAATTCCTAACATTCATTTAAATTAGTATTTTATAAGGAGAGAGAAGTTTTAAATGAAGTTTAGGGGTTTTTTTTGAATTTGGGTGGTATTTTGACTTTGGAAAGGAAGTTGGAATGCCATCTACGTCTTTGAAATGTGACATAGCTCAATTTGAGCTGTTTATACAACCTGACATTTACCTATATAAACTCAGGTGAAAATTTATTTTTTCACTATTTTTTTAAACTTTCAAACTTTTTACGTTATGTCTAACCTATTCTTTCTTTTGGCGTTAGACCTACTTACATATTTTCTATTCCAAGTTTCTTTTATCCATTCTTTCTTTTTTTTCCACAAACACCTTAGTACGTTTACTTGCCTTGTCTAACATGTCTTCTAGTAGTTTAGATTTGTTTAACTTTAGGTTTATGGTCCATTGCAAGAAAAGACTATAGTTGAGCTGCCTTTTGGTTTAACCAAATGTCTGAAGTTGCCAAAAACAATGAAGGATAAGATGATAGCTCAGGAGATAAGGTCACTCATGGGATAAATGAACTTTTAATAGCCCTAGACATCAACATCTGTAACCCTCTAATCAACATTAACAATATAGTTCTTCTTACTCTCTTTACTTTTTTTAGTTCAGCTTTTTTCTATCCCTACCTTTTTTTGAGTTAAGTCATTCTCCAACCTAACCTTTTGATGAATCTTCCTAGTGATTGGACCACAATAGAGCCTGTCTCAAACATTTTATATAGGATCGATGTTAGACTCAAATTTTGACTTATCATTTTCTTTTTTTAAGATTGAAAAAGTCTCTAGTTTTGAATACATTGAGGAACCTGAGTAAAGGCCAGAGGACGAGCACAACGAGTAAAAGGATGATGAGATAGAGGTTATGGCCAATGTATTTATAGTGAACCATTCAATCCAATTGTGTACTATTTGTAAGCTTGAGGCAACTCCAAAGAAGGCAATACGAAATTTATAAGCTAAACTAGTCTTGAGAATTATCCTAACCTTTTCTTTGATCTCTATGAACTACTTTAAAAATTAGGTTTAGTATTCGCGAAGAGTTCGAGGTAAATAAGTCAAATTCTAGTGATCGAGTGATCGATCTTAAAAAGTTAGATAGGATTTTGGTTTTATTAGGATGATATTTTGGCTGGCCCTAGGTTCTCTTTACATTTTTTCATTATTGAACTTTTCTTAGCTTGTAATTTGACTATGAATCATCTTACCCCATAACTTTTAGGTATATTTTAGGTTTTATAATTGTTTGTATATAGTTAGGTCTTATCCTTACTATAGGTTTATTTATGAAATTTTTTGCTATTAAGAAGCATCCCCATTAGAGGATCTAGTATCTTGTAACAGCTTAACCTTTAAAAAAAAATTTGTAATTACTTAAACTCCATAAAAACCTGAAATGTTTTTCTTTTGTGTATAAAGAAGGTCAATGAAGAATGGGAAGTAAATAATAACTTGAGCATTTTTTAGAAGGCTAATACAGGGCTATGATCATTAATAAGCTCTGGGTTTGAGATAAAATACATGATTTCCTTAAAGCATGGGGCTTTAGTTATAGATATTATCGAGCTAACTTTCCTTAATGTTCTTAAAGAGATCAGATTTGGAGGTAACCATTTAGCTAAATTTTATTATTTTTTTTATAAATTATCTTTCTAACTTTTAACTCAATTTTTTAATTACAAAAATGGTAGGTTAAGCTGGTTCTTTTTTCTCTTAAAAAGTCTTTTGGATTCAACATGGGCCAACTATGCCCAGTTTTGGTCTGAAGGTAAAAGCAAGGTAAAACTCTTTAGTTCAATGCTCATCATCCTATATCAGGCATTAGGATTACTGAAAAGCCAGCTTATACTCATAGACCAGATGAAAGAGCCCAACAACCATGGTTAAGCTTAAAAAAAAAGACAATGGCTATAGAGAAGTCATCTAGAAAGCCAAGCTAATCCTTTTTTCAGCTGATATGGCTCTTAAAACTTTTGTTGTTAGGGGTTAGTATTCCTTATCCATAGGGCTTGAGAAAGATAACAGTGCCTTTGAAAATTCCGAGATTGTTAAGAGGATTGGTCACTATATAATGATTCAAAATCATAAGTTTTAGTTCGATCTATGTGATTTTTTACTAGAAAGTTTCAAATATTGTAATTTATTTTTCGTAAGTTTGAATTCAATTTTTTTTCTTTTTCTAGACTTTGAATCAGCTTCCTAAGTTTGCTTATCAAAATATGGATTAAACCATTTTGTATTTTAACAGGGTGTTTGCTTATCTCTTCAAGGTTGAGTATAATATAAAGAAGTATACTAAAGATATTAATGCCTACATAGAGAGTAATAAGAGGCTTAAGGCTATCAATGTCAATTTGAAGAAGAGTAGTGATGAGTTGGGATAGAAGGTGAAGACATTAACCCAGCAGGTTAATGATATATCCCTGTAAAAGCTACCACTAATTCCCTTTTTCAACAAGTTGAGTAGCAACTGGGTGACATGAAGACCAAGTTAGACCTCTTGACGAGTGATCTTAATGAGGCCATGGAGGCCAAAGAAAAGGTTATGGAGAACTTCATCTCACTGAGAACTATCATGATAGGGAAATAGAGTTTGTAAGAAAGAAAATGTTTAGTGTCATTGATTTAGCTTTAAAGGAACTTTGATCTATCTTTAAAGGAAGTCAAGTTTATTTATGAATATCTTGACCTTTCGATAAGCTCAAATTAATTTTGGATCGAGAAAGTCGTGGGTGATAAAGGAGAGAAAAGTCGAGGAACAACAGCAAGATAAAGATCATATAGAGATCGATTAGGTGGTTGCTGCTATTAGTACTGAAGAAATAGCTACTGGGGATGCTTTTACAACTGTTGTTCAACATGAGTAGGCAGACGCAATTGAGGAAGTGTCATTTGATAAAGGCACCTGACATTCTCTTTAGAAAATTTCTCTATTATTATTGCTTTATTTTGTTGTTTATTTTTTTTTGTTTTTTTATAACAAGAAACCTTTATTAATGAATTTTCATTTTAATTTATCCTTCTTTCTATCTTTTGTTAATTTTTTAAAGATAATTTAGTATTGTGTTTTATATTTTTAAGTTTAACTTACATTAATAAATCAAAATTTAGATCGACTTTCAACACTTGAATGTATAACATAATGTAGTATTCAATGAGTTCAGTCACATCTTTTGGTTAAACCATTTTGAATGTAACTAATAATGGGTTAGATTTTCCATTACCTAGATCAATCATTTGATTAATTTGTAAGTTTTTATTTATTTATCTCTTAGTTTGGTTTTCAATTCATAGCTTGGGCATAAATTTATTAGCTTGAATGTATAAACTAAATTTGTTGATAATAGACTTTTAGATTATCTATGTTCCATACCCTTAAGATGGAGTTCCCATTTATGTCTTGTAATTTGTAAGTATCAAAGTGGATAACTCCTTTCATAATATAAGGCCTTTTCTAGTTTGGTGGCAATTTTCCACCTCGGTGATTTAGTCTTGATACTTTGACTTTTCTATGGACCAAGTCTTTTTTAAGAATTTTCATAATGTGGTGGTCGGAGAACTCAGTAGTTTATATGAAGTTTTAAATTCAAAATAGGGAGTCATTATCAATTTTTTGGTTAGGTGTAATTAGTCACGTAAAAATTTATTTCTTTAATAAAACTCTAAACTAGTTAAGATTTATCAAAATACAATTTTAGTTTTTGAAAAATAAATTGCATATGGAAATACGTTTACACGTGAGAAAATTAGCACCCTCACATTGTCCGTTTAAAAATGATACCAATTAATCACATGTTAACCTTAAGTATTGATAAAAAATAGTCTTAATTTTAATATTTAAAATAATTTCCTTAATTTTATTTATTTTTGCAAAATCTTCTTAAAATATTTTGAATAGGAATACAATGAAAATTTTTAGTTTCAAAAAATTTTATGGATTCCTTAATATCTAGATGAAATTTTGAAAAAATATTTTTCCATTTGAAATTCTCACAATGACATTTAAAATCTAGTAAATATTTCTTTGTAAAAAATAATTATTGAGAATCCCACTAATATTTAGATAGGATTCCAAAAATTATTTTTATTTAGAAATACTAATTTTTTATATCTAAATATCATTTTTAAAAATTTTATTTTTCCACTTCAATTTTATTATCAACAAATACCATGCATATGATGCAATATAAAAGATGCACATAACAATTAGGCAGTGCAAATGATCAATTTTATTCCATTACAATCAAATCTTTTATTTTTGTATTCTAAAATTATTTCTCTAAGAAAATATTTAGAAATGAAATAAAATCTTTAGTGTTAAAAATTTTCCTTAATTCTCTAATATCTACGTAAAATTTAAAAAATTAATCATTGAAAAATTCCTATAATAATTCTTTCAGATAAAAACAATATTTTTTTGATAAAAAATAATTATTTGAATTTCTTGCAATATCTAAACAATGTCTCCAAAATCAATTTGTTTTACTTAGAAATACCATCTTATATTTTTATATTTCTAAAATGTTGTTTTAAAAATCATTTTGAAATTACAAAATTATTTCAATTATTTTTTATTTGAAAATTTACATTTTTTTTTTTATCAATAACCTCCATCACATACAAACAAATTTATTTTCAAAGGTGTTCAATACTAAATAAACAGAAAAATACAAATACATACAAAACTTAATAAAATAAAGGAAAGAAGAAAAATATACCCAAGTAGAATTTTTTTTGGACCTTGACCCAAAATGGACCAAAGCAATAGAAGGGGCCGAATCCGATGGACAGTTGGACCAGGCTTGGACTGAATCGGGTTAGGTACAATGGGCCGATCCGGTTTGGGTCGGTGGTTTCGGGTTGTTGGATGGCAACCTGCAGCCCCCTTCCTTCTTTTTCTTCATTTATTTTTAATTTTTCCTTCTTTCCTTTTTACCCATAAAAACGCACCGTTTGGGTGATCTTTAAAAGACAACTTTTTTTGTTCATTTCTTTCCCATTCTTCTCGCACTGAAACCAGAGCATTTCTTTCTAAAAATTTTCGGCCGTTGAAAATCACCACGTCGACTGCCATAGCCGCCGTCGGCGGTGACTCTTCCACGTCAAAAATTTCACAACTTCACCTCGACCTCATCTTCCACGTTCTAAGCTTGTATTTTCCTAAATCGGCCCTTAAAGGCCTATAGCTACCCATAAACTCGCAAAAAAAAAAACCTCAAAATCTCGAGTTCCTTCACCTGTACAAGTCCCAGCTCCTGCTATGTTCATCCCTAACCTTTAGTTTCCATGCTTACGAAATTTGAGCACCCGAAACACCCTAGAACACCTTGAACGTAAAACTTCTTTTTAAATCGAAACCACCATCTTACACTTCGTTCTCTCTCTTTGCCTATTGTTTGTTTGTTTTCTTACTTATGTGGCTTCCCTACGGGGAATGGGATTGATAGTCTTGTTTGTGTTTTTGTTTTTTTTTTTTTTTTTGTTTTTGTAGTTTTGATGGTGGCTGCTTGGTGGGCTGGTGGGTTCCGTCGCTGGTGTGGGAATCAGTGGTAGGTTGGCTTAGGCAGTAGAGGTTTATGGTGTCCATGGTGGTGGCGGTAGTGGGTCTTTGTTGTGGCAAGGATGGTCGGTTTGAGTGGTCTGGTGAAGGGGTCTAGAATTTTGGTTTTTGGGTTTATGATTTCATATAAGGATTGGGTTTAGGTTTTGCAAGTTGGTGATTTGTTTTTTTGGTTGATACCGACGATTTGGGTGTCTTGATAAAGGATGGAGATTGTGGCGGATGGTGGTGGTTTTGGGCAAATGGAAGTTGGCGACGGTAGTTTAGGATGGTAGGGGATTGAGGATTTTTTGTCCGTGTATGGTTTGATGGTGGTCACGGTAGTGTTGGCAGAGGGTGGTAGTGGTTTTGGTCGTGGTTAAGGGGTGGTGAAGGCATAATGTTTTTGGCTCTGTGAACTTTCTTGCTAGTGCTCGGTGTTGAAAATTGATAGCTGGAAAAGGACAGGCAATTTGAGAGGAAGGAAAAGTGAATCTGGCCGACCGTCTCAGTTTTTATCTAATTTTTGTATTAATTAATTTACAAAATTCTAACACTTTCGATTGGGAATTCAAGCTCACAAGACCTAACTTTAAATAAACCCAAATTGAATTGGATTGGGCTTTTAAGTCGTGTAAAATAATTCAAAAGCAATTAACTCAAAACATAGTTCAAATGAGTCTAATTAGATAAATTTGTTTAAAATATTTAAAGAGGTCCAAATTGAGATATTCAAATTAAACATAAAAATTGATCAAAATTGAATTGTTACATATAAAATTAAGTGTTTATAAGTATATTTTTTGATCGAACCTTTTTATTATAGTAATTTGAAATCTTTTATTGATAAACATTTATTCTAGTAATGATTTTGTCTCTTTGCTTCTTGATCATATCTAGATTAGCTTTCAAAGCCATTTCATTTCCTTTGTAATTGCTTATTTCTACACAAAAGCTTGGTAAGCCGATCTACACAAAGACTATAACCTCGATTTCAAATGCAAGGTTAAAGGATGTTTCTCCACTGAAAACTTTGGTAATGATTCTTAGTGCCCTTAGTACCTTGGGGAGTTTCTTGGCTCTTGCCCTCTTTAATTATTAAGCTTTTTTTCCAAGGCTTCTAAGATGGTTTTTTTGGCTGCCTTAGCTTTTCCATTTGATTGAGGATTAGCTGTCGAGGTAAATCACAAGTAAATACAAAGGTTAAAACATCATTCTTTGAATTTAGGATTATCAAATTATTTTCCATTGTCAATTATTAGTGATCGAGGTATGCCAAATCGACAAATGATGTTTTCCACACAAACTTTTTAATTTGGCTTTCTGTAGTAGTTGCTAGTACTTCAGCTTCCAACCACTTGGTGAAATAATCAATTACTACTAACACTAACTTTCTTTGCCCATGGGCAGAGGTAAATAATTCGAAAGCGTCCATTTCCCACTATATGAAAGGCAATGATTTATTGTGCTAGCAAGCTCAATCAAAAGTTATTGTTGAATATAAGTAAATTTTTGACACTTACCATATTTTTTGACTAGGTCAATCACATCCTATTTGATAGTCAACTAGTAGTACCTTTATCTTAATACCTTAAATGTGAAAGGTTGAAACTGAGGTGATTTTCACAATTCTTTCATGAATTTCTTTAAAAATGTGCTTTTTTTTCCTTTACACATCTTAAATATGACAAATTAATTAATAAAGGCATATCAAGGTGCTTTCCTTGTAAGAGTTTTAGCTTTAACCTTGTCTCTAGGCACTTTTCTCGATAATGTAAATATCTAATTTTATCCGAGTAAAATCCAACTATTTGTGAAGTTTTTAAAATGCAACTTGGTTCAAATTCAACATTTCTTCAATTTTGACAAGTTTTAAAAAATTAAAATTGGGACCAATTTAACTTAAATGCCCCAAAGTCAAACTTAGTCAAACTAGATAAAAAAATCAAACTTAATCAAAATTGATCAAAATCGATCAAAGTGGATAGAACTTGGGTCAACTTTTAAAATTCACATCCAATTGGAATCGATATGGTTTGGAATAAAAATTCGTGATTTTAAAGCATTAAAAAACCTAATTGCACTTCAAGAAGAATAAATTATCAAAATGCCCTTCACAAGTATTTTTGTAATTTGGAATTCTCAAAGTTGAATTTTCATGAAAACTTGTAGATTATAATTAAATATCTTTTTAATGATTTTTGATGTATTAAAAACCTTGATCACACCTTTAAAAGTGTGAAATTACTAAAATACCTTTAGGGATATTTTCATAAATTGACATTTTTGAGGTCAAAGTTTTACGAAAAGCTTCAGATCATAATTTAATATTATTTGATGATTTTTTGAAATATTGAAAACCTTGATTGTATCTCGGAATGTGTGAAATCACTAAAATACTTTTTCAAAATATTTTGATAACTTGACTTTCTCAAAATTGTTTTTCGCGAAATGTTCTAGCTCATTTTTTAAATTATTTGATGATTTTTGGTACATTAAAAACCTTAGTAGCACCATAGGAGGTGTGAAATTACTAAAATATATCTTAAGGGTAATTTCGTAATTTGACTTTTTAGAGGTCAATTTTTCATGAAAATTTTTAGATCTTAATTTTATATTATTTTATAATTTTTTTACTTTAAAATCATAAAAATGAAAATGGAAACATTGTTTTCTAAGAAATTGGCTTAGAAACTGAAAATTTTATAATGGGGGGTAAATTAGTTTTTTTCACTTAGTTTTAATGGCATTAAAAATCCAATCTTTGGCAACGTGCATTCTAGACTGTGATATCATCTTAGGGAGCTTGATCCAATGGTGAAAGATGGTTTCTTACAAAGAAAATGAAGGAGAAATGTGGACCATTGGATGGAATTTCAATTCCAAGGGCTAAGATTTAATTGTGGGGGATTTTTTTGTATTCTTTTTATGGAAGAGATGGATGGTTTTTGCAGAAAAGAGGTTAGGCAGTAGTGTGAAATAGAGGAAAAAAATAGAAGGAAAAACATGAAAGAAAAAGGAAAAGAAAAAAAAATCTTTGCTACCTATAAGGTATAATTCATTTATTTTTTATCTTGCATTTTTGGCATTCTCATTACATTTTTCATAACATTTTCATATTTTTTTTCCATTTTCTTTGTTTTCTTGAAAGTTCACAGTTCATTTCTTTTTTTTACTTAAAGCTTGAATCAAACTTCATTAAACTAGTCCATAACTTGGATTGAAGTTAGAAAATTTAGCAATAAAAGCTCAAGATCACTATTAACACCATTCGGAGGTTTGGCTGGCCAACCTCTCATTCACCATGGTCGAACCTCCTTTTGGCTTTTCTTGTTGTTTTTCTTGCTGCCAAAGGTTGTTTACGATGTTTTAAATAATGAGTTTATTTGTGCTTTATGTGAATTTTGATTGGTTAGTGATATATGTTGGTGTTTGGTTCATGTTCTAGTTGTTCATGGCTTTTTTGCTTTTTTTTTTTAGTTTATTTCATGTTTGGTCAAATTCTTCTTTTGATCTATATACCTTCATGTGATGACTTGGTAAGCAAGTGAGGTATGATTTAGCTTAATGAATGATTGTATGATTGTGGAATGGCCATGAGGGCATTCGGTCAAGACATTTCTATGCTTGGCGGAATCCTTCTTCATTTTTGGCTAAATGTTATTTGATTTATGTGTAATGACTTATGTTTTTGCTATGCTATGCTTATCAAGTTTATAATATGTTTGGTTTAATTTTCAATGAAAAAAATGTAGTTTAGTAAGTTATTTAGTGAAGTTTTGATGTTTGTTTTGGTGAACAGAATGGTGGAACATCCTTTCAAAGTTTGAAAAAAGTTGTGTTTGATCCATTTTTCACTAATTTTCACATGCATATTTAGTTTTGTAAATGTTTAGGTTTGTAATTAGTTTGTCCCCTTGTCATGTATTTGTCACGCATGCATATTACATTTTTACCAATGGTATTCTTATAATTTTTTTTCACATGCATAATTCCATAAAAGCCCCAAATTCCATGAAATCCTAAATCCTAAACCCTAAAACCTAAATCCTGAACGCAAAAACGCTAAATGCTAAACCCTAAAACCAAAACCCAAAACCCTAACCTAGACCCTATCCATGCATTTGCATTTCATTCTTATTTTTTCATACATTCTTGAATCATCATGCATTCATATCATGTCATTCATGCATTCATTCATTTTTATTATGTTCATGCACACCATGCATATGTTTTTTTTTTTTAAATTTTTAATAAAATAACATTTCAACTAAATATAGTCATCGAGATCTAGCTTAACTTTAGGGGGACTTTTAGTGGTTATTATTTATATGAGGTGTTATCTCGGTATTTGTGGGGCAATTTGAAAACATTTAAATTAGAAATATTTTTGAAGCTCTACCTAAATATAGGAGAGTGCAAAAAGTATCTTGATATTTAAAGTATTTTTACTTTGATCCAAAAATAAAATGTTTTATTTTCAAAAGATTGTTTTGTTTAAAAAAAAAAAAAATTCAAGTTTTTGGAATGAGAAAAGGAATTAATTTCTAAACATTATTAATATAACCATTCTTACCAAAATTCAAGGATAGCATGTAATCAATTGGTATTGTCTTTGACAAGTGCTGTAGGAGTGTTAATCTTTCCTTACGAGTAACCGATTCCTAAACCTTAAATCTAATTTTGTAGACCTTAATTTGTTCTTTTTATAAAACCTTTAAACCTTTTAAGTGTTTTGTTAAAAAGGACAAAAATTTTTGTGTGATCAATCACTCCCTAAAAAAGATTAGTGGCGATTCTTTTTTTAATTTTTATCGAAAATGCTTTTAAACCCTCTTGATTTTTCTCATCCTCCATTCATTCGGTATTAAGGTCTCCATCCCCATCCCGAAACGTCGCAACAACTTGATGAATCCATTGCAAATACATCTTTAGAGAGTCAAGCTAAAGATTGATTGCATATTATCCTAAATTTTTGTTTAATATTCCTAATTAGTATTTAATCATAATTCATTGATTTTGATTTTCTTATTTTCTTAAAAAGTAAAAATTTAAAAAAAGAAAAAAAAATCTAAAAACATGTTTTGATTTTAATTTCTTTGTTTCCAAAAAATTCAAAAAAAAAAAAGTGTTTGTGTTTTGTATATCATGCATATTTTAATTAAGTCATTTATTTTAAATTGCTTTTATTTACTTTGTCTTAATAATTGTGGGGCATATAACATGGAAGTATTTTAGGAATTTATGAAAAGTTTGTATGTTCTTTTGTACACAGTCACATTACATTGCTTGCACAAGCTTTATACCTGAACTTTAACCATTTTTAGGAGGAACTAAAGTAGCTATACTCTCATGAGGTGTAAATCTCTACAATGGCTAGTGAAATCTCCCACTAAAATTGAACCATTTTTGCTTTTTGCTTATAATGGGTGAGGATCAAAGTGTGATGAACGATGATGTGAGGAACAATTTGAGAATCTTTAGATGTGACAATTCCTGACCTAACATATAGTAAGTTTTAAAAAGCCAGCCTCAGGTAAAGTAATGCTTATCTTTTCTATAGTAATTGCCTTAAATAAGTCACATGAAAGAACACTCTCTGTATCTAAGGTTAATAATGGTATGAATAAGATTGAAATTTTGAAAAAAAAAAAGCATTCTTTAAAAAAAACAAAAAAATCTTTTGGCATACTATTTGATTTGCTTGATGTTTGTTTAAAATGTGCATTTTCTAAAAATGTGTTGAAATAAAATTTCTTTTTGCTATCTAATGAAACCCAAAAAATAAAAAAAAAATCCAAAACAAAAAAACAAAAAAAAAAAACAACAACGACAACAAAAACAAAATCAAAAACAAAATTTTTCAAAAGAAAAAGAGAGTTTTTCTTAAAATCTTTGTTTGCTAATAAAAAAATTTTGAATCCTAGTTATTTTGTGTGGAATAAAAAATGTGTGTTGAGTTTTTTTCCTTTTAAAAGAGAGTGTTGTTTTATTCCTTACATTTCATTTGATTTTGGTTGCGTATATTCTCATATTTTTGGAGTTGAAAATAATAAGATAGTATATGCATTTCATTTCATGCACATTTTAATAAAATAGTGCATGCATTTCATCTTATGCACATATTAATGGTAGTATCAATTTCATTGGGTCTACATAACAAAAGCATTGCATTTCATATAGATATGTCTCATGCTTATAATATGTCAGTGCATTTCACATTGGTGTGTTGCATCAGTCATAAATATACATATCATCACTCATGTAATATGTCATTGTATTTTATGCATGTAGATTCACGAATAGTAGGGTTTTGTTAAACATGCATTGCATTTGATACGAACATATCCTACCACCTCTGCAATACGACATTACACTCCTTGCATGCATATTTTTGTGTAAAGTAATTTTTATCATTTGGGGCTTTGTACGTATGAAAATTCATTGTATTAGGCATATTTGCATTTCATGACACTCTTTTACATTATCATCATATTCATGTATTCAAAAACATGTTCGGTGTGTTATGTAAGTTAGAAATTGTTTGAGGCATTTGCTCAATAAAGCTAATAACATAGACTTTTTAGTCAAAATCTCAAAATAAAATGTTAGTCTTTGTGGGTATCAAAATGGTGAAAATGGGAGATCAATTGGAGGCATGGATCAATACGTTAGAATTGAATAAAAAAAAATTTGGGCATGAGCTTCAAGAGATGAAAAATAGATTGCTCATTTGATATAAATGATTAAAGGCTATGGTGGGGTTGAGTTTGTTTATCCTTAAAGGTCATCGTCACTTCCTATTCAATTATATCAAGATCAATCGATTCTTACTAGGCCCAATATCCCTTGAAAAGATCTCGATGCTTATGGTGTCTTGGTTGAAAATCAAAGTTTAAATAACTTTAGAAAAAGAATGGATGAATTGGCCGCACAATTAACTGAGCTAAAAAGTTTAATTTCAAAGACAAAGTTACTAGGTTTCAAATAACCCTCCACAACTATATTATATTCATACTTGCACTCAAAATCCCCTTATGACTGCTTTTAACCTCTTTTTCAAGCACCCAAGATTAGACCCCCAAACTTTATGCAACTTTTGAGAATTTTACACCTGAATTCAGGTCCTTCACCTCACATTCTACAACCACTTGTTCAGCTTGCTCTCCCAGTACCACCTCTTCAACCAATGTACCTAGTTTTCAACCCAGAGTTCCCCAAATCACTTCAACACCAACCATACAACCATTTTCCCAACAAAGTAACCCAAGTCTAGAACAAAAAAATAAAAAAATCCTGCACCACCAACACTAAGAGAAGAACCTTTATTGGCCCAATGCCCATGTCTTACTTAGACTTATATCCACAACTCATAAAAATACAACTTATTGCCCTTATCCCTATTGAGCTTATCAAACTACCATATCCTAAATGGTACAATCGCAATGCTCGATGTGAATACCATTATGGCACTGTGGGTCATTCTTTAAAAGATTATATATATTTGAAATACAAAATGCAAGCATTGGTAAAGGCTGGGTAACTAAATTTTGACACCTTAATGAAACCAAATGTTGGTGGTAACCTATTGGTTGATCACGCTAAGAGTATAACAAATGCAATAGAGAGGGGTAATTAAGTTAAAAGGTAAGAGGTGAAGACCCCTCTAGAGATGATTGTCTGATCAAAATTGATATAATTTAGTTGGTAGTCTTTAAGATTAAGGACAACCATCAAGATTTAAGTTTGATCTAGAAATATCATGAAATAGTAATAGGACATGTGGTTCAAGACTATGACAACTTTGAGCAAGTGGTGTAAGAGTTAATGAAATTTAGAATAGTGAAGTTTTATAATGAGGAAGAAAAGAATGTCGTGAGCATGATATCAAGTAAACCTTTAGGGGGGTCTTGCATTATGAAACCCTTGATAATTTTCTATGATGAACCAAAACCAATGATGGATGAGTTAATTCCCTACCCAAAAATAGTAGTGACCATATGTGTGCCCAGTTTGCTTCCATATAGGAGTGACAAAGCGATTTTATAGAAGTATAATTGTGATATAGTAGCCCAAGGATCGGTGTCAATGCTACTTTGAACAATTTAAACATTAAGGATACAAAAAGCATATCAGGGGCCAAAAGACATTCCATGAAAAGTTACATTATTTAAAGAAATGGTTAGTCACTATGATAGTTAAATAATGGGTTTCGTCAATGATCAAAATTCTAAGGATAGAGCAGTCTTTTAGGTTTGTATATCCTAATGAATGTTGGGGTGGGTTTGAATGTTTGAATTGAATGAATAGATTTCAAGTTTCAGTTATTGTGCATCATTTTATCTTATAGTTTCATTGAAGGTTTTCAATTTCTTTTAAGTTTTAGATTTTTAAGTTTTTTTTTTTTTGAAAAAAAAAAACATTGTTGGATTTGAATAAGGTCCTATATAATTAATTTCCAAAATCATAAAAAAAAATGCCTTGAAAAGAGAAAAAGAAAAATGAAAGAAATTAAAAGAAAAGAAAAGAAAATTCTTTTTTGTAATGAAAGATTAAAGGAGTCTCGAATGAGTTGGTGATTTCTATTAGAAATGAGCCCACCAAATGCCTTCAAATGCTTTAACATCATTTTCAAATCACTCATATGATTCCACTTATCAACCATGACCCCTAAGAAACATGAAGTAGAATTTGTGAACCTTACCTTCACCTAATAATATTGTGATACAAAAGAGTCATAGTCTCTTTTTAGGAAATGAAGAATAATACAGCTAATTTCAGAAAAAAAAATGGATTATTAGAAGATTATGCAAATATGACATTTTTTAAGAATTTAGATGTGGTAATATGATGTGTCAATGCTATGTTACAGCTTCAAAAAATTTCCAAAATCAAAGCCACCCAAATCCTTTTAAATGACCATAAACATACCAATCTCTCAGTTTTTTACCCCAAAGTTATATTTGTCAAGTGTCTTGGGGCATATTGAAAAAAAAAATGACTTTACTGCCCTGAAGACAACTTGAATTATGATCAATCCATTTTTTTGGTGAAATAACATGAACCATTTGACACCTTAACTAAATTTGTTTCACATGACTTGTCTTTTCACATGAACCTTCATTAAGGGTGGTTTGTCAAAATAAGGCTTATTTCTCAAATGTTGGTGAGAGGTATGTAAAAAAAAAATTGATTATGATATCATGCACTTGAGGTTTTGAATAGATCCAAAAATAAAAAGATCTCAATAAATTTATGACAAACCAAAACGAGAAAACCAAAGAGTTCAAAAAAAGTTGAAGTCCAAGGAAATCTTAAAATAGAAAACCTTTCTTCAAATCATTTCTTTCAAGAAAAAATTGCTCTTCAAATTCGAGTAACTGTGTTTGAGATAATAAATAGTCATATTTTATCATCCCTTCACAAATATAAGAAATTTATCCTTTGCTACCCATTTAAGCCTAATAAAATTCTTTCAAAGTAAACCTTACCAAGGATTACTCTTTACACTGGGGGATAAAAAGGATGCATGCATTGCAGAGGTTAAGTATGGTAATATCCAAAAAGGAATCCTATATGTTAGGGGCAAAATGTCCAATAAAAAGTGCCCAAGTTTTAAATCCACTCAAGGAAAAAATAAAAACAAAAAGAAAGTGAAATAAGGAAAAAATAAAAAAAAAATGAAAGAAAATGAAAAATAAGAACAAAACAAAAAAATTAAAAAAAACAAAAGAAGGAGGGAAAAAAAAGGGAAATGAATGATTGAGTACAAAGTATGGGAAAATGAAAGGACAAATACCCCAAAGTGAATCCTTTAAATGAAAAAATGATCCTTGGTTTAATCACCTTTAATTACTTATTTTGTGCTTATTTATCCCTTTCTTTGATAGCACTGAGCATTGGCCTACGTTACATCCTAATAAAAATCTATATTAGATCAAGTACAGATGCTTAAAATTGAAAAGTTTCTCTTTAAGAAATGACCATAAAGCTTATAAACCTTTTTTCTCTCCTTTTATCACCTAATTACCCATTTGGATCATTGGTTCATTTTGGATAAGTTTGAAAATTTGAGTGCATGGTGTGATAATAAAAAAAAAAGAAAAAAAATATAAGAAGGAAAGATGAATGTGGCTCTGGGTGAAAATCTTGTAAAAAGGCAATATAGAGCAAACCTTGAAAGCCTTAAAGCCACTTCTAATATTAAGCAAGATAGATGCTAACCAAAGGCAACTCAAACTCATTGAAAGATCTAAAGAGATCAAAGTCCCAAAAGTTTGAAATGCATAAACAAATATTGATTCTGAAAATTTTAGCTTTTTTTCCTCATCCCTAAATGACCTTCCAAAATTTTGAGTCTAGTATAGCTAACTTGACTTCTATCAAAAGGTCACATTTAGATTTTAAAGAAAGTGTCAAATATATTTGGATTTTAAAGGATTTATGCTTTTTAGAAAATTTTTTTGTTTCATTTGTAAGCCTACATTGAAAAGTATACACCCTGTTTATTTCCTTCAAATAGTGAAGCCCTTTTTGAATGAACTAAAACCTTGATGTGTTGAACCATTCAACTCATTCGAAAAGAAAATCTCCCTTATTTCATTTCTAAGAGGGAATGCAATTCCTAAGAAACTCCTAAAGTCCTATTTGTTCAGATATCTCATTTTATTTGACAAAGGAATTTAATTATATGGGGCAAATTTTATTGATCATTTTGAAAAAAAAAATTGAATGACTAGTCACACATTTTTGTGTAAAATAAGGAAATCTTATTTAGTGTAACAAAATTATTGAATTGTGAGAATCTTTAGACCAGTTGTCATAAAGATTTTGAGACTACTAGATGTAAAATTTTAAAATCGAGAAAAATAGAGGGAGTTGCTACCATTCTTTTTTAGGATGTGATTAGTCACCCAAAAGTTTATCTTTTTAATAAAGTAGTAAAACAAGTTTAAAATTTATCAAAAATACAATTTTAGTCTATAAAAATATAATTGGGTTTGGGAGTCGTTTACATATGGGAAGGGATTATCACCCCCACAACGCTCATGAAATTGGTACCAATTAATCATGATTTATCATTAGGATTGGATAAAATGGTTTCGATTTGAAATTTAATAATAATTCCCTTCATTTTTGAAAACAAAAATTAATTTTGTTAGTCCTTTATTTAGGAATATTGCGAAAATCTTTAGGTTGAAGAATTACTTAAAATTTTCAACATTTAAGTAGAATTTAAAAATAGTTCTTTTCAGCTGAGATTTATTATAACATTCTTTAAAAATGAAAACAACATTCATTGTAGAAGATAATTATTGGCGACTCTCCAATATCTAGGTAGAGTACCAAGAATTATTTCCCTCAAAATGTTATTTTTGTTTTATTTTATAATTTCACATTTTAAATTGCATTTAAAAAAAATATTTTATGGGAAAAAACTAATGATGGTACAATCAGCTAGTAAACGATAATTAAAGGCATAAACATGCGAAATGAGTACAAACAATATGAATATATGCATGTATGCCAGTGGATGCTATACATGATGATGAAATACAATTTTGATATCGTGTTCTTCAATATAATGAGGTTACCTTGATTGCCCAACATTTAGGTAAAATTTAGGTGCAACTATTTATATTTAAGATTCATTTTTAGTGATTTTTTTTTGTTTAATCTCACTATTATTTCAGGTTAATGAATCGTACGAAAAGCTTAATGAAATAAAATTTTCTAAATATCCTATCCTCTAGGATGCATTTGAAAACAAACTATTTCATATGAGATTTCACACGAATCTTTAGAGTTTTGCAATGGTTTTGGGTATAGGCGTAGGTCGTGGTTTTTAGGGTATCGTTTTAGGGTTTTAGGGTTTAAAGTCTTAGATTTTTGAGGTTTTTAGGGTTTTAAGGTTTTAGGGTTTTGAATTTTAGGTTTTTAAGGTTTTAATGGTTCTAGGGTTTTAAGGTTTAAAGGTTTTGGGGTTTTAAGGTTTAAAGGTTTTGGGGTTTTAAGGTTTTGAATTTAGGGTTTAGGTCTAATTTAGGATTTAGGGTTTTCTTTTAAGGTTTCGAGATTTAAGATTTAAGGTTTCTTCTTTTTCATTATTATTAATTATTATTATTATTATTATTATTATTCTATTTTTTAATGCAACATGAGACGAATAAATCATATAAGATGCAAACTAATAATTAAAACAACCAATTTAATCGTTCTTATACATATTTGACTCCTATTTATTACTACCATGTCCTTGAAAAAGTAAATAGGGAATAACTATAATTTGTTATTTAATTTACTTGTGAAAATTTTTATTTTATATTTTATATTTTAATTTAATCCAACTTAATTAATCTTTTCATTTTTTATTATTTAATTCCTTAACATCTAGGTAGAACTAAATTTTTAAAATATGATTTGAATTCCCTTCAACATTTAGGTAAAATTATCAAGATCTTTTTTTTTTTTACTTAAAATATCATTTTATCTTTATTTCCATTAAAAATATTTTTTCTAAAAAAAATTATTTTAAGTAAAAAAATTACTATCTTTCATTTTTTACTAAATATTCATTTTTATTTTATATATCATCTACCAATTAGTTTTAAAAAATATACCTACATGCATTTTATTTATTAGTACAATCATTATTTTCCATAATTTTTAGGACAGTATTAGCAAACATAAACAAACATAAAAATATTAAAAACATAATAGAATAAATAACAAAAAAAAGGGAAAGAAATATATTTAATTGAGGCTTTAATATTAAAGTTCAAAATCCACAATCAACTAAGCCCAATGAACCAATTTGCTGGGCTAAAAAAAAAAAAAAAAAACTAGACCTTGTCCAAAAGGGAATATGGGAGCTCGTTGGGCTTGAGTCAAGCTGGGTTCTGAATGGGTTGTGGTTCACAGTCCGAGTATGGTTGGTAGGTTGATCAGGTGGGCATGGGTCAGAGTTTGGGTCAGTTTGACCCCTTTCATTTTTTTTTTAAACACTTTATAAATATCAAAATTTTTTAAATTCATTTCATACCATTTTTCTATAAAAAAAATCTTTAAAAAAAAAACATGCCAACTTGCCCATACCAGTTTTCGACCAAAGAATTGCTGCTATCATTGCTCTTTTGTCACTGGCGTTGCCTCTAGCCAATTGCTTTTGCTACCTAAAATTGAACAGCTACTTTCTCTCGATCTATTCTTCTTAAATCCAATCTCATTTTTTTCACAAATTAGCTCCCAAATTCTTAGATCTACAGTTGAAGCCCAAAACTTTAAATTGCTAAAAGATCCTTCTAATATTTTAATATGTTGTTCTTATCTTTTTAATCTTCATTTTCACTTGTCCTGATCATCCAAAAGTTTCTGATAGCTGGGAGCTACTTTATGCCACCACTGCTACCATTGCTACTTATAGCCCAAAAACCATATCTTTCTCTTTCCATAAATTTTGGTGTACTTCTACTTCAAACCAAGAAACTAGAATTTTAGAAAAAAAGCAAAAAGATCCCTTTCTAGAAATCCCCAGCTCTCCCTTTTATTTTTGTTATATTATTATTCTTCCAATGGCTTTGACTGAGGTTCCCCGCAATTGGAGGACAGTGGCTTTTTTTGGTGTTGTAATCTTTTTTTGTTGGCAATGGATAGCCCTCAGGGAGGTTAAATTAGGGGTGTAATCGATCGAGTTTAAGTCAATATAGTATTAAGCTCGAGCTTGAGCTCGACTCCAAATTTGAGGCTTGAAACTTGACTTGAACTCGATCGAGTTTTATTTTTTTAGCTCAAGTTTAACTCGAGATAAAAATTGAGCTACTCAAGCTTCTTCGATTAGGCTTGATTAACATGTAAAAATAAGCTTGATTCTTATATTCGATAAAAACTCTCTTATTTGTGTTTGAGCTCGAATTCAAATTGGAGATATTTTATCAATTAAAATAATTAAAATATATTAAACTATAAAAGCTCAATTAGGCTTACTAATAATTTGAGCCAGGTATAAGAATTTTAACTTGGCTTGATCGATAAGTGAAACTACTTGAGCTTGAGCTCAACTTAATAATAGCTAAGCTTAATTCGAATTTTATTTGAATTGAACTCGAGTAGCTTGCAAGTACTAATGTATCATTTACACTCTTAGGTCGAATGAGAGTTTGGTATTTTTAGGGTTGGGTTTGTTTGCTTTTCGTTAAGGGTGTTGGTTGCTACTGGTAGCCTAAGTGTGGAGGCAAGGGTTGTTTAAGGCCATGGGTCATAGTTTGGGGATTGGTTTTCTTGTTTTTTTTTTTTTTTTTGTTTATTGGTAGATTTGGTTGGTGTAAGTTTTAGGTGTTATGAAAATGGGGTTTTTTTTCTATGTGTACTTTTATTCTTAACCGAGTGCTGTTTTTGGCTTTTAGCCGAAAGGGTAATAGCTTGTTTTGTCAAATGGTTTCTCTGATGGTGATGATGGTGGAGATTTTCTTGAGGGTGATGGGTGCTCGGTGATGAAGTTAATAAAAGAGGTTGTAGGCTGGTGTTTTTGGTCTTGCCATCAAGGAAAAATTTTTTATTCCCTCTAAATTGGCTTCCTTCCCTTTTTTATTAGGAATCTAAGCAAGCTTTCAAAAAACTTGTTGTAAAGTGAAACGATTTTTTTTTTCTAAAAAGTAAACTTCATAATTTTAGCCTCTTGTTATAGTAGTTTGGGGGTTGGTAACTTGTGAAGAAATTGTGCTTAAGGTAAATGGGGGTAAAACAAAAGGTGAGAAAGGAAGAGCCTAAATTACGGAGGCAATTTTGGGGAACGAAACTATGGGAAAAGTGACACACAGCAAAAGAAGCTTTTCTCTTTTTTTAATTTTTATTGTAATCTTTTTTAAATGGTTAATTTCAAATAAAATGAAATTAGGTCTTCAAAATTGAATTTAGCCTCACAATTTAGACCTTATGCCTTTTAATTGGGTCTTCAAATCTTAATTAAAATTAACCCAACAATAAAATTAAACTAGACTTTGGACTATGCAAAAAAAATCCAAAAATGGTTAATTCGAAACAAAGCCCAATTGAGTTAAATTCAATTAAAACACTTTAATCGGCCCAAATCGAAATGTTCGAATCAAGCATAAAATTAGATACATTCGAATTAAATCGGATAAAATTAGGTGTCTGCAGTTTTCCCTTTTTGTACATTATTGAGAATCGGGAATAGAAAAAAGACATAAACAATAATTTTGTTTGAATTTAGTAATTTAGGATTTTTTCATAAGTTTTTTTTTTGTTGTGTTATTGTTGTTGTTGTTTTTTTTTATTGATTATTTTTTAGAATTTTGGTTTTTTTTTTTGTTTGGTTTGTTTTAGAGGTTTACAAAGCTAGAAGTGAGCTAGACTAAACCATAGTTGAGAAATAAAACTAAACTGTAAGTCAAAGAATAATATTGATCGGGGACTGAACCATAAGTCAAAAAATAAGGATGACAGGAATTAAACCACAAGTTAAAAAATAAAGGTAACCAAGATTGAACTGGTAGTTATGAGCTAAAAAATAAGAATAAGTAGGACTGAGTTGTAAGTTAAGAAGTAAAAATAACAGAGACTGAGCCACAAGTCAAGAAATAAAGACGATCGAGACTAAATCATGATGATCAGGACTAAACTGCAAGTCAATAAATAAAAATGACTGAGACTGAATCATGAGTCAAAGAATAAAGATGATCGAGACTGAGTTGCAAGTCAGGAAATAAAAACGACGATGATTGAACAATTAGTTGAAGAATAAAGATGAGTAAAACTAAATTGTAAGTCAAGAAATAAAAACGACCGGGACTGAACAGCCAATTGAAGAATATAGATGATTGAGACTAAGCCAAAAGTTAAGAAATAAAGATGATTGTGACTGAACCGTGAATCAAAGAATAAAGATGATCGAGATTAAGCCCAAGTCAGGAAATAAAGACAATTGAAAGTAAACCGTGAGTTAAAGAATAAAGATAACTAGGACTAAAACATGAATCGAAGAATAAAGATAATCGGGATTGAGCAGCAAATCAGGAAATAAAGACGATTGGGACAAAACCTTAAGTCAAAGAATAAAGGTGACTGTGATTGAAATGTAAGCTAGGAAATAAAAATGACCAAAACTAAGTCATGAGTCTAAGAATAAAGATGACTAAGAGTGAGTCGCAAGTCAGGAAATAAAGACGATTCGGATTGAACCAAAAATTGAAGAATAAAAATAGCCGAGAATGAGTCACAAGTTAGGAAATAAAAATGACCAAGGCTGAACTGCAAATCGAAGAATAAAGATGATGGAGACTGAGTTACAAGTCAGAAAATAAAGACGACCATGACTCAACCACGAGTCAAAAAATAAAGATGACGAGATCGAGTTGCAAGTCAGGAAATAAAAACTACCGAGACTAAATCACGAGTCAAAGAATAAAAATGATCAGGACTAAACTACTTGTTAGGAACTAACAATGATCAAGTGCTTTGTAAATTGATAGTCAAGGTTTTAGATGCTCAATAAAATTTGACCTACTCAAACTAGTTTTTTTTTTTTAACAAAAACTTGTAACATTTGTGATCTTGGTATATTTGATCTCATACAACTAATCCTTGCCCCACACATGCAATTAATGAAAACTTGCCCTAAAAGTCATTGCCCTTAACTCTAACGCAGATTTGTCCGGCTATGTGTCATCTTTTCATTTTTCCTTAAGTTGCCTTTTAAGTTTTTAGCTTAAACGATTCCTTTCTTTTTTTTTTTTGTTCAAACCACTATAATAGGTTTACAGTTGAATACTTTTTAAAAGTTTTTAAATATGTTAGGTAAAAATTGTCCATTAGATAAGTTTGAATTAAAATTATTCTTTGAAATTTAAACATTTTGACTTCAACATTATTGCTAAAATAGAAATTCAGCTTAGTAAGACTTACGTATCTTGGATAAAAGACTCATAGAGTATAGCCATACTTATAAGTCTCAACACTTAAAGATTAAATTCGAAAACTTTTGAATTTTGTTCAGAAGACTAGAGATTATTCAAAATTTTATAAATTCTCATATCTAAATTCTATCTAAAAAGAGGTAAAACTATAAAATTTAATAAAAGCTAGAATTACAATAATTTTAATGAAATTTGCATGATATAGAAAATGAAACATTAATTTTAACTTTGAAATTTTAGGTATCACTATCGAAAGGAACTCGGATTTCACCACCAAGTGAATATGCAAATGGTAATCAAACATGATTACTTGGATATTACCAAGGATAAATATGCAAATTCAAACTTGGATACTTGGATATCACCACCGAGTGAATGTAAATGTTTTTGAATATTACCATAGAATAGACTTTGGATAGTACTACTAAGAAATCTTTAAAGAAAGCTTGATCATAACATTTTTATTAATTGGTGCAAATTTTATTGGGCTTAAAATTTAAGTGCCACCTAAATTGGGCTTAAATCTTGTTGGTACCAGTTAATTTGGGCTTAAAGTGTCAACTAAACTAGGTTTAAAATTTAAATGCTAGCTAATCTAGGTTTGGGTGCCAACTAATATGGGCTTAGGAGCGAGCTATCTAGGCTTAAAGCTTGTTGGTGCCAACTAATATGAGCTTAAAATTTCAACTAATCTGGGCTTAGGTGCCAACTAATTGGGCTTAATGTGCTAGCTAATATGGGCTTGGGTTATAGTTAATATGGGCTTGAGTGCCAAACTAATAGGGTATAAGAGCCAACTAATATGGGCTTAAAGTGCCAGCTAATTTGGGTTTAAAGTGCCAGCTAAATTGGGCTTGATGCCACCTAGACTGGCTTAAATCTCATATCTTTCAAATTTTCTAGACATTTAATCTTTCGAAAACTCAACTTGTTATCATTTTTCATCTTTTTCCATTCATTTATTCAATGACCCCTCCATTTTTTATAGATCCTTTTTCTTTCAACTCTTCAAACTCTTTTGACATTTTGGCCTCTTATCAAACTATTTTCTCTTTTTTTTTTATTCTTTTTCATCTTTTCAATGATAGGCTTTCTTTTCTTTTCTTGCTTTTTTTTTTTGCTCTTTTTTCTTTTTTTTTTTGCTCTTTTTTCTTTTTTTCTTGGTTGAATTTTTCCTTGATAATTTTTTTTTTGCTTTTATTTGTTTCCAAAACTCAAAAAAAAAGTCCACATCTCTTATTTATTCAATGGTTGCAAAATTGACAAATGTAATATGATGCAAGTGTATAATCTCAAAATAAATGGTAAAATTATAAATGACTCTAGACCAATACAAATGATCATAGATGATAAATTCTTTTCTAATGATGGCAATGCAAATGACTTTTCATGATGTAAATGTACCTGACAAATATTCGAAAGCAAAACTTATCCCCATGATGTAGATGTTAATATTCTTTCCATGTAGATGCCATTGCAATGATGCAAATGCAAATTTTTTTTTTCATGATGCAAATGTGTCCAACAAAGATGTAATTACAAAATTTTTACTTACAAATTACCTTTACATGATGCAAATGCCTTTTACAAATGGAAACGCCAATTTTCATACATGGTATAGATGCCCTAAAGGTATAAATGCAAATTTACAAATTCAATTATTTTCTCAATGATGCAAATGCTTCTTGCAATGCTTCTTGCAATTGCAAAATTCAGTTTAAGAAATGCCAATGCCAATGTAAAACTTTCCTAGTGAATATGCCCTAGTATTGATGCAAACATCAATATTTAAAGTGGTGATGCATTTATGTGTCAAAAGTTTTTTCTCAATTCTGTTTATTCCCCATTGCCTATCAAATTAAGTTTTCAACTTCTTTTCTAAAAGCATCTCCATTAACCCTTCTCTTATTCTTTCACCCATTTTCATCTTTTTTCCTCACCAATTTTTGTTTTTTTTTTTTCTTTTCAAATGGGATCTATCAATTTTCCTTTCATTTTTCAACACATTTTCTTTCTTATTTCCATTATCATACAACATGCAACATGTATTTTAGACTTGGTTGCAAAATCAAAAGGACAAACCACCACATTCCTATTTAAAACAAAATCTTTTTTCTTTTTTTTTTTAATTCTTTAATGAAAATATTTTTCTTTCCTGGATCCAAACTAATATAAAGGTTTTCACAATTCAAAAACATGGTTTTCTTATTTTTTACAAAAACACATGATTAATCATTCTAAAATTTTTAAAATGATCAACAAAATTGTCTCACGTTATTAAATTTCTATGGTCACAGACAATGAAATATCCAAACAAATGTGACTTTCAAGTCTTTTGAAAATTGGTGTTCTTTATTAGAAATGAAAGAGGTGACAATAGATTGAACAGTTCAACATGTCAAGCTTTTAGTTCATTCAAGAAAGGTTCACCATTTGAAGGGAGCAAAAAAGATGCATACTTTTCATTTGGGCTTACAAATGAGATATAAATTTTTCTAAAAAGTAAGAATCTTTTGAAAACCAAACATTTCAACATTTCCTTTAGTTTTCAAATGTGGCATTTTGATTACTGTTAATGTTAGTTATCATGGGTTTAAAATTTTGAAAGGTCATTTAGGAACAAGAAAAGAAGGCTTAATTTTTAAAATTAATTCCTTAATGAATTTCAAACTTTCAGAGCATTGACATTCTTGGATCTTTAAAAAATTTGGGTGGCATTGTACTAACTTCTTTTACTTTGCTTGGCATCCAAATTGGCTTCAAAGTTTTAAAATTTGCTTTAGATTATCTTTTTAGGGTTTTCACCTTAGAGTCCTTTTTTTTTTTTTTTTGCTTTTTTTTTGTTGATCATTGCACAATGCATTTAAGAATTTCAATTTCATCCACGATGAGTTAACAAATCAAATATGTATCTTGGCAATGAAAGCGAGCAAGAGATTCACAAGTTTTATAATGGTTTCTTAAAGAATAGCTTCTCAATTTAAGCATTTATGCTTGATTCGATATGAACTTTTTTAAGGATGTAATGTAGACCAAGTTCGAGGTTCAGAAGGAAAGGATAAATAGGCCAAAAATGTATTTAATGGTGACTAAACCAAGGACCATTTCACATCATATATAGGATTTATTATGGGACCTTTTTTCCATCTTCTACATTTGCCATTCAATCATTTTTTTGCTTTTTCTTTTGTTTATGTTTACTTTTTTTTCTTTCTCTTGCCTTTTCTTTCTAATTTTTTCTTCACTTTTCTTTGTACACATCCACCTCTGATTTTGTGAGTTGAAAAATTTTTGAAAACTCATTTTATTAGTCACCTTGGCATATTGGATGTTTTTTTATACCAGAATGACTCACGCAAGCATTTTCTTCTATATGTCCTTTTGCTCTCTAATGTGGATAGTTGATCCTCTACAAATTCATTGGAAAAGAATTCATCATGGCTAAATAACAAAGAATACTAGTTTGTGAAAGACAAATGTATGGCCATTTATCATCTTAAGCACGATCACTTAAGTTAAAAAGCAATTCTTTTTAGAAAAATGAATATGAACAAAAAGGCTTTTTGAAGTTTTTTTTTGTTTTTCTTGTCTTTTCTTTTCAATTAAAGTTCTCTGTTTTTCTTTCTAATTTCTTTAAAAAAATTTTGTTGTTTTTTTCATTTTAGGTTTTTCAAGTCTTTGCTGGGATTTATTTGAAACATCCAAGTGCATGATGTTACAATTACTTTTTACTTTTTTATTTTTTTTTTTTTCTTTCATGTCTCTATACTTCATATATCAATTTACTCTGCCAAACACACAATTCATGGAAAACATCCCATTTCAATTCTCATATTCAAATAACGATTACATTGATGAACTCATAATAGGTCTCAAATGGTTTTGTCATTCAACAAAAGAGGGGGTTATGACATAAATCAAGTTGTCTTAAGGGCAATCGGTGATTTTGCTCTTTTGGTTGATTTGCCCTAAAGCATAGGATAAAATAGGGTAAGAATTAGGCTTTTGTGTGTTCAAGATCATTTGATGAAATTTGGGTGATTTTGGTTTTGGCACATTTAAGACTATGGTGTAATCTTGACACGCCAAATTATCCACATCTAGATTCAAAAAAAAAAAAGTCATATTTGCTTAGTTTTTTGAAATACAAAAAGTTTTTTTTAAAAATTAACTGTCTCATTATTCATTACCTAGGAAAAGATTATCTCCCATTTATATCATAGTATAATCAAGTGAAGACATGGTTCACAAAATCAAATTCATGCCTCTTAAAGTGTTATGGCTGATAAGCAAAATCATGCAAGTGGTTTGGAACATGAGAATGTTCGAAGAGAGGTGTGAAGGTCTTGGATGGGTTATTTCTAATAATAATCACTAATTTTTTTGAGACTCTTGTCAATTTTTATGGATTTTTCTTTTTAATTTTTTTAAATAGTCCATTTTTCCAAAATGTTTGCTTTTTTTTTTTTTTTATCTTAGTTTTCCTTCATGATCTTGAAAACTGCTTATATGAGGCTTTATTCTCAAACAAATGCAAATCAAATTTTCTTCAACAAAAGTTAGAAAGCACATAAAAAATATATATATACAAATCCAATCTAACTTGTCAATGTTTTATTATTTACAAAGTCTAAAAATTTAAAATCATCCATTTTTGAAGAAACAATAGCCACTTTCAAGAATTTTGAAAAAAAATTATGTACAACACTAGAGAAACCAAAGATCATTTGTGATAAACTATAATACTTTCAATTCCACAATATTGTTTTTTATGTTGGACCTATTCAGTTTGACATGCTCAATCTTTTCCAATATTTAACTTTTCAAAGTTTTTGCCAAACTCAGACAAAATGAAGTAAACTGGTTGGAAAAACTAGCTGGAAGATAGCTTAGGCTCTATCAAATTTCTATGATCATGATCTTCCCTTGCAATAATTTTACGATTTTTTTTCTTTTACCCACAGGAGCACTCTTTATTCAACAAATGATAGGATGTCAAAGCAAACAGTTAAACAAATGCTTCAAAACATAATGTTTCCACGATCAATTTGTGAATGTGTGTGCAACAAAGACGATGCATATTTCCATGAAATGTAATGCATGTGCCATTCAAGTTTGACAAGAATAACATTATTTATCCACATATGTACATTAAATAATCAAATATATTTTTATGAATGAAGTGTATCTACTATGCAATATGATGGTAATTGTACCATTTCTGAATATATGCACATGAAACATATGATGAGACACATTTATACGAAATGTAGTATATGTATAATACAAAATATGTGAATGTGTATGCATGAAATGTAATGTTCTATTTCATAATGTGTTTACATGAAATGCAATGTGCGTATAATATAAGTTTAGAATCATATCACTTGTGAATGTATAAGCATAAAACACAATGACATACCATATGAGTAATGAGATGTATGTATATAATTGATAAAACAAACTTATATGTAATGCATTGGTATACCATACGTATGACAAGATATGTTTACATGCGATGCAATGCATGTATTATGCAAACCCAATGAAATTAACACTACCATTAAGGCATGTGTAAGATGGAGTGCATGTATTATTTATTAAGATGTGCATGAGATGGAATGCATTTATTACTATTTACCGATATGTGCATGAAACAAAGTGCATGTACTATCTTCTTTTTTTAACTCTAAAAACATGAGAATGCATGCAAACAGGATCAAATGGAATGCAAAGAATGAAATAACATTGACTTTTCTTTTTTTTTTTAGAATGGGCAAAATTCAAGAACACACACACATATTATTTTTCTTCCACACAGAATGACTAGGATTCAAAGGTTTTTTTTTTTATTTATTTTTATTGGCCAACAAAGTATTTAAGAAAAACTTTCTATTTTTCTTTTTTTGATTTTTTGAAAATTTTTTTGTTTTGTTTTTTATATTACTTTTGAACTTTTTACCAAATCATTTTTTTTGCAAGGCCTATTAGTCTACTTGATTAGTTCCAAATCTTTCCTTTTATTTAAAATATGGGTACACTAAAAATACAAAGCAATTCAATTCTAAATCGGTTCAAAAGAAAATTTGGGTTGAAACAAAAATGGGTAAAATCTTTTTTTTTATACTTTTTCTTTTCACGGTTTTTCTTTTTATTTGGTTGATAAAGAAATTAAGAAAAATTCCTTCTGTTTTTTGTTTTTGGAAATTTTGTTTTATTTTTTTCCTTTTTGTTGAAAACAATGAATAAAAACATTTTTTGAAGATGCAATTCTTGGACAAACATTAGACAAATCAAATAGTATGTCAAAAGAAAATTTTATTGGAATAATTTTTTCTTCTTCTTTTTTTTCAAAATTTAGTTTCCTTTGTATCATTATGACTCCAAAGTATAGGTTGTATCAGAGTATTCTTCACATGTTCTAATTTGGGTAATTCTATAGAAAGGGTTAGCATTGTTTGACCTAAAACTAGTCCCCTAAGGTTCACTAAATGCTAGATTAGGAATTTACACATCTTAAGGTTCTTAGATTGTTCCTTACATCATCGTTCATTATAGACTAATAAGACATCCAATCCTCACCCATTAGAGGTTATAAACGAATAGGGTTTAATCTAAGTGCAAGTGTTTCATTAGCAAATACAGAGGTTATCACATCACAAGAGCGTTGCTACTTAACTTTCTCCTAATAGGGATAGAGCTCAGGTCTAGAGCTTATGCATGAAAGTGCCTATGCAAAGTGTATGGGGAAACATAACAATTAAAACAACATAAGTAAAAAAATAAAAGACAAAATAAAAGTATGGATGTAACTAACATACACTATTTTCAAAAGAATTAGAATGAACATAATTAAAATTAAATATCAATTAAACTATTAAATCCAAAGCATGGGATAACGCATGATTAATTTTTGGCCTGGCTGTAAAAAAATGTCCCTAGTGGAGTCACCAAATTGTCATAACGATTTGGAGACTGCTATATATAAAATTTTAAAATCGAAAAAAACAAGGGGAAGTTGCCACCAATCTGTTTTAGGGTGTGATTAGCCACCCAAAAGTTTATCTTTTTAATAAAGTAGTAAAATGAGTTTAAAGTTTATCAAAAAGACAATTTTGGTCTAAGAAAATAAAATTGGGTTCAATAGTCAATTACAAATGGGGAAGGATTAGCACTTTCATAACACCAACAAAAATCGGTACCAATTAATCATGCCTTATCTTCGGGGTTGGATAAAATGGTTTTGATTTGAAATTAATAATAATTGCCGTCATTTAAAAAAAATCAAATTTGTTAGTCCTTTATTTAGAATATTGCAAAAATCTTAATGTTAAAGAATTACCTTAAAATTTCTCAACATCTAAGTAGAATTTAAAGATAGTTCTTTTCGCCTAAGATTTATTACAACATTTCTTAAAAATGAAAACAACGTTCTTTGTAGAAGATATTTGTTGGTGACTTTTTAACATTTAGATAGAGTACCAAGAATTATTTCTCTCAGAATGTTATTTTTGTTTTATTTTATAATTTCACATTTTTAAATTGTATTTTAAAAAATATTTTTATGCAAAAAAATTAATAATGGTACAATTAGCTAGCAAACGATAATTAAAGGTATAAACATGTCAAAAAGAGTACAAACAATAATGATTAGATGCATGTATGCCAATTGATGCCATACATGATGATGAAATGTAATTTTAACATTGGGTCCTTAGATTTAATGAAGCCACCTTAACTCCCTAATATTTAGGCAGAGTTTAGGTGTGACTATTTATATTTATTTTTAGTGATATTTTTTTATTTTTTTTAATCTCACTATTATTTCGGGTTAAGAATTACGAAAAACTTAACGAAATAAAATTTTCTAAATATACCATCCTCTAGTTAGCATTTAGGAACAGACTACTTCATATGAGATTTTTATACGAATCATTAAAGTTTTGCGATGGTTTTGAGTATAGGCGTAGGTCGTGGTTTTTAGGATCTTGTTTTAGGATTTTAAGATTTCAAGGTCTTAGGGTTTTAAGGTTTTCCTATTTGCATTATTATTATTATTATTATTATTATTATTATTATTATTATTATTATTATGTTTAAGAAAAATAGGAATCATTGGTAACTAAATTTCTTCAATCATCTCCAACATTTAGGTAGACTCTCAAAACAAATTTTATTTTTTATTTTTTATTTTTATAAAAGTTCTATTTTTTTAATGCAACAAGAGATGAATAAATCATGCAAAATGCGAACTAAAAACTAAACAACTAATTTAATAATTCTTATACATATTTGACTCCTTTTTACTTACTACTATTTCCTTGAAAAATAAAATGGGGAACAACTATTATTTGTTATTTAATTTACTTATGAAAATTTTTATTTTATATTTTATATTTTAATTTAATTCAACTTCATTAATCTTTTTGTTTTTGATTCTTTAATTTCTCAACATTTGGAAAGAATTAAATTTTTAAAACACGATTTGAATTCTCTTAAAATTCTAGATAGGGTTCAAGATCATTTTTCTCACTTGAAATATCATTTTATCTTTATTTCCATAAAAAAATATTTTTTCTAAGGAAAATTATTTTTAAGTCATAAAATTACTATCTTTCATTTTTTACTCAATATTCATTTTTATTTTATAAATCATTCACCAATTAGTTTTCAAAAATATATCTACATGCATTTTATTTATTAGTACAATCATTATTTTCCACAATATCTAGGACAATATTAACAAACATAAACAAACATAAAATATTAAAAATATAATAGAATAAATAGCAAAATATATATATATACCTAATTGAGGCTTTAACAATAAAGTTCAAATCCACAATCAACTAAGCTCAATGAACCAATTTACTAGTTCGAGTCTGGTTGGCAAGTTAATCCAATGGGCACAGGTCAGACTTTGGGTCGATTTGACCCTTTTCTTTTTTTTTAAACACTCTATAAATATCAGTTTTTTAAATTCATTTCACCCCCTTTTTTGCAAAAAAAAAAAATTTTACTTAAAAAAAACCCAAGCCAACTTGCCCAAACCAATTTTCTGTTAGAGAACCGCAGCTACCACCTCCTTCATTACCGATGCTGCCACCAGTCAGTGTCTTTTCCTTCCCAAATTTAACCTGCGACTGTCTTTCGATATGCTGTTCTTAAATCTATTCTCAATTTTTCATAAATCAGCTCCCAAATTCTTAGATCTACAGTTGAAGCCCAAAACTTTAAACCACTAAATATCACAATCCCACCATTTTATCCTTTTGATCTTTAATATGTTGTTCCTCCCTCTTCAATTTTCATTTTCATCGATCTAGATCATCCAAAAGTCATCGACAGTCGAGAGCTGCCTTATGTTATTGCTACTTACATCGTCATCTCTCCTATTGCCACTTACAGCCCAAAAACCATCTTTTTCTTGCTCCACAAATTTTGGTGTACTTATACTTTGAACTAAGAAACCAAAATTCTAGAAAAAAAAAAAGTAAAAATACCCCTTCTCAGAAAACCCCAACTCTTCCTTTATTTTTGTTATATTATTATTTTTTTGTTATGGCTTTGACTGAGGCTCCTCCCAAATGGAGGACTGTGGCTTTTCTTTGGTATTGTAATTATTGGTTTTTTTTTTTTTGTGTTGGTAGCGCATAATTCTCGGAAAGGTTGAATGAGAGTCTGGTATTTTTAGGGCTACGTTTGATTGCTTTTCATTAAGGATGTTGGTTGCTACTGGTGGCTTGGGTGTGGAGGTAGGGGTTGTTGGAGGCCGTAGGTCATGATTTGGGGATTGGTTTTCTAGTGTTTTTTTTTTTTTTGTCTGTTGGTAGATTTTGGATGGTTTAAGTTTTAGTTGCTGCAAAAATGGTGATTTTTGTTCTGTGTATTTTTGTTCTTAGTCGAGTGTTGTTTTTGGTTTTTGGCAAAATGGGTAGTAGTTTTTTTTTTTTTTTTTTGCAAAATGGTTTCTCTAGTGGTGATAAAGGTGGAAATTTTCTTGAGGGTGACGGGTGCTCGGTGGTGAAGTCAATGGTGAGGGGAGGCTGTAGGTTGATGTTTTTGGTTTCACTGTTTAGGATTTTTTTTTGTTCCCTTTAAGTTGGCTTCCTCCTCTCCTTTATTAGGAATCCAAGCAAGCTTTCAAAAAACTTGCTTAAGTTCTATGAAGAATTTGTGCTTATAAATGGGGGTAAAATAAGAGGTGAAAAAGGAAGAGCAGAAATGAGGTAGACAATTTTGGGGAAGGAAACTCTAGGAAAAGTGACTCACAACATAATAAGCTTTCTTTTTTTCTTGATTTTTGTTGTAATTTTTAAAAGTGATTAATTTCAAATAAAATGAAATTGGGTTTTCAAAATTGAATTTGACCTTGTGCCTTTCAATTGGGTCCTCAAATCTTAATTAAAATTGGCATAAAAATTGAATTAGACTTAGCACTATGGAAAAAAAATACAAAAATGATTAATAAAAAACAAAGCCTAATTGAGTTCAATTCAATTAAAACACTTTAATTGACCTAAATCAAAATGTTCGAATTAAGCATAAAATAGGATACACTTAAATTAATTCGGATAAAATTAAGTGTCTACACCAATTCGGATTCAAGAAAGAAATATGTGTGGTTTGTCTTCTCATTTTTCCAATCAAGTTTGAAATACATTATATGCTGTATTTTATATGAAAATATGTTGAAATTTAAAAGAAAATCAAGAGAAAGTAGAAAATGGAATAGATGAAGGATCAAGAAAATGGTGAGTTGAGATCATCTTGGGAAGAAATTGAAGATTCAATTAGAGAGGTAATAGAAGACAAGCACAATTGAGAAAGAGATTTTCTTTTGAAAAAGAAAGCATTTTTGTTTTTGCATCCATGATTTGGACACATACATCGAGAAATTTTGGTATTTGCATTTATAAGAGGCATTTGCATCATAAAAAAGAAATTTTCTTGTGAGAAAATTCATCCTGCATCTTTTCTAAGTACATTTTGTCATAAAAAAAATTTTACATTTGAATCATTGTAGGGTCTTCAACATGAAAAGAACATTGGCATCTGTATCATGAAAAAGTCACTAGTATTTGCATTGAGTATTTACATCATGAAAAGTTATGTCATGGATTCTTACATTTACACAAAAGCATTTGCATTTGCATAATTTGTTAGAGAATTAAAGAAACAGAAAGAAAACCGAAACATTTTAAGAAAAGCAAAGGAGGAAGTTTTAAGAAAATGGTCTTAAATCAAAAACAAAAAAAAAAGAGAAAGAAGAAAAAGAAAAGAAAAAAATTACGAAAAACAAGAATGAATGTAAAAACAGTGAACATCAATTCTTAAAAAAATGTGTTGATGTCTTTGATGATAATACTATCTTTTATTCAATTCCTTTAGTAGTGATATTTGAGTTTTCTACAAGTTTTCGTTCATCGGTGGTGATATCCAAGTTTTCTACATACTTTATAATAATATATGGATTTTTATAAAAACCTCTCAGAGGTGATATCTTAATAGTCAAAACTTTAGATTTCATTCAAATTTCGATGGTGATATCCAAGTGTGCAAAGTCTAAGTTTTCAAAATTTGATGGAGATATTTAACTATTCAAAGTCAAATTTTTTTTTTAAAATCTTGGTATTGATATTTGAGTTTTTGTCATATTCATTATGGCAATATTTAAGCATTATTGAAATCTTCTAACAAAATTTTATTTGCATTTTTTCGGTGGTGATATCCAAGCATTTAAGTTTGAATTTTATTAAAATTTTCTTAGTGGTGAAATCTGACCTTTTCTTAAAGTCATTTGCTTATGTTTATGAAAGCTCTTTTTTTAAAAAAAAAAAAAAACCTCCAATGCAAAAGCAAACAAACAACACACAAACAAAACCATCTCAACCCTTAGTCTTAGACAAAATTTGTCTTTGGATTTTGCATTATTTTTTATTATCAGAAATATGTAAATAGGGCAGCTATAGACCATTTATGAAGCTCTTAAAATTCAACCCAATTCAAATCCAACATTTGTTCAATTTTGACAAGTTTTTAAAAATTAAAATTGAGACCAATTTGACCGAAATGCCTAAAGGTCAAACTTGATCAAATCTGTCAAATAAAGTCAAACATAGTCAAAATTGATCAAAATCAGACAAAGCAGATAGAACTCAGGTCAACATTCACAATGCACAATCAATTGGAATCAACATGGCTTGGAATCGAAATTCATGATTTTAAAGCATTAAAAATCTTAATTGCACTTTGAGAAGGGTAAAATTATTGAAATGCCCTTCATAAGTATTTTTATAATTTAGCCTTATCAAAATTGGCTTTTCATGAAAACTTTTAAATCATAATTAAATATTTTTTTAATGACTTTAGTGTATTAAAAACGTTGATTACACTTTGAGAGGTGTAAAATTATAAAAATACCCTTAAGGGGTATTTTTGTAACTTGAACTTTTTGAGGTTGAAATTTCTCAAAAAGCTTCAAATCATGATTTAATATTAGGGATAATGTCCCATTTGGCCCCTAAATTATTGCATTTTTTCTAATGTAGTACTTAAATAAAAATTTTTTAGTTTGGTACTTAAATTACATTTTCGTGTATTAAATTGCCCAAACCCTTAACACTGTTAATCGAAATGCTAGCATGGCATAAACATCCAATAAGATATTGACATGTGTAAAAAAAAATCTAGTCAGTGTCATATCATCAATGCCATGTCAGTATAAAAATTCTAAAAATTTATTAAAAATTTTAAAAATGTTTTAAAATTTTCAAAAAAATTCTAAAAAATATTTTTAAAAATTTAAAAAATTTTAAAAGAAATTTGGCATAATTTAGCCATAATTAAACTTTAATTAATAAATTGAGAGACATAAAGAGGTTGGACAGTAACAAAATCAAAATCAAATAAAGGCCATTGAAAGGTAAAAATTTTTAGCAAAATCTTAGAAGCACATAAAAAGGGTCAAACATGGAAGCAATTAAGGCCGCGACACCAGCCTTAAGCGGTGCCAAACAAAAACTGAGTTCAGCATGCAAATTGAATCTTGAGTCAAAGTCAAAGTCCTTAGGTAGATCAGCTTTAGAAGCCAATAAAAAAGAATCAATTAAAAAAAAAGGCAGTGAGCAATCGACATTAATATAGAGCAAAAATTAAACCCAAAAAACAATAAAAGCAATCAAGATCAATGGGGGTAAAAATAGAGCAAGCCTAGAATTCGAGTTAAGGTAGCCAATAAAAGCAATTCCTAGTAAGAATACAAGGTAAAGATTTTGGCAAAAAAGTTTTTCAAAAAGGTTTAAGTAAATTAGTAGGAAATAAAAATTTAGCATAGAGATAATCCACAACAATTGCAAGATTCTAGCAATTAAGGAAACAATTCTACGATCCACTCATCAAAAAGCAACTAACCAGAAGTCAATCTAAACCCAAAATCAAAAACAAAAAAAAGGGCCCAAACAACCCATATCAAACCCAATGGCCATACATTGTAAAACACAGAATTCAAATAGAAAACCCACCAAACCCATACCTAAAACTGAGAGCCATAATCCAAAAAAATAAGCAATTCATCAACAAAAGGCAAATTTGAGAACTCATTTGCAAAAAGAAAAAAGTAAAAATTGGCACACAAGCAGATAAACAAAAAATTTGAAGAAAAAAATAATATTGTAAGAAGTCTTTACAATGTTTTTTTTTGTGGAATTTTAGTTGAATTTTAGAAAAATTTAAGAGTTAGGATTTTAGGTTCAATTTGAAAAGAACAAAACTGATGGTGGTGGTGTCAACAGTAAGCTACCAAGGATCTGGTTTAGTTTTATTGATATTCTTAGTTGGGTTGCAAGAAGAGATGAACTAGGAAAAGTTTAAGGGTTTAGGTTCAAAAAGGCGGTTTTTTTGAATTTTTTGAAATTTTAATTTTTTTAAAATTTTTAGAATTTTAGAATTTTAGAATTTTTTTTAAAATTTTTTGATTTTTTTTGTAATTTTGAAAATTGTTTTGAATTTCTTAAAATTTTTTAGAATTTAAAAAAAAATTAGAATTTTTTAATATATTTTAAAAATATTTTCAAATTAAAATTTTTTTTTTCTTTTTAAGTTGACATGGCATTGATAATATGGCACTAGTTGGACTTTTTTTTATAACCTGTTAGTATCTTATTAGATGTTTATGTCATGCCAATATTTTCTTACTAACGGTGTTAAGATTTAGGGCAACTTAATGTACGAAAATGTAGTTTAAGTACTAAATTAGAAAATTCTTTTTGTTTAGATACTATATTAGAAAAAATGTAATAATTCATGGGTCAAAAGGGATGCAATCCCTTTAATATTATTTGATAATTTTGGAATGTTGAAAACCTTTATCGTAATTCAAAATGTGTGAAATCACTTAAATACACATCAGGGTATTTTTGTAATTTGACTTTTATGAGGTCTCTTTTTTGCAAAACATTCTAAATCATGTTTTTACATTATTTGATGATTTTTGGAGCACTAAAAACCTTGGCAGCACCTCGGGAGGTGTGAAGTTACTGAAATACCCCTTGAGGGCAATTTCATAATTTGATTTTCCTGAGGTAAGTTTTTCATAAAAAATTTTAGATTTTAATTTGATATTATTTTATGATTTTTGGTTTTTTAAAATCACCAAAGAATAAAGGAACATTGTTTTCTAGGAAAATGACCTAGAAATAAAAAATTATATAATAAAGGATAAAATGGTCTTTTTATCTGGTTCTGATGGCATAAAAAATCTAATCTTTGGTATTATGCATTTTGGACCTGAGATCATCTTGGGTAGCTTGATCTAATGGTGAAAGATGGCTCCTTGCAAAGAAAACAATGGAGAAATATGGACTATTGAATGAAATTTCAATCCAAGGGCTAAGATTTAATTATGAAAGATATTTCCATTTTCTTTTTAGGGAACAGATGGACGGTTTTTGTAGAAGGGAGGCTAGGCGGTAGTGTGAAATAGAGAAAAAAAAAGAGAAGAAAAAAGTGAGAAAAAAATCTTTGCTAGCTTGAAGGTATAATTCATTTATTTTTTATCTTGTATTTTTGGCATTCTCATCACATTTTCCATAACATTTTCATATTGATTTTTTCATTTTCTTTGTTTTCTTGAAAGTTTATAGTTCATTTCTTTTTTTACTTTAAGTTTGAATCAAACTTCACTCAACTAGTTCATAGCTTGGATTAAAGCTATAAAATTGAGCAACAAAAACTCAAGACCACCATTAAGACCATTTAAAAGTTTGACCAACCTCCCTTTCACCATTATCAAACCTCTTTTTGGCTTTTCTTGTTGTTTTTCTTGCTTCCAAAGGTTATTTATGATGTTTAAATGATGAGTTTATTTGTGTTTTATGTGAATTTTGATTGGTTAAAGATATATATTGGTGTTTAGTTCATGTTCCAGTTGTTTGAGATTTCTTTGCTTTTTTTTTAAAGTTTACTTCATGTTTGGTCAAATTTTTCTTATGATCTATATACCTTCATGTGATGATTTGGTAAGCAAGTAAGGTAGGGTTTAGTTTAATGAATGATTGGATTGTGGGATGGTGATGGCGGCATTTGGTCAAGCCATCCCCATGCTTGGCGAAATCCTCCTTCTTCATTTTTGGCTAAATGTTGTTTGATTTATGTGAAATGACTTGTGTTTTTGCTATGCTTATCAAGTTTATTATATGTTTTGTTTAATTTTCAATTAAAAAAATTAGTTTAGTAAGTTGTTTGGTGATGTTTTGATGTTTGTTTGGTTAATTTTTAATGAAGAACAATGGTCAAACATCCTTTCATGATTTGAAAAAAAGTTATGTTTGATCCATTTTTCACTTGTTTTCACATGCACATCTTGTTTGTAATTAGTTTGTTCCTTTGTCATCTATTTGTCATGCATGCATATTTACATTTTGACTAATGGCATTCTTGTAATTTATTTTTGTCACATGCATAATCTATGAAACCCTAAATTCCATGAAATCCTAAACCTTAAACCTAAATCTTAAACCTTGAACCCAAAACACAAAACCCTAACCTAGACCCCATTTATGCATTAGCATTTCATTCTTATTTTGTCATACTTCTTGAATCATCATGCATTCATATCATATCATTCATACATTCATTCATTTTTATTATGTTCATGCACACAATGCATATGTTTTCAAAATTATATTTTCAAAAAAATGTTTTAAATAGGATAACATCTCAATTAAATATAGTCATCGAGATATAACCTAACTATATGGGGACTCACGGTGATTGTTATTTACATAAGGTGTTATCTCAGTCTTTGTGGGGCAATTTAAAAACCTTTAAATTGGAGATATTTTTTAAGCTCTACCTAAATATAGGAAAGTGAAAAAAATGTCATGATATTTAAAGTGTTTTCACTTTTATCCAAAAATAAAATGTTTTTTTTTTCAAAAGATTGATTTATTTTTAAAAGAAAAGAAATTCAAGTTTTTGGAATGAAAATGGGGAATTAACTTCTAAAAACTATAATTGGATCATTCTTATCAAAATTCAAAGACAATATTCAATCAATTGGTACCATCTTCGATGGATGCTATTGGGGGTGCTAATCTTTTCTCATACGTAATCGACTCCTGTATCCTAAATCTATTTTCACAAACCTCAATTTATTCTTTTTATAAAACCTTTAAATATTTTAAATGTTTTATAAAAAAAGATAAAAAATTTTTGGATGGTTAATCACACCCCAAAAAAGATTGGTGTCGACTTTTTTTTTTGGTTTTTATCTAAAATGCTTTTAAGCCCCTCTCAATTTTTCTCATACCTCATTCATCCAATGCTCGGGTCAACCACCTCTAATCACAAAACATTGCGATAGATGATAAGTAATTCTTACCTAGGGCTATCCAAAAGTTCTTTTTTTTCTCAATCTATTTGACTTGTTTTTCATTTACACTTTTCTAAAGCACTTTTTACATTAGGACTCTAATTAGGGTATTTAACATAACCCTATCATTGGTTAGGACAAAACATAAGCCAAGTTATTTATTGACCTCAACACCTTTTGTGCTTTGACTTTTTGGAATGAAGGTAAGAAAGTTTTGACTTTTTCTAAGTACTTTTTCATACCTTATTCTTTAACGTCAAATTTTCTATTTATTTGGTTGACCACTAATTAGGGGTCACTGTATATCATAAGCTTTTTGACATTCAGGTCTACAACTAACATCAACCTAGTTATTAGTGCCTCATGTTTGCCTTGTTATTTGATTCTTTGATTTTGAAATTTAAGGCATATGAGAATTGAGCATTCTTAAAACTAACCATATCAACCCTATCCCACTTCTTTCATTCATGGCTAACCCATCTACATGCAGTTTTCATGGTTTATCATCCTTTAATTATTGTATCGAAGTTGAATCATTTATTATTTTTTTTTTTTACCAGAGTACCTTCGACAATAAAATTTATCAATATTTGTGATTTTAATGCTGATCTAGATAGTATATGCAGGTCAAACTTGCTAAGTTTTTTCATCCATTTGATTAGTCTTCTTGAGAGCTTAACTTTTTATAAGATTTGTCTTAAAGGCTAATCAGTCAGCATGTGTCGTAACGATTTTGGGACCAACAGACGTAAAGTGTTTTAAGATCGAGAAAAATAAAAAGAGGAGTCACCACCAATCTTTATTAGGGTGTGATTGGCCACCCAAAAGTTTATATTTTTAATAAAACTATAAAAACGGGTTTAAAGTTTATAAAAAAGATAAATTTTGGTTTACGAAAAATCAGGTTAGGCTCGGGAGTCGATTACGTGTGGAAAAGGATTAGCACCCCCACAACACCCATAAATTGGTACCATTTAATTATGCGTTATTTTTTGTGTTGGATAAAATTGGTTTCAATTTGAAATTTAACACTAATTCCCTTCACTTTAAAAAAATAAATTTTGGTTAAAACTCTTTTTTAGGAATATTGAAGAAATCTTTAAGTTAAAGAATTATCTTAAAATTCTTCAACATCTAGGCAGAATTTAAAATAACTTTTTATCTTAAGATTTAACACAATATTCCTTAAAATAAAAAATAACACTCTTTGTGGAAGATAATTGTTGGTGACTCTCCAACATCTAGGCAGAACACCAAGAATTATTTCCTTCGGAATGTTATTTTTGTTTTATTTTATAACATCACAACTTCAAAAATATATATATATTTTTGTCTTGTAAAACATTTTATAAGAGAAAGTAAATAATGGTATTGTCAAGTAACATATACAAATTAAAAATAGAGAAATACAAAATGAGCATTAACAATAATATAGTGATGCATGTATGCCCATGGATATTATGCTAGATGATAAATGCAATTTTAAAAAAATAGATTCTTAAATATAATGAGACCACTTTGACTCTCCGACATCTAGGCAGAGCTTAGGTGCGACTGTTTATATTTAAGATCCCAATTTACTATTATCTTTTTATTAAAGTTTTAATCCCATTGTTAAGGTGAATTAAGGACATCCATGAAAAACTTAATGAAATAAAGTTTCTTAAATACCCCATCATCTAGGCGGCATTCGAGAACAAATTATTTCAAGTGATATTTTCACACGTGTCCTTAGGATTTTGAGATGGATTTGGTTAGAGCTTAAGTCAAGGTTTTAAAGGTTAAGGTTTTAAGATTTTTAAAGATTCGAAAATGCGTATCAAATTTGGGTCTTTAGACCTTTGGATTTTTAGGTTTTGGATTTTAAGGTTTGGGATTTTGGATTTTAGGGTTTCGATTTTGTGGTTTGGGGTTTTAGTTTTATGGTTTAGAGGATTTAGGGTTTGATTTTAAGGTTTAGTGTTTAGGGATTGGAATTTAGGGTTTTGGATTTTGGATTTTTGGGTTTCAATTTTAGGGTTTGAATGTTTTAGGGATTTGATTTTAGGGTTTGGAGGGTTTAAGGTTAGTGCTTTCGATTTTAGGATTTGAAGGTTTTAGGGTTTCGATTTTAGGGTTTAGAGATTTTATTATTTATTATTATTTAATATCTTTATTTTTAATTTTTAAGAAAATGCGAACATCTCTAAAAATTTTCAACATCTAGACAGACTTTCGAAGCAAGTTCGATTTTTATGACTTTTGAAAATTAATTAAAATTTTTTTTATACTTTATACATATAATTTAATGCAAAATTATTATTATTAGCAGTAGTTTTTTTCTTCGTTATTAATCTTATTATTATCATTATACTTTTTAAGATAACTCCCTAACATCTAGGCAGAATTATATTTTAGAGTTTAAGATTTTTATTCCCTCCAACATCTAAGGGGGAAAATAATGAATATATTATCCTATTCTATTTTTTATTAGATTATTATTTTTTTTAAAGCATTTTTAGTTTTTATTTTATTTTATTTATTTATTGTTCAAAAGTTTGAATTCATGGTTTATTTTTATTATTACTATTATAAAAGAAAACAAAATTTATTTTAACACATTTAGACATTTTATCATGTATAAACATTAATAGTAAAATTTAAAAAATACCTAAATCAGACCGGTTCAACGGCAGTTCGGATGGACCACAAAAGGGTCAGTTTGGCACACGGTTCGGTCCGGTCTGATTGAACTGGTTCAGAACTATTGGAGGAGTCAAGTCAATGGGTTAGTTGCGCAGATCCCAGGTCTGGTCACGGGCACGTGCGGATCCTTTCATATCCAGACGACGTCGTTTTAGGCTTTCTTTTTTTTCTTTTATATAAAAGCCAATTTGTTTTTAGATCATTTTCTTCCTTTCTAAAAAAAAAAGTTTCAGAGCTTAGGGATTCTCTCTGGCCTGGGTCGGAGTCCAGCGTAGTGCCGTCGCGTTGACCACCACTAAGAGTCGCCTTCGACGGGGGTCGCTAGTGGTCATCGGTGATCGAAAAATGATAAAAGCTCCTAGAAGCTCTCTTCGGCTTCCTCTTTTCAAATCCAACATCCTTTTTGTCGAAAACAGCCTTGATGTGATCAATCAGGCTTTGAAGATTTCGTTCTCCTTTTTTTTAGAAAAAAAGCAAATTAACACTCTCTTTTTCTTTTTACAGAAGAGCTTTAGCGTTGAGGTTCCTCCTTACTGAGAGGACTGTGTTATTGTTCTGTGGTCTCTCTTTTTTTTGTTTTCTTTTTTATATTTGGGTTTTGGGTATGGATTTGAAGATTTCTGAATGCAGAGAATTAGGGTTTCTAGGTGGAGGGGAACTGGGTCTCTGGATGTGTATTTTTGTGTCTGAGAGTTCAGAGAGAGTAGAAGGGGATAAAGCTAGGTTCTTTATAGGGCTAGGTCTGTGTTTGAGATAATGGGTGGTCTAGGGGCTATAAGGGGTGGCTGTAGGAACGACTGTAGAGGTGGCTGTAGGGCTCTAGTAAACAAGTGGCTAGTTTGGTGGCTAGTCACAAGGGTGGCTGGTCTGATGGGACTAGGCAAGGGTGGTTGGATGAGGCCGATAGCAACGCCGTACGTCGGCCGCTTTACTTTTTATTTTCTTTTTCTTTTTTTAATTATGTTTTAATTTTTTAATTTTTATTATATTTTTGTTTAATTAATAAATATTAAAGTAAAATAAATAATAAAATGAAAATAAAATAAAATGAAAGTATAGATTGGGCTTAAATAATGAGATTAGGCTTCGAGTCTGATTGAATCATAATCGGGCCTAGAGTCCAGCTGAGTCAAAATCGGGCCTAGAGCCCAGTCAAATCAGAATTAGGCCTGGGTCTGAATACCCAATACCTGTGATGAATTTTAATATGAGACTCAACTAAAAAGTCGGACAAATTTAGTAACTACAACTGCTCCTCTTTGCACATTACTGAGAATCAAGAATAGGGCAAAGACAATGACAACAATTTTGTCTGGAAGCAAATTGAGAACGTTCCACAAGTTTTTTTTTTTGGACAATGATCGCAACGATGCAGTGAGCCGAAAAATAAAGAATTGACCTAAACAACACCCGAAGTCGAATAATAATAAAGAAAATGACTAGGACAACACCGAGAGTCTAAAAGTAAAGAAATGATCGAGACAACACCGCGAGTCGAAGAGTAAGAAAACGACTGGGACAACACCGCGAGTCAAAGAGTAAGAAAATGACTGGGACAACACCGTGAGTCGAAAAGTAATGAAAATGATTAGGACAGCTTTGCGAGTCGAAAAGTAAGAAAACGATTGAGACAACACCATGAGTCGAAAAGTAAGAAAAATGATCGGGACAACACTGCGAGTCAAAAAGTAAGAAAAATGATTGAGACAACACTACGAGTCGAAAAGTAATGAAAATGACTAGGACAACACCGTGAGTTGGAAAGTAAGAAAATGATCGGGACAACACCGTGAGTAAAAAAGTAAGAAAATGATCGAGACAACACCGCAAGTTGAAAAGTAATGAAAACGATTGGGACAACACTGCGAGTTGAAAAGTAATGAAAAGGACCCAGACAACATTGCCAGTCAAAAGTAAGAAAATGATCGAGACAATTTCGCGAGTCGAAAAGTAAGAAAATGATCGAGACAACACCACGAGTCGAAAAGTAATGAAAATGACCAGGACAACACCACGAGTCAGAAAGTAAGAAAACGATCGAGACAATATCGTGAGTCAAAAAGTAAGAAAAACAATCGGGACAACACCACGAGTCAGAAAGTAATGAAAATGACCAGGATAACACCGTGAGTCAAAAATAAAGACTTGACCTGGACAACATCGCGAGTCGAAAAGTAAAGAATCGATCGAGACAACACCACAAGTTGAATAACAAAGAAAATGATCGGGATAACAACGCTAATCAAAAATAAAGAATTAATCGAGACAACACTACGAGTCGAAAAGTAAAAGGTCAATCGAGACAACACCGCGAGTCAAAAAATAAAGAGTCTATAGGGACAACACCGTGAGTCGAAAAGTAAAGAAAATGACCGGGACAACATTGCGAATTGAATAATAAAGAAAATGACCAGGACAACATCGTAAGTAAGAAATAAAGACTCGATTAGGGCAACACCGTGAGTCGAATAATAAAGAAAATGATCGAGATAACATCGTAAGTTAGAAATAAAGACTCGATCCAGATAACATCACAAGTCAAAAAGTAACAAGATCGGGATTGAACTACGATTCAAAAAATAATGAGACCAGGATTGAATTGTGAGTCAAAGAACAACAATGATCGGGATTAAATCACGTGTCAAAAAATAATGAGACTGAGATTAAACCATGAGTCAAAGAATAATGTTAACTTGGATTGAATTACAAGTCAGAAAATAAAGAGATTGGGATTAAACCACCAGTCAGAAAATAACAACGGTCGATATTAAACCATGATTTAGAATTAAATAGATCTGGGTTGAACCACGAGTTATATAAAAACGACTTGGATTAAACCATGAGTCGAAGAGATCGAGATTGAATCGAAGGTCAGAAAATAATGATATCAGGATTAAATCGCAGGTTAGAAGATGACGATCGAGATTGAATCACAAGTAAAAAATAAAGACGACTGAGATTAGACCTTGACTCAAAAAATAAAGATGACTGGGATTGAACCACGAGTCATAAAATAAATAGATTGAGATAAAACCATGAGTCAAAAAACGATGACTATGATCGAACCACAAGTCAAAAAAATAATAGAGATCAAGATTAAACCGTGAATTAAGAGAACGAATGAGACCAAGACTAAGTTGCGAATTGAAAAATAAGGGATTGGGTTCTTTATAAATCGATAATTTTGATTTTAAGAATTGTGCTAAGGTAACATATCACCTTCAAGGCCATCATATTTGTTTTGAAAAAGAAAAATGTTGATTCTTCTTGATGTCTCATAAAGAAATTTTCTATGTAACTTATCAAGATGTATGTGATGCGTACGATGATTGTGATGAATGAAAAGACAAAGATGTAATCAAAGAATTATATCATGCATTTTCATCCAAGTTAATTCAACTTTTTGGTTCAATTCTTTCAAACTTTAAAAGCCACTTCTAGTAGTCTCGTCCTTTTGAATCTTTTGATTTTCGTCCAAAAATCTTCATCTTTTGATGGACCCATTTAGCTTTTAGTTACTCTAAAGTTTTCTTTGAATCTTTTATGTATCTCTTTTTTCTTTTTCCTTATTTACGATGACCAATTTCATTTTTTCTGACCCTGTTTTGTTATTTCTATCATCCTTACATTGCATTCTCCTTTTAAGTGATACATTGGTTTATTATGAACTTTATCTATCATTATCTTAACTTTAAATGACAAATGCAATGATTCCAGGTTCAAGGTTAGGTATGAGCACGGTCAGTAACGGGGTATTTTAGATTGAAAAAGATAAAGACAAGCTTTTCGGGACATAAAAAATAGTTAACTCAAATGTATTTCAAGAAACAATTCTCTAAATAATGAACATTTAAATGACCTTGACCTATTTAGACTAGATCTTTCCCAAAAGCTTGTTACATTTGTGATCTTGCTAGATTTGATTTCATATAACCAATAATTGCCCCATATCTGTGACTAATGAGAACTTACCCCTAAAAGTCATCTTTTTAATTCTGATGCCGATCCATCCAGTTGGTGCCATTTTTTTGTTATTTGAAGAATTTTCTCCTAGCTTCACCTTCATTTAAGCCACCTTTTCAGGTTTTCAACTTAAATGACCCCATTTTTGGTTCAAATAGCCCTTTTCGAGTTTTTGATCTGAATCATCTCTCTCTTTTATATTTTTTCTTTTTTTTTAAGAAAAATATTTTTTGACAGTGTCTAAATTTACAGGATTTGGTAATTCATTACCATCCATTTCTGTAAGGATCAGAGCTTAATCAGAAAATACTTTTTTACCACATATGGACCTTCCAATTTGGGTGTCCATTTTCCTCTACTGTCATGTTAATATGGCAAAATCCTTTTCAAAACCAATTTGCTTTCACGAAAGCATTGAAGTCATATCATTTTGTCATGTGCTCGCATAATTCTTCTTTGGTACATTTGCCCATGACTGAGTGCCAAGAGCTTTTTCTCTTCAATAAGATTCAGTTGTTTGAAATGATCCTATACCCAATTAGCTTCATTTAATTTTGCTTTCATCAATACTCTCAAAGAAGGAATTTCCACTTCAATCGGTAGTATAGCTTCCATGCCATACACTAGTGAAAACAAGGTTGCCCCCGTAGAGGTTTGAATTGATGTTCTATAGGTAAGTAGGGCAAAAGGTAATTTTTCATGCCAGTCTCTATATGTATCAATCATTTCCCCAGTATTCTCTTAATGTTCTTATTTGTAGCTTCCACTGCACTATTCATTTTTGGGCAATATGATGCTGAATGATAATGCTTTATCTTGAACTATGCATATAATTCTTTCATCATTTTATTATTCAAGTTGCTAGCATTATCCGAGATGATCTTTTTCGAAAGCCTATACCGGTATATGAAGTTGCTTCTACCCATTTTATGAAATAATTGATTATCACAAAGATAAATCAATGCCCATTTGAAGCTTTTAGGATTATGGGTCTGATCACATCTATTCCTCACATAGAGAAGGGCTATGGTGGTGCCAAGACATACAACTGGATTGAAAGGGAATAAATTTATCTACATAAATTTGGCATTTTTGGCACTTTCTAGCATAGCTAATGCAATCATTTTTCATTATAGACCAATAGTAACTAGCTCTCATAATCTGTTTAGCCATCATATGCCCGTTAGTATATGTTTCATAAATTCTTTTGTGTACTTCTTTAAGTATCTTTCTTGCTTCTACGACGTCTACGCACTTTAGCAAGATCTGGTCCCGATTTTTCTTATACAAGATTTCACCATCAAGCATAAACCCCATTGTTAATTTTCGAATGATCCTTTTATCATTTTTTTAGGCTTGTTCAGGGTAGTTTTGGCACTTAATATACTGCATAATGTCATAATACCATGGTTATCGATCTACCTCCTCTTCTACATTCGAACAATAGGTCGATGAATCTCTCATTTATATTCTAATAGGCTGGATTCTCGTACTGTAATTAAATTTGAACATTGCTGCTATAGTAGTTAATGCGTCAGCAATATGATTTTTTTCTCGAAGAACATGCCGAAATTGAATCTCTTTGAACTGTTTTATCAAGCCAGCTATGTACCTTTGGTATAACATTAGTTTTGGGTCCCTAGTCACCCATTCACCTTTTAGTTGATAAATTACCAAGGTTGAATCCCCATATACTTCTAGTCTTTCAATATTCTTTTCAATGGCCATCTGTAAACCCATGACACATGCTTCATATTCAGCAATATTATTTGTACAATTAAAGTTTAACCTTGTTGTACAGGGGTGATAACTTCCTTCTAGGGATATTAACACTGCCTCAATACCATGCCCTATTATATTGGATACTCTATCAAAAAACATCTTCCATACTTTTCTTATAGGCTCTTCATATTCATCCTGTAAGATCACCATTAAGTCTTCATCTAAAAATTTAAACTTCATAGGTTCATAATTTTCTGTAGTTTGATTAGCAAGAAAATCAGCTATTGCACTCTTTTTATGGATTTTTATGTCACATACACAGTATCATATTTCGAAAGCATGACCTACTATCTCGTTATCCTATCTGATAAAAATGGTTTCTCAAAAATGTACTTGAGGCGATCTAATTTTGATATTAGCTAAGTCGTATGATAGAGCATGTATTGCCTGAGTCTACGAGTAGTCCAAGCCAAGGCAAAGCATATTTTTTCTATTTGGGGGTAATTGGCCTTATACTCCGTATACTTCTTACTCAAGTAGTAGATAGCATGCTTTTTTTTATCAGTTTCATCTCTTTGTCCCAATACACATCCCATTGATTTTTCTTGTATCGTTAGATATAAAATCAACGATCTTCCTGCAACTGATGGTCCTAACACTGGTGGGCTTGTTAAATACTCTTTAATATTTTCAAAGGCAATTTGGCATTCTTTATCCCATTTACCAGGATTATTTTTATGAAGCAACCTAAAGATTGGATCGTATTTTGAGGTAAGTTGAGATATGAAACGAGAAATATAATTCAGTCACTCTAAAAAGCCTTCACTTCTTGTTACGTACGTGGTACTGACAATTCTTGAATGGCTTGAATCTTATCAGGGTCCACTTCTATACCTCTTTCACTAATTATAAACCCTAGCAATTTTTCATATTTAACACCAAAAGTGCATTTAGTCGGATTCAACTTGAGCTGGTATTTTCATAACCTTTCAAAGAGCTTTTTAAGATTAGCAACGTGATCTTCACCTTCTTAAGATTTAGCTATCATATCATTAACATACACCTTTATTTCCTTGTGCATCATATCATGAAAAAGAGTGACCATTATTTTTTGATATGTGGCACCAGTATTTTTTAGCCTAAAAGGTATGACTTTATAGTAAAATATACCCCACATGGTTACGAACGTAGTTTTCTCCATATCTTCATGAGCCATTTTGATCTGGTTATAGCCAAAAAACCCATCCATGAATGAAAAAGTGAAGTGCTTAGCAGTGTTATCCAAAAGAGTATCAATATGTGGTAATGAAAAATTATCTTTTAGGCTGGCCCTATTTAAATCTCGGCAGTCCACACACATTCTAACTTTTTCATCTTTTTTAAGAAATGGGACTATATTGGCTACATATTCAGGGACTTGGCTACTTCTAAAAAACTAGCATCAAATTACTTTTTTACTTCTTCTTTTATCTTCAATAATATTTTCGACTTCATGCGTCTCAACTTTTACTGTACTGATCGACATTTTGGTTTTAAAGGTAATCTATGCTCAACCATATCTATGCTAAGTTCAGGCATATCCTGATAGGATCATGCAAATACATCCACATACTCTTGCAGCAAATTCACCAGCTTTTGTTTTTCAATCGATGATAATAAAGTACCAATCATAACTTTCTTCTTATTCTCACCATTTTCTAATTTTAATAGGTCAGTTGATTCCTGATGGGGTTCTATAATTTTCTTCTCTTGCTCCATCCATTTCAACAGATCATGAGGTAAATCATAGTCTTCAGAATCAATATCATTATCAAGCTCGCTAATGTGAATTAAATTTTCAAAATCAAACCTAGTGTTATTGCCTTGGTCATCCATAATGTTCATTATTAGAAAACCTAAAAATTGGTATAATCACAAAGCAATATATATATTGATCTCTGTAAGGGCAAAAAGAATAGCAATGAAAAAGGAAAAAAAGAAGAAAAGAAAAAAAATGGAAAACAAGTTGTATGTGAAATGCATCGCATTTATCATTTTATTACGACAATAAAAATAAGCCCATACATTTAACCTTCGCATGCTCTTAGGCAAAAGCAATTAGATTTTTAGGTTAAAAAGTTCAAGGATAAGATAAACAATACATCATTCTTAAGTCTCTTAACCTAAAAAGGAAAAAATATCTCTTCATCCTACATAACTCTTTTGTCTGCTTTAATTTGAATTCGAAAAAAAGCTTCCTCCAATCCCATTACTGGTTCCCCTTGTTCAACCTCCATAGATCCAGGATAGACATGCCCACCTGAACGAAATGTTTCATATAAATATGGGAACATCATTTTTTTATCCATCAAATCTTGCCCTTTGAGCCATGTTATTCTCCTTTCTTTCTTTTCCAACATTATGTTTTTTTTTTATTAGCAACCATAGGCTTATAGCCTAACTCTCATCTTTCTTTATTTTCCACTAAGCATTGTGCTCTGACGATTCCTTGTAAAGCTTTTTCTAAGCCTTGCCTAGCTTGCTAGCCTTTACCAACAGTCTATTTAATCACCATGTCTGTGATTTTTGATAATCGAGGGATTAGTATCTTTAACCCCTCTCTGATATAAGTAGCATTTGTTATTTCAAAAGCTCTGAATAAGCATTCGATCGTTTCTTCTGCAGCCTCAATGTAATGAGTGGTTAAGGTTTTTGTTACTAATAAATCTTTATTGCTGTCTATGCAAACTTATTTTTCTTCTATAATGAATTTTACCTTCTGGTGCAAAGAAGAAAGTACAGCTCCAATTATATGAATCCAAGGTCTTCCAAGTAAGCAACTAAACATTAGAGTTATGTCCATCACTTGGAATAGGACATTAAAAATACACTAATCGATCTGTAATTGAATCTCTATATTACCAATTACCTATCTTCGTACTCTATCAAATGCTCTTACAATCATATGACTATTTCGTATGTGAAAGGGATCAATTGGAAACTTTGACAATGTCATTAGAGGCATAACATTAATAGACGATCCATTGTCAATCAACACTTTGGCCATAGTGTGGGATTTACACTTGACAGTAATGTGCAAAGCCTTAACACTGCCTCATCTTTCTGAAGGTATTTCATAGTCATTGAAGGTGATGAAATTTAGGGCTATAATATTTCTAACCATGTGATCTGCCTTTTTAACAAAAATGTTATGCTCGACATAAGCTTGGTTGAGCACTTTTCAGTAAAGTGTTTCTATGTGGTTCAAAATTTAACAGTAGTGACAGTAAAGAAATATGAGCTGACAGTTTATTTACTGGTTAACCACATTGTACTCACTATGCTTAATGATCTTTAAGAACTCACAAGTTTTTTTTTTTTAACACCAGTTTGTTAATTTATACTTTCGAGCTTACCGTCAGCTAACAATCTTGATTTTTCCTTGTGTCTTCTTCTCCAATCTTACCTTTCCCTTTTCTAGTCCTTTATGATATTTCGAAGTGTAAATCTGACCACTTCGAGTCATTCATCCTATTCTCACTATGTTGGTAGGATTTCCCATACTTGGATCATTCAAGGTCACATCAGGCCCTCGTATCATCACATCATAATTATATCTCCATGGGATTGCTTTATTGGTCCGATAAGAGAATGGACTAGGGACATAAATGGTCATTGATGTCCTGAAAGAGGGAATGGCTTTCTCAGTTATAGGCATAGATTTTTCATCATAGTAGATAGTGAGAGGTTTGGAATAAAAGACTCGCCAGGATATTCATTTCCTACTGTATTCACACTACTTTCATCATTTTCATCATAAAACTCAATGATGGCCTCATCCATCAAGCTCTGTAATATTCGTCTAAAGGCTTCACAACCTTAGATTGAATGTCCAACCAATCTTTTATGGTATTTGCAAAAATGGTCGAGGTTTTCATGACTTCCATTGATATCCAAAGATAGCGATTGAATCATGCTTGTCTCACATAAACAGTCGTACACCCATTCAAAAAGGGTCTTTACTTCTTCCACGCATCTTTTAATCTTCACATCCTTACCCACTATATTAATTTTCCCTTTGGTGTGATCTGGCAAAGGGTTTTCACTGATACTTGGCTTGAATTGGTGTCAAAAGTTAAGAGCCCATCATTTATCAAACCTTGCACTTTATGTTTAAGTGTCGTGCAATTTTCAGTAGAGTGTCCTATAACTCCATAATAATAATTGCACTTAGCGTTAAGGTCATACCAACTTGGGTAAGGTGGCTTTAATGGTTTCATATATGAAGGAATGATAAGGTGACCTCTCACCAACTGAGGGTACAAATTGGTGTAAGACATGAGAATTGGATCAAAATGAGGTCTTTCCTGATTTTTATTATTTTGTGAGTTTTTTTTATTGTTGTTTTGATGGGTTATTTGAGCAAACGGTCGAATTAGAGGTGTGAAGGTGTAATTGGATGGCTGAGGGCTAAAGCTTGGTCTGGGCAGTGGTTGTTGGGGTGCTCAGTAATGATATGGTTGTTGAAAAATTTGGTTGGTGGTAGGGTAGTCAGGAGAGTATCGAGGGTTTGGATTATATGGGATAAAAAGATGGTGTGAGAGATTTATATGAATGATAGCATTTGTCTCATGCTCTTTCTTTTTTGAATTTGTTGTTTTCTTTTTGGGCCCTTTAATTTTACCACTTTTGATAGCGTTCTTTATCATCTCTCATGAGATTACCATGTTAAAGAAGTTTTTTGTGGCATTCTCTACCAACCTGTCATAGTATGGGGCTTTCAGCGTGTTGACAAATAGCACAATTATCTCTTTTATAGTCAATGGTGGTTGGACTTGGGCTGCCGTATCTCTTCATCGATGCACATATTCTTTAAAGGTTTTCATTGATTTTTTCTTCATGTTTTATAATGACAGCCTATCAGCGGCTGTAACAAGGACATGCTTATACTAAGCAATAAAAGTTTTAGCCAAGTCTTTTCACATATGGATTTTACTCTGATTTAACTGCATGTATCATTTTACTATAAAACTAGTTAAACTATCTTGGAAACAATGTATCAAAAATTTGTCGTTATGGATATGACCCATCATCTTTCGACAGAACATGGTAATATGAGCAGAAAGACACTCTGTTCCATCGTATTTCTCAAAATCTGGGGTTTTAAATTTTGGTGGGATAACCAAGTCAGGCACCAAGCTCAGCTCATTAGCGTCAACAACCCCATAAATGTCATTTTCTTCAACTGCTTTAGGCCTCTCTTCAAGTTGATCATACTTGTTTCATATTTCTAAGTTTATAATAGGCTCTGACATTTCATGAGACTTTTCCTGTTCAACAGGGTCATCAAGATTTGACACCATGATGGGATCGACTGAGGTAGGTCTCGAGTTAGTATTCAAGTGGGTCGGTTGTTGACTTGCTGAATGATTGATATAGGGGTATGGTTGCACGCTTGGTTGTCGTATATGTATACCTCAAGGAGCTTGAACTTGACTTTGAGCTGGGGTAAATCTCAGAGGGTATAATGGCTATCCATATTAACCTCTTCCCCTATCCTTGATGTGCCAACGACTCCTTTACCTTTTAATGAACCAAACAACAATTATCTTAATTCAACCATCTGTGCTTCGATACTTTATTGTATCTCCATCACTATTTTCTCTTATTTTCTCTTATGCCTTTTCGACTATCTCAAATCTAGCTGTATTTTTTTCTTCTATAATTAGAGCCTGAGAACGAGTATTATATCTACGCGGGATCGACTGACTTAGATTCTTTAATTTTGCTGTCCTTGAACCTTAGTTTATTAACCATGAATTAGAACGTATGATATAATATCATTGTTTATTATTGTTAGTATTTACCTTTATTAAAATGCATGCATGAAATGAATGTAATGCAAATTGAGGTATTGTCTTGGATCAATCGAAACAAAAAAAAAACTTTCATTAACCATGGGAGTCTTTATACATCATCCAATCATCATTGCATTAAAACCATAAAAATATTTGATTTGAGCACATTGCTCCCTAGCTTCACACAAGAAATTTAATAATCTCTGGCTATGGCCTTGGGTCGATACGATTTCTCGTTCCAATACTTCTATCTTTTTATCATATTGCTTGTTTTTCGGATAGCCTTATAGATTTGAGCAGTCAAATGTTCTATATATTACTTTCCCTAAACTTTTCACTTTCTACATCTCTCGAGCATTCACTTTCATGTTGCAAGTATGGACCCAGTAATCCTTCATTTCTTACCATTCAGTTGAAATCTTGTCTATGCGGTTCTGATTATTGGTTAACTGAAGCTCCAGACTCATTAATTCTTGCTCTAAAACTCTTTTCTTATCTTGTAAATCAAAATTCCTATTCTGTTCCTTCCTTAGTTCGGCCTTTAACTTTTCATTTTTTTTTTGGCATTTGACCATCTTTTCAAAAACCCCCAAAAACTTTTTTCCCACGTGTGCTATTCTTTGGTGAGTGTAAAGATCACTTATTTGTTCTTTCAAGCTTTATTATTCCAATATTCCACCATTTCTCTTAATTCTTACATGTCCTTCTTGGATCCCTTCGAAGGTCTACTATCCACTCTTAATTTCTTATTTTCTTGATGTAGGTTTTACAGATCTTCTGTCAATACCTTTCGTTCCTTGGTTAACTTCTGTACTGTATCATCTTTTATCATCAAAACATATTTCAGTTGGTTAACCTGATCCATCATGGCCATTTTCTCTTTCTCTAACTTTTTTCTTTCAATCTCGAACTCTCGTTAAACGATCTCAAAAGTTGACAGTATTAGGTCTGAAATAAAAGTTGGTAGTTTTTTTGAAACATCGACTAGTAGAGGCTTAATTTCGTTAACCATTTTCATCATCCATGCAAGGTAACCTTTCACAACATTATCTGTAAATCTAGTTGGGCTCATTCGGATGACCTGCTTTCATGCTTTAATAATTTCATGAACTTTTTTCACATAACTATGTGCCCCATAATCAAACTCGAGTGAACTGAGTCTATGAGTCATAGGGATGAACTGTCATGAGTCATATTATCTTTGAACCATAAAGGGTGCATAACTCACTGCCCTCCATATTCCTAAAAAGGTACCTATGACTCGTCTCCACAACTATACAAGATGGCCATAGGAAGCATCCATGGTGCCCTCCATGTTACATCCTTACTAGTGAGCTCTAGAAAGAATGACATCCATTGACCTTTTGTCCAATCCTTCCTCCATTCTTTGGCAACAAACTCCTTGATGAGAATGAAATGAATAGAGAATGATCGAAATGATATCTTTTCTTTTCCCCAAAAGTGACTTTTAAGCTAAACAAAAAGTAACTGAGCACACCCTATAAATCGCCCATCACCTTTCATTTGACAAAAATTAAGTGATCTAATGGTCTCCGCTAATATAGTTGGTGAAAGATTTATGCCTTTATCCAATTGTTCAAAAAAATCAACCACTAATGCTTTTATATATCCTAATACCTTAAGAAATATCATCAATCTGTACACGACCAAAGCAAATACATCTAACCCCTAATCAGTATCAATATACTTCTTTATATATTCAAAGAAAAAAGCTGATGGAATAATCTCAACCCCGTTCTTTTCTTTCTTGTGCTTGTCTATCTCTTCAACCCCCATTTGCATAATCTTGGTTAACTTTTTTTATATCTACTAGTCTTCTGCTCCTTCCAATAGATCTTATCTTGATTTACATACTCTATTCGAAGTAAAGATGAATATTCTTCAATCGTGGGGGTCAAGTCTTCTTGGTTGAACATGAAGCATCGATAAGATGGATCCTAGAATTATACTGCAGCTCTCATCAGTTGTTCATTAATCTTTACCAATATAAGCAATGCCACATCTCTATATTTCTTAGAAAAAGATTTTTTTCTCTCTGTTCCTCATTATTTTCAAATAGCTTTCAATTTTGATATATCATTCTGACTAAGATCCATATGCACTGACTGTGGTAGCACCGATATATGACCATTAACTGAACAATCTCTTTTTTTCTCCTGAATACTTTCTTGAAAGTTTTTTTACTGAAGATTGGTCTAAAATGCTACCCCTTAAGAAATATAATACCTATATGATGCATGTAGCAAAAATTGAAAGAAACCAAAAAAATTAAACAAGTCAATAAAACAAGCAAATAAATAAATAAGTAAATCAACAAACAAACAAGAATAGCAAGTCCATAAAACAAGCAAATAAATAAGTAAAACAAACAAACAAGTATATAGCAGAACAAAATATACATAATGTCCTATTTTTAGGTAATTTTTTAAAGAATGACGGCATAGCTCTATCTTAAATTGGGTCTTACGGCTCACTATATGCTGGTTTAAGGCTTATGTGTCTAAAGGTTCCCAGACCATTTCTCACATCTTCATTTATTATAGACTAGTAAGGTTCCCCGATCCTCACCCATTAACGGCTACTAACGAAAATGGTTCAATATGAGTGGAAGTGTTTCGCTAGCAAATGTGAATGTTATTACCTCACGAGAGCGTAGCTACTTCACTTCCTCCTAAAAGGAATAAAGTCCGGGTCTAGAGCTCATGCATGTGAATGAATATACAAAATGTGTGCGAAGTATGCATTAATCAAAGTAACATAAATAAATTATAAACAAAGAATAAAAATAAAGTAACAACTATCATATAATTTATTTTATCTATTAACTTTTATGCGTATATATTTTGAAAAATTAAAGAGAATTAAATTAAATATCGATAAAACCAATTAAATCCAACTACTATTAATAACACATAATTAAAATTTGGCTTGACTCTCAAAAGTCTCCAACAGAGTTGCCAAGCTATCGTAATAGTTTTGGGATCGTCAAACGTAAAGTCTTTTAAGATCAAAAAAATAAAAGGGGAGTCGCCACCAATCTTTGTTAGGATATGATTGGTTACCTAAAAGTTTATCTTTTTAATAAAATTATAAAAACAGGTTTAAAGTTTATTAAAAGATAAATTTTGGTCTACGAAAAACTAGGTTAGGCTCAAGAGTCGGTTACATGTAGGGAAGTATTAGCACCCCTACAATGCCCATAAATTGGTACCATTTAATTATGCACTATTTTTGGTATTAAATAAAAATGGTTTCAATTTGAAATTTAACACTAATTCCCTTTATTTTAAAAAAATAAATTTTGGTTACAATTCTTTTTTAGGAATATTGAAGAAATCTTTAAGTTAAAGAATTATCTTAAAATTCTCCAACATCTAGGCAGAATTTAAAATAACTCTTTTCACTTAAGATTTAACACAATATTCCTTAAAATAAAAAATAACACTTTTTGTGAAAGATAATTATTGGTGACTCTCCAACATCTAGGCAGAATCCAAGAATTATTTCCTTCGAAATGTTATTTTTGTTTTATTTTACAACATCACAACTTCAAAAATATATATTTTTATCTTGTAAAACATTTTATAAGAGAAAGTAAATAATGGAATTATTAGGTAACAAATACAAATTAAAGACAAAGAAACACGAAATGAGCGTCAACAATAATATAGTGATGCATGTATGCCCATGGATATTATGCCAGATGATAAATGCAATTTTAAAAAAATGGATTCTTAAATATAATGAGACCACCTTGACTTTCCAACATCTAGGTAGAGCTTAGGTCCGATTGTTTATATTTAAGATCCCAATTTACTATTATCTTTTTTTTTTAAGTTTTAATCCCATTGTTAAGGCAAATTAAGAACAAGCATAAAAAACTTAATGAAATAAAGTTTCTTAAATGCCCCATCATTTAGGCGGCATTCGAGAATAAATTACTTTAAGTAAGATTTTTACACATGTCCTTAGGATTTTGAGATGGTTTTGGTTAGAGCTTAAGTCAAGGTTTTAAAGGTTCGGGTTTCAAGATTTTGAAGATTCGAAAATGCGTATCAAACTTGGGTCTTTAGACTTTTGAATTTTTAGGTTTTGGAATTTAGGGTTTGGGATTTTGGATTTTAGGGTTTCGATTTTAGGGTTTAAGGTTTGGGGTTTTAATTTTAGGGTTTAAAGGATTTAGGGTTTGATTTTAGGGTTTAGTGTTTAGGGACTGGAATTGAGGGTTTGGGTTTTTGGATTTTTGGTTTTCAATTTTGGGTTTTGAATTTAGGGTTTCAATTTTAGGGTTTGGATGTTTTAGAGATTTGATTTTAAGGTTTGGAGGGTTTAAGGTTAGTGCTTTTGATTTTAGAATTTAAAGGTTTTAGGGTTTCGATTTTAGGGTTTGGAGATTTTATTATTTATTATTATTTTATTATTATTTAATATCTTTATTTTTAATTTTTAAAAAAATACGATCATCTCTAAAAATCCCTAATATCTAAGCAAACTTTCAGAGTAAGTTTGATTTTTATGATTTTTGAAAATTAATTAAATTTTTTTATATTTTATTTTTATATTTTAATGAAAATTTATTATTATTAGTAGTAGTTTTTTTGTTTATTAATCTTATTATTATTATTATTATACTTTTTAATATAATCCCCAATATCTAGGCAGAATTATATTTTAGAGTTTGAGGTTTTTATTCCCTCTAACATCTAGGTAGGAAAAATAATGAATATATTATCCTATTCTATTTTTTCTTAGATTATTACTATTATTATTATTATTTAAGCATTTTTAGTTTTTATTTATTTATTTATTTTATTTATTATTCAAAAGTTTGAATTCATGGTTTATTTTTATTATTACTATTATAAAAGACAACAAAATTTATTTTAACACATTTAAACATTTTATCATGTATAAACATTAATAGTAAAATTTAAAATAACAAAAATAATATAAAAAAATTCAAAAAAAAAAGTTTTCTACCTGAATCGGACCTGTCAACGGTCAGGTCAATGGCAGTTCAACTGTATCAAAAAATTTTTAGTTTGGCACGCAGTTTGATTGAATCGATTTAGGAGTGGTTCGGTCTGGTCTTATTAAACCGATTCAGAGCTATTGAAGGAGCTGGGTCAGTGGGTCAAGTCACAGGCATATGCGGATCCTTCCTGGTCCAGACGAAGTTGTTTTAGGCCTTTTTTTTTATATAAAAGCCAACTTTTTTTTAGATCATTTTCCTCTTTTTTTCAAAAAAAAAAAAGTTCTAGAGCTTAGGGATTCTCTCCAGCCTTGGTCGAAATCTGGCGTAGTGCCGCCACATCAGTCACCATTGAGATTCATTGTCGTCGATGTTTGTCAGTGGTCGTAGATGGTCGTCGATGATCGAAAAATGAAAAGAGCTCCCTGAAGCTCTCCTCGCCTTCCTCTTTTCAAATCCAACATCTTTTTTACCAAAAACCGCCTTGATGTGAATAAATCGAGCTTTGAAGATTTTGTTCTCCTTTTTTTTTTAAACAAACTAACTTTTTTTTTACAGGAGTGCTTTGGCGTTGAGGTTCCTCCCTATGAAGAGAACTGTATTATTATTCTATGTTTCTCTTTTTTTTGTTTTTTTTTTTGTATTTGGGTTTTGGGTATGGGTTTGAAGATTTTTGAATGTAGGGAATTAGGGTTTCTAGGTGGAGGGGAATTGGGTCTCTGGGTGTGTATTTCTGTGTCTAAAAGTTCAGAGAGACTGGAAGAGGATAAAGCTGGGTTCTTTACAGGGTTGGGTTTGTGTTTGGGATAGTAGGTGGTCTAGAGGCTGTAGGGAGTGGTTGTAGGAACGACTGTAGAAGTGGTTGTAGGGCTCTGGTAAAGGGGTGGCTGGTTTGGTGGTCGGTCTGATGGCTAGTCACAAAGGTGACTGGTCTGATGGGATTGGATAGGGGTGGTTGGTCTAATGGGACTAGGCAATGGTGGTTGTATGGGGCCGACGGTAGTGCCATACACCGATCGCTCTACTTTTTATTTTTTTTAAATTAATTTTATTATATTTTTGTTTAATTAATAAATATTAAAGTAAAAATAATAATAATAAATAAAATGTAAATATGTTTTGGGCTTAAATAATGAGATTGGGCTTTAAGCCTAATTGAATCAGATTGGGCCTGAAACCCAATTGAATTAAAATCGGGCCTAGAGCCCAGTTGAGTCAAAATCGAGCCTAAAACCCAGTCAAATTGAAATCAGGCCTGGGTCTGAAAACCCAATACTCGTGGTGAATTTTAATACGAGACTCAACTAAAAAGTTGGACAAATTTAGTGTCTACAACATGTTTATGGTATGGATTGTAAATATGGCCTTAGTTTTTTGGATGTCGTCACAACATCATAGGCTAGTTTTTTATTTTTTAATAGTTCAGTTCAGCTCCTATTAAAACTTTACTAATGAAATATACATTTCTTTACTTTTTTTTCTCCTCTATTACCAGTGCCAAGTTGATGGCCTAGTCGGATCTCTATTACCAGTGCCAAGATGATGGCCTAGTCAAATTTTGCTATGTACAAATGCAATGGTTCATTCGATCCCAATTTTGAAAATATGGGTGATAAGGAAAGAAATTCTTTAAGCTCTTTAAAAGCTTGTTGGTATTGTGGTGTCCATTAGAAGTCTGAGATATTCTTAAATATCTGGAAGAAAGGCAAGTACCGATCTATCGATCTAGACATAAATCGACTTAAGGTTGCTATTTTTCTTATTAGCCACTACACTTCTTTTATTAAAGTCAATGGCTTTATATCTACTATGGCTTAAACATTCTTTAGATTAACTTTTATGCCTCTCTAGTGTATCATGTATCCTAAAAACTTAGTCAAAGTGACTCTAAAAGCACATTTGCTTGGGTACAACTTCATATTATACTTCTATAAGGTGTCTCTTTGAAGTCTTTTACGTGTTCATAAGCGCTTTTACTTTTAACAATTATGTCATGCACAAATACTTTCATATGCGATATATTTGGTCCTTAAATATTTTATTTATAAGTCTCTGATAAGCAATTCTCGCATTTTTTAGGCCAAATGGCATCACCCTTAGCAATACAAGCGATTCTTCGTCGTAAATACTATTTTTTCCTCATCCTTTTTCAACAACTTTCTCTAATTATAACCAAAGTAGGCTTTCATGAAACTAAGGAGATCGTACTCACCATTATCATCTACTAGCCGATTTATGCTCGGTAAAGGAAAGCTATCATTAGGGCATGCCCTATTTAGGTCAATAAAGTCCATAAATATCCTCCATTTGCCATTATGTTTCTTTACGATGACCATATTAGCTATTTATTAATAGTAAAAGACTTATATGATGAATTCAACTTTTAACAATTTTCTAACCCCTTTCTCTATAACTTTTTGTCTTTCAAGGGAAAAACATCACTTCCTTTGCTAAACTGGTTTTGTATATGAATCGATGTTCAATCTATGCATAATTTTCAAATGGCTTATGCCTAACATGTCTAAAAGGGTCCATATGAAGAGGTTGGCATTACTTCTAAGTAGTTGAATTAGTTCATTTTTCTGGTTGAGCTTAGAGTCAATTTGCATGCATATTTCTAGGTCATGCTAGGAAGAAAAGAGCATGTATGAGGTTTTTGACTAGCTCAAATTGGTTAAGATCGATTTTTGGTCTTTGATCAATGATTCCTTTTTGCTCATTCAGGTTAGGATGAGATTAGTGTTTCAATATTTTTATCTTTAATCAATGATCTCTTTTTCGATATGAATTTGTTTGTCCTTCTAATTCAACTTATTAATTTAATTTTTTGATATGAACTTAAAAATGTATTGAGATGCTAAGTTTGAGTTGTAAACAATAAAATTTTCTATAATTGACATATAGTATTCACAATGTAATTTCTAGCTCAGTGCAGCTTAATAGCTTAGTTTTATGCACAAATTTGCTTATTTACAGGTCTTAAACTTTTACAAGTTTTAAGCTTAAGAGCTTGGTTAGGACCTTGGCTCTTAAAAGAGCTATGTTTTCATTTCCTCATCTATTTCTAGTATATTGTTATTTTTTTACCATCACATTGGTTTTCTTCTTGCAGTACTTTAACTTTTGAATCTACCTTGTCTTGCATTTTCTCTTTGTTGGCTAAGCTTATAATTGATAGATCTTAAGTCTTTTTTTTTCATGGTAGTTACATAGCATTTTTTAGCCATAGATTAGTTTTCTCTAACCTTTCCTACCCCATTAGAAGTAGAGAGCTTGATTTTAAAGTGAGGAAATCCCTCTCTCACCTCGATTGTTCCCTATTGTAACTTCAAAATTAATGTATTTTTCCACTATTAGGAGCAAGTCAATCAAAGTCTTTAGTGGTTCCAATGAGAGTTTAAAGGATATTCTTTTTTCATTTTTTTAACCCCATTGGTCAAAGCTTTCACAATTATAGCTTGCTTTAAGTCCTTGACTTGAAAAGCCTCAATGTTAAAATGCATCACATATGCTTTCATAGATTCCCTATGTTTTTGTTTGTCCAACATTAAGCTTAAGCCATCTTTTTTATTCGATGACTACTTATAAAATGTGTCAAGAATAAGTTACTAAGCTATTTGACAAAAGTTATTAACCTATACTCGAGGTAGGAATAACAAAATTGAGCTGCCTTTTTTAGCATGGTATTGAAACCTCTGCATGTAAACGGTTCATCAGTCCCTTAATTAGGATGTTTGTCCTAAAAAATTTGAGATGATAAAAAAGATCAGTAATGCCATCATAAGTTTCAATAATAGGCATTTTGAAGCCTTTAGGGGCAAGAGCTCAATTTATATCTTCAGTAAAAGGTGAGGTTTCAAGGAATTTGAACTTGTCATCAGATACTGAAGTCTTGTTCCTGAGATCTTTTTTCATTGTTTTTATTTGAGCTTCTAGGTCTTTGTTAGCTCAGTGTTTCAAGGTGGTTGTTTAGTTTTTTAGCTTTTGGAGTTAGTCAGATAGTAATTTTTTAGGGTTTTTTTCTTCATCTAGGGCAGATGAGTCAACCTTATTGTCTTCATAGGTTAACAGTTTTTGGGTTTGGAGGCTTTGGGTTATGGCTATAAGTTCCTTAGAGGTTCGTGGAGGTGTTATGTTCTAGATAAGTTCATTAAAGGATTGTAGTTGTTGGGTTAGGCCCTTAAATTGTTCTAATATGGGTGCAGCATGTGCAGGTTGATCTAGATTGGGTTCGTTGAGCTGAGTATCAGCTCCAATTGTAATGGGATGATCTCTCTCTTTGGTAGTTCTCTTTCTTAAAGGGATTATGAGCTTAGCTAAGTGTTCCTTCTATTTAGTCTGCCAAAATGTTGGTGTCGAGCTCTTGATAAAAGATAAAGACCTAAAACCAATGGAGATTAGAGATCGTTCAAGAACAAAGGCTAAAGTGGTTCTAATGTTTGTGTTTTGATGCTCAAATTAGTGTTCGAAAAAAAAGGGGGGGGGGGAATCTAGAGAAAGAGTAGAAAAATTAATTACCCATACCTAAAAGGAGAAGGGTATTTATACTTGAGAATGGAGGTGTTCGAATCTCAGTGATTCGATTTTTGGAGTTGGGTTTAAGGTTGGCAGAGTCGACCCCACCTAATATGGCAAAGGGACACATAATAGAAAGATGACAAGTCGCATATTTGCATATTGTCGAGTATGATGTGAAGTTAATTGAGCTGATGTGGATTTCAAGGAATATGGTTAGCTTATCCTGTCAGCTTGGATCAAATAACTAAAATGACCCTAGGCCGATATTGAGTCACTTTTTTTATGAAAAAAAAAATATTATACCCTTTTGACTATAAAATGCTCCTAGCAAGATATTTTACTCAAACTTTTTGGAGAAACAAACCAATAGCTTCTCAATAATTCTCTTGTCAATGAACTCCTCTTCGAGTAACCTTATTGGGTTTAAACTATCATAATATGTTTTTCTTATATAAAAATAAAAAATAGAATAAAAGTAACAGTATTAGGTTAACTACAAGCCACAAATACAATTCCATCATCAGCATGTTATAAAACTGAGAATAAGAAAAATCATGGCTAGCTCTATCCATTATATATCCAACACTACCAATTTTTCATACACGAACCTTCCACACTTATTTCTCTATCTCATCATGAAAACATAAATGATATTTCTCCACAAGTAACTTTATCTTTTAATAATTTTTTTAAAAGTTATAAAGAAAAGTAAGCAACTCATGAGATTGCAAATTAGATACATAATAGAAAAATGTGATAAACCAAAACTTCCATTGTTGCAACCAATCATAAATCTCCTAAAAGTTGCAAAAATCCAACATCATACAAAATAAAGAGTGCTTTTTAATGGGTAGTCATTTTGTGCACTCATCTTTTTACCTTCTTCGACTTGTCAACCAAAAACCTCAAAAAATCTGAATACTAAAACGCAAAGAAAAAAATGGTTTGCTAGAAATTAAGCAATTAGAATTATGTTCATGGCACAATTGAATTGATTTTGGACTATGAAATTTGTAGGTAGATTTAATAATTCGTGTATATATGTTTATTTATTTCATATTTAATATGTATGAAAAATGAAAATTATCATGTTACAATTTATTTTAATATGTCAAATATAAAATTTATATTTTTTTATTAAATTCATATATGATTTTTGCTAAAATTTTAAATTGTGTGGTTTTTATATTTTTTTCGTATTGTGTTTAAAATTGACTAGATAACAATGTAATTAATAATGGTAAGAATTTGGAGATACCATTTCTCATCTAAGATATATATATATATATATATATATTATATTACAAAATACATAGGTACCTAATAAGATATAGCACATGGATATTTATAATGATAACCTATATTTTTTACATGTAAGATAATAATTAAATTTAAATTTTTAACCAAATAATCTCATTCAATAATTATTTTTTAAAAGAAGTATTTGAAAGTTTAAAAATTAGATTTATTTTAATATTTCAAGAGTTTTATTTTAATTTAAATCAAATATAATTTATCCCAAACTCACTTTTTTCAAATACATTTAGAATAAAATCAATAATTTTGTTATTTCTTTTTTAAAATGAACTATTAAACCATCTATATATCTATTTTTAAATTTAAAAAATATATATAATTTAGATTTATCTCTAACAGTCTAGATATATGATCTCTTTTTAAATATATATAATTTAAATATATCTTTAACAATCTAAATATATCTATTTTAAATTTAAAAATTTTAAATATAAATTTATTTTTATAAATTTTCTAATAAATTTTAAAAGACCAAATATCATTTATTTCACTGTTTAATAGATGCTATCTTCCACCTCGATGAAATATTCTTGTGTTGAATTTCTCATATTACTTATTTAGTCCATCAATTGCACATAGTAATGGTATTAGTCGTACTTGTATCAAATAAAATATCATCTTCATCTCTTTCATTCATTACCAGTTGTACATATTCTTTTTTGATTTTGGTAAATTATTATTTTGATTCTTAGCAACTAATTAACGGTTGAAAAGTATGTTAATTACAAAACACCCAATCCAAAACTTTAAGGGTTTTCGTCGACGTTTGATATTCTCTCTAAAAAAAAATAGTAATGTAACAAAAGTTCTCTTACCAATTTCATTCTACTTGATTAATAATTATAGTTTTGCCATTAATTTATAGGATTTTTGCACTATAATGGCCTTTCTTTTAGAATATGCTTTCAGGAATAATAGATCCTATATTAAGTTAAGGGAAATGGAACTTCAAAATCGAGCATCCCATTAAATAGAACAATAATTTTATTAGGTAAAAATCAATAAAAATTATAATGGCAATATTTAAATACTGCATTTTGTTTAACTAGATTACTGTAAAAAGTAGGAATTAATATATGTTTGCTTTGATGTTAAAACTTGAGATGCCTTTGATTTTTACAATGTAACAGTAAAATAATCCTACATGAGGTTATTTTGTTTGTTTTGTATTGCTAAATATTGTATCCATGAAATGCATGAGTGAAAAGATTAAGTTGGGTACACTATTGTAGTACAAGTAAAAATATAAATTATGGAAATGATATAATACCACTTGCTTTTATTTATTGAAAATATTAATCTTTATAAGATGATAAGTATATCTACTTTACTACTAAACTTTATCATCTTATATTAATAACTTAACATTGAGATGGAGACGAAAAGTTTTTTTTTTTCTTTTTATAAGACTTTTGAAGACAATTTTCTATAGTATCAACAACTTTTTTACTTTTTGAATCAAATTGTTCAAATAATAAAAAATATTATTTTCTTTAATTTTCTAATATAAGATTTTTTTTCATTAAGTATGGATATTTAAATATAAAAGACAAAATAATTAAAATGAAAATGAAATTATATATTTTTAATTATGAATGATAATTTAATTCATTTGTATTTCGTTATATCTTTAAGCATTAGCCAATTTATATCCTTAAGCCTAGGAAAGTATTTATTTTTCAAGACTTTCTATCATTTTGTAAATTTAAATGCATTATTTTCAAGTTTAAATTTGATAATTATACAAAATTTGAAAATAGTTTATGAAGAGACTGATCATCCATTTTTACTTAAAACTTTCAAAAAATAAGGAATTTAATATTTTTGAATAATACCTTTATATTTTGTTCATATATTTATTTAAAATTTAATATCATTTTATAATTATAATTTTAAATTAAATAAATAAATTAATTCATGCATCACATGGGTCATAAGCTAGTTCAATATATAACAATAACATTGTTGGTGATAATGGCAAGAATTTGGGGTTTGGAATTCATTAAGACATTAATGATATGTTGCTTCCATTTAAGGATGAATCCATTTAGATTTAGTTACTAAAAGAGTTATCAAACTTGCTTTTATCTTTTTGAGTCATGTTAATAGGATAACTATGGATAACGATAAGTCATGAGAGGAAAACCATTGTCTAAAATTATTTTTATGGTAGTATGAAGAGGTAAATACTATTCTTGTGGTTATTTTCATTTTGGTTTACTGAGCTATATGATAGATAATAACATTTAGTCAAATTGTTTTTCCTTTCACCTATATTTTAAGAGGAAAGTATTTATTTTCTACTTTTCATAAAATAAAAAAAAATTAGTAGCATATTTTTAATTAATGTTATGAATATTTGGGTTAATATTATGAATGATTCCAAAATTATAGAGAAATATTTAATATAATATTTGAATTTTAAAAATTTTTAACATAATACATTAATTATAAATTTATTAACTAATGTGATACTTAAAAGATTGTTTATTTATCATGTGTTATCATATAAAGTTAGCCACGGTGTAAGTATCACATTGGTTAATAAATTTATAATTTATGTACCATATAAAAAACTTTTAAAAGTTCAAGTATTACATTAAATATTTTATTTTAGTTTCAAGATTATTTATGACATTGACCATAAATATTTAAATGTTTCCATTTATCTATTAATTTGGGAAATGGAATTCAAGCCCTATTTTTTAAGAAAAAAAATCATGTAACATTCAATTGAATCAAATGCTTAAATGTGATTTTCCATATTTTTTAAGTTGGTTATGATGATTAACATTTAAGTAGTGTTTTTTAAATGAAATTTATGAAGTAAATATATTTCAGTATCAAATAGTCAATGAATGGAAAAAAGATTATCATAGTTTCTAATTAAAAGAGAACAGGAAAATCAATAGGTTTGAAATTACTTATTTCAACGTGAATGTAACATTATAAAAATGATCAACGAGTTTACAAGTCTCGTATTGATAATTTTAAAATATGATATAAAAATAATACAAAAAAATTATATATAAATTTAGTATAATTATATTTTTTATCTCAATCATGTTAATATTATTAAGACACGACATTATTCGTGTTGTGTATGTATCAAATAGTAATAATGCGCTTAAGATACAATACCGTTTATAACATTAAAAAAATTTTAATTATTTTAACTTGTATAAGAAATAAATTAATAATCGTATTTATCGTATTATTTTTATGTTTAAATAAATTATAAATATTTAATTTTTAAATTATTTTTATTTAAGTACTAATTTAAATGATATTTTTTATTTAAATAAATGTAATAATTATGTCTAATCGTATTATTTATATATAATTATTTAATATTATGTTATTTGAATATAAATTAATTTTAAATATGTTATTCGTACCGTATTACTTAATTTTTTTTATTCTTCTAGAAAGTAAAAACAGTGAAGTTATCTGCTTTTTTTTTTTTTTTTTTTTTTTTGGATTCAAAGCAACGCTTAAAAGGGAGGAAAGGGGAGGAGATCCTGGCTTGAAACCAAAATTTCTATATCCTCATAAAACCTCCTTGGCCGCTAGACCAAATGAAAAAGGACTCTATTTTCTCCTTATTTTCGATAAAAGAATGCGGTTAGCTCAAAACAACAACAAAAATTGGTTTCAGGCTGGCTTGCCAGGGACATCAACCTATTGGGTTGTGTCTAATAGTACTGCCCCATTAGCGGTAAATTTTTCAAGAAAAAATGAAATAAAATCAGAAATTTTATTGTGCTTTGATCATTTCTACCCTTGCAATGAAGCAACTTAAGATAAACCTAATGATCAGACAACCTTAACTTCAGTATTGTAGTCATCAAGACCCATGAAACTGCTCCAGAACCAATGCTGCTTCCAGACTTTGTCAACCATTGAATCAACTGGGACACCTTTGGTCTCTGGCAACAAGAAAAATGTGAACATTCCCATGATGATAATCCAGACAGCAAAGAAGAAGAAGATTCCAGCTTGCATATGGCATAGCATTGAGAGGAAAGCTTGAGCAATGACGAATGTGAAGAGCATGTTAGAGCTGACTGCAAAGGCAAAACCAGCTGTTCTAGTCTCTAGAGGGAATGTCTCGCTAGGAATTAGCCAACCAAGAGGCCCCCATGACCAGGCAAAGCCCATGACAAAGACACACACGAGGATCACCACAAAAATTGCCTCCCCTTTCCCAAGATTACCACCCGTGGTTTTCAAGTCTTTCAACAGGACTGCACCAATAATAGTCTGCAACACATTAATTAAATACTAACTTTTAGAGAAACTTCACTTACTGATGGGCAAAATCATAATGGCAACTTCAATGGAAATGAAGATTAGGGAGATATATGAGATTTGAAACCTGGGAAATGAACATCTGAACACAAGCTTCAAGTAGCAGAATTCTCCTGCCAGCCTTATCTACTAGATATACTGAGACCACAGTACTAAACACATTGACAACACCAGTAATAACAGATGAAAGCAATGCGGCATCACTCCCAAATCCCACCGTCTGGAAGAGAACGGGGGCGTAGAACATGATAGCATTGATTCCAGTAAACTGCTGGAAAACTTGCAACAAGATGGCAATGACTAGTGGTGGTCGGCTTTCTGGCTTCATTAGTTTGCGGAAAGGGTCTTTCACTTGCCTTGCCATCTCACAAGCATGTACAATTGAATCATACTCATCATCCACATTTTCGACACCACGGATCTTCCTGAGAACTTTCCTTCCTTTCTCAACTTTGTAACGTTCAATAAGGCTGGTTGGCGTCTCACAAATGAGCAGAGATCCCAAGCAGAGCATCAAAGCAGGGACACCGGCAATGGCAAGAGAAATTCTCCATCCATTAGGATGGATTTTTGATGAAAAATAGTTTACCATGTTGGCTACGAAAATTCCAATAGTAATGAAGAGTTGGAAACTAATGTTGAGTGCTCCACGCATCTTAGCTGGAGCTAACTCGGACAAGAAAAGTGGTACCGCCTGAAATAATAAAGAATTAATAGTACAATTCAAAAGGGGAGTGATAAGATTCAATCACCAACAGCCTCTAATTAAAAGAACAAAAAAGGACATTTAAATGTTTCTTACTTGATTGGCAAAACCAACACCACAGCCAAGAAGAATTCTTCCAATAATAATCATTTCAATGTTGAGACCTCCAGCAGTCAAAAGGACACCGGCCAAGAAGAAAACTGATGCAATCTGCATGGTGGGTTTCCTACCAGCCTTTGAGCAAACCCTTGAAGCTGCAAAACTAGCTACCAGGGCTGCAAGGTACAAGGAAGATGTGAACAACTGGAGGAACTGGTTATTGTACTTGCAGTAGTTGTTTTCATAAGCATGTTGTTTCCTTTCATACACAGTTGGGAAGAATTTTTTTAAGAAATCATCCATGGATGTTACTCCGCCTGACAATCCAAATGAAATCATTAACGCAAATATTATGCCCAAAAAGAAGAAAAGATTGCCTTGGAACTAATTAATAATATAATTGAAGATATTTATTATAAAAAAAATAAAAAATAAAAAACCTGAAATGCCAATGTCATATCCGAACATCAAGCCTCCAAAAGCTGCTATGGTCACACAGACAAGGACATAGATTGTAGTCCTGCCTTCATATTCTGGAGTGTCGCCAGAGCCGCTTGCTACAACTGCAGGCATTTTCAGATATAGATATTGATATATTTATAGTACTATTTTTTTTACTAATCAAATTTACAACAATAATCAAAATAGCAAAATGCTCAGAACGGGCAGGAAGTAGGACAAAAATTTAATCGTTTTCTTAAATCTTAGTTTAACAGTTTTGCATGGGTTATACACAGGAATTGAGAGTGCAACAGAAATCTAAAATTGGCCTTTCCTTTAAGCTCAAATCCCGTAAGTTGTCATAACAATTTCCTTTATTTGACCTACCATTTTTCTAATTTTAACCTTGACCCAACCTTATTCAGATTTGGAAACGAGAAAAATGAGCTAAAACCCGATAGTTAAATGAAATTTGTGATCCTCTATTTTCTATCTTGAAATGTTTTTGATTGAGAATAGGATTACATTGAACAGTTACTGATTCACTTCAACAAAACAAATCCACATCTTTTCCTAATTATAAGTTGATTTGGCTACGTTTACAGTTCATACTCTGTCAGGCCATCTCCTAATTTTTTCTTATCAACCTGACTTTTTTTTTCTTGTACTTTAATTTGTACGTCATGTTTAACATTACTTAAAAATCAAATAATATAACTAAAGATACACGTGTTTATGTCGTATTATTTAGTACCGTAAAGATAGTACAACACTTTATAATTATAAGTTAACAAATAAAATGTATTCCCATTTACCATAATAATCTTGTCAGTGACAGCTTTATGATTTTTTTTATATCTATTCATGATATATATAAATATATATATAATTACTGATAAATTTACCAATTGTCGATAGAAAATGTGTTAATGAAAATTTTTTGAGATATCCAAGAAATTTTTTTAAGAATTTTCTTATTTTTAATCTTTGAAAATCCATGAAAAATTTTTGAAGGTGTTCAAATAAAAATTTTCTTTAAATTTTTTTATTTTTAAAATTTTGAGATGTTCATAAATACATTAATTTTAAAGATAGATCCACCTCTGAATCTTCTATATGGATACTACTAATGCACTTTAGTAATAACCACCTCATTAGTTAAATCAATTAGAGCAAATTATTAGGTCTCTTAGCATTGCTTTATTTTAAAAATTCCTTCAAAACTATTAAATATAATTTTTTATTTGTATGAAAATTCTATTATATCGTTGATATATGTATAATAATTTTCTTTGTTTTTTTTCCAAATTAATATCAATATCTTTTTATAAAGGAAAAATATTTTTAATATCAAATTACATCTAGATTACAAAAGAAATTAGGAAAATATCTCTTCCGTATCAAATTGCAGAGGCTAAATTATGGCTAGTTGGTTGGCAACTCTTTTGTGTGAACAAAAAAGGAACAAGTGGTGCAGGAGGAAGCTAAATCAACAATATCTAAGATCAAACCTGCCCTATCTAAGAAAGAAGCATCAGCTACACTAATTTCAGATATTGCCAATGACAATTCACTTTCAACAATGATAAAGTGGAAACCAGAATCAAGAGTTAGCTTCAAAACAAAAAGGACTAGCAGAATATGGAAATTTGGACACCACATTTAAAAGGACAATCCCTTACTGCTAAAATTTCCTCCAACAAATTTTTTGCATTCGGCAAACCACGGTATTATCTTGTAAGCAGCGGTTCCTATTACTCCAAAGCAGCCATAAAATGTACATCACTTGCTCAAACACGTCCTCCTGCTTAGCTTTAATCACAAGTCTAACTCAAAATTATATGGATGAGGACCATGTTGCAACCAAAGGCAAAACGACTCACATGCATAACGCCACACCACAGAAGTAAAATCTCAATGGAAAAATATTGAAACAATGACTCATCTAATCTGCTACAGTTGCAACAAATATCATCAACCTGAATGCACTTATTTCTAAAGGCATATTTTGTTGGCAGACTATCCCAAATTAATCTATACATGAAAAACTTGACCTTAGGCAATGCCTTATTGGCTGACCACATCAATCTCCAAATGGGAGACGATAATATTCCGAAGGGACACCTTCCTTCCCAAGAACCTTCCTTGCAACATAATAGGCTGAATTCAGAGTTTCAATCTAAATCAACCTATCAGGTTAGGAAAGACCTTTGGATTCAAAAGCATAGCAGAGATAAGTTCCACATCTTCAGGTAGCCTCAAAAAGGTCATGCATTAGTTGTATATTCCAGGTTCTACTCTTCCGTATAATCAAACCCTCTACTTTCATATAATTATCAACAAACCTAACAGGGTAAGAGGATCTAAAAAGAGGTGGTTTATTCAACCATCTATCAACCCAAATATCAAATATGAGAGCCATCCCCTATCCTCCACCTCTATCCTTTAATCAGAACTGCTCTTCACTCTGATAAACACTGCCATATAAAGGAAGGGTTAGAACCAAGATTAGCATGAAGCATAGAGTTACTAGGGAAGTACCTGTCACAATGTGCGGTTTTAACCTGACCGCTTAGAAAAAAATTAAAAACTCTCAAAATACAGAGAGTTATAGCTAATATTTTTCATTAATTATGATTCACCATCTAAAAAGTTTTTTTAATAAAACCCTAAACTAGTTAAGATTTATAAAAAAAAAAAAAGTTTTTAAAGCCTAAGTGGAGTTTGAAAGTCCGATTATACGTAAAAAATTATTATCATCCCACAACATTCATTTTGAAAATAGTACCAATTAATGATATGTTATTTTTGAATTTTATAACTCTTTCGTCCTAAAACGTTTGTCATGTATTGAATTTTACGAAATTTAAGAAAAAAACCTTTGATTTTAATATATTTAATATTAAATTTTAAATTTTTTTATAAAATTAAACTTTCATGATTTTTAATGTCAAGAAGTAAAAAATAATAATAATCATAAAAAATAATTTTAAAATATAAAAAAATAAAAAATTTAGATGTTCAAAAATACATATTTAATATAATTTTGAGACATCTCAAAAAATAAATAAAAAGGGGCGGAGGGAGTAAAAATGATCCTTAGTACTTAAAGATAATTCCTTGAATTTCATTGATTCCCACAAAATCTCTTTTTTTTTAATTTTTTTTATTTTCTTAATATATGTAAATTATTTTGTTTTGGACTAAAGTGAAACATTTGGTTGCAAACATTTTTTAGACTAAACATCTAGGTAAAATTTTCAAAAACATTTTCATTTTAGGATTTCCATAATAATCCTTTAAAACAAAGATATTAATATTTATAAAAGATAATTGTTGAAAATCACTCCAATATTTAGGTAAAATTTCAAGAATTATTTTTACTTAAAAATATTTTCTCACTTTTATTTCTAAAACGTCTTTATTTTATGAAACCCTTTAAAAAAAAACCACATGAATACAACAATTTAAATAATGCAAATGTCAAATATAAATGCATGAATCCAATTAAAAATGATATGTAAATGACAATTAAAAATGTTAATGTATATAACAAATTATTAAACAAGTAAAATGCAAACGCATAAAAATGTGATTTGGATTTAGATTTAGGTTGGGATTTAGGAAAAGTTTAGGGTTTCGAGTAGCTAGGGTTAAGGTTAAAGTTTAAGGTTCCATAAATTTAGGGTTTGAAGATTAAAGTTTAAGATTTAGTGGTTTAGGATTAGGATTTTAGGCTTAGACTTAGGGAATTAAGGTTTGGTCTAAGGTTTGAGTTTAGGGTTATAGCTAGGGTTTAAGTTTAGGGTTTCAACTAGGGTAGGCTTTGAAGATTAAGTTTTTAGGGTTATGGTTAGGTTTAAGGGTTTCCTGGTTTTAAGTTAGGGTTTCGTGGATTTAAAGTTTCATAATTAGGGTTTAGGGACTAAGGTTTTATGGTTTAAGATTAGGATTTTAGGTTTTGTGGTTTAGGGACAAAGGTTTCAAGGTTAGGGTTTTGGATTTCGTGGTTTAAGGACTAAGATTTCTAGGTTTTAAGGTTAGGAGATCAATGATTATTAAACCTCACAATCCCCAATATTTGGGTGAACTTTAGAAGCAAGCCAAATAACAATGATTCCATTTCCCTAATTAAGGATTAAAATATGTGATATATGTTATTAAAGTGCATGCTAATATTTAAGACAATTAAGTGCTAATCATGACATTAAACTAATATGAAATGCAATGAATGAAATTAAACTGCCATTTCAATTACTAGGGCATTTTAACAAACACCTAGGCAACTAGTCTATGCCTAAACTACATGGCATGTAACAAAGCAAGTAATGAGACCATGGATTAGAAGTTCCACATCTTTAAAATCTCATCCTTGTAAAACTCCTCCTAAACAAAGGTTTAAAAACTTTAGAGATCCCATCCATGAAAAACTCTTCCCACACAGAGTTTTTGAAACTTCAAAGATATCATCCATGTAGAGTTTGCAGATTATGTTTGGAATTCTCACAAAAGATTTTCTTAACCTAAAAACTGTTTTCTGACCTCTGGTTTTTCTTGAAATATTCTCATCTCCTTTTTGAAATGTCTGATTTTCCAAAATCAAGCTTAACTGAGGATATTTGAAATTGCAAAATCCAATGTAAATGAAGAGAATGAGAGATCCACTTAATAAATCAAACACAAATGCAAAAATACATAATAAGTTCTAAGAATATAATACAAAAATTCAGTTCACGTGGTTCATCGTGTCTTAACCTATTTGGGTAAATTTATGCAGAAGAACAAAGAATTTGATCTTTAGGTTCAGAAAATGGTAGAAGCAAAAAGAACCGTATCAACTAGGTGTATGATCTTGAATCAAAAGGCCACTGAGAAGCGGGCGCTCCACATCTGCATTCCCTACCAACATTCTTTTCTCATGTTGCTGAGCTCTGCCATTCAAAAGGAAAAAAAAAAAAACCCAAAGATTGAAAATTTGAAACACATGAAATAATACAGGGTTGAAATCGACAAGAAAATAAGAGCAAATAGGACTCAACAGTGAGGAATACAGTACTATACACAATTAATTTCAGATTAAATGTCCATAAACATGAAACACAATATAAATACTCATTTGATAACATGGTTTAGACATAGGAATAGTATGATTTTTGATATATCAAAAGCTCCTATCTCCGCCAACAGCTGTGTGGATTGTTAGTAGAATGCTTGACTCTTTGTTTCAGTAATTAGAGTTCAAATCTTGACAACCTCAAGCATAAAAAAAGCTATTATCTATTGCAGGCACACCTTTATACCAATTGAAAAAGCCAAATCTAAAGCTGTTACTAGACATTGAATCATAGCGAAATGTTAAACCCTATCTTACACACTTTTTTCTTACATGTAGAAGAAAGAAATTTCAAAGGCTCATTTTCAAAGGTGGAGCAGATTGCCTTAAAACCAAAATTGGAGAATAATTCTATTACTATGCCCAAAATGCAGACATGTATAGCACCTTGTACATTCTTAATTAGGCAGATTACACTTTTCATCCTTGAGATTTGTTCACACTACCAACTTGTGACTTGAAGAGTTACTGATACAACATTAAAGTCTGTTTGGCGAGGCTAGAAAGGTGTCAAGCTGAGATTATGATTTCAACATATTTTATGCAATCTCATTCAATCAGGATTTATATCAAACAAAAATTTCCAAACTTCATACGTGATTACTTAAGTCATTTCGTCCAAAGAGTTTGACAGCTCAAGTACAATTCCCTACCTGTTATAGAGCATATTTCAAGTTATCATTTAAGAAGTTTTAAAAAGTTCTAAAACCATCTCAGCTTAAAGAACAAGTCCTTTTCTAACTTAAAATTCATATGGGTCTCTGAAAAAGTGTCATGATGGCAGAAATCACTAAACAAAAGTAAAGCATCGTAGAGACCTTACACTAGTTGATTGGAGCTCCAAAATAGCTGAATCCCCACTTTCCTGCAATGCAAAATATCAAAGATCAATTATTATAGTCAAGTTAAAATCTTAAGAAAAAAAAAGAGCTGAAGCAGCTAGAAGTACCTCCTCAATCAGTAGATCCTTTCTGGTGATCACCCCAATCACATGAGATGCACGAGGTATAACAAATATGTGTCTCAATCCTAGTTGGCGGAAAAGATTGTAAACCTATGCCGTCAAAAACATTAAACTCTTTATAAGATACAAGATAAATATGCCACAGCAAACAAACATGATAATCTATCAAAACCAAAACTGAAAAAATCACCTTTGTTAATGACATATCTTCAGGTACAACATATGGCGAGGGATTCGAAAACGGTGCAAGATCTATGTACATTTCTAAATCATTCGAACTAAGATGAATATCATTTATTGATATTCCTTTACTTGAAACAGGTTTAGCAAATTCACTAAAATTGTGCCTATAAACAATGGGAGCCATTTAGTCTTAAGCTCAACTGAACAAAAAGCCAAAATGAAACAATAAAAAGTTAAGACTTACAGCAGATTTCCACTTACCTAATTGCTCGGGATCCACCTCTGGGATCACAAGGCAAAGGACTATGCTGGAAATCTATCTTAGATTGAAGAAGTACCAATAGGTGACTGCATTATAAACAAAGTACAGCAGTTAGTTCTTTTAAGTATGCTTCTGATTTACAATATAAAGAGCGAAACATCCAGGAGAGAAAGTAAGTTATTTTGTTGTACCTTCGAAGCATAAGTCCAATAACAAGTGTTTCTCCATTTCTCGTGTGATCAATCACCTAGGAAAGGGGAATAATTAAACTCATTTTCAAAATTGCTAACACTAAAGTAGAGAAACAAGCAATGTGAAAGCTAAGCTTACAGGAAAACCATTATGTTTGTTGCTTCGTAAAATAGAAACCACATCTGCAACCTTTACAACCCGAGGAAGTGAGAGAACCTACACAGGTAGAAAAACTAGCAGCTTAGGAGTCAAAGCATAGGGGCCAGGTCACAGATGTATTTTGTTTTAAGCACATACTATTCACATGATTCTCAGCTCATATCTACATCAGTGATGATTTTTATATGAACACCACAAAACCACGGTATCTTTGCCAGTAAAACATCATTTAAAAGGATGAATCAACTAACTTTCTGGTTTCCACAGGCATCTCTGGCAGTCATTTTCCGCATCTTATACTTGGGTCTTGATTCCAGCAATGGAATGCCCCTCAATCGTGCTTGTTCTTCATATAAGCCTTCATTAAAAGCATCACCAACAGCCTGAGAGGGAAAACGAGCACGGACTTTTTGAAGCACATCAGTCAAGAATTGGATAAAGCTATTGAAAATAAAATACATACCTTCGATATGAGAAGAACAAGCATAATAAGAGGTAAAAGTTTCAAGTTATTTGTGATTTCAACCATAATGACACATAGAGACACTGTCATCCGCATGGAACCCCCGAGAAAAGAAGCAGCTCCCAAAAGTGCATATCTGTGAATACACCAAATTATAGAGCATTCGAGCAATGAAATTGTGTGGTATAAAACAACAAAGGTGAGACTCTTATGTATCACGAAACATAAGATACAAAGGCAATTGAGAAACATGATACCATTTACAGCAAAAACAGATCATATCATGAGCAGAGGTTATTGCAGAACTTAATATATATATATATATATATATGTATAGATATAAATTGATTAATTACAGCATTTATAGGAAACTTCTGTTCTATTTCTTCGGTGCATTATGAGTAAAAAACATCAAATTAATTCATAGTGCTCATGAATCATCATTTGCTTAGTTTGGAGGAGATGGTTGGAACCAAGTTCAAATCAATTTTGATAAAACATAAAAATGAGTAAAATTGTAATAGCTAGGTATATAGATATGATTATTCAAATTCCATAGAAGTGAAAAAAAAAAACCACAATATGCTTACGTTCCCTCTTCAATGTTGAGCTTCTTGTAGTGGTTAACAGTAAAAATACCAACAAGACGGCCATATGTTGATCCTATCATTATTCCAGGAACAAATTGACCAGCAGGAACAGCAGTACCAAATGTAACTACTGCTAAGGCATAGAACATAACCTGAAATAATTCATTTGAAAAAAAAAAAAAAAGAAATTCAGACCATGAAATAATTTCAGGGATAAAAGTATTGGCCAATGACTTCAGATGCACATGTAAATAGTTAAAAAATAGTCAATAATACCATTGAACAAACCTCCTAGAAGTTCTCAACTATGAAATTTCGTAAGTTCATTTCCTAAAAGCCCACAATTGTTTAAATTGTAACCCATACAAAAAAATATTTGGAGGATATAATATGACAATTACAACATATTCTTAAATATCCATTTTCTACAACAGTTTCCACTCTCTTTCTTCACTCTTTCCGATAACTTCTTATGCCTTTTTTATTTTTGAAAAAAAAAAAGGTGCTCAATAACTGCAACATGGTGAAGAAAACATTAATATCTTAGAGATTTAGAAATTTTCTCTTCAATATGAGATAACAAAGGCAGGTTGTCTCACCCAAACAGACTGCAATAACCTCGAAGTTGATCATATTATACCTTCTGGTCTCAAATACTTTAAATAGATTCTGCTTGCCTCTATTTCACTCTTTATCTCCTATGATGACATACTCTTTATCTAGCCTCTGCAGAGAAATGGAAGATGTTTTCCTTCTAATAAGTTCTGCGCCCCCCCAATCCACACTTTACATTAAATTTCCTTTCTAAGATAGGAACAGAGTTGGCTTAGAGTTCTTACTGTAACAAAAATAAAACCAAGACATCCCCATCATACTAATGGGATACATTCAACACATTTAACCTTACAATGTCATACATAACCATATAAAGAGCACTAGATAAAGATACATTATCAGTATACTTGTAAGGGAGTCAACAAATTCAAAGAGCTCTACCAAAAATGTCAACAAGCTTTGGGCACTGAACTCATGAATTGTTCTTGCACTAAACAAATTTCTAATGGCATCATCCTGGAAAAATATAAACCTGTTAAATTAGAAACTAGCAAGGCAACTAGCATTTCAAACGAAAGGATGTATATCAAAAGATTCGAGAAACCTGGGTATTGAAGAAGATAGTCGCAAGATCATTGTATTCCTTGTCCTTACTGCAGTAGAACTGCAGATCACATTAAATCAGATTGAGGAGAAATAACCACGATGTAAAGCAATCAAAACTTCAAGAAAATGACAAATTAAAGAACAAAAGGTTTTCTCTCTCTCCAAAATAACTATTCATCTGAGACTTTATATATATATATTATATTTACATGACCATGATGGCTCTCGAGATAAATTCAATCAAAAGGCAAAAATATTTTAAAACAAGAAAAACTACACCAACGTTAGAAAATAGGAAAGTTGAGATATTCTTCAATCAAAATCGAGCGCATGTTGAAAAGTTTGTGTGAGGTTCAATAGTAACAAGAAAGTAACCTTAAAGTATGACAGGATGCATTTCCTGTATCATTCAGTAAACTTCTAGTAATGTTTAGCTGATATAATAGCAGACAAAAACCACAATCATTATAGTAAAATAGATTTAAAATGGACAGAAAAAGCATTTACCAAAAGGAAACTGAATCATGACTGATACAGTAATGAAAAAATTGGATATCAAGCACGTCAAGTTGATCCAAACAGTAGGTAACTATATGAGCATATCTTACATTTACATAATTCCCATACATTCCAGGAACCCTTGGACATTCAATTTCAGAGTCAGGATCCGAGTCAGGGCATGGACTGCATTTTCTCAGAAGTGGTAGTCCAAAAGATATAACTGATGTTATCACGGAGATGAGGCATGCTTCATATACCTGCAAAAATTTTTTTTCGCACAACCAGTGAGGGAAGGGGTGGTTAAAATATTAGATATGCTCATTAACAACCCAAGCAGTTTCTACAGTTACTAGACTTCTCACCTTGACTCGATTCCCTTTCTTGTGCAAATAATTTCGTCGCCAGCGAGTTACATAAATAGTAAGTTGGTTAAACAAAGCTCCTGGGCTCAATATAAAAATCAATAAATGTTAATAAAAACGATACTGTAACATAAACAACATGAATTAAAAACAAAAAGAAGAATGATGGAGAAATGTCTAGGCTTTTTATTTTATTAGGGTTATTTTTAATTAGGGTTATATTTGGTAGTTTTCATTTTATTAGTTATTTTAATTTTAAGGAGGTTTTGGATGATGAATGCTTAAGAATATAAGATATCAAGTACTGTGATTTTTTTCCCTCTATTGATTCTTTTCTGGTTTTCTCCCTAGTTCTTCTGTTTCTCCCCCCAATATCCTCTTCTCTTTCCTAATTGTTCTTTTCTTTTTTTTTTTTCTCTAAATCTCCATACTCTATCTCTTCTCCCTACTTTCCCTACTTGTCCTACATCAAAGATTATAAGAACAGATGTTAAACCCAATGAAAAAGCTCCACCTAGTAAACCTCCAATGACTCCTATAACTGCCATCGGCAATAATTCCTTAAAAGAGTAGTCCTCTTGACCACTGCAAAGGAAGAAAGGGGAAAAAAAGTTGGAAGCAATTAGTCTAAAGCCAAGCAAAAAGTTTAAGAATGGAAAATATAAATATACAACAGCTTAAGGAAGTTCAGATCCTAACTCTGATATATCCCATATTATGAAGCCACCAGAGCCAAAATGTCCACAGTTTCCACTTTTACACCATCCCATTGCAGCCCGCACCACAACAGCCACAATTGCAGAAGTGAAAAAGACACGCCACATTAGTTGACTCCTCCACCTTCAAAAGGCAAAGTTCAAAAGAATATGAAGGTTAGAGTTGAATATCTATATGCTTACAAATCCATATGTGCTTACACATGAAAGACAACAAAAGTATAATTGCACAACTTAAGATAAATATGGAAATACAGGAAAATTAATTAAAAATATGACAGTTTAGTCTAAAACATAAACATGCTTGTGCAAATACTTAGAAGTTGTTGAGAACATTCTTTACCAAGATGTAACCTCTTCTAGTGCAAATAATACACCCCCAACTGGAGCTCTAAAAGCAGCAGCAACTCCAGCTGCACAGCCACAGGTTACCTTTTCAAAAGATTAGATAAATAAATAAAATGAGCAAAAAATTTAGAGGTATCACCTCCATGGGAAAAATGATACACCATGACCAAATATATATATATAAGTTCCAATTAAAGCAACCAATATCAATAGGAATCACAAGATAAGATAATGAAAACATACAACCATAAAAATGATTGCAACTCAGGGAGTAAAACTGTACCCTAGGAGGATTCAACTTTTAACAGCTATACATGCCATAGGAGAAAATCAATGATGGCATTCTCACATATATCCTTTCCAGAACTATACATCAAGAAGGCATTTTTATACTCACAAGATCACGACGATCCCGATCACTCTTGAAACCTTGAAGCCACCTGGAACTTAGATGATATTTTGTGGATCCACCCTGAATCAACACATAACATGAAATGAAAATTTAGTATGCATGGCAAGTTCTGAAGAGAAGTTAAGACATACAACAGCAAGAATGTTAAACTTTCAAGGCAGAAGAACATAGATACGGATGTTAAAATACACTACTATCACATTCCAAGACTGCAACCAACAAATAATTGCAGTCTTATTTGTGACAGTTTAGAGCAAATTATGGTGAAACTCATATCCTGACATTAGCATGCTTCTAAGACTACGTGCTTACTTGTCCAAGCAAAGAAGCAATACAAGCCCCAGTATGGACAAGTGGACCTTCTTTTCCCAGAGCTAAACCACCTCCAACTGAACCAATACTTCCAAATATCTGTAAATTACAATGAGAAGAATGCAACTGAAACAGATCTAGATACAGATTAAAAGGTGTGGGTGTGGGTGTGGATTGATAAACCTCAAAAACCCCAATCTGAATTCATAAGAATTTTAAAATATCACTTCCTCATAAATTTTCTATTAAAAGAAAAAAAAAAAAAAACTGTGAAAGATAAGGTGACCATTGGTTTATGATTAATTTCAGTTACAACATCATGCTGGCAAGATTACCATACCTTTCCAATCAAGGTTCTGAAAAGAAGGATACCAGGAATATCAATCCCTGAGGATTAAGTTAAAAATCAGATCGTCAGCTTATGCAACGCTAATCATGGCTCACTAATGTATAGTAACAAAAATGGATTGAAAAACTAAAACTTACCATTCAAATAACCCTTGATTTCAGGAATACCAGATCCTGCTGCTGCTGGTGCAAATTGGGTAATGATATATACAGAAGAAAAGACTAAAGCCAAGTTGATTAAGATGTAAATTAGACAACCAGCCAGATATGACTTTTGTATTATGTTAAAAGTCAATGCAAACTTCCATCCAGCAAAGTTTTCGACAGAAATATTGATAAATACAGCGGCTAATCCAGTTCCTGAAAGCAATTAAAAGAAAAAAAATCATCCAAACTACCAAATACCAAAAATTAAAAAAAAAATGCAAAAAGGATGTAGAAGTTCACTGCCTATAATAAAAAGAATTAATTAAAAGCAGAGCAGTATACAAATTCGTAATTTAATCCAGGTCAAGTAATGATTCGTCAAATAACCTCTACATCTTTATTAACGTCATAATTACGCAACTTAAGAGTACAACACATCTTTATTCATCACTCAGAGTACAACACACTATTGAAAATCTATTTCTCAAATAATCTTAAGCAACCAATATGATGCTGAACTTTTTTCTCTTTCTAAGCTAGTAACAGTTAAAGAGATTCAGAAAATAAATGATGCTAAAACAACTATCAATCCATCCCCCAACTTGAAAACATCACTTCAAACACAATCTCAAAAATGAGAAATCAGCATTTTTTTTTATATATGCAAAATTACAATATCTAAGCAGAATCCCGAACCCTAGAAAAAAAAAAAAAAAAAAAAAAAAAAAACAACTTACCAATGCCGATGAGTAAAGCAAAGAACCATTTCACCGCCACGTTGTATCCAACATAAAGCTTTCCTCTCTGTGCCTAAATTATTAAATTCCAAAAGACAAAAATGATTTTCGATAACTTAAAACTGAAATTTGAACTTTAATTTTTTTTATAATAAAGATCACCTGTTCTTCTCGATAAGCGTAATTTTCGATAACTTCATAATCAAGACTCTCGACGCCGTTCCTATTATTTACAGCACTCAAGAGTCCAACTCCGTCAAGCTCACCTTCTTCTGAATGTGGAAGCCGAGACCAAACAAGCCTCGCCGTGTCCATTCCGTTTTGAAAATGATTCGATAACATGATCGATCAATTTCAAAACCGATTGACCTGTTGAAACAAACCCTAACCTTCCACCCAGATCACTCCACAACCAAAGGTCCAGCCCTTAAAGTAATCTCAAAACAAATTAAGAATTAAAAAGAATTAAAACAAAAAGCTTTTAGGAATGAAAAACTTTGAGAATCGGAAATTGGAAATGTAGCTTTTGACTGTTATTCGTTAAAAAAAAAAAATGGCCTTTGCGGTTTCCGTCTAAATTTGACTCTCGGAATTCGGAAAATTTATTGCGTTTTGTAGGACGAAGTACCCCAATGTGCTACGAGAAAGGATCTAGCACAGCTGCAATTCATGTGAGGTTTCATATTCTTTTTACATCAGCCATTGGATTTTGGGTCTTGGATTCGTGGATAATGGATGTTTACAGTAGTTTGGTAGACAATAATAGTTGGAGGGAGTGTGCTGCAGACCAACTGTAAGGGTAAGACGTTAACGTCTTGAATTCTTTTTTGCTTTTAAAATTTAAATACAGTATTTCATAAAAGAATTATATATAATTTTTTTTGAAAATACAATAACTATTTGAAAATTCATTAATAGTTTTATATTAAATTTGATAATTTATATATTTATATTTATTTTTATTAAATATATATAAAATATAAAATTATTATATTATAATTTATATTAATACGTTAAATATAAATTATATTTTTTGTTTAATTTATAATCAATATTTTATTAAAATTTTAAATTATATCACTTTTAACTTTTTTTAATATTATTTGTATTTAAAAATATTATATTTAATTTAGATAAAAAATTTTTATTTAAATCATTTTAAATTTGAATAATCTCAAATTCAATTTGAGTGGGTTTAAATTCGTTCAAATTTGATGAATTTTTAACTTCAATTACTTCGTCATAAAAAAAAAAGCTAAAGAGTAAAAAATATATTTAAATTACAATTAAAAATAATTTAAATTTTTAATATTTTATGACACATTTGATTCGTAAAACATAATAGAATACGAATGGAATTGATATTATGTGATAATAAAAAATAGAAGGAACAGAATAAAATATGTATTATAAAATTTGATTCATTTAAATGGAATACGAGAAAAATTAGTATTAATATATTTTGTTAATTCAAAAAATATGGATAATTAGTTTAAAAGATCATTTTATCCTTATAATTTATTATCAAAATTATTAAATATTAAAACAAATAAAATATTAATAATAATTTAATATAATAATTAAATTTTATTAAATATTAATAATTTAATTACTATTAATTTCATAAAATTAAATATTAATTAATAATATTTTATATTGATATAAAAATATTCTATATCAATTTAATAATATTTAACATTAATTTAATATTGTTAAATTCTTATTTAAAAATATTAAATATTTTTGAACAATATTAAATATTAATTTAATCATATTAAATATTCAATTTAATAATATCAATTATTAATTATATTATATTAAACATTTTAATAATATTTTATACAAAATATTAATTTTAATAATATTTTTATATTATGAAATTAAAATTAATATTATTTAAATAATTTTTTATATTAAATATTAATTTTTTTAATTTTTTAATATTTTTAATTTTATTTTGATATTAAATATTAAATTAATATTTTCTTAATATTTTAATACTAATTTTATTTAAATAATATTATAATATTTAATATTATTCTAATAATCTTTTATACCAAATATTAATTTAGTAATATTTCAATATTTAATATTAATTTAATATTTAATATATTTTAATAATCTTTGAATATTACATATTATTCTAATAGTATTTTATTATTTTAATATAAATCTAATAATATTTTAGTATTATTTAACTAATGTTATCATAGTTTATTATTATTTTATATTATTTAAATATTTAATATTAATTAAATAGTTTTTTAAATTTGTAATATTAAATATTGTTTTATTAATATTATAATAATATTATTTATATATTAAATAATATTTTAAAATATTTATATGAAATAATATTTTACTAGTATTTAATTAATAGATATAATATTTAATATTATTTAATTATTAATTTATCGTAATTTAATTTAATTAATATTAATTAATTATCTAATTAAATATGTAAGGAAAAAATTGAAATTAATTAAATATACATTGATAAAATTATCCATAAATATTCTTCTCAATTCTTGATGGATAAAGAATAAAGAATTGCAATTCTTAGGAGAAAATAAAGAACTGGTATTCCTTGCTTTCAAGAAATTAATATTACATGGAATAGTTATTTTTTGCTAAAAAATTTAACCAAACAATGGAATAGAAGAACCATAAGAAAATTTAGGGGAATGAACCAAACATGCTATTAATCTTTTATTTTGAGATAATTGAACTCTTAATTAAACAAAATTTAATCTTGTAGCATTGAATTTTTGTATTACAATAAATTAAACCTTTAGAAGAATCTTAATTAATTATGTTACGTGATAAATTTTTATCTATTTTATTGATGTCACATGAAATTTTATCTTAATTGATAAAAAGATTAATTTTTTTATTTTAATAAAAAAACATAATTAAATATAAATAAAATATTGCAGGGATTGATTAATTGTAATAAAAATATAAAAATTTAAATAATTTTTAATTATAGTTAAAAGGGCTTTTTATACCTTATGCCTTTAGCCAAAAAAATATTGTTTCCTATTACTTTAAGTTAAAATTTGATAATGCAATTTTATATAAAATGTAAAAAAAATTATTGTATAGTATAAAATTATATGTACTAAAAAGTAAATGAATTCATTCTTTTTTATTAGATTTTTAATACGATAACAAATCTATAACATAATATTAAAGTTGAGGTTTTATAATTTTTTCGATGAAGGCCTCAATTAAAGGTCTTAACTGGATGTTATTTGGCAACCAATTAAGACCTCTTGGGATTTTGTTTAAAAAAAAATCACAAAATCAAGTAAAAATTTCACAAAAATAAAAAGAATAACAATAAAATATCATCAAAATTTTAATTAAAAATCTAAGTACAAAAATAAGATTAAAATATTTTTATTAAAATGAAAATTAAAATAAAAGCATTTCATACAAATATATGCACTTAATCAAATATAATAAATATCAATCAATTATCAATTTTTATGATGACAAAGAATAAAATATATAATTATACTATTGATTAATTTTAATGTAAATGTTAAAATTGATTTTAATTCTTATGCTTTATGTTATTTCAATAAAGTATATATTTTGTTAAATATATTTTATTTCATACTATTATTATTAATTTCAAATATAAATAAATGAAAATATAAAAAATATACTTATTTAAATTAAATAATATATTTAAAATATTTATTTATTTTATATGTAACATACTTATTTCATAGAAATGATATAATTATACATACGAAAATTATATTCACCGTTCGTTTGGTACCAATGAAAATAGCTTCCAGAAATTGTATTTGAAAGGCAAAAAATAATATAGTCAACTGAAAATCATTTTCGATCAACCCAAATTTTAGTGAAGGGAGGCGGAAATTGCTTCCATCCAAACACTACCTTGCTTCCATCTTCCTCAACTAACTCGCAAACATCTTCAACTCCATCCTTTCTTCCGTAACTGTTTCATCTACCTTCAAATCATTTTTTTTTCATAACCCACCGTGAAAGCCATGGACCTCCTACAATAATTCATCTTGTTTTTGATTCTTCAATCTTTATTCAAATTTTCACAAAATTTTTGTACCCAAAAACCACACCATAACCTCCATAACCAAAAAATCTGCATCCACCATCTTTATTCTCCTTCATCTCCTTTTTTACTTTCAATCTACATCATCCTGTATCACCAATCACCATGAATATATCTTACTTTTCCTTTTCATTTGTTGTCACTAAGCAACCCATTTTTTTCGGAAAAACAACCCATTGAAGCTACATGGGTTTTGATGAAATTTTTATGAAAGTCCTCACGTTAAGCCTTACTCATGCTTGTCTTTAACGATTTTGATTAGGCTTTTATCAATTATAAATGGGTATGATGAATTTTTATGAATTTGTTTAGATTTTGGTTTGAATTTTGATGAATATGAATGGGTTTGAGTTTTCAGTGGATGAATTTTTATGCGTATTGCAAATATTAATGAATATTTGTTAATAAAATAATAAAATGTTTTAACAAAAGATTATTGTTAAAATATGTAATATTCGTGAAAAATATATGAAAAAATGGTTAAAAACATTAAAAAAATATTGATGACTGTTGATAGAAAATGTTTTTTTTTTTTTGCTATTGTTATCCAAACATAAACAAATATTTTCTATAAAATTCTCTAAACAATTAAAAATATTTTTTTTCTAAAAATAGATTTTCATGGAAAATATATTTCGTTTGGAAGTTATTTTCAATTTACCAAGCGAAGCTTTAATGTGTACATACTTAACTTTATAATTTTTTAAAAATAATAGTTTCAAAACTATCTCTTTCTAATATTCATACTCATGCTTATCATTATATAAAACCAATTTCATCTTTTTTTCATATATTCCACTTTATTAAACTAAACTTTTGAGAGATTTAATTAATGAAAATTATTTGATACATTTTTAACGAAATTTTTTAATTTGATAAGTGGAGTTCAAAATTTGACACATATCCTATTTTTAATTAATTTTTTTAATACGTTTGATTTCACTAATTTTAACTTTTTTTTTTTGGATTCCAACTTTTCATTATCTGATTTTTTTGGTTTGGTTCAAAAACTTTCTTTCATTTCAAGAATCTTAAAATGTCAATAGTGTCAAAAAAAAAAAAGAAAGTAAGGGAAATAAAAAAAAAAACTTTACTCTTCCTAAGTTATTTTAAAGTTTGAAGAGAAAGTAAAATTTTAACTTATTTACTCTTAGTTAATTGCATTTTTAAAATATATAGACAATATTATTTACCTTAGAAATATAATAATTTTATATATTATTTTATTTTTTATTTAATTTTCAAAGTTCAAAAAAGATTGTGTTTTAAATATAAAAGCTAGATTTTTGTTCAAAATAGGCTAAAAAATTTTAGAAATCAATAAAGACAAAGTTTTAATATAAAAATGTGATCATTATTGAAAATATGAAAAATTTTATTTTTCAAAATTTAATAAAGACAATGTTTTAAGATAAAAAATATGATCTTTATTGAAAATATGTTAAATAAATTATTTTTAAATTTCAACAAAAATTATGTTTTTAAGATTAACAATGTGGTTTTTGTTAAAAGGTTAAAGTAAAAAATAACCAATGAACTTTACCATTTTATTTAGATAAACATCTATACTTTTATTGCACTCAAATAAATCCTTACTCTTTAATTTACATCTAAATAAACGCTTAAATTTTAATTTATATTCAAATAAACCATTATCATTTAATTTGTACTTAAATAAGAACTTAACATAAATCAATTTTTTGTTTAAAATAAGAGTACACTTGAATATAAATAAAAAAAAATAAGAGTTCATTTGGGCACAATAAAAGTATAAAGGCTTATCTAAATAAAATAATAAAATTCAAGAGCTTTTTCAATATTTAGCCTTGTTAAAATATGAAAAAAAATTATTATAATAAAATTTTACTATTACATATAAATTTTATTATTACATATATTTTATGTGTAATAAAACCTAAAATACTTTTGCTTAAATAATTTAACAAAAATATTAAATGAATAATTTATATGTTAAATAAATAAAATTTTAAATAAATCACTTGCTTGTTCACGTGTTATAAATGTCATGTGTTATTTAGTGTCATCAAAGACAATATAGTAAAAGTTTTTTTAGATAATCTTACATTCGTCTAACTAAACAAAAAAATATTGCAGTCCTTAACGTCAAGATTACCGAAGAATCAAACATACATTCATCTAACTAAACAAAAAATTTGTTGCATTCCTTAACGTCAACATTACCCAAGAATCAAACATTCTCCTTCATTATTACTTTTCCCAAATCACTTTTTCTCTCAAAATCTAAAAATTTGCTAATCAAATACCACATGAAAGGTATGTGTCACCTTGTTAATCTTATTTATGAAATCTAAAAACTTTATTACAATGTATTTGATAATTTCTCTTAATTAATTATATCAACTAAAATATACAAAAATATATATATCTTTTTAAAATTAAAAAAAACATTTAAATAAAAAATTTTGTCCAGTAACAAAACACTAGTAAAATTTCTAATAACATTTTTACATCTAAATCAATTGGTCAACAATCAACTTGGTTAAGGCTTAGTCAACATAGTCATGCTTGGGGTCACTCAGTTAAGACACACCTAGACAACTATGTCACTCACTCTTAATGAAATGACTCACCCATTGTTAAAGGAAGGATTCACCCAAAATCCCACTAACAATTTGTCAAGACAATTACTTCAGAATTGACTGCTTAGCATCCATTTTATTTGAGACCATTAAATGCAATCCACGCTTGCCTAAGATCATTGAATGCGATACACTTACTCATGTGGACCCTTCTTAAGCTCTATGTGGATATTTCATCAACTATCAACTATCCTAGTCAAGTCACCACCTCTTGGTTTCATACATAAAGTAATTGGAATATCAGGTATATAAGAAAGAACCCTACTACACATTCTGAGGTTTCTTTCTATTAAAACTTCCTCCATACCCTTCATTACTTTTATCTCTTTCTTTTCTTCATTTCTTTCTTATCTCGGGTAATTTACTGACTTGAAGATCAGAGTATGCCCCAAAGTAACAACTCTAGCACTCCCTGATTGTGTTATTTAGCTCTAGGTTTTAACTATTTTCCCTTTAACCTCACCTTACTTCTTTTCAATTAAGACAACCAAAAAACACCATCAACAATTTGCACCGTCTATGAGAAACAACAGCCATGTCTTACCAACCACATTTCTCTGAAACTTTAACTCTCACCATCAATGCATAAATTCAACTTGCAACTATAATTGATGCAGTATTTTTCCTACCAACTCCTTTTCAAATCTTTTCACAAATTTACTTTCAAAAAATTCCTCATTCTCTAACAAACTTTTGTCATTAAATGCTTGGGCTACATAGCCCTTAGGTTTTTACCAGAACATGATGGGAGTTTTATTTCCAAATGTAACACTTACACCATTATTGGTCCGTACCATCACTGTAGGACCTTTAAACCTTATTTCCCAACTACCTGTAACATAGATTTCTTTTCACAGTCCACTAATACTAGTTAGTGGCCAAATATTCCTCCTGTAACTTCCATCATATAGGTTTTCACTCAGTGCCAAAAATCCCCATATACCAATTTGTCATGCAACAGCATTCTCTAGACTTTATTAAGCCCTCATAGCATAAATAAACTTTTAAATGCCTAGGTGGCTACACAACAAAGGTTACTCTAATAGTACCATCAAGCTACTTAACAATACTTCTCAAGAACAACCCTATCTCAAAAAAAGTTCAACATCTTTCTTTAGGGAATTACCACCCCTACAAAACTTGATCTTCCTTGAAGAAACCTACCCTCAAACACTATAAGGTAATACCCGCTATAATGACCATACCATACCAAACCTTACACAAAATCAAGCCTATGCAAACTCTAACCTAGACAATGGGCTAGTTGCGTAAATCGTTACACTATGCAAAAAGCTAGCTGACTTGAAAAAAGAGAAAAACAAAGATCTTTAGTGGCTCAAGGACAATCACAACCCTCTTACACCCACTATTAGGAAAATTGACCTTTCTACCTCTTTTAAACTACCAAAAAATACATATAATAGGATCATTGATTCAGAAGATTAGCTAAACCACTTTAAAACTTTCATGGACTTACACAACGCGTCTAATGTAATAAAGTGCAAGGTTTTCCCCACCACCTTGCATGAAAGAGCTAGAACGTGGTTTTACTCTATGGCCCTTACTATCATAGATAGTTTTGATACCTTCAATAACCAATTTTTGGCACATTTTTTGAGTGAAAAAACTGTTATTCATTCCTCTATAAGCTTGTTATTTGTGAAGTAAAAATTTGAAAAGACTTTACAATAATACTTAAAAAGGTTTAATGTAGTCACTTTGGAGATCAAAGATTTGAATGTTGAGTGGACCATCCAAGCCTTTACCTCTAGGGTAAGGCATGACCATCTTATGTACTCATTGATTAAGAATAAACTAGAATAGTTATTCCAACTATATGAAAAGGCATAAAAATTTACTGAAACAAAAGAGATTAAAGTGGCTGATAGGATAGAACAATGTGAGTAACACGAAGAATGTTTGTCAGGTGAGAGCAAATGAACAGATTCACCAAGTTAGCGATTTCATGATAACCGCTAAGCCAATAAAGAACAAAGAACAAGAGATGGCATAACAACGACAACAATAGCAAAAGCTCTCATAGTTAAACCAACACCAAAACTAAAACAAAACCTTAAATGCCATTACACAATGTCTTGTGCAAAGACCCAATCAGGCGAGAATTTTACCTGGATGCTCAAATAGCCAACCCTTACTAAAAAGACATTGTAGCTATCATTCAATTAGAGGGCATTCCACTAATTAATGTATAGCTTTCCAAAAAGAAATTGAAATATTAGAGAGTCTCATTAACATCGAACCTACCTCATAAGCCAATAACCCTTATCTCACTAAAATCGTGAACAAACTATTTGTTAACAAGGCAAGGATTCATTTCACTAAATAGAATAGGGTCAAAACGATAAAGTGACTGGCAAACACCAATTTAAAAAGTTATTCATGTTATTATAAGGGCCATTGAAGATTGGGTAAACAATAAATCCAAGCGTAAGTCCCATTTATTTAGTATGATGGCCATCAATGTTGTACCTAAAAAGTAAAAAGTTAAAGATTGATGAGTGCAATTCTCAAAAGATGATAATGATATACTAGTGGATAATGAAAATAACCCCATAGTGATTACAATAACTATAGCTAACTATCAAGTATAGTACATATTGTTTAGTAGTGACAGCATAATAAATTTGATCTAATATTAAATCTTTAAGCAAATGAGATTCACATATGGAGATTTAAGGCTATCAAGGCCTATCTTTGGATTTGCCAATCAACCCATTACAGCGAAAATGTCTAGTACTTTGTCAATTACGATAAGGGATGGCAAGCATACATTGACAACATTGGTAAACTTTTTAGTGATTTACCAACCTTTACTTATGATGTTATTTTTGGCAGGCTGTTGATGAAAAAGGCTAAGATGGGGATTACCATTTATTGTTTAAAGGTCAAATTTCCCATGCCTACTAGGGTAGGACACATGAAAATAAATCACTGATGGCTTACCAATACCTACCACATATACCTTTAAATCCCTAAAATAGAATGACTTTAACTAGAACCATAAAAGACATAAGGAATAGAAAACCAACTAAGGCCCCCACACCACCCCCTAAATTATTCAATGCCCCTTAATAGTGGGCCCTCTACCAAAGCATACATGGTTATTATATGTGGATGATTCAATGGGAAATGATTACTCTAGAATAGGGATTTTATTATTTAGCCCAAAAGGGTAAGAGTCACAATATGGTTTGTCTTTTGCTTGTTCTGTCTCTAATAACACAGTTGAGTATAAAGCTTTAGCTCTAGGACTTGAGTTGAACTAACTTGAATGCTAAAGATTTTATTGTTTAGCCCAAAAGGGCAAGTGTGGCAATATGATTTGTTTTTTGGTTTTTCTATCTTTAATAACACAAATGAGTATAAAACTTTAGCTACAAGACTTAAGTTGACAGCTAACTTGAATGCTAAAGACTTAATAGTATATGCAAACTCTCAATTAGTCGCTCGTCAAGTAAATGGTGAGTATGAAGTTAAGGATTCCATGCTCGTCAAATATTATGCAATTATTCACTAATTTAGTTAGTCATTCACTACAATGACCTTGCAGCAGTTCCCTTATGCTAACAATACTAAGGTTGACTTTTTGTCTAAGTTGGTAATATCTATTGATATCAAGAAGCAGAAGAAGATTATGTTGGAATATGTGTCCACACCCAAATACTTCAAGCCTCACCTGTCCTTGTATAAAAGATGAAAATAGCTAGATGACCCTCATTAGTGCATAGCTTAAAAGAGAGTACCTTTTTGACCCTATAAAGTGTAAAAAGTAGCAATATTTGCACTAGTGTGAAATAACTTGTATAAGAAAGTTTTCTCAGCTTTTTTCTTAAATGTGTCTCTCAATCTGAGGTAGAATATGTTTTGAGAAAAATTCATGATAAGGTGTGTGGTTATTATGTAAAAGGGCAAGCGTTAACATAGAAAACACTGAGACAGGGTTATTACTGGCCCACAATAAAAAAAGATATGATAGAGTTGGTTAAAAGGTGTGATAAGTGCTAGAAATTCATCAAAGTCCCTAGGCGGCCAATAGCAGCCATTAATTAGATTTTCAATCCATGGTAATTTGTATAGTAGAGTATTGAGATTCTGAAACCATTTCTCATGATGATAGCCCAGAAGACATTCATGATTATAGCTTATGATTATTTAATAAAGTAGGTAGAAGTAAAACCATTGGCCATTATTAAAATTAAAACAGTGGAAAATTTTGTTTGGAAATATAATGTATCTAAGTTTGATCTCACTCACACCATTGTGGCAGATAATGGAACATAATTTCAGGTTAACAAGTTGAAATGGTTCACCCAAAACATCAAAGTAGCTTTAATACAGAACTTAGTGGTCCATCCCCAAACAAATGGGTAGGTAGAGTCCATAAACCAAAAGATTTTACCTGTTCATAAGAAAAAGTTAGATAAAACAAAAAGGGCATGTAGAGGAAACCCCTAGTATACTTTGGGCAATTAGGACCACATATCATTTAGTGATAAGGGAGATACCTTTTACTTTGACATTTGGGATGGAAGCATACATACCTATTACGATGAACGTAAACACACTTAAGGTAACCCACTTTGACCTTAGCCAACATGAAGAAGATTTAAGAGTTTATCGTAACGATTTTTGGGCCCCTAGACGAATTTGAAAATAAAAAGGAGTTGCTAATCTTTTTTGGCTAAGTGTGATTGGTCACCTATTAAAACTTATCCTTTTAATAAAAATTTTAAAAATAATTAAAACTTTATTAAAAAGATAATTTTTTGGTCTATGAAAATAGTTTGGGTTCGGGAGTTAGTTACGCATAGGAAAGAATTAGCACCCCATGGCACTCGTTTAAAATGGTACCAATTAATTATATCTTATCTGTTAATTTTGACTAAAATGGTCTTGATTTTGGTATTTAAAATTTAGTTTCCTTAAATTTCTTTATTGTAGTAAAGAATATATTTTATTATTTTTGACTAAAAAATAATAAATAAGAAACTTATTTATTGAAATTTTTTAAAAAATATTTCAATAGTTTAATAATATTAAAAAGAATTTTTTCATATAAAGATCTTTAAGAATCACTATTAGAAATTCTAAAAAATCTCATTATCGGAGGTTTATATTTATCATCAAAATTTATATTTAATAAGCAAATTGTAGAACTTGATATCTTTAATTTAAAATCGAATAATATTTTCTAAAATTTATTTTTATACTAAAATGAGAAATCAATATCGAAATTTATTTCAAATGCTTCAATACATTGATGGTATTTTAGATAAATTTTCTTACCTAGAGATTCCTAAAGAATCATTACTCATATTTTTTAGGATCTCATTCCCGGAGGTTTTATTTTTTATAATTATTAAAATTTAAAAATCACTTAATAATAAGTTTATTTCCTAAAAAAAACATACTCTTATAAATATTATATATTTTTTATCTTCTTTTTTTAGAAAGAAAATTATTTAAATTAAAAAAAATAAAAATAAAAATCTTTGAATTGAAAAGAGTTTCTGAATATTCTAATATTTTTGGTAATTTTTAAAAGTCTTTTCTCACTTAATAAATTCTTGAAATCAATACTTGGACTTTTTGGAGTCTCATCATAAAAAATTTCATTTTTTGCTTTAAAAAAATTTTTTAGCCTTTTTTTTAAATATATATTTATTTTTTAAAAAAAAGATTAAAATGTGCATAAATAAACACATAAATAACTTACCAAAAATATATTAAGAATAAATAAAAAACTAAATAAAAAATAAAATTACCTAAACAGTGGTCAAAATTGGTTAATGGTTCGAAGCGATTTTTTTTCGACTCGGACGGGTTCAATCTGATTCTTTTCATTCAGCAAATGATTTGGGAAAGGTCTAAATGCTTTAGACGATTCATAAATGGTTCAGTTGGACCAGTTCAAGGCTATGACAAGGTTGAAAGCTGAGTCAAACATGCAGACCCTGAGTCAAGTCAGGTCCACGTATAGGTCAGCTTTAGATTTTTTTTTAACTATAAAAGACTGGTTTTTTTTTCTTTCACTTCACACCTTTCTCCTAAAAAAAAAAACCTTTCAAAAGCTCCTAGAGGCTAAAGATGCCTACCCTCTTTGCTTTCATAAACAGGGCCACAAGCAGCTGCACCCGTCACTCTTCCATCATTGGTTATCATTTATTTGTCTCTTTTTCCTTTTTTTCCTTTTTGGTTTGGCACTATAGCTTCTCTCTTTTTTCTTTTCTTTCCTTTTGGTCGAACCCCTTTATTTCCCTTTTTCCTCTTCTTTCAACAACTTTTTCTTCTTTTTTTTCTTTTTTTCTTATAAATTAAAACTAATAAATTTTTTTTTTCAAGATGGTTTTGGCTTTGGCTATGGCGTTAGGTTCCTACTTTAGGGAAGGACTATGATATATATATATGTATTTTTTTTGTTATAGGTTTTCAATTGTTTTTGGAAATTGAGGTGGTTTCTAATGATTTTAAGGGTTTTGTGGTGTTTGGTTGGGTGGATTGGTAAAAGGGGTCCAGGTTTTGTGGCGAGGCTGGGTTTAGAGGGTTTATGTTGGGACTTATTAAATAAAGCCTTGGAGGGTCTGTGTTGGGCAAGGACTGAGATACATCAGGTATGCTGATAGATTTTGACGAGGTTGGCAAAAAGTCTAGAGAGGGGTTTTTTCAATAGAGCTTGGTTTGGGTCTAGATGTGAGAAAGGTGAAATAGAGACAATGTGTTAAGGTAAGGAGTTGGTGGTAAGTTTTAAAAGGAAGGTTTGGTGATTTAGAAGTGACGATGGTTTGTATTGGTAGTTAGGGCGTATGAGGCAGCCTGGGCTATCGAGGCTAAATAAAGAGTATAGTCTTAGTTTGGTTCATATGTTCATTGGCAACGAACCTTGGGGAAGGGCTTGGCAGTGAACTCTGAAGAGGTGTAAGTTTGAGCTAATGTTAGTGTTGTTGGGTTGGTTATGGAGAAATTGATGTCTAGGGTGAAAGTGGTTAATGTCAGGGAAGGGTGAAGACTAGGGTTGGTTCCTAGGTGTATGGTCTGGGTGAGGGGTTGGTGGATATGGCATAATTTGGGGCTGGTGAAAATGGCTATTGGTACTAAGGCTTGGTGTAGGCAAGAATGCAAAAAAAAAAAAAAAAAAATGCTAAATCCCCCTCTTAAGAATTCCTTGTTGTCTCTTCTTATCTATAGATCCTTATAATGGATAAAATTTCCAAAATTTGGTGGCTATTGACGGTGTGCAGGGTAGTGAAATAGGGTGTTGGTTGGTGGATAGCAGGGCCTAGGCAATTTGGCTTATTGTGGCAACAACCACTTTTTCATGTTTTGTATTATTTATTTATTTTCTTTTGTTTCTTGCATTTTTTATCCTTTTTTCATTTTTAATTAATTCAATAAATAAAGAAGATAAAAACAATAATAAAAATAAAATTGGGCTTTGAAATTTAATTCGAACTTAAAATTAAAATTTAGGCCTTTATTAGGCCTTTAAGCCCAAATAGCTAAATTTTGAATTAATCTCGATTAAATCGAGTCTTGACCTAAATAAGATTAGATTTGACAATTAATTTGAAATAAGCTCTAAATAAGTCAATTAAAACGCTTAAATTGGCCTAAATTGAATTATTCGAATCAAATATAAAAATTGAACAAAGCTAAATCAACTCAAATCAAATTAGGTTAAACTTTAAATTAGGCAAATCATTTAAAAAATGATTAACTTGAGACAAACCTAAACAAGTTTAATTTAATTAAATCCAATTTAGTTGGCCCAAATTAAAATGTTAAAATCAAATTTAAAAATCGAACCAATTCGAGTTAGGCCAGACAAAATTGGGTGTCTATAGCTGCCCCTCTTTGTACATTTTGAGAATCAAGAATAGAGTCAAGACATATATAATAAATTTGTCTGGAATAACAATTCAAAATTTTTTAAAAAAATTTTTATTGATTTTGATTTTGTTTTTATTTGATTAATTAATTTTTTTTAATTTTTATTTATCTTGAATTTTGGGTTTTTTTTTCAAATTGTTTTTAAATTAATAAACTTGACCATTAGAAAACAAATTTGAAACTCTTTTAAATAAAATCTCAACAACTTTTTGAAAATAAAATAAAAGATCATACCTAGAGGTCTTACAAATCTCAAAACTAAAATAAATTTAGCTCAAAAGACTTACAAATTCTATTTGGAAAACTTCAAGGTTATGCCTAGAAGTCTTACAAATCTCAACATCTTTGAATGCTCCTTGTATCAAAGGCATTGAAACTTTGAAAAATTAAAATGTTTTGCCTAGTAGTCTTACAAATTATGCCTGAAAGTCTTAGAGATTATGACTGAAGGTCTTATAAATCTCAACATCTTTGAATGTTCTTTGTATTAGAGGTATTGAAACTTTGAAAATTTAAACTGTTTTGCCTAGAGGTCTTACAAATTATGCTCAGAGGTTTTACAAATCTCAATATCTTTGAATGCTCACCATATCAGAAGCATTGAAACTTTGAAAATTTAAAATGTTATACCCCGAGGTCTTAGAGATTATACTTGAAGGTCTTACCAATCTCAACATCTTTGAATGCTTTTCGTATCAAAGGCATTAAAATTTTAAAATTTTAAAATGTTTTGCTTGAAGGTCTTATAGATTATTTTTGATGATAGCTAGATTGGGCTTAGTTTAATCTGATTGCCAGTTAGACTAGGCTTGGGTACCAGCTAAACTAGACTTAAAGTACCAGTTAAACTGGACTTAAAATATCAACTGTGCCAGCTAAACTGAGCTTAAATATCATCTGGGTGCCAATTGATTTGAGTTTAGATGCCAACTAATCTAGGTTTAAAATGCCAACTAATCTAGGTTTGAATACCAGTTGATCTGGGGTTGGGTGGCAGCTAATCTAGGCTTAAAATGGTAACCAATCTAGGCTTAAAATGGTAGCTAATACGGACTTGAAGTACTAGTTGATCTGTGCTTAAAGTGCCAGTTGATCTAGACTTAGGTGCCAACGATTTGAGCTTAAATACCAGTTAATCTAGGCTTAAGTACTAGCTAATCTAAGTTTAAAGTGTTAGCTAAACTGAGTTTAAATCTTATTTGGTATCATATTTCATCTTTTCATTCATTTTTTCAATAACCCTTCCACCTTTTACATATAATTTTTCTTTCAACTCTTCAAATTTTTTAACATTTTAGTCTCTTGTCAAAATATTTTTTCTTTTTCTCTTTTTTTTTCTTTTTTTCACTACTTAAAATATTTTTATTTCTTATCTTTTTCTTTTTTTTTAATAATTACAAAGTTGACAAATACAATCATGATACAAAGGTCTATTCCATAAAATGATGCGAATGTGAATGTCTATACGAATACAAGAATGTGAATGCTTGATATAAATACAGGTGACTTTTTTCATAATGCAAATACCAATGTTCTTTTCATGTAAATATGCCTACAAATACTTTTTCTGTGATGCAGATGCAATGATGCAAATGTAATTATCTTTTTTGTTTTTACAGCATACAACTCAAATGTCTTTCTCATAATGCAAATACAAATACCTTTTTCATAATGCACATTCAAGTGATGCAGATGCAAATGTCTTTTTCATGATGCAGATGCAAATGTCTTTTTCATGTTGCATATACAAGTGATGCAAATGCGAATGTTTTTTTTGTGATGTAGATGTGAATGCAAATATCTTTCTTATGATGCAAATTTTCAATGTTTAGTTTTTTTACCAAAAATGATCTCAGTATTTTATATAAAATGCTTAACTAATCTCTAAACTTTTCTAAAGTAATCACAAAATATTCCCACATAAAGTGTTTCTGTAATTAATGACAAACACTAAAAATATATAACTTTTGAATCTTTTGCAAATTGATGATTACTATTTGGAATGCTTATGGATGGAGTGATTGACAATTTAATTTTTTCACTGGTGGGCATATTTCAAGGAAGACTTAATGAAGGTTGCAAGGATTTGTCTTGAGCTCACAAAAGAGATAGTTTTTCTAAAATGCTTTTTTTTTATTAAAAATATGATACTTCAATATGCATCAAAACTATCCATTATTTTTTGAAAGAAATTTAGGAAGAGAAAAAGACAATTTTTTTTTTATTTTCACTCTTTGATGAAATGTAAAGTTTTTAATGGGTACTGATTTTTCAAAAGGTTTTGGCATCATAACTTTTATTTTGGATAGAACCTTGGAGCTCTAAAATTCTTTTGGGGTCTCAAAAGTAGCTTTAGCTCTAAACTGCCCTTTTTGAATTTTCACCCTAGAGCTATATTTTTTAATAATAAAGAACTTAGTAAAATCTTGCTAATTAATAATAGGTATATACAAATTTTCAAGGACATAACTCTTCAATTCAAGTGTCCATATTTTATCAGATTGACATTTCAAGGTATGTAATGTAGGCTAAGGCTCAATGTTCTGAAAGAATGAATAAATAGACTCAAAATATGTTATTCAGGGTAATTAGGCTAAAGATCTTATAAAGCATTCTCTGGATAAAAAGCCATGTGTCTTTCTTTCTTTACTGATTTTTTTTAAACATCACATTTCAACTTTCTTGAATTCTGTATTCTTTTTACTTGAGATTTTAACTAATTCTTCATTCATTTTTTACCCTAGGCTTTTATCACCAATAAGCATGTCGTCATTTTCTTGCTTTTCTTTTTTTTTTCTTTTTAAAACATCTGACTTTAACTTCAGAATCCTACTTTCTTAAAGTTTTAGTTAAAATTATGATTGAAACTTTATTAACTTTTTGTCTTAAATTCTCATCTCTAAGGTACGTGTCTTTCTTTTTTGGCTCCATTTTTTTGGGATTCTAACTAAAGCTTTATTCACTTTTTGCCCCAGATTCTTATCTTCGAAGTGTATGTTTTTCTTTCTTTACTCTTTTTGTTTTTGAAAATTTGACTTCATCATTAGCAAACTACTTTTTTTGAGTTTTTGAAATTTTAACTGAAACCTCATTCACTTTTTGCGTCAAGTTTTCATCTTCAAGATGCACATTAGATGCTTTCAATATCAAACAATTTCCTTGTAGTTGGTCTTTTGAAGATATCCTTATTTTGCCCCTACGTAAAAGACGATCCTTGGCCAAAGTTCATTTTAGAACAAGATATTTAATAAGCTCAAATGGATAGCAACTGAATAATTTTTCTTTATGTGAAGGATAAAGAAAGATGTTCATTCATCACTTTAAACACAATCACTTAGTTAAAAGAGTAAATCATTTAAAGAAAGAGATAAAAGGTTATTTTTATTTTTATTTTATTTTTTGTGTTATAACCATTCATCATTTTTACCTGATTGATACCCCATATTTATTTTTCATTCAAGGTTCTTATAACGGTGAAAATCAGGTTGCATGGGATGTTCTAAATTACAATTCATATAAAAGGGTCATTTTGGTTCCAAATTATCTGGCATTTTTGATAAAATGAGGGGAAAAAGTATTAATGCTTGAAACAAATTATCTTTAGCGAGAAGGAATTTTGTTTTTGTTAGGCAATGTGCCTTAAGATGTGAAACAAGGGTTACTTGAGAAAAGGTTTAGGCATTTTCATGTTTATGGTCACCGAAAAAATTAGGATGGTTTAATCATATTAGCAAAATTTGACACATATTAATTACCAATTACAAATTTGAAAGAGTATCTTGCTTGGTTTTCAAAATTCAAAATGAATTTTCAAAATTGGCCTCTTTTGTTCATTGCCCAAGAAAAGATAATTATCTAATATATCAAAAGATGACAAGGATCGCAAGTTGAAGTTCATGCCCTTTAAAGGATTATGATTGGTGAGTGAAGCTATTCAAAAGGACTGAAGCATAGGAACAGTTAGGGAAAGGTATGAAGATGCTGGATGAGTTTTTGTTTTTATAGTAATCATCAATTTCTTCGAGATTCTCACCATTTTAAAAAAACATATATTTCCCTTTGAAAAGGGCTACTTTTTTTTCACAAAATTTTGATGATCTTGAAAACTACTTACATGGGATTTTATTCTCAAACGATTGAATTTTTTTTTACAAAGCACTTTTCATTTTATGATTTTGGAAATTAATTATGGGGGACTGTTATTCAAATAATTACATAAAGATAAATTTCATATAAAAATCAAAAGCATTCATTTCTTCCAAAGTAAAGTTTAACAAGATTAATTTAAATAACTCATAAAGACACCATGTTATACACAAAGGTCAAAGGTTCAAAAGAAAATCATCTTATCTTGATCTTTCAAAACTTGAAACCTTATTCCATATTTCAACTCTTCATATTTTGCAATTAGACAAAATCAATTACCATTATTCTATTAGTTATAGAGTCAAAATACCACTCTTGAGGAGATTCTTAACATTTTTCTTCAACTATTTGCATTTTTCAGTCGAATAGCCAATTGCCCTCACGTGATAATCACACTTGCCATTAGGATCATAACTCTTTACTGATGGATTTGGTGTTGCTTTTGGAAGCTAAAAAGTGAGGTATCGATTTTTTATTGGCAAAGGTAAAAGGTGAGAAATAGGGATTGAAAATTTCTCTCAATCATTTTTTAATCTTTTTTATTCTATTTTGGTCTAATGATAGGCTCAAATGTGGGAAAAAGAATCGTCATGTAAGGATGAAGATTTGTTGAAAAACCCAAATGCTGGATTGGTTGATAAAAATATGGACTTTGAGAGATACTACCTATAACTGGAGAGTGGGGTTGATGAAAAGGATAAAAATTACATGGGATGAAATTCTTGGGTAAATGCCCCTCAAGTGTGATAGCTTGCACCTTTTTTTTAATCTTTTTTGATGTATTTCCCTTTTCAACATCAATTATATTTTTTAACTTAATCCTACCATTCTTGATTGTATTTTTTATCATTTTCCTAGCAATCACCATGTCAGTAAAATTTTTAGAGATATTTTCAATCATTCTTTCATAATAAAGAGTGTTCAAGTAATTGAAAAATAGAACAATGATTCTTTTTTTTACAAGGGTGATTGTACCTGGGCTACCATGTCTTTCCATTTGTGTGTAAATTCTTTAAAAGTTTCAGTTAACTTTTTCTCTATGTTCTACAAGGATAACCTATCTAGTACCATATTTTCAACATATTTGTATTGGGCTAGAAAAGCCTTAGACAAATCATTCCAAGAGCAAATCTTACTTCGGTCTAGATAGGTATACCACTTTGCTATAGACCTGGTGAGACTATCTTGAAAATAATAGATCAATAACTTATCATTATGAATGTAGCCTGTCAATTTTTAGCAATACATGGTGATGTGCTGAAGGGCATCTCATTCCATCATACTTATCGAAGTTTGGGGCTTTAAATTTTGACAGAATGATAAGATCAGGCATTAGACTAAGCTCGTTAATATCAACAGTCCTATTTATATCATTGCCTTTAATTACCTTTAATTTCTTTTCCAGTAACTTATACTTGTCTTTTATGTCAATTTTTTTAACCAGCTTAGGTATCCCTTTCAACTTCTTTCATTTTTTGAGATCATCTAGGTTAGATATTATATGGGATTATAGGGTATAGGCTTGGGATTGACATTCATCTAAACTAGGGGTAACTAGGCAGAAGTGTCAGTATAAGGTTGATAGGTTACTGAAAATGCTTGTGACATATGGGGGTCTTGAACATATGGATATGTGAACCCAGATGGATACGATGGTTCTTCAACAACTGTTTCCTCCCTTAACCTGCATGTTTCAACTATTCCTTTTCCTTTGTCAAACCTGTTAACATCTATTTCAATTCTACCAACTAGCTGTCTATATTTTGTTGCATTCTCGTAACTATTTTTTTGATATCCCCTTTAGCCTTTTTCATTCTACCTATTTGACTTGCATTTTCATTTTTCATGATTTTGGTACAAGCTTGTGTGTTGTAAGTACGTAAACTTAATTGATCTTATTTCCTAGGACATGCTATCCTTGAATCTTTTATTAATTATTAAAACTTTCAAAACTATCTTTTTACTTTGAAAGTATACTTATAATCATCATTCCTTATTGTTAGCAAGCATGAAAAATAATGAAGCATGATGTGCAAGTCACATTTTATTATTGAGAATGAGCTCAAATTCCATCCTATATTTAAGTTAGGGTTATTTAAAGATATTTTTTTGCTTAAAAGTTCTGTGAAAGTATATTTATAACCATTATTCTTTTTCACAAGCTTCTTTTGGTGTACCATTATTTAAAAAAAGAAAAGAAACATAAATATAGACATCCATTTATACAAAATTCAAGTCAAGAGAGGTTTTCATTCATTCCCAAAAGTTTCAAGTTTATACATCAAGAACCGTCTTAAAACTAGGGCCATAAAGTGCCTGATTTACTCATTATGCCCCTTGCCTTATCTAAGAAATCTAAAAGAAATTGACTATGATTGTAGGTGGGGATAACCTTTTGCTTTAAAGTTTTTGCTTTTTATTCATTTTCTTGGTCAATTTAACTATTGCTTATAGCATTGCTTACTATCTCGACATGGATCAATGAAGGATTCCTTTAAATAACTGCTTTATTTTGACACCAAAACCTAAATATTTGACTTTCATAAATCCCTGTACCCTATATTTCAAAGATGTGTAGTCTTTCAAAGAATGGCCCATAATGCCAAAATGGTAATCATATCGGGCATTGAGATTCTACCATTTAGGTTAAGGTGATTTGAGGGGTTCAATAGGGATAAAAGCAATGAGATAGTTTTTTCAGAGTAGTGGGTATAAATCTGTATAAAACGTGAGTATTGGGTTAATAGGGGTTTTTCCTTTAGTGTTGCGAAAGTTTTTCTACTTTATGGTTGGTTTGCTTTGCTAGAAAAATGATGGTATAGTTGGTCTTAGAGTGAATTAAGAAACTCTACGTCGAAAATTGGATTGAAAAAGTGGGGATGGGATAGCATGTTGAATAAGTGGTTGTGAAATGTGAAGTGATAGGCAAGAATTCAAGTGTAAAATTCTCAGAGGTTGCATGAAATTTGAAGGCCTAATCCTAGGCATTTGAAAAGAAGGTTGAAAGCAATTAAGAGAAGAATTTAGGTATGGGTTTGGACTCGAGATAGTTGGCGAGGGCTGTTCGAAGCCAGGTGATTCTATCTTGAAAATTAGACTTTTGAGTTTAGTTATTTGTATGGCCAATTCACCCATTCCTCTTTTAAGTTCTCCTAAACTTTGGTCACTGTTTGAATCATCCAATGTCTCAGTATGCTTAGGAAGAGTGTTGGAACCAATAGGAGCTAGTTGATCTTAATTTAATGGAATCAAAAGTGACGACAATCCTTAAGGAGCAACAAACTTAACTGTACCAATGCCTTTAACCATTTCCATCAATTAAGCAATCTATTGTTTCATCTCTCAAAACTTAAGCCAAAATTCCTCTTAATTTAACTCAAATGCACTCATTCTTACTTCCAATTGATCTCTCATTTTTGCCATTCTGATTCCTACTAAGACATACATTTTATTCCAAGACTTAAACAAAAAATTCTATATTATCACCCTTATTGAATGAACGCCACAGAATAATTTCTAACTTATATGGCACATAGAGCATGTTTATGAATACATGAATATGATGACTAAAGAATGTCATGAAATGCATATATGCCTAAGATAATGGATTTTTACATGTACAAGGTCCCGTATGATAATAATTCCATCACCCATGAATGTGTATGCAAGAAATGTAATATTTTGTTGCAAGAATGGTGGGATATGAAATGCAATTCATGTTCTATAAAACCCTACCATTCATGAATCCATGTGCATGAAATACAATAACATATTACATGAGTGATGAGATAAATTCTTATCACTAATATAATATACTTGTATCAAATGCGCTAACCTATCATATGAATGAGATATGTCTACATGAAATGCAATGCATGTGTTGTGTTGGCCTAATGAGGTTAACACGACTTTAAAATATGTAATGAAATGGAGTGCACGCACTACCTATTAAAATGTGCATGGGATGCATATGTCATTTATCAACATGTGCATGCAATGGAATGCACGTACTATCTATTAATGTAAATGAGATGGAATGCATGTATTACCTATTAAGATGCCTGATATATGATACATGTGCTATTTATTATGATGCATGGGATAGAATGCATGTATTATCTGATTATGATGTGCATGAGATAGGGTACATGTATTATCTTATTATTTCCATCATATTTTTTTAAAATGATAAAAATGTATCTTAAAATATCAATATGAAAGATGAAACAACATTCAAACTTAAAATTCTTTTTTTTTTCCTTTTTAGAAAAAGAAAAAATTCAAGAATGCCCATTTTTTATCATACAAAATAACTAGGATTCGAAGATTCTTCTCTTTTTTCATTAATTTTTATTTGGCCAATAAACAAAGAATTTAAGAAAAACCTTTATTTTTGTTTAAAAATTTTTGTTTGTTTTTGTTTTTGTTTTTTTTATGTTTTTGGATAATGCTATAAAAAATTCTTCATTTTACTTTAAAACAATTTATGAAAATGCAAAATTTGGATAACCACTAAATGAATGAACTACATGTCAAAAAAATTTTTTTTTTTCTTTTTTCAATAAAATACTTTTTATTATCTATTTCTTCTTTTTCAAAATTTTAAATTTACCCGCCATTATTATCCTAAATGTATATTGTATTAAAATGTCCTAATTTGGGTTATTTCTAAAAAAACTCAGCATCACTCCTCCTAAGATTGGTCCTTTAAGGTTCACTATATATTGGGTGAAAATTTATACGTCTAAAGGTTCTCAAATTGTTCCTCACTGGCATCCACACAGGACTAGTAAGGCACCCTGATCCCCACCTATTATAGGCTACGAACGGAAATAGTTCACTTTGAGTGGGAGTATTTTGTTTGCCATTGCAGAGGTTATCACCTCACGAAAGCATAGGTATTCTACTCCCTCCTAAAAAGGACGGAGCTTAGGTATAGAGTTCATGCATGATATGAAATGTGTCATCGTGTGTGTGCGAAAAAATAACATCGCACAATCTCTATCCTACATGCCCCACAATTTATTGAGAATAACATATACATAAAATAAATAATAAACAAATGACGTAATTAAAATGAAATGCATGTAAATTTTTATTACTATTGTTATTTAAAAATAAAATCAAAATAAAAAAATAATGTTAAATATCAATTAAGACCATTAAATCAAAATTGAGGATAACACCTAATTAATTTTTTGCTTGACCTTCTAAAAAGAATGACATTCCCAATGAAACACTAAGCTGTTGTACTGATTTTTAGGGGCCGTTAGATGAATTTGAAAACAAAAAGAAGTATCCACAAATATTTTTTAGCTAGGTGTGATTGGCCACCTATTAAAACTTATCCTTTTACTAAAATTTTAAAATTAATTAAAACTTTATCAAAAAAATAATTTTTAGGTTTGTGAAAACAGTTTAAGTTCGGGAGTTGATTAAGTATGGGGATGGATTAACACCCTCATGGTGCCTATTTAAAACGGTACCAACTAATTATATGTTATCATTTAATTTTGACTAAAATGGTCTTAATTCTGGTATTTAAATTTAATTTCCTTAAACTTCATTATTGTTGGAAAAAATATATATTTTTATTTTTGGTTGGGAAAAAATAATAAATAAGAACCTTGTTTATTGAAAAATTTTTGAAACTATTTCAATACTTTGGCAATATTAAAAAAAACTTTTTCACTTAAGGATCTTTTAAGAATTACTACTCGAAATTCTTAAAAATCTCATTATCGACAGTTAATATTTATCATCAAAATTTATATCTAATAAACAGATTCTAGATCAAGATATCTATAATTTAAAATCGAATAATATTTTCTAAAATTTATTTTTTATACTGAAACGAGAAATCGTTATAAAAAATTATGTTAAATGCTCAAATATATTGATAGCATTTTACATAAATTTTCTTACCTAAAGATTCTTAAAGAATCACTACTCGAATTTCTTTAGAATCTCATTCTCAGAGATTTTTATAATTATTAAAATTTAAAAATTATTTAACAAAAGTTTATTTCCTAAATAAAATATTTTTATAAATATTTTATATATTGTTTTATCTCTTTTTTTAAAAAAATTATTCAAATTAAAGAAAATAAAAATAAAAATCTTTATATTATAATAATTTTTAAATATTCCAATACTTTAATAATTTTAACAAGTCTTTTCTCATCTAGAGAATTCTCAAAAATTACTACTTAGACTTTGTGAAATTTAATCATTAAAAATTTTCATTTTTTGCTTTGAAAAAATTTTTTAGCCCTTCATTTTTTTTAATATATGTTTGTTTTTAAAAAAAATTAAGATTTAAACGTGCACAAATAAACACATAAATAACTTACCAAATATATACTAAGAATAAATAAATAACTAAATAAATAATAAAATTACCCAAAAAAGTGGTCAAAGTTGGTCAATTGATTGAAACGATTCACTTCCCGCTCAAGTAGGTTCAGTTGGGTTCTTTTGCCTTAGCAAATGGTTCGAGAGAGGTCTCAATGGTTCAGACCAGTTCAAAAATGATTTACTTAGACCAGTTCAGAAAATAGTTTAGGTAGACCGGTTCAAGGTTATGATAGGGCTGGAACTAGGTCAAGTGCACAGACCTTAGGTCGGGTCGGGTCCCGCATGAATCAATTTTAGCTATTTTTTTAACTATAAAAGACTAGTTTTTTTTTCTTTCATTTCAGACCTTTCACCTAAAAAAAAAAAAAACCTTTTCAAAAGCTCTAAGAGGTTAAAGATGCTAGCCCTCCTTGCTTCCATAAATCGGTCACAGGCCGTCATACTCGTCGCTCCTTTGACATTAGCCACCGTCCATTTGTCTCATTATCTCTTTCTTCTTCTTCTTTTTTCTTTTTTCAGTTCGACGTTATAGCTTCTCTCTTTTTCTTTTTTTTTTTGGGTTGAACTCATTCTTCTTTCTTTCTCGTAATTGCTCTTTCTTCTCCATTCTTTATTCCTTTTCTTTTTTTTTTCTTATAAATTGAAACTAATAAATTTTTATTTTTTTCAAGATGGCTTTAGCTTTGGTTATGGGGTTGGGTTTCTCCCTCAATGGAGGACTGTGATATATTTTTTATTTATTTTATTTTTGTTTTTTTTACTTTTTATTGTGGGGTTTTGGTTTTTTTTTTTTTTTAGAAGTGAAAGTGGTTTCAGGTGATTTTAGGGGTTTTGTGGTGTTTGGTTAGGTGAAAATGGGCCTGGGTTTTATGGCGAGCCTAGCTTTAAAGGGTTTGTGCTTGGTGGAGTTAGGACTCATTGAATAAGGCCTTGAATGGTCTATACTGGACAAGGACTAAGACACGTTGGGTATGCTAATGGATTTTGAAAGAATTGGTAGAAGGTCTAAAAAGGGGTTTTTTATACTATAGCTTAGTCTCGGGTTTGGGTGCAGGCGAGGTGAAGCAAAGACGATGTGTTGGGGTGAGGGGTTGGTGGTAAGTTTTAGAAGAAAGGCCTAGTGATTTAAGAGGGACAGTGGTTTGTACAAATGGTTAGGGTGTTTAGAGTGCCTGGGTGTAAGACAATCAGAGGCTTGGAACAAGGGTGTATGTAGGTAGCTTGGGTTGTTTGGGGCTAAATGGAAGGGTGCGATCTTGGTCTGGTTCCTGTGTTCATTCGTAGTGAACCTCGATGAGGGTCTTGGTAGTGAACTTTAAGGAGGCATAGGTTTGAGCTAATGTTAGTGTTGCTAGGTTGGTTGTGGAGAAATTGGTGTTTGGTGTGGATGTGGTTAAGGCCGGGGAGTAGTGGAGATCGGGGCTGGTTCTTGGGTGTATGGTCTAGGGTGAAAAGTTCATGGATATAATGTGATTTGGTCTGGGGAAAATGGGTGTTGTACCAAGGCTTGGTGCAAGCAGAGATGCTAAAAAAAAAAGTATTGGAACCATCTATTCTAGAATTTCTTATTGCTTTTTCTTATCTGTAGATCCCTATAATGGGCAAAATTTTCTAGTTTGGTAGCTATTGGCAGTGTGCAGGGTAATGGAATAGGGTGTTGGTTGGTAGAAAACAGGGCCTGGGCAATTTGGCTTATTGTGGCAGTAGCCACTTCTTCATGTCTTGTATTTTTTTTTTGTTTCATACATTTTTTTGGCCTTTCTTGTATTTTTTAATTAATTCAATAAATAAAGAAGATAAGAACAAAATAACACATTAAAAATAAAATTAGGCTTTGAAATTTAATTTAGACTTAAATTTGAAATTTGGGCCTTTATTGGGCCTTCAAGCCCAAATAACTAAATTTTGAATTAATCACGATTAAATCGAGTCTTTACCCAAATAAGATTAGATGTGACAATTAATCTAAGATAAGCTTTAAATAAGTCAATTAAAATGCTTATATTGGCTTAAATTGAATTATTCAAATCAAATGTAAAAATCAAACAAAGTTGAATCGACTTGAATTAAATTAGGCTAAATTTTAAATTATGCAAATCAATTCGAAAATGATTAACTCAAGACAAATCTAAACGAGTTTAATTTAATTAAATCTAATTAAGTTAGCCTAAATTGAAATGTTAAAATCAAAGTTAAAAATCGAACCAATTCAAGTCGGGTCAAACAAAATTAGGTGTCTAAATGGCTAACTTGGATTTATTACAAGAAACTAAGGACTTGGTTAAGGTTAAAATGGTTGCCAAGGCTCAACATGGTGCCAAGTATTACAACTTTAGAGTTAAGCACAAACAGTTCCTAGTTGCTAATTAAGTACTTAGAAACTGTGAAGCTAGTAAGCTAGTTGGAGAAAGAAAGAAGCTATCACCTAATTGGGAGGGACCGTATAGAGTATCAACAGTCATTAGGTTTGAAGCTTTTAGATTGGAGGACATAGGGCATAACCCCATATTAAAGACTTGAAATGCTGCCCACTTGAAGAAGTACTACATCTAGCCAGGTTTTTTATATTCGTACACATCTCTAATTACTTGTATTACTTTCCAGTAACTATTTTTTAAAAATTATATATTTGGGTTTCACCCCCCTTTTGTAACCAATCTTGTATAGGAAATATCTTAATGAAGATGGATGGCGTTCTATCGCCTTTCTCCAAACTCTATCTCACAACTCACACATTTACTGCATTAAGGCATATAGGCGTACATAGACCCCATTTCCTACCTATACGCTTATTATTTAGGATTTGGCTTGGTATTTGTTAAATTCAAAAAAAAAAAAAGGGGAGAGTTTGGTTCGGTTTAAAATCTAGTGTTCTAATTGAAAAAGGTAATGTATTGATTTGAGAGGTGGACTTGAATTAAAAACTAAAAATTGAATTTGATTAAGAGATTCAAAAGAAGAAAACCTTTTTTCTATTATAATTTGGATTAAAGGCCTATAAAAGGACCCCATTAGGATGAATAAAAAACAATCAAGAAATAAGTAGGAAACAATAAAAACAATAAAAAAAAGAGTTTGAAAGAGAGTAAGAAATCTGTGAGTCAAATCAGTAACAAAAAAAAATTTAATAGTGTCGGTTTGATTTATTCATTTTAGTCATGTGTTTTTGTAAAGGTTGACTACTAAAAAAGAAAGAAAAAAGAGGTTTGAAAACTATTTCCAACGTCGAAAAAGCACAAGGCGAGGCTGTTGATAGTTGGTGTTTTAAAGCCACAAAGGAAAAAAAAATATTAGTGACAGACTTGAAAAATGAAAGCATAATAATAAAGAAATCTAATTAAGAAACAAATTAAAGGCAATGGTGCTTGTTCAAAGCACAATTAGAAGGACCCACATGCAAATACCAAGTAAGAAAATTTTTCTCTATTAAACGACACAAAGACAAGTAAAAGAAAATATTTTTCCTACGTGATAAACACTATGAATTGATTTGGCTTCTTTACTTCAGTTTTTTTTTTTTGTTATTTATTTGGTTTCCATTCATTTATTGTTTTATTTTAGTTTGTTGTTTCATGTATATTTAATTTTAATGTATGATTTTAATTATTGGAAGAAGATAAAGAAAGTTTAATTTGGTAAGGGAAAATTAAATGTATTTTATAGTGTATATTTTTTAATAATAATATTTAGGAACAAATGAAAATTCGTCTAATGACAAAATTCTAAGAAGTTACAAGTGGGTAATTTTCTTGGAAATTTTTAGGTGAAAGAACTTTTTTTAAATTCGATCAAAGCATTGGAGGATTTAGAAATTGATTACATATAAGAAATTTTATTTATTTCTAATTTGAAAAAATTAAAATTGAGAACAAATTATGATGATTTTATTTATTTGCATGATTGATTAAATTATAATTACATGATTATTGTATTTTATTGATATGTGTAATTTATTGTGTATTCAATTCCATAAAATATTTAATAAATCCGACGACAGAGCTTCTTTAAGAGAACAAGTGTATTACTTGAATACTCTTGAGGTGAGAAATATTTTTCAGAGGTCGATTAAATTGTTGGAGAAAACTTAAAAATATGTTCAATATTAAAATATTAAAATTAACAATAATAATAAATATTTCGAATGATTTAGGACCATGTTAATTAAGGCTAGAAAAATATTTTAAGATTAATTGGCACCAATTTATAGGCATTGTGGGGTTGTTATAACCTTCCATACATGTAGCTGAACTCCAAAACCCAGTTTTGTTTAAAAAATTAGAACCTATTCTTTTTAGGGACCCTTAGTCAAGCTTGAGACCTCTTTAAAAGGGATAGATTCACTTAGGTAATCAATCACACCTAGATAAACAAATTGGTGATGACTCTATATTTTGTGTCTAATGGGTTATTTTTATGACGAATATACGTTATGACAATTTGGTAACTCCATTGGGGACTTAGAGAATCAAGTCAGTTCTTAATTTTAGATTATTTTAAGCATTATTTAGACAGTCTTAATGTACTTGTTTTTGTTATTTTTTTCATGTTTACTAATTTGTTTGTTCTTTTTGTTTCATCTATTTATTTGAATAAGAGAGTTTGCATAATTATCTTTATGTTCCTTGATGCACTGCATATGCATTTCATACATTCAATCTCTCTACTCGAGCTTTGTTCTTTTTTTGGAGGGAATAAGTACTTACACTCTCATAAGGTGATAACTTTCGTATAAGCTAGCGAAAACTCTCATTCAAATTGAACCATTTTCATTTGAAACATGTCATGGGTGAGGATTGTGGTGTCTTACTGGTCTGTAATAGACAATGACGTAAGGAATAATTTAAGAACCTTTAGATTATTGACATATCCTAACGCTGCATATAGAATAATCTAAAAAGCAACCCTAAGTTAAAGCCATGTCCACCTATTGTTAGAATGTAACCCAAGTTAGGACACATGAAGGAAGTTTCATGAATTTTGTGATAAAGTTGAAAGAGTTTGGGTTTATTTGGTCTTTCATGCATTCTCATTAACACATTTATATATTTATTCATCCATGCATCATTGAAATTTTTATGTATCTCACATCAAATACATGCATTTATCCATTCATGCATCATAAAATAGTCATGTTAAACTAAGCAGTCATTCATCTATTTATGCATCATATAATAGTCATGTTAACCTAGGCAGTCAATTGTTCATTCATGCATCATAAAATAAACATGTTAACCTAGGTAGTCACTTGTCCATTCATGCATAATTATGGGACAAACATTAACTTATGCATCCATTCATGTCGTCATTTATCAATCCATGCATCATTAAATTGTGATGTACACCCATGCATCATTGAATTATTATGTATCACATTCAATATGTGCATTCATTTATCCATTCACGCATGCAGAATAATTTCTCTAACAAGTTAGGATGATTCTTGGTCTTGTAACATATCATCCTAATTATGATAAAAATGTTCAAAGATAGCTCAATCTTCGTATCAAGCTAGAATTATGGCAAAAAAATAAGCTCTTCACTTTCAAAAAATAGAAAAGGCATAAGAGGAGATGATTGGGCAATTAGAAGATATGGTTGAATTGATGAAAAATTTGAGCAAAAAAAAGCATTGGCTGAAAAGATTGATTATCTAATATACCCACCTAATTTTAGCCTCTATTTCAAATAGACATCTCAAGGGGCCCAACATTAAATGCCGTTTATGGCAAGCTACCCTTATATGCATACTAACATGCCTTCAACTCTTACTCCTACTCATATGGCTCTTATTCTTAATCTAACTCATGTTCCTAATTTGGATGATCCAAAAGAATAAGAGAAGCTAAAGACAAACATAGTAGAAACTAAATAAGGTTTTGGATCTCAACAGAAAATAGATCTTATTGAAAAAAGATTTGAGTTATTGAATAGATGAATTTTTATGGTCAATGGATGTTCCTGAATTGAGCTTAGTCTTTGATATGGTCATTCCACCAAGTTTAAGGTACCTGAATTTGAAAAGTTTGATGGAATCAAATGTCTCAAAATGTATGTTACTATGTACTATCGCAAGATGGCCATATATATACATGATAAAAAGTTGCTCATACATGTTTTTTAAGATAGCCTTATTGAATCTGCTTCAAGGTGGTATATCCAATTGGATAGGCCCCGTATCTACAGTTTAAAGGAATTAGCTAGGGCATTTATTATAATATACAAGCACATGATAGATTTGGTTCCAGACCATTTGTCTTTACAAAGTATAAAAAAAATATATTAGAATCTTTAATAAATATGCCCAGAGGTGAAAAGATGTTACTGCCCAAGTTTAGCCACTACTCATTGATAAAGAGACCATGGTTTCGTTTGTCAATACTCTCAAAGCTTCATATTATGAAAATATGATTGGAAATACCACTAAGAATTTTACTGATATAGTACTTTCTAAGGAGATGATAAAAAATATTATCAAGAATGAAAAACTTAAAGGAAGTGGTACAAATGATGCAAAAAGAGATTATGTGTCAAATAAAATGGAAAGAGATGCTCAAGTTATGATTTTTAAGGGGCAATAGGTTGGTGGTTTGACCCCATATCAACCTTATTTGATATATCTACCTTATTGCCCTTCTATAAACAACCTCTCCCAAGATCTTTTTCTTTGTCAACCTATGCAACAGTTAGGCTTTCATGCAAATCCCTATCTTCGAACAATTATCACCCAATTAGTAAGTAAATGAAAAAGATCAAAGAATAATAAAAAAAAAAGATTCCAATCCTAATTCCTAACCTCTTATCTTTACTAAAAAAATAAAAGTTCTTGACCCATGTGCCTTTGAAAATAACTCCAAATCCATCAACAAGGAGCTATGATCCAAATGGTAGATGTGATTATCACATAGGAACAATTAGACATTTAACTGAAAAATACAGGCAATTAAAAAAAAAGATTGAAGAACTCATTAATAATGGCACTTAGACTATGAAGCATATAGAGCAATGAAAATCTACTTTATAATAGTTTTTCTTTTAGATATGAAGTATTAAACAATTTGTGGAAAGATTTTAGAATTTTAAGTTTCTTGTCTAAGTTTTGCTTTGACATATGTATAAGTTTTTGCCTAAGTTTTGCTTTCAATTTTGTTTGCATATAAATTCTTGCATTACATGTGAAAATATTCTTGAGGGAATTGGTAATTATTGTCAAGAATGAACATACCCAATAATAATCAGTTCAAACTCTAATTCAGTTGAGAATTACATCATTCAAAGCTTGACTTTCCAAGTTTGACAAACTTGATTTTCACTTGACCCATAGGGATTTGAATGTTAATAATCTTCATTAAGGTTATGAGCCATGAAATTTGCAAAATCTTTGTAAGCCAATACATGAGGTACTCTCTTAAAGATTCTAAATTTTTGTAATTTGATAAGTGTCAAGTCTAGTCAAAACACATTATTACCCATGTTTCTTCACAAAACCTTACTTCTCCAATTTTTTTTCTTATGGCAGAATTATTGAAAAGACTATATTCTCTCAATATCCTTCTATGACATCTTGATTTATGCAGCATTCATTTTATTTTATTTTTCATTGTCCTAAAGTTTCCTTTGCCCATATTTTGGGGCAAATTTACCAAAAAGTCAAATTATCTAATTTTTTTAGTGTCATTTTCTTTGGATGGCATTGATTTCATCTTTTGATGTGAGTTGTAAAAATAAAGATTGTTACATTAAGAATTCATTTGATGTAGTATGATAATACACTTTGAGCTTGAGTTGCAAAAAATAAATAAAAAAACAAAAAAAATTAATTATAACATCATGTATATGATATATTCAAATAATTTCAAAACCAAAAAGTAAAGATATTCTATTGAAAATTACTTTTCTATAAAGGTATCGATATTTGATATATGATAAATGGTCATCTTTCATATTCCCTTCATGAAAAAAAAATATCAATTTGTTATCCTTTTGAGCCTATTGAATTCTTTTTAGAAGAACATTAACCAAGGATCATCCTTCACACTGGAGGCAAGCATGAACATGGATCTCTTTGAGAAAGCATTATATGTAAAACTAAAAACAAGAAAGAATTTGTATAATCAAAAGACAAGTTTTAAGAATTTGAATTCAATTTGTTAAGAAGTGGAACCGTGAAAGAAAAAAAAAGAAAAAAAATGAAAGAAAAGAAAAAAAAAAGATGGAAAAGATGGAAAGGAAAATGTCATTGAAAAAGAAATGATCCTTGGTTTGATTACTCTTAAACACACTTTTAGGCTTATTTATCATTTTTTTTCAGAACCTCAAACCCTGGCCCATGTTACTTCCTTTAAAAAATCCATTTTGATCAAGTGTAGATATCTAAATTGAAAAGTTTTTCTTTGAGAAATCACCATCACTTTTTTATTTTGGATGAATTTTAAGTTTCCAAATGTGTGATGGAATATAAAAAAAAAAAAAGATTGAATTAAACTCTAGGATGAAAACCCAAAAGGGCTATCTAAAGTAAGACTAAAGCAACTCAAGCAATGTCATTAGAGGAAGTGATTTTCAAAGAATCAATGAGCAATGAAAATCATTGAGAAATCCAAGAAGATAAACCCCAATAGGAAGATTTATTTTAAAATTTAAGCCCTATTCTTTTCCAAAAAATTTTGATCTTGTTACAGTCAGTCTTAACCTTTGTTAAAATACCAAATATCAAGAAATTAATAGAGTGCAAAAATAGATTGTGCTTTAAAAGATTATTTTTCATTATTGAGCCTAAATGAAGAAATACTAATTGAATTTTTTTCGTCCAGTGGCAAAATCTCATTTAAAACCTTGATATGTCTAACCATGTCATTTCTTTGAATAAAACCAAGTTGTGATTTAGTTTCATCATTCTATGTAGTAATCACCAATTTCTAAGAGATTCAATCACATGTGTTTTAAAAGAATATGCATTTTTTTTTATCATGGAATAGTTATATGGGGTAATTTCTTTAGTTGTTATAAACATATTAGGGCATTTATTATGAAAACATTTATATTTGAATTGGAATGAATTGGTGTAGATAAAAGATGGGTGATTTTTTAGATCATTATGATAAAAATGACTTTTTAGAACAAGAAGAATGGTAAAGATAAAAGGTTTGAAAAAGATCCATGGATAAGAGGAATTGTTTTGAAAAGTGGAATGCTTCGAGTCAAAAGAAAATGGTAAAGGATTGTTTGTGAAAACTAGTTGAGAGAAATTATTAGCTAGTTCTAAAACTCGATGAAAAAAGTTGGAGAAAGTCTTGATGAGCTTTTCACCACAATTAAAGGTGAATGACATGGGCCTTTGTTTACATTACATGTATGACATTCATCTCATTAATTACATATTTAGTGTTAACTTTGGATTTTGATTTTGAAAGGTTAAGAATTTGGAAATATGAGATTTTAACCCTCGATTGAGGAAAATTTTTTGAGTATGAGATTTTTGTTTTCAAGTGAAAAAAATTTTCATGATAGAAGTGATAAGTTTTGGGTTAAGAAAAACTTTCAAAATGTGATTTGTAAAAGTGTTTAGCCTTGATTAGGAGGTGAAACCTTTTCTAAGATGAGATGTTTTTATTTCAAAAGAAATAATTTTTAAAGTTTCAAAACCCCTATTAAGAATAAACTTTTTCAAAGATAAGGCATGATTTGTATGACCTTCAGACGTAATCTCTAAGACCTCTAGACTTAATTTTCAATACCTACGAGCATGATTTGTAAGACCTTCGAGCATAATTTTGACCTTCAAGTGTAATCTCTAAGACTTCTGAGCATGATTTGTAAGACCTTTAGGTACAGTCTCTAAGTCTTCCAGGAAAAATGTTTAAATTTTTAAAGTTGTTGAGATTGTGTTTAAAGGAGCATTTCAATATGAGAATTTTAAAATGGTGAAGTCTCTATTTAGGTAAGCGTTTTCATCTTGAGATTTCTAAGACCTTTAGACATAATCTTTAAGTTCTATAGGCAAAATGTTTAAAATTTTAAAGCTGTTGAGCTTTTGTTTAAATGAGCATTTCAAGATAAGAATTTTAAAATGGTAAAGCCTCTGTTTAGAAAAGTATTTAAATGTTGAGATTTGTAAGACCTTCAAGCATAGTCTCTAAGTCTTTCGGGCAAGATTTGTAAGTCTTTTGAGCTGAATTTGTTTTCGTGTCAAGATTTGTTAGATTTTTAGGCATAACCCCAAGTCTTCCAGGTAAGATTCGTAAGTCTTTCAAGCTGAATTTGTTGCGCAAAAATGAGAATATTTTTAATTCATTTCAAAAGTTGTTGAGCCTCTAATGAGATGAGCCTTTTATATCTTTCAAAAGCTATTAAGCCTCCCTATTTGGAGGAGCCTTTTATATTGTTCAAAAAGTCTGAGTTTTCATTTAAAAGAGTCTTTTTAAAAAAAATTAAGTCATTTATCTAGATATGTAGGATGTCTATGTCTTTGCATAGTTCTTGTTTCACAAAAAATAGTCAAAGAGTGGCAATTATAGACACCCAATTTTGTTTAAGGTAAATTTTGTAGGATTTGGCTTGGTTTTTGTTAAATTCAAAAAAAAATTTGATTCGGTTTAAAGTTAGTGTTCTAATAGAAAAAGGGAATGTATTGGTTTGAAAGGTAGATTTAGATTAAAAATTCAAAATTGAATTTGATTAGGAGATTCAAAAGAAGAAAACATTTTCCTATTGTAATTTAGATTAAAGGCCTATAAAAAGATCCCATTAGAATGATAAAAAACAATCAAGAAATAAGCAGGAAAAAATAAATAAAATAAAATAAGTCTTAAAGAGAGCAAGAAATTCGTGAGTCAAATCAATAACAAAAAAAAATTTAAGACAGTATGGGTTTGATTTCTTCATTTTAGTCATGTGTATCTTTGGAGGTTGATTGCCAAAGAAGAAAGAAAAAGGATTTGAAAACTATTTCCAATGTCGAATAGCACAAGGCGAGGCTACTGTAGTTGGTGTTTGGAAACCACAGAGAAGAAAAAAATACTAGCAATAGATTTAAAAGAATAAGATCATAAAAATAAAGAAATCCAATTGAGAAACAAGATTGAAGGTAGGGGTGCTTGTTCCAAAGCACTATTACAAGGACCCATGTGATAAATACCAAGTAAGAAAGTTTTACTTTGTTGAAAGACACTAAGACAACTAAAAGAAAAGATTGGGCCCACGTGTTAAACACCATGAATTTGTTTTGGCTACTTTTGCATCAGTTTTTTTATTTATTTATTTGGTTTCCATTCATTTATTGATTTATTTTTAGTTTGTTGTTTTATGTGTATTTAATTTTAGTGTATGATTTTAATTATTGGAAAAAGATAAAGAAAGTTCAATTTGGTAAAGGAAAATTAAATGTATTTGTAATGTATATTTTTTAATAATAATATTTAGGAATAAATGAAAATTTGTTCAATGATGAAATTCTAAAAAATTACCGGTGTGTAATTTTTTTGAAAATTTTTAAGTGAAAGAATTTTTTTTTTAAAATTTGATCAAAGCATTAGAAGATTTAGAAATTGATTTCAATATAAGAAATTTTATTTATTTCTAGTTTGAAAAAAATAAAAATTACGAATAAATTATGATGATTTTATTTATTTGCATGATTGATTAAATTGTAATTGCATGATTATTGTATTTTATTGAATTGTGCATTGTATTTGATTGAATTATGTAATTTACTATGCATTCAATTCCATAAAATATTTAATAAATTCAACGATAGAGTCATGTCAAAAAAACAAATGTGTTTCTTGAATAATCTTAAGGTAATGAATATTTTTAAAGGGTCAACCAAAATGTTAGAGAAAATCTAAAAATATGTCCAATATTAAAATATTAAAATTAACAAAAATAATAAATATTAGGAATAATTTAGGACCATGTTAATTAAGGCTAGAAAAATAACTTAAGATTAATTGGTACCAATTTATGGATATTGTAAGGGTGCTATAACCTTCCATACATATAACTGAACTCTCGAACCTAATTCTATTTATTAAACCAAAACCTATTCTTTTTAGGGACTCCTAGTTAAGCTTAGGACCTCTTTAGAAGGGATAGATTCACTTAGGTGACCAATCACACTTAAATAAAAAAAATATTGGTAATGACTCCATGTTTTGTATCTAATGGGTTAGTTTTAAGACTTACAAATGTTATGACACGAGGCAATGTTCACCTTAGTGGTTAACTTTTCTTGCAACTCTTAAAGTCAACCAATAGGCTACACCATGAAATCTGAAATATTATTGTCATAACAGTTTTGAGAGCCATTAGGTGAATTTGAAAACAAAAAGAAGTCACCATCAATTAAAACTTATCCTTTAATAAAAATTTTAAAATTAATTAAAACTTTATCAAAAGAATAATTTTTGAGTCTATGAAATAGTTTGGGTTCAGGAGTCAATTATGTGTAGGAAAGGATTAGCATCCTCACAGTGCCCATAAAAACAATTTTTATTTTCAAATGCAAAACATGATGAACATAACCTAAAAAAGGATTCAAAATCACAACTCTTTTAAATATATATATATATATATATATGCAAATCTTGAACAAACACTAAACCAATCGAATAATATACCCCAAAGAAAATCTATTGGATGAACCTTTTTATCTATTTTTTTCTTTTTTCTTCTTGTCATTCTTTTCAATTTTTCCTTTTATTCTTTTTCTATCGACTATTTATTTTCGAACCATTCCTTGACTTCCCAAAATAACTTACTAATAGAAAATCCTATTCATTACTTTATTAACAGACTATCTAAGACAAACTTTTTTATGCTTTATATCCAAAATGATGCATGTAGTAAACCCAAGAAAACAAAAAAAACTTAGGAAAAATTAGTAAAAAAAGACTTTTAAATGCAATGCGAAAGATTAAATTAATGTTTTTCTATTTTTTGCAAGGCCTACCAGATAATTTGATCAGTTTTAAAACTTTGCTTTTTCTTTTTTAATTTTTTTTAAAAAAGGAAGATCTAGAAATGTAAAATAGATACAAAACAACTTGATTCTAGATTCAAAAAAATTTTTTGGTTGAAATAAAAAGGGTAAAATCTCTCATTTCTTTATGATTTTGTTTTTTATTAGTCAAACAAAGAAATTAAGAAAACTTTTTCTTTTTTGTTTTTGACATTTTTTTTTTGCATTTTTTTAGAAGAAAAATAACAATAATAATTTAAGAAAACATTTCCTATGGAAAAACAAGCACATAAGATTACCAATACTTTAAGAAATTTTTCTATCTTTTCTTTTTTATGCTTTTGCTTTTTATTTGGTCAATAAACAAAGAAATAATTAAAAGAACCCCTTTTTTTTGTATTTTTGTTTATTGGAAAATAAAAAATCTTTTCTTATTTTTTATGTTTGAAAAATATTTTTTGAAGTTGCAAATTTTGAATAAGCACTAGTCGAATTGAACTATATGTTAATTTATTAAAAGAATATTTTCCTTTTATTTCTCATTATTTCTTTTTTTTTTTTACACTTTTTTAATTTTATTTACGTTTTTCATACACCTAAATATAGATTGTATTGAAATGTTTCTCTCGTACCCTAATTCGGGTAATTTTCTACAAAAAGGATTAGCATAGCTCTATCTAAGGTCGGTCCTTTAAGATTCACTATATGCTGAGTGAGGACTTTTATGTGTAAAGGTTCCCAAATTGTTCCTCATTGGCATCCACACAAGACTAATAAAGCACTCGGATCTTCACCTTTTATAGGCTATTAATAGAAAGGATTCAATTTGAATGAAAGTATTTCGCTTGCTATTATGGAAGTTATCACCTTACAAAAAAATAGGTACTCTACTCTCTTAAAAGGGATAGAGCCCAAGTATAGAGCTCAAGCATGATATATATTTTGTCATATTATGTGTGAGAGAAAATAACATCACAATCTCTATCCTACATGCCCAACAATTTATCAAGAATAATAAATAATGAACAAATGACATAATTAAAATAAAATGCGTGTAAATTTTTATTACTATTGTTATTTAAAAACAAAATCAAAATCAAGAAAATTAATGTTAAATATTAATTAAAACCATTAAATAAAAAATAAAGATAACACCTAATTAATTTTTGACCCGATTCTTTAAAAAAATGATGTCCCTAATGGAGTTGCTAAGCTATCGTAGTAGTTTTCAGGGCCGCTAGACGAATTTGAAAACAAAAATGAGTCACCACCAAATTTTTTTTTTTTGGCTAGGTGTGATTAGCTACCTATTAAAACTAATCCTTTTAATAAATGTTTTGAAAATGACTAAAATTTTATTAAAAAAATAATTTTTGAGTCTATAAAATAGTTTGGATTCGGAGTTGGTTATGCATGAAAAATGATTAGTACCCCCACAATGCTCATAAAAATTGTATCAATTAATTATGTGTTATCTTTTGATTTTGATTAAAAGTGTCTTAATTTTGGTATTTAAAATTTAATTTTCTTAATTTTTCTTTAAAAAATATATTTATTTTTTAGTATTTTTCTATTTTTGAAAAAAAAATATGAACCTTGCATATTAAAAAATTCTCATAATTATTTCAATACTTTAGCAATATTAACAGGAACTTTCTCGCCTAAGAAATTTTTAAAAATCTTTACTTGAAATTCTTAAAAATCTCACAATCGATGGTTCATATTTATTTTCAAATTATAATGCATGTAACAAAACATGATAACCAAAATTTAATCCCAATAATAAAAATTGACAAATTTGAATTTAAAATCTAATTTTCTTAATTTTCTTTAAAAACATATTTATATTAATAGTATGCTTTTAAAAATAAATAAGAACCTTACATATTGAAAAATCTCTAAAAATATTTCAATACTCTGACAACATTAAAAGGGACTATCTCACCTAAGGAATCTTTAAGAATCACTACTCGAAATTTTTCAAAATCTTATCCTCGATGGTTTATATTTATTTCCAATCTTTATATTTAAAAAAGACTGTAAAGTAATAATATCTATAATTTAAAAACAAATAATATTTTTTAAAAATTCATTTCTATGTCTTTTATAAACAAATGAGAAACCTTTTATCAAAAATTAATTTAAATGCTTTAATACATTGGTAGCATTTTAGATAATTTTCTTACCTAGAGACTCCTAAAGAATCATTACTCAGATTTCTTTTGGATGTCATATTTGGAGATTTTCATTTGCTTTAATATTTAAAAATCATGTAATAATATTATTATCCATAAATTTATTTTTTTAAAAATGCATATTTTTTTTATAAAAGATTGCTCAAGTTAAAGAAAATAATGATAAAATGGAGGTTTTTTTGTATTAAAAAATTTTAAATATTTCAATACTTTGATAATTTCTAGAAGACTTTTCTTATCTAAAGAATTTTTAGGAATTACTACTCAGATTTCTCAAAGTCTCATCATTAAAAATTTCATTTACATTTTAAATCATGTAATGCAAAACAATAAATCAGAGTATGCATCTGAAAAAAATGTTATATTACTTACTTTCTTTATGTTACAATTTTTGTTACTTGTTTTTATTTTATTTTAATCTCTTTAATTATTTCACAATTATCAGTAAAATTTTTTGAAAGGAACAAAGTAAATAAAATCTTTTATTGAGAATTTTTCTATATACCCCGATATTTTGGTGGTATTTTAGAAGAATTTTTTCAACTAGGAGTTTTTTGGGAATATCTAATCGGACTTCCTTAAAATCCCATCATCGAAAATTTTATTTACTTCTTCTTTCTCATTTAATTTTTATTCTAATTCTAATCTTTAGTTTCAATTAAAATTTGTGATAGATAAAATTAATTAATCACAATATTAATTATCATATATTATTTTATCATTGTTTAATATAATCTTAGAAAAACAAATAAACAAAAAATTTTCATATTGAATATTTTTCTAAATACTTCATTACTTTGATAATATTTTTAGAAAAATATCTAGAAATTTAAAAGAATCGTTACTTAGACTTTCTTAAAATCTCATCATCGAAAAATTTCATTCATATGATTATATTATTTTGCATAAGTTCTAAAATGCATGGACAACAAATTATTCTAAAATAAATTGGGACATGGACTTCTAAATAGCATTCGTAAGAAATTAAGATAAGCATAAAATCCACCCATAAAGAGATCAAAACACATGATATTTAAGTTGTAATTAACTTGAACAACATAGAAGTAACGTGCCTAGCCTTAAACGGCAAGCTATGCATGAAGACAGACCTTATGGAAAATAAGCAAACTTTCAGCATGTATTGTGGCTCTAATAAGGAAATATTTAAATAACATTCAAGGCTCCCTCTAGCTAGCTTGGAACCCTACCTTTTTTTTTATTTAAAATCATAAAATACAAGAAAAAGAACTCTGACAATCCCTAGAACCGCATGCCTTGATGCCTATGTTTGAAGGCCCCTATCTTTTTTAGCCTCTATGCTCTCGGGTTTCTGGTTCCTAGACTCTGTAATTTTTTTTTTTATTTTTTCATAACAAAACTTAAAAATACAATGGACAAAATTATGTAATCCAATCATCCATAATCACAAGAAATAGTTAAAAACCATCATTTGAAATCTCCTAAAACAAACCTACTAGCCATGCAATGTTTGACTTTTAAGCTTATGAACCAGTATAACACTCACAGTGTATGCTGCAAGCACTACCATTTATGAAAATAAGAGACCAGATGAAGAAATACATGGGCGGTGAGCATGAAGACCATTCATGAAACTGACAAGTCACATGTAGAAATAATGCAATGGCGAACATGAAAAGGATGAAATTTTGTTTAGAAGCTTATTGCCACAGCTTAAAGGGTTATTGGGGTTTTCTGTGATCTCCAGTAGTCTTTATTTCATGGACAAGACACCATCTTCTACCCAACAATCAGAGATGATAATGACGTAAGTCTAAAGTTTCATGAACAACCGAGAAGGAAGGATATACATATTCATTTGATCGACAAGTGTAAATAAGAACTGAAACCATAAACTTCACAAAATCTTCAAGCAGAAGAGATCATCAAACATGAATCAAAGGTGCAATTTTTTTTTTTTAAATTCCACAAACGAACCATATAAAGGAAAAGAAAAAGAATGATGTGCAGAAAATAAAAAACCTCAAATTTTAGCAAACTAACCATACACATAACAGCAAAAGAAAACAAGCTTTGAGCCTGCACATGAAACACTCTCTTCCTTTATTTTATAAATGACTTTACTATTTTGAAACTTTTCTTTTAATGCCCAGACTAAAAAAAATTAGCAAACATCGCTAACCTATACGCAGGAATAGAGAAGGCTGAAAACTTCGAAACATTATGGCATCTTAAACTCCTACAAGCAGACCTAAAAAAAATACAAGCTTTGACCATTTTATATCAACATGATATAAAAAAGAGAAAACCACGAGCGAAGAAAAGACATAGCCTTAGGTTTTTCATGCAACAGCAAGACAGTTTGACTTTTTTTTCTCTTTTTTACATAAAATGTGCACGCACAAAAAAACTGAATGTTAGAACTACCTGTCTTATAACCCGCCCTGGGATATTAGCTTTCTTCTCCTTTAGCCCAACTCCAACCCTTTTCACCGCAGGCCTCTCTTTTTTATCTCATTTTCTGTTTTATTTCTCTTCTTTTCTAAGTTCTCTCCTCCTTTTTGTTTATAGTGGCACCCAAAAAACCCCTCTTTTTTTTTTATTTTTTCTTCAATTGATTCTCCTCGACTTGTATTTTTTTTTATATTTTCTCCTCTTTTCTCCTTGCCCTTTTGGCTTCCTAAAAAAAATCCCAGGCTACTCCCCAAAACCTCTCATTTTCCCTGTTCATCTTCTCATTTTTAAACTCCCTCAGCCTTCCTCTTCAAGGCTTCAAGATTTTTTTTTTCTGCTCCACTAACCCTGTCTCTTTTTTTTTGTTGCAGGTGCTATCCCTCCACTTTAGCCCATCAGCTTATTCTCCGCTGGATGTTTGCCTGTACACACATCTTTGTGCGCTCAGTAGATTGGTTTAACTTTGGGCTCCAAATCTTTGCTCGTTTACTACCTTATTCATCTCTTCTTTTTTTTCATATGCCTTTGCTTTCTCTTATGACCAAACAGGCGGGCCATTGTTAGACTTTCCTTCTTTTCCTCATTTTGTTATACGTATAAAAGCCACATATCATTTGTGCTTTTTTTTTCATATAAATAGGCCTTTAGTTAGGCTACGTAATGGGCTGAAATTAATGGTTCTGGCCCATATTCAAAATAGGCCTGGGCCAACCATGTAAAATAAGAAAAAATTTCAAACAAAATTCAGTATCTGCAATTATCTCGTTGACGAAGAAAAGTTAAGTTCACAGTGTTAAGATTACAAATACTTTGTTATACTCTGAGTAGTAGCTTAGCTCATTACATGTGACCTTTACAATATTGATTTGCATAATTGCTCAAAGTATGATACAGTATTAAGTGTTTACTTTACAAGTTAGTCTCCGTTGAAAACTAGTAAAATTCAAGGCAAGTATACTTGAACTAAGTTTTAACTTAGCCAATTCTTGTAACGGATGTCTCATTATTATTAACTTTACATGAAGTTTGATAATTACCTATTCTTAACTTAAGTCATGTTTTTATGTAATCAAACATATGGCTAACTCACGTCGACAATTGCAATCGAGTACTAAGTCAGTGAAGAAGCTGATACAGAGATTGTGAAAATTTCATTTTATTAATAACTGTAAAATGTGTACATCATAGAGCAACTTAAAAAATTACAATCGAAAAAGAAATGAGGAAAATACAAATCAAACCTCTTAGAAGGCAACGTTAGCATAAATCTTGGCAACCGAATCTTGAGCATGAAGGATAATGACTTCAACTTCAACAGAAGAAATAGGGATTCCAACAACAATAGTAATGATAATAGTGCAATAGTATTCGGCTAACCAAGCTTCCCTTGTAGGAATTATATAAGCCCTAGCTATTTAACTTGCATGAACCTTTTCAATGACCGTCAACCATTGTGCATAGCTTACAACCTTTGTTTTCACACTTCTCCGAGTTGTAACCCTTCCAACTCCTTTTCCATCAGTCCTCAAATTTGAATGAGGTCAGGGACAGGGCAATTGTGATTTTTCCCTTTTTTTTCTACTCGTTGAAGCATCATCGATTAGATTTGCCTAACCAAGCATATAACTATAATTTTTAGGGACGCTGACCAAGCCCCTGGTTCTACCTTCATTAAGATTTTAAGGTGCCTAATCAGCTCAAAGCACAGATGTTGTAACCCTGAAAAACCTAGAAAATTCCCAAAACCCAAAAAAACCTTGAAAAACCCTAAAAGCCCATTACAGTTACAACCTGGTTGGCCGCGACGTTGAAGTGGCCAGCATCATGAGGAAGAATGGGTTTCATTATAGGAATAACCAAGAAGTTGAAAAGCAAGAGACAACATACCCTTATGAGGGTAGTAAAGAAATTTGGGGATCGAGGAACCCTAGGTCTCCTATTTATAGCTAGCCGAAAGGAGTGTGTGAAACGAAACCAATTTTGAACCCTGAAGCATTAAACGACACGTATTCACACCTTTCTAATTGATTTGTGAACGATACACAAATTAATTTTCCGTTTAAAACCTTTTTAATTTCCTTCTAAAAACTAGTGCATTCTTGAAAAATGAATCCATTAATGTCATTTACCTTCCCATTTTCCTTTCAAAACTGACGCATTATCAAAAAAATGCACCCGTTAATCTCATTTGACAACTCTCCAGTAAAAGCACAGCACATGGCCTGACAGCCATTTTCTTTAAAAACATGGGCGTGTGTAACACACCTTTCTAACATATGTGTTCTAATCACGTGCGCTCCTCATACAAATAGAAAAGTTTTTACAAAAATTTTCCCTAAAATCACCACCTGCTACTCCCTGTTGCTTTTCTAGTTCCCAAGCTCACCAAGGACACTCGTTACTTTCTAACGTGACATGTCATTAATCAAGCTCGCCAAGCACACCAGTCTCGCTCACAAGGACACTCCAACATAACTGTTCACCAAAGATGCTTATCTGCCCTTTCTTTTTTAGGTTTTGGACAACGGTCTCCTAGGTCGACCTAGGGGATAATTGTTACACCTCAGTCAACTGATCTAAATCAAATTGGTCAAGGCTTGGTCAACAAATCATGCCTTGGAGTCACCCATATAAGACACGTCTAGATAGTTACGTCATTTACTCCTAAGAAAATAATTCACTTATTGTCAAAGAAAGGATTCGTTCAAGATCTCATTGATAATTTGTTAAAATAATTATTTTAAAATTGATTACTTGATATTTAATTTATTTAAAATCATTAAATATAAATTATATTTATTTAAAATTATTAAATGTGATTTACACTTATGTAAATCATTTTCGAGCTACATGTAAATATTCTATAATTATTAACTATCCCAATCAACTACACGTAAATATCTCACATTAACTATCTCAATCAAGTTACCCTCTCTTAGTTTCATACATAAAGTAATTGAAAAATTAAATAGAGAACCTTATTACACACTCTGAGCTTTCCCTCTATTAAAACTTCTTCTATACACTTCATCACTTTCATCTCTTTTCTCTCTTCCTTACCTTAGGCACTTTACTGACTTAAGCATTAGAATACACCTTGAAATAACAATTCTAGTGCCCTTCGATTGTGTTCTTTGGTTGCAGGTTCTAGCTGTTTTCCCTCCAACCTCACCTCACCTCCTTTTAATTAAATTAACTCAAAAATACCATCAATAAGCATCATAAAAAATAAGCTCAAATATTGATTCTTTTATTTTTATCTATTTAAACATGTAAAATTTAAATCTGACTTTTTTTTTTGCAAAAAATGAAGATTAAGATTAGCTTTTGAGAAATAAAAAAGACTACACAAACAAAAACTAGTGTACAAAAGGAGTGCTTATGTCAATTTGCAAAGAACAACTATGGTAGTTTTAGACTTTTAGTGGCATCCTATGTATATGCCATTTAATAAAATTTGATAGTGCTTTTCCATGAAAAAGACTTGCATAAACGTTTCCAAGGAAGCATGATAACATGCTGGATTTAAAGCTTCACAACAGAGAAAGTAGTGAGTGGATAACATACACTAACGAAAAAAAAAGCAATTATACTAACAATTTAATATTATATGACCTACACCGCTACAACATTTCAATCTTTTAGCAAAGTGGAATTAGTTGAGTTGTTAAAATTAAGAAGATTATCTAATATTTTGTCGGTTAAATTTTTAAATTTTATTAATGAAATTAAAATGTTAATATATCTCCAACTATAATATATTTTAAAACAATTAATAATCAATATAGTAAATAAAAAGTTGTACAATAATATTTCCAATAGTTTGTAAAATTTAAAAACTTCAAGGCTCGCGTAAGCCAATAAAAGCCTGAAATCCTAATCAAGTTTTTAGAATTGTTATTTAGTAAATGTCTATCCTAACAACCTAATTAATTGTTGCAATATATCTTGTCATCATCCAAAAACTAAGGATCTATTTAAATGGATTGTGAATTTTGTTCTGATGAGATTAAAAATAATATTGGTGGTGAGATTATTTATTGTAATGGTGAGATTAAAATTAGTGTATAATATGTGTTTGGTTGCAAAATAACATTAGCTATAAAGTGAATTATAATGAAAACAAAAATAATCATTAAGTACATTTTATCACATATATTATATTACAATATACATAAATACCTAATAAGATTTGCCATATGGATGATTATGTGGATAACTTTTTTAGATGACATGTAGGATAAATTTTTAAAGAATATAGCTTTTTTAATTACAAATTGGATAATCTTGAATTTATTAACTATCAAAATTATTCAAATTATTATTGCAAACCAAATTAATCTAGAGATATGATTTCAGATATATAATTTAAATATATGTATCCTTTTATCTTTTAATATTAATCAAATAAATAAATTTAAAAATGATTAGTTAACCAAAATTAATTTTTTAATAATTTACATATATATAATTGATATATCTTTTTATCTTCTAAAATTAATTTTCTAATAATTTTATGGTGTTTATCTAATAAATAAAAGTATTTAAAAATTATTAGTTATCCAAAATTAATTTTCTTATAAGTTAGATATATAATTTAAATATATATCTTTTATCTTTTAAAATTATTTTTTAATAATTTAGATATATATTTTTAAATTTAAAAATGTCAAATTTAGTTGTATCTTAATAAATTTCAAAAGAATCTTTTATTATTTAAAAAGATAAAATTAAATATCTTGATAATTTTTATAAATATTTTAAAAATAACTCATTCTTTAACATAAATTTTATTTGGTATTTAGTTCTCCAACTTTATTTGCAACTCTTTTTCTTCCTGCATTATATAGTATAAGTTATATAAGTTTTTTTTTTTTTAGGTGTTTACGATAAGTCATTTATCTTTAGCTTTGATTCTATTTTTTTTTTTTCTTTTGTAGGTCTTTAGTATGTCATTTTACATTTTGTAGGTCTTTTTTTTATTATTATGTTACAAAGAGCAAAATTATAATAACATTTATTTTTACATTTTGTAGGTGCTATATGTAGGTCTTTTATCTTTATCTTTAATTTTTTATTCAATTAGGTAACTTTTTTCTTTCAATTCAGCTTGATCTTTTAGTTGATTTACAATCATTTTAAATCTACTTATAACCCATCTATGATAATATTTTTTTTATTGTAATCTAAAACAAATAAAAATTAATTATTATAAAAAATCTACCGGGCAAAGTTTTGATGAACATGCTATTTAAACCACATGCGTGCCTAAATTTTTTGGATAAGATACAATCTTATTTTCTAGTACTGCACTTGCACTAAAAGAAATTTTCTAATTTTATTCTATTTATCAATTAAATAAAATATTTAAAAATGATTAGTTATTCAAAATTAATTTTTTAATAATTTATATATATAATCTAATAAATAATTTTTTTCCATAAACTAATTTTCTAATAATTTTATGGTATTTACCAAATAAATAAAAATATTTAAAAATTATTAGTTATCCAAAATTAATTTTCTAATAATTTATATATAATTCAAATATACATCTTTTTATTTTTTAAAATTAATCCAATAAATAAAAATATTTAAAAATTATATGTTATCCAAAATTAATTTTCTAATAATTTATATATAATTTAAATATACATCTTTTATCTTATAAAATTAATTTACTAATAATTTTATTGTATTTATCAAATAAATAAATGTATTTACAAACTATTAGTTATATAAAATTAATTTTCTAATAACTTAGACTTATATAATTTAAATATATATTTTTTTGTCTTTTAAAATTAATTTTTTTAATAGTTTAGATATCTATCTTTTTAAATTTAAAATATCAAATTTAGTTTTATCTTAATAGTTTTGATAATATTTTTTATTATTCAAAATGACAAAATTTAATCTCTTGCTAATTTATATAATATATATCTTTTAAAAATAAGCTATTATTTAACATAAATTTTATTAGTGTTTAGTTCTTTATCTTTGTTTGCACATTTTTTTCTTCATGTATTATAAAGTATAAAGAATAAGTTATATAAGTATTTTTTTTTTCATTTGTAGGTATTAACAGTAGGTCATTTGTCTTTAATTTCGATTTTTTTAATATATTAGAAAGTGTATAGTTATAATAGCATTTATTTTTATATTTTGTAGGTGCAATATGTAGACTTTTTATTTCTACCTTTAACTTTTCACTAATGAGCTCAATTTAGTTTTAACTTTTATTTTTTAAAAATTTTTGTTAGTATGCTTAATTATAACCCACTTATGGTAACCTTTTTTTTATTATTATTATTATGATATACAAACAAACAAAAAAATTAACTGAATAAATATGTTTTAGTATCATGGATGGGCAGGCCACTTGTTACTTACAAGACCACAAATTAATTCTACTAAAAGAAGCAAAATTTCAATAATGAATGGAAAATAATTAAACAATGCTAAAATTAATTAAGATATTCAATCTTTCAATTTCAATTTTCTCTCTTGAGTTAGCGTTAGAGTTAATGTTTTATTGTAACGATTTTGATATTACCATTCATTGTAGTATGGAAGGTTTAGCTTGTGCAATATGAGTTATGCTGTTCATTAAGTGATCTATACGATTTATACTCTTTTTCTTATTGTATTACATTTCATTTTTGTGTATAATTGAAATTTTACTTTACCCTCTCTTTGTTTCTAAATTTGGGTAAATATAAATATATATGATATATTATTGCAAATAAAGATTGTGCAAAGTGAAAATATGTCATTTTCTTTTTCTTTTTTTCAATAAAATTTGTTCTTTTTTTTATGAAAGCTAGTTAAATATAAAATGTAATGTGTTATAAATTTTGAAGATTTGAATATAATTTAAAAAATATTAATTTATATATAATACATATATTAAATAAGAAAAATTATTTCGTATAGCGCACGAGTTATAATCTAATATAAATATATAAAAGCGAAAGATTTTAATAAGAAAAGAAAATGTCTGATGTGTATTATCTATACTATTGAGAAATTAGAGGAGTTTTATGCAATGAACCAGGGAGTTAGGAAAGTGTTCAAACCTTCCTTTGTCTTTGTTAAATGGAAACCACCTGAGAGGGGTTGACTTAAGCTGAATGCTGATGGCGCTTCGAGAGGAAATCTAGGGAAAGCAGGAGCAGGAGCCGTTATTAGAAAACCATGAAGGAAGATGGGTTTCCAGTTCTCATTACAGGAAAATGGCATATTAGCGGCAGTTTTGTAATAGCCGTTTATTTACAAATACCGCTAGCTTCCGTGTTTTTATAAAATTTCATGTGTTTATTATCAAAACGTCACTAAATTTTCAAATAACAGCATTGGTACTTATAAACACCACCCAAGACTAGATATCAGTGACATTTCTAGATAAAAACCCCTTGAATAATTTTTATTAAAAATTTTAATGAATAGTAAAGGTGTATTTTTGACAAACAATACTTTTAATAATCACATCATAAAAAATTGTATGATATTATTGAAGGCGTTTTCCACAAAAAAAATGCCTTTCATAACTTGACAAACAAATTTCACAGGCTTATAGAATTATTTGGATCGTATAGATGTTTACCATTAGGTTGTAAGTTCGATCCCTTTCTTTAGCCTTTTTTTAGTTTTTTGCACAGATTATTTGTAATTAATTATTTCAGGTATTTTCTTGGTTAAAAATGCATTCACCAATTGCTTTAAAAAATTTTTCAGACAATATTGAAAGCATTTTTTGCAAAGAGATGCCCTTAATAATCCATAGGCTTTTTGCCCTATAGATGCTTGAAGGCATTTTTTGCTCAAAATGCCTTTAATATTGCCAATGATAAATTTTAATGGACAGATTATTGATGGTGGTTGTATCCAGGAAACACCTTCAAAAATATTTTAGTTAGTATTATTGAAGGTGAATTTGGTATAAAAATGCCTTTAATATTTTCTGTTAGGGATGATTGAAGGTATTTTTTTGCTAAAAATACCTTCATTAATCCCATCAAAATAACGTATTTGATATTGTATATGTATAGTCATTTGTAGGTTTATGCCCAAAAACATGTTTGCTGTCAGTTGTATATTTATGTCCAGAAAATATTTAGTTTATATATATGATACTATGAATTACATTTTGAAATTTGCATAATGAACATTATTGTATTTCAATATATTGACCACATATCCAAAATTAAAACTCATAACGTTATCGTATTAATATACTTTTCTGAAATAATCATACTCAGTAATTTATTAAGTACACAGTGTATTCATATTAAGTATAACATTAATATTAAACCAATACCCCAATGTACAAACTTAAAGTTTCCATTCAACATAGCATGTTAAAAACATTATAACAATTTGTTCTATATATATTTACATTCAATCAACAATGTCTAACCTGAAGGTTTTATCAATATTGATAAATGATAATACATAATCACACCATTCTTTATGGACTTCATCCAGTTCCTCTTCCGAGAAGCTTTTTTTACCCTTTCATTAAAAAAAAAATCAGAAGTAAATGTTAAAAAAAAGAACATAATGTACCTTTATATTTTTTTGAAGATATAAAGAGTTTATGAAATTTATACTAACCTTGAATAGTGTGATCATAAAATCATGTAACACTATCTCTCGCATAAAACGAAAGACATAATATCCACATTCAGTATTATCGGGTTGATGAGGTATCTGAAAATTAATTTGAGTGGGTTTAGAAAGTATTTATCTACATAAACTCATAAAAAATTATATATTTCACATTTGCCAGTAATGACACCTATTTTAGTTTCTTTATCTTCTTATCGAATGCAAATATTACCCTAAATTGAAAAGAAAAAATTTACTTAATACATAATTAAAATTACTTATGAAGAAACAGAAGATATATAATATAATAAAGTGTAATACCTCTTTATAAAGGTTTGAATATCGAGGTTAGGCATCGTCATTGGATTCATTGAATTAAGTAAGTATGGCATTAAAGATTTGGTGTCAATCACAATTAGCACCCAATGATGACTGTAAAATAATAATAATGATATTATCAGATTACACATCTGATCAGATTTGGGTGAAGTTGGAGTAATTAAGGTTGTAATATAGTTTACTGCGTATTATACAGGAGCAAATAATAATCATCCGGTCTTTTCATGCATAGGATTACATGATTAGCACAATACACGACTGTGCCACTCTGTTTACTAATGAAGTTGGGGTCAATGAATCTAAATCTATTAGTTAGCTGTCTCCCTTTGACCTCTTTATATAGGAAGCTGCACGATAACAATCAACACTGCTAGTTAGTATTACACCCTAATATATATTACTACATATTGAATGTACATAATTATATTTATAAGCTAACCTCATATAAGCAACGATATCAATAGCTGATAATTCATCCAGCTCATAAAATTCTTTAACCTTATCCACACCAATGTAAGAAATGATGATTTATCAAATAACTCTTTCTCAGACTCAATGTTTATGAAGTTTCCTCCAGATAAATACTTCAGCGAATATTTGGATAATTCATCCAAAAAAGCCTGCGCAAGGGTCATACTGTGAGTTTGAACATCCTGCTACAATATGTAATGAAATATAAGTATTAAAACCAAATCAATCAATATAATAAACAAATTAATATTCAAATTATAAACAATATCATACTTCTTGGGTGGTAGTGGAGGATGAGATCTCTTTCTTACTTCAAACGGAAGCTTCTCGTATAGGGATGATGCTATCAAGCTGGCTTACTAGCATAACCTACTGCATTGCTACCAACATGACCTCCAAAGCAGCGAGTCTTTGCTGTTGGTCATTGAGGCGTTGCTCCTGGTTATTAATTTGTCACTGTTGTTGCTCAATTATTGCTTCATATTGTGTATTTTTCATTCGTGGGGTTTTTAGTTGTTTACCAAAAAATGTTGATGGCAAGACAAATTTACCAACACCACAAACTCGACCAGGCCTTTATTTAGCGCCTAATGCTAAAGAGAAAGGATTTTCACCATACTAGGTTGCCACTTCACCAGATTTGACTTTGGCAGCATAATCATCCTGAAAGACAATAATCAGTTAAACTGTAACAACAAATCTATACAAGCTAGTATACAATCATGGATACAACCACAATGCCAATCATACATTATATTAAAAAAATAGTTATGCATACAATCTTTTTTGTCATTTCTTCGATTGCTTCATCTCTGAATGATTCATCTTTTCGTAGATGTCTTTGTTTCTATACATCATATTTGGAAACTTTTATGCCAGAGCTCGTTGATTCCTATTAAATTATCGTAATAAAAGAATCAAAATGTATGAAATGAATGTTCATAAATATTCATTAATGAGTATAAAATAAGTTTGCAAATACATACAAGCTGATACTTCACATTTGCATATACCTTTCTCATTGTTCGATGGTGATATTGTTGTTTGGCTCGAATGTCCCATTGTTATTCTTTGATTTTTTACAAAATCAAAAAATTACGTCAATCATCTATGAAAATCAAAGGCTATATTGCATAAAGACTTATAAACAATTTTTAATGAAAATGGGTTTACGTACTGAGAAATCTTTTGAAAGCTGATATTGAAAAAAAATTATCGAATCTTTAATAGTTATAACATTTATATATACTGCAGGTGAAACAGCCAATACATCACCTTCAATAGCCAACGATAAAATATATTGGGTTGTTAATCTGTTTTTAAAGTCTTTGAATGCTTTTCCAGTAGATTACAACACAATCTTTTTATAGTCATTTGGGACGTCGAACCGCTCCTAAATAAGTTAACACGATTAGTATGAACACATTGAATTTCAATTAATTGATCATTTAACAAAATTTATAAAATAGTTGAATAAACATACCGCAACTGAGTGCCATATATCATCATTGAGATTATCAGGAACATGTCACCAATCAATGTACGTAATTGAAATCATACGATGAACAATGGCTCCAATATGAGTAGCCATCTTGGTAACTCCTTCAGACACAAGCTGCCCATTTTGATTGAAGTCAACATGAATTTTTATGTCAGTCACTTTGATTTGTTTATTTAGGCTCATTCTCTTTCTTTTTTGGCCTACATGTCTATCTTGTGCATGTTCATTAGAAGGAGAATGTTATTGTTTAGAGCCTATAATCCTGTAATCTTGATCATAATTATATGAATTATACAATATGATCATCTAAATTGAACAATGTACGTAATTTAATACAAGCACTATCATACTTCGTACAGAAACACCATTCAGCAATGTGCTAAGACACACCCTTCAACAAACCACTCAAAAACACCACTCAACATACGATTTAGGCCCCAATTTCATGCAAACCTATTCAGCAAACAATATCAGACAATAAGGTTGTGCAAACCATTCAACATATATGTGATTCAGACCCCCAATATCATACAATACCATTCGACATTACAATATTATACTACAAGGTTTAGCAAACCACAATATGTATTGGCAAACTATATAGAAACAACATAGTTGCAATATGAATAGAATCTTGGATGACTATGCTTACGGTGATGTTAATGAAAATATATACACGCATATGTCAATATTAAGGAATCGAAAAAACAAAAAATCTCTATCCAATATTGTAAATAATACAGTAAACTAAAAAAAAAAAGACTTACCGATAAAAACAAAGATGCACATCATTGATTTATTGAAGGTCGGTGGTGACGATAGGGATAAAAATACTAATGGTGTGATAGAAATGTGTTTAAGAGTTTGGTTGAATAACTCAACTTTTAATCATTCTGTGTACTCGTAGTCTGCAGATTCTCATATATTAAAGCAGGGAAATGAATATAAAATTAATTATTAAAGGTATTTTTAGTAAAAAAAAATGCCTTCAATAATCTCCTAAAAATATTTTTAGGAAATTATTGAACGTGTTTTTCATAAAAAAGATGCCTTTAATACTGAAAAAAATTCAACTAACTTATAAAAGATGTTTATTCTAAAAAAATACCTTTTATAATTCATAAAAATTGTAAAAGATGTTTTGAGTAGAAAATCGCCTTCAATAATGATGGATTTCAACCGTTTATAACAAATTATTAAAGGTATTTTCTAATAAAAGACGCCTTTAATGATCCAAAATTTTTTTTTAAGAAAAATATTAAAGGCATTGTTTTATGCTAACGCCTTCACTAAATATCTATAAAATCTAATAGGAATTATTAAAAGCATCTTTCTTGAATATACGTCTTTAATAATCATGTTAAAATTTATGTGGCGATATATAGAAGGTATTTTATATTAGAAGACGTCTTTAATAATTCTTAAATTTTTTTAAGGGAAAATATTACAGGCGTCTATTATTAACAAACACCTTCAGTAATGGAATAGTAAGTGTAAAGGTATATTGAAGGCACTTTTTCAAATAAACGCCTTCTATAACCATCGTCGTATATTGAAGGCATTTAATAATAAATGATGCCTTTAATAATCTCATCATGGTATATTGAAGGCATTTTATTTTAGAAGATGCCTTTAATAATGTCCAAAATTTTTAGAGGAAAAATAGTGAAGGCGTTTGTTATTAACAAATACCTTC